>PVKZ01000295.1:396890-999626 GCA_004027375.1 Macroglossus sobrinus
TGTGTGTGTGTGTGTGTGTGTGTGTGTGTGTGTGTGTGTGTGTGTGTTGGCATATAAGCACAGTGCTGTAAATGTGACTTGTGGAGTTAGCACAGGGTGTGGGGTTATGGGTACAGAGGGGTGTGCAGTGGGGGGGTCATACGAGTAGCACAAGAGCCACAGAGACCAGAGGGGATGCAGGTACAACAGGGGCTGGGATTACTCCTGTACCCAGTTTCTGGTCAGGCCATGGAAGCCTGGAGGGTACAGACACAGCTGGGGCAGTTCCCTGGTCTGAGTGGGGACTTCTGACCCGTGAAAGACCTATTAGGGACATAGCTTTTCTACACCCATCCCTGACTGTGTGGGGAGTGGAGGGCTGAGGCTGGAGGAAGGGCAGCTCACCAGCTGGATCCAATTAGGGCTTCTACCCAGAGCACAACATGGAGACACACCCCAGTTCCTGCTGCTCTCCTTCCCTTGCAGGGGAAATTGAGGCATTGGCGGGTGGGAGATCCAGAGACTGGAGGCCAAGGGCAGGCTGGTTCCCAGCAGCCACCCTGCCTGACCAGCTGACTGCTCGAGGCCAAGTTGCCAGGTCAGCATCAGCAGTCCCTACCCCATCAGCTGACCCAGCTCCTTCCCTGCCTCTGTCCCACCCCGCTGTGCTCAGTGAGAACAGCCCTCTGGCAGGATGGGAGGGCTGGAGGTCCCCTTACACCACCTGATTTTTCAGGGATGGCTAACCCTTCCCCTCCTCAACATTGCTCCCTGTGGCATGCCCTCAGGAACATGCAAGGTTTAGGTGGGGAAGGGTGGGCTGGGTTTTTCTCCTGGCAGCCCTGCCAGACGACATTAAGGGGACTTCTCATAGGTAGATAGATGGAGGCATGGGGGAAATTGGTCCTGCATTTGGCAGAGGACATAGGTGCCAGGAAATCTCGAGGGTCCAGAATTCACTGGGACAGCCCTTCACCCCTGGCAGGCAGCTCCAAAGCGCTGGAAGAGGCCAAGTGGCTCTGCTTAGTCGGGACGCCTTTCCACCTGGAAGTACTAGGGCCTTGGGGGCTTGGCCCTAGGCGCCTTCCCGCGTATTTTCCAGCTATGAGTCCACGTGGACAGGACAGGTTTTCCCGAATTTCGCTTTCATTGGATTGAGGAGAGGACTCCTCACCTCTTTCCTCCGCACCGAGTTTGGGGCGAGGACCCTAGAAGCAGCGCTCTGTGCCTTCCCATCGGGCTAGGAGCCGGCGCCTCCCCGCCTGCGCCCCCGCCTCCTCTCCTCCCCCTCCGCTGCGGCACCTACCTTCCACAGCGCGCAGGTGGCAGGCACTGAGGACGCCCAGGAGGGCAGAAGCTCTCGGCCGGGCTCCTGCCTGGTGCGGCCGGGGCGGGCCCTTGGGGAGGGACGGAGGGCGGGCAGAGAGCGAGCCGGGCTGTGCTGTCCACCCTCGTGACCCGGTCAGGACGGGCTCCGCAAGGCCGGCGCCCGAGGAGGAAGAGGGATGGACCGGGCGGAGCGCGCGTTGGGAGGAAGAACTGCAGAGGCGCGGGCGGGAGGCGATCTGCCTCCTTCCAATCCGGCCTGTGAGCCGGAGGAGTTTGGGGGTAACTCGGGCCGGCAGCCTGGGCGTACGAGTGGCCTCCGTCGAGGCGCGCTGCGGGGACTCTGTGGCCCTGGCCAAGGGGGCCGGGCCGGCCGCGCGGAGGCGCCGGGAGGGGCCGCCAGGGTCCCCGGGGAGCCCGCTCTGGTTTCCCAGCTGCCTCCCCGGCCCCCCACCGCAGGGCTGGCGTCGAGGAGGGCGCGGGGGGTGGGGGGAGGCGGGGAGAGCCACTCAGAGTTTCCAGCGACAGTTCCAGCGGGTGGGAAGGGAACGGCTGCACGGCGGAGCCAGGACGCGGGGCATGAGTGATTACAGAGCCGGCTCCAGCCAGCAACTGATACGGAGCCTGCAGCCCGGAGACCGGACCGCGCAGCAGACGGGCTGGGGCTGAGATAGGACACCCCACAGGCGCAGTGGCCTAGCGGACCGAGGGAGGGCCCCGACGCCTCTCCCCGTCCCTTGGAGATATATTTTGGGCTGGCGTAAGCGCGCGTCTGGGCGTGTGCAAACAAGCACACGCGCGCGCGCGGGCGAGTTGCCAAACGGACGTTGCTCTCACACGTGCAAGCCCGCGGAGGACAGCCCGGGGAGGAAACCAGCCGAATGGAGCGGTTCCCCGGGCGTGGCGCGCCCCTGAAGAGGATGAGGGCGGCTCCCTTCGGCAGGGACGGGGTGACCGGGTCTTGGTGTTCCCACACACCGCGTTTGTTTTGATCTCGCTGCTTTTCCGCTGTTCCCGCTGCTCTGACACCCGTACCAGGAGCCCTTCGGTCATCCCTTCCCTCCCCCAGGCCTCTGTGCGCACACAGGGCCAATGCTAGGCAGTGAAGGTGCGCAATGAATGAATGTTCACTACTAATGGAAAGACGCCGACCGAGTACTTCTTAACCTCTGGCTCGGCTCTGGGACCCAAAGCCCCAAACCAATCAAATAGCAAATAATTATTGATTGGGCAATTTCAGATCTATTTTGGGAGTGATCAGTTATAAATTAGAAAAATATGAACACCTTTACTGCATACCTACTGGGTGTAAGATCGGTGTCCTGGGGCCACCATGCACTTTAGAGTGTTTTCCAAGCGCATTATTCAACTCAAAAATTGAGAAGGGAATGAACAAAAGATGAAACATTTTTTAAAAATTCCTGCCATCATTAATGCTATCAGCTCTATCTTTTGTCAGTTCAGTTAAAGGTATACCCAGGTTGTGGTGAACCAGCATGAAACAATGTCACCAGCGAAAAGTGGGAGGAGGGGCCGCTTAGGTTGAGAAGCTGGCCGGCCTCCAGTGTCTGCGGGGCTGCGAGGGGAACGGACCGGCTGCACTAGCACAAGTGGGACCATCCGGTGCACGCCTGGAAGCAGATGCAAGGTTTCCAAGGAAGAGGTTTTAAATGATTACAGCGGTTCCAATTCTGCCAGTTTGTGCCGTGTCTCTGTAAAGGCGCTTCTTGCACTGCGCAGGGATTTGAATGAGATTCCCCTCTCAGTCCCCTTCCAAGAATCTGTGATTTTCCCAGAAAGCTGAAGGGATGAGGAAGTGACAGTAGCCCTGCCTAGAGAAGACAGCTGCAGAAAGCAGGGCGGGTGACAGTGTATTTTCCCTCCTCTAAAGCTTGAACACTTACTTCCCCATCCCTCCTCACCATCCTCTTCCCTCCCTCGGGGACAAAAGATGTGCCCATTTCCCTTGTCACCAGTTTTGTTCCCCACCTGTCACGGTCCTCACGACTAAGGGCCACATCTCTTTCATGTTCTTCCTTGTTCTCCAAAGGAGGTGACGCTGAAGATCTTCCAACTCCAGGAATCCTGGTCATGCCCCCTCTCACCAGCAGCAAGCTTCTCTTATTCTCTAGGGCTCTGACCTGGACTCCAAGATAAATATTTAATGTAGAGGGTGCAGCTAAGCTGACCTAGGTCCCAACTTCCTGTTTCTTACAAAGGGAGGTGGCAGCCATGGGCAAGGAGCTGGGGACTGGCTACCAGTGTCATCTCTATGGGAATGGGGAATCCAGTAAACAGCTCTGTTGGAGGTCGGGTAGGCCCTGCTGGGGACCTGAGCTTTTTCTCCAGAGCTGTTTTGACCTCTGCCTGTCTGCTGAAGCCCAGACTCTGTTGGGCTCATCACCTCTCACAGTTCAGAGTCAGCTTTGCCCTGGCAGCAATGGGAACTGTTCTCTTTCCCAGAGTCTTAGACTATGTGCTTGGCCCGGGGAGGAGCTATAACAGGATCCCTCCACCAAGTTCCCTGGTGCCCATTAGCCTCATAGAAGAGAGGATGAGAGGTTGGTGGGAGCAGAAAACATAAGGCAGCTTGACTGACATTTCCCTTTCTGCCCCTATTTAGGGAGAATTCCTCCTTTTTGAAAAGTGGGAGATTGAAGGGGAAAAGTAGCCAAGTCCAGAGATTCAGCCAAAACCAGGTATCTGATTTCTCAACTCCTCCTCCAGCCTCAGCTGTCAGCCCAACCCTCATACAGCTGGGGATAGAGAATACTGTCCTAGGTAACTGGTTGTTGTCAACAACAGAGCAGATTCCTTTCTTCCCAATCTTCCTGACTCCCTTATCATCTAACAGGGCCCTCCCTCCTTCCCCGTGACTCTTTCCCATCTCTGGCACTGCCTTTTGCCAGGGGGCCACCTCTGCCCTCTTAGAGCCACCTGAGCCATAGTAAACACAGTTATATAACTGCTCTGTTTTCCTAGCTATCTGATCCCGGTCAGCAGTATGCCCCACCCCCACCCCTTTTGTTCCAAGGATTACCCAACCAAGACATCCATCTCTATAGAGGTCTGTCCATGCCTGCCACCCTAAGGGGAGATTAACCAAGAGACTACAGATAGGTGTGGCTCTTCCCAAGGAGGGGCAGAAGAGGGTAGCTGTTTGCACAAGAATGCATGTCACTCTGAAAAATAACCTGTCACCAAGAGGAAAGATGAATAGAAATAGCACTTAAATAGCTTTTTTTATGAGGGGGGTGAGCAGAGAATTCAGTTTTATTTCTCAAGTGAAAAAAAAGAAGTAAGGGATCCCAGAAGACATAAACCTGAATTCTCATTTCTTGAGAGTATCTTTACCTGGCCCGGGGAGTTTGGCATTCAACTGTCACTCTGAGATCTATCCTAAGCAGCCAAGTGGAACCCTGGCTCTGTGCCTCAGCCCCCCACATCTGACAAGGGAGGGGCATCTGTTACTCCTGCTCTCCTCCTCCACAGGGATGGACTCTCATATACTCTAAACAGTATAGTCAGGCTTTGAGCAGGGTTTTATTTGTGCTCAGTAGTCTGTTCTCTCCCTACCAGGGGAACTGAACAAGCAGACCAGATGGATTAGCAAAGCAAGCACCGTCACTTCCAAGCAGTGGGGACTTCTCTAGAGCAGAAGACCAGAGTGACCCAATAGTGAGGAATTAAAACCAAGTCAAATCAGATACAAATCTGGACTATGTTTCATGCCCTGGGCTCCAGCCTTCTCCTGGGTCCTCTCCTGATTCCAGTTCCTGCTGATGCCAAGTCCTCTTGACGGTCCTCGTCTATGCCAGACTCTCATGAGAACAGAAGCAAACGAAGAGGGACACCCGAGACCCAGTGTGAGGCTTGGGAGACCCTCCTAAGCTGACAACAGCATGACCTGGGCCTTCTGGAATCCAAGATTCTTGATGTAGTCACTGGAAAGTAAGAGATCTCTGAGCGAAAAAACGGCCAGTCCAGGTCAAGGATGGTCAGTGCTGGGGCCCGGCAGCGGTGAGAGAGTGGGTCTCCATGGGAACAGAAAGTGAAGCTTTGAGGCCTGCCTTGCACAGACCTTTCCACAGCACACACACAATAGAACAGGGATCTATTCAGGCTTACAGTTAATCACATCTAAATCCAGAAGGTTGTGAGAGAACTTGGCCTTTTGCCCAATTATGTAAGAAGCCTTTGCACTGACATCACATCAGCCACCGTTCACTGTCTCCCTCCTTTTATAGATGAGCAAACAAGCACAAGACGCAGATGGGGTGTCTTTGAGAAGAACTGAGTTGGATGAATCTCTTCTAGTTCTCAGGAAAGAAAGAAAGCAAGTGGCTGTCGGCTCTTTAGAAAGCAGATTTTATAAAGCAAGGATAAATAAGTGATGACCTCAGAGGGAAAACCCAGCCAAGTTAACTCAGCCACAAAGGGCACGCAGACCAGGAGCTGGAAAACTAGGTCTGCATCTATCTTCTTTCCTAGCGCAGGCAAACTGAGATGAGGAGGATAAGAGGGCTGAGCTGCTGGCCCGTGGACACTATGAGGCAGGGCTCTGGCCTCCAAACAAAGAATAACCCTGTCTTCCCACCTCCTTGAAATCTACAATGAAGCTTCTCCTGACTGCAGCAACATTGGACTGCCTAAGTTACCATTAAATTGTTAATCTACCACATCAGAATTAAACAGACTTTTCATCTAATACCTGAAAGTCACGATACAAAAACAAAAAGACCATGCAATTACATACAGCAGCCAAGAAAGTGGGAATTGAGTGTAGGTGGAGTGAGAAGTAAATATGAATTTGCATTTGAGTTCTTAATTTCCAAGCTTAAAAAAAATTTTGCCCCCACAATGTTGGAAATAAGGGTAAATATTACCTCACTGTGCTGAAGGTTTAGCTGAAGTATAATAATGTTGCTAAGTCAGGGTGCTATGTATTGGGAAAGATCCCAAATGCATACTCAACTTATTTGAAATTAGAATCCTGGGTTCGTTTTCCAGCCTATAAATTGCACTATGGCCCTTGATGTCATTGTCCTTAAAGTTTACTCAGGACTGGCAGGACTGCACTTAGACTTTCTACCTCTGCTGCCACAGAATTCCCTCACTGCCACATTTTCCACTCCAAGGACCCAGGGCTCTTGCCCAGTGCAGGTTATTTTTCCCTGTGAATCCACAGCACTTCATGATTTTTCTACTTTTCAGAGAATCAAGAGGCTGGCCTGACACTTCCTTTTCTTAGCAGTCCACCTCTACATTCAACTACAACCTGACTTCTTCAGCTTCTCGTAAGGTGGCACTCATCCATGTCTATTATTAGGATCACATGCAGTTATTAAATTACTATGGTAATTATTTTTATCTTTTGTAAGGATTTTGTTTTCTGGGATGGCTTTCTTCCTTTTCTCCAAGTAGCAGCCTCTGCAGGAGAAGCCACAGGAGGAGCTGGGACTCGAGCGTGAGTGAGCGGCGGGCAGAGCACCAGGACGGAGGCCGGGTCAGGTAGTGGATTCTGAGTGGGAGGAAGAGAATCACCGCTACAGCCTCCATGCTGGTTTAAAACAAAAGGGCCCTTTCCTTGACAGGGGACTTCTTTGGCATTATCAGAGACCAGACTGGACGTCAAACGTCAGGCTTTCCCTTGACTTGTGCAATTGCAGAATGGTTCTGAGAGACAAATACACTGCCTCCACCAGGAAATAAAGACACAGGGAGCCAATACAGTTATCATTTAATTTTAAGAGTGTTTTCTTCTCTTTTAAAAGACGACTTACAATTTACAGTAGAAAGTGTTAACAAATTAATTTCTCGTTCACGAAAAACTTATTAAATGATTTCTAGCCAATAAATAACATTTCCACTATTTTCTTTAACTGAAGGCAAGAAAAAGCAAGTCATCTCTACGCACAAGGAAATAACCCATCATCCAGAAAAGACTTAAAAAAAAAGAAGTACACCACCAGCTAGTCTCTTATTTCTGACCACCTCATTTAGGAAGCAAAACCAGATCTTTTCTTAGAAATGCCTGCTGACATTTCTATTAGGAAAAACAGCTATTGGTCACAGTGCACTGAGAAAGGGAAAGTGAGGCTTCGTGATGACATCTTCATAAAGGTTCTTTGACAGACAAAAAAAAAAAAAGCCCACATCTTTATTGCTGCAAATCAAGATCTATGGTAGGCCTCCTCCTTAGTACATGCACTTCAACATGTAAAAAAAAGTTATTTGGGGACAGCTACATCAAAGGAGTGAAGGGAATCTGGGCAAGAACTTACAGAAAGGCAGGGTGCATGGCCCTACTTTAGAGCTGCTCAGAGAGATGGTTCACGCCCATGTCCTCGCTTCTTGATCTTAAGCCACCTAGACTTGTCATGAAGATGTAGAAGAGAAGGTGCATAACCCTGTCTTGGACAAAGGTGTTATTTAGCAAGTCTCGCCAAGGTTGCTGGGGCGTGATGCTAAGGCCTCCTGGTAGGGAATATGCTCTTCAGTATCATCTTTACCTTTGTGACTACATAGATGAAGGCAGCTAACCCTGACCCGCTCACTCTGGCTGGCTAGACATAGGCCGGTCAGGTCATAAGTCTCAAAGTAATACAGATTCCCTCTTCTACACCCTGTCAAACGTACAAAACTCTATTGTTAATACAGTTCTCTGCTTGACTCAAGGTAAGAGTAACAATGCTGTTTGTCGACTACACAACTTCCTTCTCTGCACACACTTGCTCTTTCTTATGGCTTTCCTACGAGCGTCTGATCACAAGCAATGCTGAAGAGGGACTATGCCAGTACAATGCTTGGGAACTGTTCTCCAGGTCATCCAGACCCCATTCCAGCTATTGTGGGGGCTCCCTAGGCTGCCCTTTCCTCCCTCTTATATCAGATTTTAGAAAAGATGTAGACCAGGTGCCAGACAAGGTGGTATCCATCATTGTAACGACAAATAACCTAGAAAACTGGAGCCTCGTGCCCACAACCAGGAGGGCTCACCTCCCTCTGGAATCTTTTCTGCCTGGACAGGGAATGCTGAATAATGCTTTGAAAAAAAGTGGGTTCTACTGTTACTATAACAACTATAACAAATATTGAGATTCTAGAATATCTCATTAAATCTTTCTGGGTTGAGAAGTAATTTTCAATACCAAAACTGAAAGGAAAAATCTGATAATTAACACAAAGAAAAACTCTAAATCAGTCGATCTGAGACAAGCTCCTCCAAAAAACCATTTTAACTGGCTGGTCACCTAGATTGGTCAGGGCGAACTTAATTCTCAACCTCTTGAGTTTTCTATTGATAGATAAGTTATGGTCAAAAATTCTGGAGGTCGATGACTTTATTTATGTAAACAAAGGGAGGGCAGAGGGAACAGATTTCAGCCTTACTCATTCTGGGAGGCTGGAGAGATTCTCAAGTAATAACCATGAGCAATAAGTCCAGCCGTATCTCACACAGGTGTGGCTTATAATATTTTTCCTTGTAGAGAGCAGCTGCCTCAAACGTTGTGTTTTAAAATTACTCAGAAGAAGATATAAGGGGCAATGCCTAGGCTGAAAAGTCCCAAAGTTAACCAATTTTAAGAAATCCCACCCTTGCTTCTTACTGTCATTATATAATAATATTCTGTTGACAAAATAGTAAAAGTTTTTCTTTACTAACTGTGAACAGTGTCAGGAAATCACACCCAAGTTATCGGGATAAGAAACTGTAGGAACAGAAAAGGCGATGAATATAGATAAAAGGATATGAAAAATACCGAAATTCCTGGAGAGTCTGATAAGCAATTTTCACTTCATTGGTTAATATCTAGTTGCAAAAGTCAAGGGAATCAGCAATGTCTGTTCCCATAACTAGCGTTACCTTGAGGGTTTAAAGAAAACAGGCTACTTTTGTTTTAACATTCCATTACACATACACACACCCTTGGTTTTTTTTTTTTTTTTGCACTAAATATTCAGAACACAGAGTTTAAAAAGGATATATGCTTTGAACTTGTGTTAGTTGAGTTTTTAAATGTTTATTTAAAAAATAGTCATCTGATCAATTTGAAATTTCATATGATGTGATGTAGACAAAACTGGAAAGCGGGTCCTTGGGAAATGTCATTTCTAAAATGGTGTTTCACAAAAGATGACAAAAGAGCCCTCCAACATATCAAAGGGACTGATGCAAGAAGTGGTCCGTTTTTTTCCCCTCTAGATGAGAGAAGTTTGAGAAAATAAGGTCCCTGTGGACCTTAAAGTGAAGAAAAACAAGAGAAAAGTATTTCTAGTATCTTTAGAACATGCAGGGGAAAGATTTAATAGACAAGGCTTTGAAATGGCAATACTCAGACCTCTGATGGCAGTTAGAATGTTTGCTTGGAATGAGAGCACTAGGCAGGCATGTTAGTTCTGAGGCAAATCCAGGGTAGACGACCAACCATCTTGGGAGATACTGTTTAGACTAAAACATTAAAAAATATGCTGAAATTCTCCAAAGAAGCCTAGGGTCAAGAACAAATATTGTGATTATAGTATATTTCTAAGGTTCATGCCCTCTAAACTGTCTTGGTCATAGGTGTAAGTGCAAATGTAGGTACACTGAGTGATGGTCTGTCTCACTTTAATGTGGATCTGTACCATACGGATACCCTTAACACACAGCTTTCTGAAGTGCTGACTTATGTACCCCAGCTTTCTACAGAACATGACATTCCTTTACCTTTCAAATTCATTTGGGAGGTAGGAGTCCAGCGCAGAATTTTCAAACCTATATCCCTTCAAGAGCTATGGTTGCTCTATTTTAAACTCACTCTGATTTTCTTAAATGTCGAGCTCTCTCCTCTCTGCTATGGCTGATCCTTCAACAGCTTAAAGAGGTACCTGTAAGATACAGCCTTTAGCCATGGCTCTGCCAAGGAGACTGGCTCTGTTTGAGAAGGTCATGAAGACATTCCTAAATAATCATCCTTTTTACTAGTACAGTATTATTTTTTGCTTATAAGGATGTGTAAGAACCATTTTACTACACATCTGCTGATTGTAGCCCATAAGAGTAGTTTCTACCTGTGTGTAAAACAGCAGCCTCAATGAAAAGGAGAAAAAAATAAGGGACCCCATCTATCTAATTTGTCACATGGACTGACTTTTATTTTGGGTGAGATTTCCAAAACAGTGGTCTTTTCTACGCTGGGACTGGGGGAGGGAGGAGTCTGAAGACACCCAGGTGATGGATTCACTCTTTAAAGAAAGATGATCAGCAAAGACTTTTTCTCCCTTCTTACACAGGGTTTGCTCACATCCCAATAAGAGGTCTTGCATCTAGTTCCCCAACATCCTTCCTCTCTTTTTTAACAGAGCAATCCATGCCACCAGATGTCAGTCACCAAAATGCTGACCTCTGTCATAAACAAATTGGGAACTATTAACCAAAGATTTCTCTTGTCCTTGAAGATTCCGACATAAATTCGTATAGTCTAAGATCTCGCTTCTGTGCTGAACTCCTACCTCCCAAAGGACATTAAGGAATTCCATAAATACGCACTTTGGTGCAGTGTTGCCCAGACATGCACACTCACTGCAAAGCTGGCCAATGAGTATTATGACATGACACCTGTCACCAGGCTAAACCAAAAATGGGAGACTAAGGATCTCCAAAATTTCCTTCACTAGTTGGTTGTGACTTGAAAAACTAAGGGAAGATTATTCAAACATTACATCTGAACGTTTGTTTTTGTAATTCAAAATATGTTGACGCGGACATACAGTTCAACCTAATGAGTGCTGAAAGATGGAGAAACAGCCCTATAACTGATATAGAAGATGTGAAATCCTCACCCATCCAATGCCCTTTAGCAAGACTTCCAATTCATAAGGAGATTATTCATTCTACCTTGGTCAGTTTCCATTACCCCAGCTGGTTTCAAAGATGCTGACAAAGAAAAAGAGAGGGACGATGGGAGAATAGATGCTCTAATAGCTGATGCAATACACAGAAGGGCATAAGTGCTTCTTACTGTCAAAGGTTCTAGAGAGGGTGTTTATAAAACAGTTAGAAATGCAGCTTCCTTTGCAGAAAGGGTAAATAATCTGAGGTTAAAAAATAAAAAAAGGATCTGGCAACAGTTAAGAAACCTCCACATTTCTAAGGAAAGTTTAAACTAATCATGCCCATAGTTAGATAAATAAATTTTAAGTAATTCTAAGAAAATCTCTCATTACCTTTTATTTTGTCTTACTAGAACATATTAAACGGAATTGAGAGTCCAGAAATGGAAAACATTCCCCTAAAAATCTCCGAGTTTGGGTTATTCGCTTAAAAGTTCTACTATAATCAAGTTTTCCATAAGAAGTTTTAGCCACTGAAATCTAAGAGATATTCTTTAACGGTACCCTGTAGGGGAAAAAACAAAACAAACAAAAAAAACAAAAGAACCTTGCATCTGAAAAGTTATTAGTCTGAAATGAAAGATAATTAGTTTTTAAAAACAAGAGAAAAGGCTGGCTAGTTCAAGTTAGAAGCCCCGGACGGAGGTTTCCAAGGCTCTTTTATTAGGGGACAGTCCCCTTTACAGCACAAGATTTCACATACGTGTCAGACAATCAGATCAGTTCCTAAAAATTAGGGGGGAAAAAAAGGGAAAAACAAAACAGATGCACTTCTTATATATATTAAATATAAATTAAAAGAATTTATAAAATGGTCACGTTTCTCACAGAATAAATGCAGAGTGTATTGTGAATGCACCTCCAGGTTTAAGTTGCTTAAGTCGTTTTTGTTTTGTTTTCCAATAATAAATAAAATTTGTTCTTAAGTTTTGGGTCCACCTGTGCCACAGCTGGGCTCTGAGTCACTGCTGGCTTTTCTTCCCTTGTCGCTCCTGAGCGAAGCGTTTGATTGTACAGGGGTTACCAATTTCACTGGCCCATCAGAGTACTGGCTGTCTTTTCGGGGTGGCATCCGCTCATTAATTCGGTCCAGACCTCGGGCTTCTTCAAAACTCCGGATCCTGTGCTGAAGCGAAAACCCTCTGATAGCTACAGAAAAACAGGAAAGGGAGGAGCTCAGTTAGACAGCAAGGCAGACAAGCTTAAAGCTTCTTAGCACACAGCAGCCTCCTAGAGAAAAACACAGACGGGTGGCTAAGGAGCACATGTCTGGTGAGGGCAACAGGCAATATTTGATTTAAATTAGCCCTGTCTTGAAGAAGTTACTAATTCCTTAAGGCCCCAAGGGCAGCTGAAACTGTGCAAGTAATTTTCATAGATGCTCAATACAATTAATCATAGCAGAAATATACCTGACAAGTAGCAAACAAGTTCTTACTTAGCCCCCGGACATTTGGCAAGAGTTTCTTATGGGCCAGAAACGTGCTCAATGCAAGAGAGAAAAAAGGAAACACTAGAATAATAGACAAGTTAAACAGAATAGTTATTTTAGCACAAATTATCACAGTCACCACAAAAAAAATAGTAACAAATGAGTTAATCTTTTTTTTAGAAGGACAGCTTTTTATCTTGCACAACCAGGAGCTGAACATAAGTTAAAACCCATCTAAAATAGCTTCTAATATATTCTTTCTGATTGAACTTTTGTACTGTTAAGGAAAAGCACTCCCATTTTGAACCACTTTACCTAACAAAAACAATTAAATTTATAACTATCAATTCCAATAGTTTTCATCCACAGATTCAGAGATAATTTATTACTTAAATTTGCTTCCACTGAAACAAAGATAATTTAGTTTGACTGCCTTAGGGCAACTTCAGAAATGAATCAAACTAAATTCCTGTCTACTTTTGCCTCTGCTTTTGATATCCTTTAGAGGCACTGGATAAAGAGGCTGACTTGTTTGAATCTCGAGTGATCTGATGGATGTCTCTTATCTATGGAAGGGGCTATAGGACTAAACAAACCACTTGATCCCTCATGACCGGTTGCTTTAACTTCAGCCATTGCATTAAAACAAAGCCCAGAAAGGACTATAGCTGTGGAGAGGGTCATTTAAATTAATACAACAACAAGATACTTTGTGAGCAAGCCTAGAAATAGCTATTCCTTTTCTCACTGTTACAGTTCTGGTGATGCAATAATAAAAGATTTCAAATGCTGACAGTTTTTTTTTTTTTTAAACTAGTAGACAGACACATGATAACATCTATCATAGGAATATGGCCATACCTTCCCGGGCCTCTACGGCTTCTACTGTGGCTGTAAGAGGCAGGAGCAGTGGCATGCAAAAATGAAGACAGAAAAAGAATGAGTAAACCAACAGCAATGCTGCCAGCACAGGCATCCCGGGGTCCCACCTTGAGCTTATTCCCACCCATAATAAAGTCGACTAGTTAAGAGAAGCAAGAGGATTACTGCAAAAATATTGGGGTTGGGGGTGGGTATGAGGTGGGAGAGTTTCTAATATTTTTAACATTTCAGGTAGCATGAGAACCTTTTAGTTAATGGCATCTATAGCTAAGCCAACTGGGTCAGTCGAACTGACTATAAGACACCAGGAGTCATGCTGCTCTCCTGATTTTAAATAGCCAGCTGCTTGACACTCACATATCAAAATAACTCGTAGAGTCAAATAATTTAACATTACAAGCGTTCTTCAATTTGTAATAGCTCAGATGGTATTAAATGAGCTGCTGCTGGGTCCTATTCAAAAAACTTATTTAAAAGTACTTCTTATTGCTCTCAAGCAACTTATGTGGGGTCCAACTGCCATTTTTCATTACCTATAAAAAAGAATGGCCTTTGAATAACAGAATGGAGTTTGGAAGGAGAGAAAAATGGGTTACAAGTGTGGGGTTATTTCTTGTTCAGAGGTGGAGTACTAAGCTGGCAAAGGCATAAAACTATTCAATTCTGGATACAAATTCATGGACCATCTGGGATTAGAGATATAGCAGAGGCTGACATTTCCAACCAATATGGCTTCCATTCACTTTGTGAGAGAGGAGGCCAATTATTAAGAAGGCCTTCTTCTCCCTCACTGATGGAAAAGGAAGCAATTTAAAAATTAATACCAACAGGTAAACTTCCTTGCATCTTCTTTTAATATAGTAAAAGTCCTAATATATGAAAAGGTTACAGGTTTTGGCCAGAAAGGTCCTATTTGGAGAATCCCATCAGTTCCTCCAATACCAACTGGGAAGAATAATGAACAGTAACAGTTTGCTATTCTGAGGCTTTATATATCCAGGAGAAACTGAGAGAATGGAAAGTTAACTTCCTAACACAGTGTGAAAAATGGAAACTTGGCGTTAACTTATCAAGTGTTTACATTTGTCAACCATATGTAGGCATGTGTTAAAGCAATGTCACATCCCCTCTAATCTCTTCAAATAGAATAAACTTTCACAAAAAGATGATAGTGCCTTCAAACAATGTATCACTGATGCAACTGTTAGAAAATGGGAGAACAAAGATTGCCTAAAATTATATACGAAATGCTGGTCTAGAGTTTAAAAGCTATGTGAAAGCTATGTAATCAATGTGTACTAGTATCACATCATTTTGGGCCCTCCTAGAATTGCTTTTTGCATCGGGTATTAAGATATTAGCCTTAAGGACATTATAAGAAACAGTAACATAAAATTGAGAAACTGACTTTCTTCTGTACTGAAATCTATTTTTCTTTACTGAAATATAATTCATATACCAAAAAAAATCACTTGTTTAAAGTGTACGGTTAAATGACTTTAACACAGACTTGTGCAATCATCACTACAATCTATGGCTGGAATGTTTTCATCACCCCAGAAAGAAACTCATTTCCCTCCCTCATCCCTGTCCCTTGACCCTAGATTTGCCTGTTCTGGAATCATAAATTTAATCATATAAAATGTGATTTTAGTGACTGACTTCTTTCACTTAGTATAATGTTTTCAAGGTTTATTCATGTCAAAGCACGGATCCATACTTCATTCCTTTTTATGAATGAATAGAATTCCACTGTATGAATATAACACATTTTATTTATCTAGCTCACTAGCTGATAGACAATTGGAATGCTTCTACTTACTGCCTAGTAAGAAGAATGCTGCTATGAACATTCATGCACAATTTTTTGTCTGGATATGTTTTCATTTCCCTGGGATACACAACCAGGAGTGGAGATGCTGGGTCACATGGTAACTCCATGTTTAATCACCTAAGGAACTACCCGCTTGGTTTCTCAAGCGTGACACCATTGTACATCCCACCAAGTTCTCCACTTCTCACCTGTTATTACTTGTCTATAACACTTGTTATTACTTGTCTTTTTTTATCACAACTATCCTAGTGGACATACAGGGGTATCTCATTGTGGTTTTGATTTGTATTTCTTAATGTCTAATGATGTTGAACATGTTTTCATGTACTTATTGACTCTCTGTATGTCTCCTTTGGAAATATGTCTATTACATTTTTTTTACCCATTTTTAAATTAAGTTATTTGTCCTTTTATTATTCAGTTTTGAGAGTTCCTTCTCTATTCCAGATACCAGTCCCTTATCATATGTATGATTTGTAAATATCTTCAACCATTCTGTGAGTTGTCTTTTTGCTTTCTTAATTTTTCAATTGCAGTAAAAAAGTTAATTTTGATAAGGTCCAATTTACCCTCCAAGTAAAGTGATAAGAACAGTAAAAAATCTTATTCAGCTAATGCTCCAGTTTCTCAATGAACTGGTACAACTGAGACATAATGAGAAAATGACAAAATAAGCCCAGTTCCTGTCAACAAGAGAGAATAAGAAGTTCTAAAAAGTTGGCTCCAACTTTAGTTTTGTTCTTCTGACACATTCCTGAAGATTTCGATCAATTTCCGAAGTCTCAATAAGCAATCCTATGTGAATTAAAACACTCATAGTCATATAAGAAACTAAGAAAAATTGGATATATTAGGTATTAGGGACTGAGAACAAAAGGCAGACCAAGGATTATAAACAAATAAATCTACAAATAAAACATCTATAAAACTCTTTACTTTTTACTCATCCTAGATTGGCATATTTGCTCTTTCAAAGTCTAGAAAAAATTGGTTCAGATTCAAACAACTTTATAGATCAGCAAATTTTAAAAATGTTTCAAGGATGTCATAGGACATTCCCTTTTTTCTTTGCCCATGTTACTTCCTATTAACTCTAAGTTGCCTTCTCAGAGCTGCTCTCAGAATATGTCACATGACTAATTACCAAGCAAAGTAATAGTGGAAAGTATTTTCCTTATAAGAAACCACACATTTTATTTGAGAAAAAAAAATCAATCTGAAATAATTTACTGATCCTTTCTGTGAAACTAGAGAAATTAAGAAAATTAATTACATATTTTCAAGGAGAAAATGTTCATCCTTCCTTCTAAATAGCTAAACTCTAATATTCCAGTATCCAATTTGAATGAGGAAGAATTCAATCCCATTAAAAGGAGGAAAGGAGCTTGTTGCTATTAATTATTAGCAGTGGAATTTCTACTTCCTCTAAGTGGCAGAATGACAAGGAAAAAAGGAAAACTTAAGTAAAACAATTAAACAAAACAAAGGGGCAAAAAAGCAATGAAACTCTAAGTTGTTAATGCTTCAACTCCAGTTTTCATGCCTAGAATTAATCATCCAGTGATGTGATCTCATGTCTCTTCCTCTTTCTTGACCAGATCTGTTTGGAGTAGGATATGGCTTGTAGGCAAAGAGACTAATTCCCTCTCTGAACAAGAAACTCTAACCAAGTAAAAAATAATAATAATAATAATAAAAATAAGGTATAAAACGTACATGATCAAGGTATTATCATGTACCCAAATCCAAAGTGTACAGCTCAGTACATTTTTATTTATGTATGTGCTTGTGTAACTACTATCCAGATAATGATATAGAACATTCCATTCCCTCTACTCCAGAAGTCCCCTGTGCTCTGGGCCAATATTCTCCCATTAAAAAAGTGTCTTTCTGATTTCTATTACTATTGATTAGTCTGCCTGTTTTTGAACATCATATAAAGACAGTCTATGCTCTTTTGTGTCTAGCTTTTTTAGTTTACCATAATGTCTGTAAGATTCAAGTATGTTTTTGCAGGTATTCATAATGTTACTTTTTATTGCTGAGTAGTATTCCATTGTATACATATAACATAATTTATTTATCTCTTCTACTATTGATAGACACTCGGGTTGTTCCTCATTTGGGGCTGTGATGAATAAAGCTAAGGTGAACATTCTTAAGCACATCTTTTGTGAACATATGCACTAATTTCTCTTTGATATTCCAGGTGGAATTGCTGGATTATGGAGTAGACACGTTTTCGTTTTCTGCCCAGTAAACAGTTTTTCTAAGTGACTGAACCAATTTACAAGCCCACCAGCAATCTAGCTCTAGTTCTCCACAAACTCACCAACACTTGGCATTATCAGACTTTTTCATTTTAGCCATTCTAGTGAATATGTAGTGGTATATTACTGTGGGTTTATTTTTTAAATAAATTTATTTATTTAAATTAGTTTCAAGTATTCAGTACATTGGTAACCATATTAAGCATCTTTTCATATGCTTATTTACCATTTTAATACCCTCTTTTTTGAAGTGCCTGTTAAAATCTTTTGACTATTTTTTAAAAAATTGGTTGTTTGCGCTTTTCTTGTTGAGTTGTATGTAGTTCTTTATGTATTCTGAATACAAGTTCTTTGTCAGATATATATCTTACAAATATCTTCCCTCAGTTTATGGCTTGTCTTTTCTCTTTCTTAATCATGTATTTTTGTGAATAGAAATTCTTAATTTTAATAAAATTCAATTAAGTTTTTCTTTTAAGGTTAGTCCTTTTGGTGTTTTTTTCCTAAGGGTACTTTATCTACCCTAATGCCTACTCTCCATACTTTTGTCTGGAAGTTTTACTGTTTTACCTTTTACATTTAAGTTATAATTCATTTGAATTAATTTTTGTATATGGAAAGAAGGGTCAAGATCCATTTTCTCCCCAGATGGATATCCAATTGATCCAGTACCATTTATTGAAAGAAGCCTCAATTTAAAAAAAAAAAAATTATTTTATTTTTTTTAGATTAAAGTATAGTTGATATACAATATTATATTAGTCTCAGGTGTACAACATAGTGATTCTTCATTTTGTACCTCAGGCTATGATCACCACGATAAGTCTAATAACCATGTGTTGCTGTACAAAGTTGTTATATTATTGATTATGGTCCCTGTGCTGTACATTATATCTCCATGACTTATTTATTTTATAAATGGAAGTTTGTACCTTTTATTTCCCTTCACATTTTTTGACCATCCCCCCAAGCCCTCCCCTCTGGTAACCATCAGTTTGTTCTCTGTATCTATGAGTCTTGTTTTGTTTGTTGTTGTTGTTGTTTTTTTAATATTCCACCTAAAAGTGAAATCATATTTGTCTTTCTCTGTCTGACTTACTTCACTTAGCATAATATCCTCCTGGTCCATCCATGTTGTTGCAAGTGGCAAGATTTCTTTCTTTTTTATTAGAAATCTTCGATTTTTAATTATACCTTGACTGCTAGGTAACGGGAGCACATCCTCTGTGAAAGGTGCACTGCTCATACTCACCTGTCTCAATAGTCTGCTTTCCTCCTGAGAGGACACCCAGAGGGAGGGTACCTGTAGGGGTCAGGCCTTTGAGAGTCAGCACACTCTCACTTTCTTCCCTGCAAAGGAAGATCAAAGCCCTGGGTTAATGCCAGGGTGTCCACCACTCGCAATTCAAAGGCACTTGAAGGAAGTTAAGAAAAGATGCATAGAGATGGACGACTGGTTCTCCTTCCCCCTAACCCTTCCCTGACCTAGACAAAGGGATGTTTTCTCTAAACGTTCCAATTTTAAACAATTTGCCAGCCCTTGCTTTTCAATTAATGGCACTTAATAACCAGATACTGTTCTGATGTTTCCCACAAGTTATCCCATTTAATCTTCCTATTAAACATGTAAAGCGAGTCCTGTTCTTATCACTCCTTTACAGACAAGGAATATGAGGCACAAGATCACACAGCTAAGAAGAGGTAGAGCCAGGATGTGAACACAGGCAATCTGACTCCAGAATCCACATTACACCACTGCGATCACTAAGTCTGAACCTGTACCTGATGAATGTTTGCCATTCCCAGTCACTTTAACATGTAGGTCTGATTTAATCTGCACTCTACCCAGAGACATATAGTTCTAAAAGCAAATTCCAATTCCAAACAAATCTGTTCTGAAATCACCTTCTAGTTTACTCTCAAAATGCTTTTATCCCACACTGTAATGACAGACTTAGCCTTACCGAAGAATTGAAAAGACCCGTGCCATCTTCCCAATGGCTCTGATTTTATTCTTGATGATCTCCTTTCGAACCGTAGTGCCGCCTTTGAGAATATAAAGAATAAGTGAATTAAAGAAATGTGTTAACAGGTTAGTTTTTAGAAATGCAGGATGAAGTGTCTTTCTAAGTTAAAGAAACAGTTATTTTTTTTAAAAAATCAAGGCCTACGTTCATTTAAACAAACAAAAATCCCAGGAAGTTCTACGGAGCAAAAGAAAAAACAACCCGAAGAGAAAAAGAAGTGAAAAAATGGAGGGGCCACAAAAAAGACGGACTGGACAGATCTATGAGAGGTAGGAACTTATTTGTGGTTCTGAAATGTAGAACACAGAGAAGAGTATAATACACACATAAAAACAAAGACAGTTGCTACAGCAAAAATTTTTTGAGAATGCCGTGGGCCACCTTAGGATGCAGGGTTTGGCCTGCAAATGCAAGTGATGATTCAAGCAGCTGTCCTCTGCATGTAAACACAATACACAGCTAGCTCTCTTGAATTTAGTGAGGGCTGCTTTCATTCTATAATCCTCACTCACAAACTGGTGAGTGGTAACTACCACAGACAACTGTGTAGTACAAATTATGCTGATGGGTAAGGTATTTTATAAAGTAACATCACAAAAGTTAATATAAGATTTTATGACCTTTTCTCATCTAAGATTCAGGAAACAGTTCACACATGAGAAGCCAAGATCCAGCATGCACCAGGTGACCGCATTCAAAAGTCAGAAAAAGAAACACAGCCTCTCCTTCCTCGCCCCCCTAACTCTCAATATCCTGCAGGATCATACAGCAGGTCTAGAGAAAACATATACATTGAAACAGAAAGGGAGGATGGAGGGCCTGTCTGAAATTATTCAACTAAAACTAAAAACGTCTAATTAATAGATTGTGGTGGGACAGACAGCGAGTATGAAACTTGTAAGCACATTTTAGTCAGATACCTTTCTGATAGCTTGAAATGTAGTGATCTTCAGGGAGAAGAGACACCAAGAAACAAGGAGATGAAGATAGAAAATATGAGAAGAGCAATTTAAGTTTACATGGAAGAGAGAAAAAAATCAAAGTGAAATGCAATGAGAGAATCAGGCTATTATTTTTATCAGCTCAGAAGAGACATCCTTGGTTTCATGATAGAATGTTAAATTATAGATTTCTTGTCGGTAGTTTTTCCACTGCTTAAAAGTTTACAGTTTTACATTAATTCACATCTATTATTACTAAACATGTTCTAGCTCCACAGATGACGAAAATAAAATTGGACAAAGAATAAGATATTATTTGTGGAACAAAGACACTGAAAACAAGGAATGAAAACAAAGGACAGAATGAACTGCTTACAAATCTCTTAATGAGAGTATTCTGTTTTTATTTAATGGATTCAATATCTTCTCATATCTTTCTGGAGATATTATAGTTTTTTTCTTTTTTGAGTTTTATGTTTTCTTCAGGCTCTCAAGTTAATTCAAGTTGCTTTTTGCAGTTTTTGTTGTAGTCTCTCTTGCAGACTTTTTAAGCTGTCTGGTAATCCCTAACATTTGCTTGTGATTAACAGTGAGGGACTAAAACTTTCAGAGTTGGTGGGTAGATTGTTGGCTTGGAGCTTTACATGGAATGACCAGGGTGGGCCTATGTGAAGGAATTTTTTCTATCAGAATTGAGTATGTGTACGGTCACTTAATTCACCTGTTTTCAGCAAGGTGTGGATGTCCTCAATTGCATCCCCACCCAGAAATTCTTTGGTTTACATTTTTTAGAGACTGGCCTCCAGACTTGGAGAAGAGGCAGCTGCCCACCAGCAAACCATTTTAATTGTCTTTCCAAAGACTTCCACCCAGTCTCCTTATTTTAGCTCAGCATACACTCGCTTCCGCCTCTCTCTCCTGGTCCCCAATTCTAGCAACTGGCACCAATCCCTTAGCTTTTTGAGGATTCTGTGGTGGAAGTCAGCAAAGGTGAACTTCAGTTTTGTTTGAACATACAGAAAAATAAACAAAACAAAACAAACATGTAATTTAGCGATTTATTAAAAACCAAATGGCCTTATAATCACCACTTGGGTCAATAAATAGATCCACGCCAGCACCCCAGATGCCCCCTTTGGGCCCCTCCGAATAATTATAGTCTCTCTCCTCCCAAAGAAAATCACTCTCTCAACTTTTGCTGTAATCACCTTCTTGCTGTTCTTAAGAGTTTCTCCATGGAGACATGCATCCACAAGCACTACAGTTTTCATCATTTTTGAACTTCATGTAATTGGAAAAATCAAATATGTATTTTTTTGTGTCTAGCTTCTTTTGTTTAACATTATGAGATTTTGTTGCTGGTAAATAGAAATACAAATAATTTTTGTTTATTGACTTTGTATCCAGAAGCTTTACTACCTGCACTTATTGATTCTAATAATTATTTATAGATACTTTAAAATTTTCTTTGTATACAATCATATTATCTATAAATAATCGTGTTATTTCTTCCTTTCCAATCTTTATACCTTGAATTTCTTTTTCCTGCCTTATATAATATTGCCTTATATAATATTGTATAGAAATATTAATAGCCAGCATCCTTATCTGTTCCCAATCACTAAGGAAAGCCTTCAACATTTCACATATTTGCTAGAGGTTTTTGTTTGTACATTTGTCAAAGAATTCCTCTCTAAACCCAGTTTAAGCGATCTATTATAAATGAAAGATAAATCTTATCTAATACTATTTCTACATCTATAAGATAATTGTTCTCCTTTTTTTATTACTTCAGTGAATTATTCTAAATGATTTAAAATTTTTTAAATTTAAGAATAGTTTTAGATGTACAGAAAATATATGAAGCAAGTATAGAGTTCTCATACACATCTCACACAATTTCCACTATTGTTAGCATCTTCCATAAGTATATACTGATTAAATTATCTTCTAAGATTTCTGGAATAAATCAACTTAATTGGAAGGCAATTGTATATATATTAGTAGTCTCAATTTGCTCATGTTTTGTTTAAGATTATCCTATCTATAATAATGTCCTTGTCACATTTTAGTATAATAGTTATACTGGCCTCATTAAATACACATCTTTTTTATTCTTGGGATGAATTTGTATAATTTTTGTGTGGTTTCTTTCTTAAATGTTTGGTAAATCTGTTGGTGAATTTATCTACACCTGACATTTTCCTCATAGGAAAAATTTAAATTATAGATCCTAGTTCTTGGTGGATTGGTGATTATTACGATTTCCCATATTGTGTCAATTTGGGTAAGTTATATTTTTCTAGGAGTCTATCCATTTTGTCTAAGTTTTAAAATTTACTAGTACAAATGTATTCTAGTTATTTTCTTAATGCCTATAGGAGCAGTACTAGCATTGGTAACTTTTGTCCCATCTTTTTCACTTGATAAGTCTTACCGAGGATTTATCAATTTTATTACTTTATTGCAAAGAGCACATTTTAGTTTTACTACTCCTCTGTACTGCATTTTGTCTTCTATATTGTTAATACTAGTCTCACATTTTTATTTCATTTACTTTTTTAGGTTTAATGTGCTATCCATTCTTTTGTTAACTTCTTGAGATGGATGTTGATATTTCACCTTTCTTCTTTTCTAATATATGCATTTAAGGCTATACATTTTCCTCTAAACATGGCTTTAGACGCATCCCTCAGTTTTTTTCCCCAAGTTTAAATTATTTTGTATTTAAGCTCTGATTTTACAAAATGTCAAATGTACAAAATGTAAATTAAATTTATAACTTAATTTGTTCATGCAAATTGCCTTCAAAATACATTGCAGCTAAGATGTGTATAAGATTTTACATGCATTTGAAAGAAATCACACAGAAGCAGCTGCTTTTTCAATAAACTTGGCCAATGTCACATTTCTTTTGGTTAGACCTTGCTGTACACACTGAACTATTCTGGTGATGTTCATCTGCTCTTCTTGTAGGGCAACAAGGGACATAAAGCCAAATGCCAGATTAAAATTTCTGA
This sequence comes from Macroglossus sobrinus, assembly GCA_004027375.1. Taxonomy (NCBI): domain Eukaryota; kingdom Metazoa; phylum Chordata; class Mammalia; order Chiroptera; family Pteropodidae; genus Macroglossus; species Macroglossus sobrinus. The sequence goes on from PVKZ01000295.1 coordinate 420,478, forward strand.
AGAACTCTTTATAGATGGCATCTCTCTAATTTAATTCTAACTATACTGCTGCTTTAAGATAAAATATAACATGACTCTTCTTCTCTGTTGTCAATTAGCGAGCATCTGCTAACATAGCTATGAGGTTTGGGCTCCAGTACTGAGCCCAGGGCTACCTGGTGCACTGTCTGCCCTCAAATTTTAATATATACTACTTTTTATTTTCATTCAGTTTAAAAATATTTTCAAATTTACATTGTGATTTGTTATTTGATTCACAGGTCATTAAATATATTTTAAAATCTCCTAAAATATGAAGATATTCTAGTTATATTTTGGTTATTGATATATTTCTTAACTGCATAGTCATTATGATTTTAATCTTTGATAGCTGAAATCTGCTTTTAGCCCAGGACATGGTCTGTTTTAGTAAATGTTCATGTGGTTTGAAAAGAAGGTGTACTCAGCACTGTTGGATGCAGTGTTCTTTATATGTCTGTTAGGTCAAGTTCATTAATTGTGTTGTTCTAATTTTTACAACCTTCCAAATTTGGTTTGTCTGCTATTCCAACCATTACTGAGAGATATCTGTTAAATTCTCCTACTATCATTGTGGATATTTCTATTTCTAATTGTACTTCCTTTAATTTTTGTTTTATATATTATAAATCCATGTTACTAATTGCATACAATTTATTTATTTATTTTTATGGTGCCATTGGTTAACGAAATCCAGTAAGTTTCAACTGTACTTTTTAACAGTAAGACATATATATATTTACATTGCGTGTTCACCTCCCATAGATTTCCTTCTGTCACTACATATTTGACCCCTTTTATCCTGTCTCCCTCCCCCTTCCCCCCAGCATACAATTAATGGCATAAAATTGTTACACCCTATTTTTGTTTTAAGTCTACTTCATGGAATACTAATCTATCTACAACAGCTTTTTCTTGTTTAGTGTTTGCATTATATATTTACTCCTTCTCTTCTTGCTTTTAAACTTTCTGTATTTTCATGCTTTAGATCTGTCCCTTATAAAACACTATAAAGTTTTTTTTTTTAAATCCTACCTGACCTTTTATCTATTTATATTTAATGGAATTGCTGATATAGTTATTGTCATAATTTATTCTATTTGTCCTACTGCTATCTGTAGCATCTCTCTTCTTGGCTTCTTCCAGGTTATTTTTTATTGTTCCATTTTTCTATAACTCAAAAGTCATATACTAAAAAACAAACAAATCTCTTTACTTACAGGTATTATCTTTCAGTGCTTTGAATATGTTATTATATTGTTTCCTGCTTCCATTGTTTCCATGAAGAGTCTATGTCAGTTTAACTGTTCTCTTTTGAAAGTAATCTCTTTTTTCTGGCAGCTTACAGAATTTTTTGTCTTTCATTTGAAGTACTTTTATTATGATGTGCTTGTCTGGGTGTTTCTTTCTTTGGATTAATTCTGTTTTGATTTACAAGGCTCCTTAATCTGTGGCTTAATGTCTTAACTAGTTTTTTTTTAAAGTGTATTCATTACTCTTTGAATATTGGTTCTACCTCCTTCTCTCTCTCTTCTCTGGGACTCCAAAAACACAACAATAAGCCTATTCACTGTATCCTGTTTTTGGTATTTTTACTTTTTCTCTTCGTGATTTATTCTGGATTTTTTTTCTTCTATGTTCTGGTTGATTTGTCCTCTGTTTAGTTTTATTAAATCTGCTGTTAATTCATCTGTCAAGTTTTTTAATTTGTTATTTTATTTTTTGTTCCTAGAATTTTCTTTTGGTGTTTTATCAACTCTATTACATCCCCTTTTATAATGCAGTTATCTGCCAAAATTTTCAATCTAGTCTTTTGTGTTCTTGAACATAGTGAGCATTGTTTTATTTTTAGCACATTTTAAAGTTTGGTCTGATAAAGCCAATGTCTGGAGAACACGGGGCAGGAGGTCTACTTTTTTTTTTTTTCAGTTTCTGCTGGTTCTCATTCATGTCATTATATCCCTTGTATACCCAGTTATTTTTTTTGGTCATGAGTCACATGTAACATGTGAAAGGTCTTACATGATGTTATCTTAGTCTAGAAAGGTTTCATTTTGCCAGGTGCTACCTTATTTAACTTTCAGGGACTAAAATGATTTGAAGGTTCTAGCTCCAGTTCACCCTTACTCTTACCTAGATGCAACCTTTCGGTGTCCCAAAGCAATAAGCAGAAGATGAATGGCACTCATGTCATCCTTGGCAAGCCTTGAATCCCAACTTTTTAGCTTCTATCAAAAGGGTTGCTCAATCTCTTAGTCCCCTCTTTCAAAATTAATAAATGTCTTTAGGAAAGAAATGATCCCAAACATTGGTCTTACCGTTCTAGATTCATGCATTTTTCCATATCTTAACTTGGTAATTCTTTATTTCTCATTAACTTTCTGAATGCCTTTAAAGCAAGTTTTAAAAATAGTTCATCTAGATTTTCTTGTTGTCTAAAGAGTTAAGGTTGATTTAAACTATCTAGTCTGGCATTACTAAAATAGGAATCCTTAGTTTATGCCATTTAAATAAAACCAAAATTGCATGTGGAATGGAATTAGAAGCATGTTCAATTTACAACCTTAACCTACCAGGTTAATCTTTGTTTTCTTTCAAAAACAAAATTTTAGCATATATCAGCTTATATCCACATTTTATAAAAATGAGAATGAGAAGATTCTATCCATTTATTTTTGTATCTAACAGAATATCTAATAGATTTTCCATATCAGCACCAATACCACTACTTAATTCTTTTTTTCTTTTTTAGTAGTTGTACTTTATATCATTCAATTTAACTCAACAAATATTTATCTACTATGCATGCTCATTACATTATACTTGGTTTTACAGCTATACTGGTGAGCAAAAACCATCTTGTCCCAGCATTCAGGGAGTTTATAGTTGAGTGGGAGTAAAATATACTAATCTTACAATAATATAAACAAATGTAAAAGTGCAACTGTATCAAAGGCTAAGGAGAAGCAGCACCATTGATATGAGAGAGCATGACAGGGGTACTAGATCTGGTCAGTGAGGTCGGAAATGTTTTCCATGAGGAGGTTATGATAAGCTGAACAGGAGTGAATAACTAGGACAGAAAGGGAGAAAGGAGTCTTGTATAAAGGAAATAACATTCTATGTAGAGAATCTATCATACGGATACACCATAATTAATTTACCCAGCTCTCCAACTAAGGGACACTTAGATTGTTTTGGACCTTTTGCTGCTACAAATGATACTTCAAAAGATATTCCCATTACATACTTCTTGGCACAATCCTGTAAACATTTCCTTATGATAATCAAGAACACTTTCTTAAAAAAAAGAACCCTTTCTTAATACATACAATGGAGTTCACAATAATTTCCATTTCTACTTAGATATGTATATAAATTTTATTAGATCTATTTCTTATATATTTCATCTCCTCATAACTTAAATTCTTTATTTTTAATTTTTACCTGGCTGTACATATTGCTCAAGAAGAACTGTTCCCTTGCAGTGAGCTTCTATCCCACACATAAAGGTACCCACAAGCCATCTACTCTGCACCTTCAATGTGGAATTTGAAGCTTAACCATGTAGACGACCATCCTCTATATTCTTAAAGTAAGCTAGGCTTCCTCCACTATGTAGACAGTTTATCCTAACAGTTGAGCGAATCACCTTAGCCCAAAGCTTGGAGAGAATGAAACTGTCAGAGGTTTGTGCTCAGGGGCCACCATCTTCCCAGAATCTTCTGAATTCTCAAATAAGTTAGGACCTACCTTTAAAACCAAACATTCCACAACACACTAGGAAAAAAAATATTTGGCTATATATGCAACAAAACATTACTATATTAAGATCCCTCACAGGCCAGTAAGAGAAAAAACAAACAAAAGAACATACACATAACCCAATAGAAAAATAGGCAAAAGATATGAATGACAATTCACAAAAGAGAAACAAATTTAGTCAATAAACACAAGAAAAAAATACTTTTTAGTCATCATAAAAATACTAATTAAAAATTTTAAATACCACACTATTAAAATTATAATAAACAGTATTGAAGAGAACATTCTAAACTATGTATTACATACAGAAAATGCACACTGGTATGCCCTTACTAAAGGTTATCTGTATCCAATTTAAAATTGTAAGTACCAAGTGACACAGATAATTACTTTCTAGAAATGTATCCTAATATTACTAATGTATCCTAATAATATCGAATATTACTTTCCTTTCTTTCATACCATATATCAACATCTGACTTAAATTATTGTTTGTCTTCCCTCCACTAGAATATAGCTTGATGAGAGCAAGAATCTAAACAGCACTTGGTGCAAATCAGGCATGTAATAAATATTGGCTGTTGACAGAATATGCAAGGATTTTTCTTTAAGAATGTTCAAAACTCTGGGCTTAAAAAAAAAAGTTGGAAAAAAATCCAATACCCAACAGCCAGGGATTGCTTAAAACAAATAATAATCAAAATAGACAATTATGTAACCATTAAAAATTAGTCAACAAAAAAAAAGTAAATGTCATGATACTATCATATGCCCTCATTTTTGTTAAAAAGAAAAATGTAGACAAAAATATATGCAAAGATTAAGATAGCTAACACAGGACGTAACACCCAGATGTTATCAGTGGATATCCATGAGATGACAGGATGATGGGTGACGTTTTTTTTCTTATTTATGATTTCCTGTATTTTTCACTTTTTTTCCATTGAACACAATTCTTTTTTAATAGGAAAAAAAAATTATTCAAAACAAACTAAAACCAAACTCAAGACTTCTTCATTTCTATTTCAAGTGAGGAAAAGGCAAGTTTACCTTCAATTTCATCTTCAGAAATCAATTCATCATCAGAGCATATGTTGAGAATGTTAACCAGCATCTCTGTGACTATATAATAAAACAAAATAGCCCCAAATTTATACAATTAATAAGGTACTTTCTCCAAACTGATGTGGATATCTAAATAAACATACTTGTTAAATAAACATTGATAAAAATGACTTGTCATTATGCTACTTAGAGTAGTTATAGGGTGGCATTAAATGTAGACCTTCAGGTTTACACAGAATTTGGGGAGATTACTTGCTTTAGTAAAAAACTGGAGTCTTTGAAGATTCTATTTGCATAATTACTTGATTTCATTAGACTTCAGTGCTCCACAGCTTCTTCTTACTAATACCCACATGAAAAGATTTCCTTCCATTTTACAGAGAAGTAAAACCACGGGGCCTATGTCCAATAGGTTTATTTTATATTTGCTTAGCTTATTTGTATAGGTGCACAAATATAATTCTAAGGACAATATTTCCTGTTTAAATCTCTTTATTGCTGAAGAAATCACTGGAGGAAAGGAATAGTGACTTAATGTTATTTTAGCATCTTGATCACAGCAGGACAGCTACTTTAAGTTGATATTTTTAGAACCAAAAAAAATAATTGACTATAATTATAATTTAAAAACCAATTATGTGCCATTTAAAATCTTCATTAAAAAAAATTAGGGAACATTTCTGATAACTTTAATGAAACACTGAACCATCAAGGGGCTCATGCAAATACTAAAGTGTGCTCAGTAACTAGTTAAGACAACTGATGGTCTCTTACCTTTTTCCCCAACAAAAGGCAAAGACCATGTGAAAACATCCATAAAGTTTGGAAGCCAGTAGGGGTGTGGAGAACAGTTAAACTGCCTGATATTCATGACATTGTTTTCATATTTTAACACAGCAGCTAAAAAGGAAAAAAGCAGGAAAATCTGGCACAGAGGAACACGACATGGCAACTGGTCTGCTTTGCACAGCTACATAACTACTACACAGAATTCAGGAACTTATTTTCCACTTATAAATTCAAGACTGGGTATTTAAGGGCATAAGAAAAATCTTAAACCATTTTACAAATAGTTCATTCTTTTAAGAATTATCCCAAGGAACAAAGTTACCTGAAAAGCTCTAAAATTTCAAAGAATCACTACACAGTAATTACCTACAGAAATCTCAGGTTCCACGTAAGAAAAATTTCTCATAATTTCCCTTTATATGCCAAATAGTTACAACTACAACTTTCCTTTTCAGGCAAACATTTCTCACTAAAGGGGCACAGTCTCTTTTGCTAGTCATTAGCCAGAGCCAAAGATTTTATAAACTCTCTGGATGTTTATAACATAGCAGTTATCTATAGATGGTAAACTTGGAGCAATATATGAGATTCAAAAGGAGATTAAATCACCTCTGCATACAATGTAGTGAATAAAAAATGCTCATCTCTCCTATATGTATGTTGAATATTAACCAGTTCATAAATATGCACACATACTTTGGTACCAATTGACTTTTTTTATATTTGAAAAGTTTTCATATCTAATTCCTTAGTCTTCACCACTAGCAATGCCATGTGTTTACATTATCTTCTTAATTATTCTTACCATGATCATAAATAGAATAGGGTATAACAGCTCTCTAGCAATGACAAGTATGGGGTCAACTTCCAGTTCCTTTATTATAGGATGGCCTAGTGTTCCCAAACTTTAAGTCACTGAATGTCTAAAACATACACCATAGCTTATATAGAAAATATATGAAAATAGGATCCCTAGCTCTTAAAAACCTAACATTGACTACAATGTACATGTCCCATTATTTTTATGTATGTGTTTTTTATTTAAGTTAGATGAATATAGAATTATTCAATAATTCCCTTAATCTACCCAGGAAAAAGGTGAGAGGTGGGTCTTAACAGTGGATGATTAGAAATGAGAGCTTAAAAACCACTTTTGGGTATCTTCCCAGTGGACACACAAAAAAAAACAAGAATAGAAATCTTTAAAAATTATGACTTCAGGGTCTTTCATATACCCAGCAGAACTAAGAAATTCCTGTTGGTACCAATAAGTCTAAGGAATATTCAAGAAAGAAAAGCGACAGTAGAAGAGAAGGTTGACAGAGCTGCCTTTTTCAAGAAAGAGGTACTTGTACGGGGAGTAACTGAGAACTGGAGATTATTTCAGGTGCCACATTTTCCGTCATTTTCCTAAAACATGCTTGAGAAACAACCAAGGAAAATAAGATTGTTTCAAGATTAAGTTACTAATTATGTCAGAGCCAACAAAAAACTCAGAAAGAATGGACTATGACTTTAAAAGTTTACTACCGGGATAATGAACAACAAAACAAGATCAGAATGGAGTAAAAAGTGAGCTGGCAGTTAGAAAGTAATTGTTGATTAAAGTGACATGTTTCAGCTTAGCACACTGATAAATCCACTGGGCAATTAATATTTTTAATAGTAAGGTTAAAAAAGAGAGCGAGAAGGGAAAGTCATCACAAGTATAAGGACTAGAGCCACTAAGTGTCCTTGAGGAAATCTAACAACATGAGTAGTGCAAACCATTCATAGGAGAGGCAACAAGAACAAAACTAAGTCTCTACTATATTGGGAATAGTAGAAAAAGGAAATAAGAAAGAATGGAGTGAGGGAGAAGCAGAGCATGGTAGAACAGCTAAGACTCAGAAAAGAATGACAAGCAAAAAGAAAACATAAGGCTGAGAGAGAACTTAAGTCAAAGAAATGCTTTTTAAAAATGGACAGCAAGTCATTTCAGGACACACTGACATGACTGATCCAAATTAAAATTAAACAAGATGTGGCATTCCACAGCTTACTTTTAAATAGAGTAATAGTAAGTATATTGTAGACCTCTTTTAAGCTTCTCTATCGAACTGCACATACAAGGTATGACTATAAAGTAATGAGACGTACGAAACCACCAACTACAAACACACCAGATCTTATACATCAGATGAGTGTGGTCCCGTAATCTAATCATACCAGGTGCCATTACAGTAAAATGGGACAGTATTACAGCAATTTATAGTTTGACTGGTGATTTTAATATTTTTTCATTATTCCAACTTATCTTCAACAACCCTATATGTGTGACAGGTATTTTAAGGATAAACTCAGGCTCAGGGAAGTCAAGTAGGACTTTCGACTCCTGGCTTAGAATCCTTTTCGGTACACCTTGCTGCCTTACCATGTATTTAATTCAAAGATGCTGCCATCACTCAAAACATTTTTGGAACTCCTCTTTTGGAATTGCCTCCAGAGCCATTTTATAAGCAACACGAGGAAAACCAGTCTCATTACCTTATAATCATACCTTGTTTCTGAACCTAAATGGTATCATCTAGTTTGATCACTCACCTTATTCATCAGTGTTGACTCCGAATGACTTTTGGCAGTTCAAAAAATCAAATCCACCCTCAAAGGACGAAGATTTCCCATCACTGAGGATAATATCAAAAGAATGTGCCGCAGACTCTGAAGGCAATGCCAAAAGAGGAGTGTTCCAAAAATGTTCTGAACAATGGCAGCATTGTTGGAATACGTGTATAGTCTCCCAAGGAATTACTTTTTAAAGGGACAATACTCACTTGGGTATATATGTTCTGGCATGTTTGTTTAAAAGTTCTATTATTTTATAGTCATACTTTATAAACAAAATAGTTGCAGAGGCATGAAGTTTTGGTGGACCATTGCCCTGATACAAAACTTATGAACTTTTATGTATCATAAAAGTGAAGTTAAGAAAGGACTTTAATAGGATGAAGTCTTAGAAGTAGAATTTCTGCACTGAAAGGCATCTGTATATCTAATTCTCTTTTGCTATTTGGGAAACTGAAGTTCAAAGAGATTATGTGATTTGCCTAAAGTCACACTATTAGTTTCTGGCAGGGCTTAGAGTAAAATGAAGAGTTTCTTGACTTTTTGTACAGTATTCATTCCACTTATACTACCCCTCAAAAAGAGCAAAGACAGCTTAATTCTCACACGTTAAAATACTACATGATGGCATTTTATTGAGGTACTGTTAGAAATAAATTCAATAAATTCACCAAAACTGATACTTGATAACTGTTCTAACTTAAACATGAAATAATTTATTCTTCTTACATATATTAAAAAATACATATGTGTATATATATTTAATCTATAGCTCACATTCACTCACAAATCAAAACTTAAATATTGCTGGATTCCTTTACCTTTATTGTTATAGACATCTAGGTAATTGGGAGCAGAGAAAATTGTAATGAGTGATGGAAAGCCTGTTGTTTGGCTCTTCCTGTACATTCGATACCTGGAAGAGAGAGGACAGACTGTCTGTCTAGATATTAAAGGCGAAAACTCTACAGTGATATGAGGTACAGCTTTAATATAACTTACCCAGCATCTTGGGCTTCATGGGCTCTGATTATTGATAACAAATTATTATTCTGCAAAAATTCACAAACTGCAGGGTAACTGAAAAAGAAAATCAGAAAACATAAATCCAGAATTAAAACAGTTAATTTTTAAGAGGAGGAAGGGGATAAGTCAGGATAACATGAGTTGATTCTGTTTCAAAATTATAAGTTTTACATACCGCTGAACTTTTATTACTAGCTTAGCAATCTTCATTCTGTTTTTCCACTTCACTAACATACCTCATTCCAGATCAAATATGCAGATAACAGACAAACCTAGGACAGAAAGAGAGCTCTCCATCTTTTAAATTTGTTTGTTTTAACCCATAATAATAGTAACACAACACCAAAACGTTCCCTGGTCTCTTGATATAAGAAAAGGAAAATGGTAGTGTGTGTGTGTGTGCTTGTGCATGTACACACGTGTGGTAGGTGCCAAAAACTAAACACACATTTTTAAATTGTCAAATTGTTAGAAAAATTAAAGAACCTACTTATACCTTCACAGGTAATATCAACACCAAGATGATATCATACAGGAATCTTTCAGGAGTAAATGCAAATATTATACCCAACCTCATTCTAATGAAAGGTATGATGTCTGCATCTACTCCTGACATAATTCTTTTAGTCCTATGGCCTTTCTGAATGAGAAATATCTAATAAGAAGAACTGGAGAATATAAAATTATCCTGGAATTAACCAAGTACCAATTATTTAGTTTATGTTTAAATCTTTGTTTCTTATTGTGCTCATTAAAAAACTAACTTTTAAAAGAGGTATAAAATTCAAAGATACAAAAAGGGATACAGTGAAATGGCTCTCTCCTTCCTATCGCTATCTTCCAGCTACCCCGGAAGCAACCAATGTTTGTTTCTCAGAGGACCCTTTTAAAGACACTCTATTAACTTCAAGCAATTCACACACGCGCGCGCGAAACACAGACATGTATATCCCCCCAACTTTTAAGAGTATTATCAGATGGTACACATAGCTCTGTAGTATGTCTTTTTTTCACTTTACATTAGTGATTATTCCATAGTAGTATATAAAAAGTTTCTTTTCCTTTTTTACTTAAAAAAAAAAAAAAGCCTCACTGCATTGTCTGATACAGTCCATTGCCAGGATGCATCACAATTTATTTAGTCTTCTACTGAACATTCAGTTTGTTTTCAAATTTTTTTTATCATAAATAACAGCAATGATAATTTTGTTACATACATTATGCAGTATACAGTGATTCTTGTTATTTGCAGCAGCTATGTTCTATAAAGTTGCTGCAAAAACTGAGTGAATGTGGAACCACCACTCCTAGAGGAAATACAGGGTTAGGGTCCTGTGAACCCCTGATCAATAAATAACCTTGGTTAATGTGTGTTTCTGAATAAAAACACTTTATTTAATATATATTATTGATTCATTAACATGGAATTCGTGGCCAACAATGCCATAACTCATTCCTGAACAAAGCTTCTGTAACACACATATTTTCTCCATAAGGCACACCGCAGCCTTCCTTCATGAAGGAACACTAGACAGCAAGCACTTCAGCAATATGCCTGGAGCCATTTTAAACAGCAAAATCGACCAAAAAGTGTGAAAAATTTTATACTAAATAGACCACAGAAAGAGTACCTGCTTACAGTATGAGAGCTGAAGCAAGAGGTAGAGCCACTCCTCCAACCTCTGCTGGAAACACACGTAGGGCAACTCAGATTTTTTTGTCACTCTCTATATATGCATGTCCATGAATGACCATGAAAATGCTATGAGTATTGGTTTGGGGTTACAAATAAATCTTAGCAAGTAGGCAAATCTGCAAATTAGAATTTGTGAATAATGAAGATAAACCACATAGCCGCAGGGTTATAATTTAGAAGTAGATCTTCTAGATCAAAGGTCATGGGCAATAACTGAGAGAGAGTGCCAACTTGACCTCCATAGAAATTGTACCAATTTATATTGTGCTAACAAAGTATTATGCTTGTTAAGCAATGTGAAGAGAAGTAAAATTTAAATGCTTTCACTATATCAGTCACTGCTGAAGTTGGCAGAAAGGAATGAAAAAAGGTTGCTTGAAGAATGTTAAAACTATGATAAAACTGAGGCTCCTTACTTTTTATATGTGGCTTCCATTTAATGAATGCATTTATCTTAGGCAATTAACAGATTTTTAGGGGACTAAATTCATGTATTTATTGTCATAATAAAATATTAAGGTTAAAAAATTTAGACTTTGGACTTCCTTGTATCTCCCTATTTTTGAGTAGCCAAGCACAATGGAAGTTTACGCATGAGATTTAAGACAACAGCCAACTTCCTGGAAACGTCCTGAGCTCAGGTCACCATGTCCCGTTCTTTTTATATCTTTGCTTGTATCAGTGGTTCCGAAAGCTGGAGAGCTTTTTTAAAAACAACAGGGTTCCCCATCTCAGACCTACTGAATCAGAATGTCTGGGGGAAGAGCCAAGAAATCTTTATTTTTTTTTTAAAAAAGTCTATAATGATGTTTGGGAACAAGTCATCTAGATGGCTGAAAATCAGACAACAACACTGAAACAATGCAAGATGTTCTGTTCAATCAGATTGTGTATGCTACACTTATTGGGCATAACACCTAATAAAATATAAAAACAAAAGAAATGAGAGTTTTCCACCTTCTATTAATCAAAAAATTAAACAAAAGTCCCTATACCACACAAATTCAAGATATACTTAAAAGTAATTTGATAAACTATATTGTCATTTCCTTTCCCAACATTATAATTCTAAAGATTAGCATACCTGTAAAAATAAGAGCACCCTCGGACAGTGTTGTGGGTATAGTGCTCCAAGGTCTTTTCATTGCCATAGTCCTCTGAGGGGTCAGACCACAGCAGGTCACACACTGGCCCAAAGGCTGGAGGTTCTTTAAACCTGTCTAACTAGAAGACAAGCAAAAGCCAAAACAAACAAACAAAAAAATCATGAAAGCAAAAGTGCTTTTGAAAACTGGTATGGGTCAAAAACAAAGAAACAACCAACCCTGCCGCCCACCAGAATGTACTGGGAGAGAAGGCAATAAGCCCCAAAAGGATTTTTCTGAAAGAAAATGGACATTTGACAAATTTAGGTACACAAATTCTATTATTTTTTGGTAATAATTTAAAAATAAATATCCCTGCCATCTAACCATTCTGTAGAAAAAGAACCCCCTTACATCCTAATCTTAAAAGCAGTACATACTCATTTCATTCAAATATGAAATCAACCACTATGGAGATACTGTTTAGAAAGACTATAAAGGTCATTCAATTGCCTAGGGGAACCAACGTTACCAGGAGAGCAGAAAGGGTTTTACAGTGGTTCTGTTCACTGTTTACCTCATTCCAGTGGAGAGTTCTTTATTAAAGCATGCTAGTCTTATTTTGTAAAGGGCTTTCATCCTTTCCATTCTATGCAGTGGAGGCATTTCAATATAAGTTATTGACTTAAGCCTCTAGTTACTGCTGCTTTGGTTAAAAACCAAGAAAAAAACAAGTAACTAGAAGAGCTGAGTGCCAAGAAGAGGACTTCTACTAAGCAAAATTGATTAATACAATTGATTTAGAATTGTAAAATTCAAGACTTACTTATGTAAATGAGAAATGCTGGTTATTTAAAAGACAATAAGGCAGGGGGAAAAGGCAGTGCACACAGATACACCTTTTACCCTGAGGACAGTAATCAGTTTTATAAACAGAAAAATCTCTAGTTTCAGGACCTATAGGACAGAGGTAAGATATACAAAGGTAGAGGAGCAAAGATGGTAATGTAGAACAAAATAAGTAATGTAGAACAAAAGATTGGTCTTTTTTCAATCATGAAGATACAGAATCCTAAAAGAAATAATCGCCAGCTAGGCAAGTGTAGCAATTAAACTCTATCATCTAAAATGTCAAAGTCAATGAATTTCACAGTTGAGATAGTCCTCAAACCGTCCATTCCTACTTCCTCATTTCAGAGAAGAAACTGTGACTACCAGGTTAAGTGATTTGATTAAGGTTACACAATTAATTGCAAGACAAGGATTAGAATCCTGGTTTCCTTCCTTAAACTTTATTACATAATTTAAAGTTTCAGGAATATACTAAAAAATATTATGTTTCTACAGTTACTAAAAGCACAGATTTCATTAAAAATTACAGAAATGTTAAAATGTTAACAGGGATTATCTCCCAATAATGAAATCACAAGCGATTTCCATTTTCTTACTTCTGATTATCTGTATTTAAAGATTTTCAGCAATAAAAACATATTAGTTGACAGCAATAAAAAAAAACATATATATATATACACACACCCCATGAGACTAATGAAAGATTACTTACTTTCCTAATGTCATCTAAACAAGTAATTTCAGGTGACATCCCTCCATGTACACACAGAAACTGCTGATTTAAGAGGGCAGCAAGAGGAAGACAGTCAAATGTATCCATACATGCATCATACACCTGATCAGAATATTTGATTCGACCTATCAAAAAAAGAAAAAGTCAAAAGAAAAGCTAAAATTTATCATATCGAAAAACAGATATAGACCAGAAGATTATGAAGCTACTTCAAAGCCATTTATTTCAGGCAAATGTGAAAATACAATCATGTTTGTAAAGATATTTTTGAAAAGTTGTGGCTGAAGAATAAACAAAATCTCTTTCCTCTAAAGACAGGGATGACCCTGGATTCACTTTCTAGCTCTGTTGCCCTGGAAACCCGATAAGGTGACTGTCAGCTGTGTTATTAGGTAATATTGCTTATGCATGTTGCTTATAGTAAAAGTTACACAATCATCTGGCAGGAAGCTATAGCTTTGGGCTTCTCTGAGTACAGTGGCTCACAAGGTATGTCCCTGTGGGGAACAAGAGATACGGGTACTTGTAATGCATGTGGCTTCCGAGCCAGGGTGGCTCCCTAATCTGCCCAGTGTAGATTTTTTTCCTTGCACCTAAACCATGATTTGGAGGAGACAGGGGAAATGGAGGTGAGTGGCAGCAAACCTGAACTGAAAATAGATGCCTGGTGCAGCTCTTCCAGAACCATCTCCTAAGTAGGTGGGGGCAAAGGAGGGTGCATGGTACTCTGAATATTTTGTTGGGTCTAAAAAGACCCCCTGGGAGTGCTGAAGATATATAAATGAAAACTGGAGTATTTGGTCATCAATAAAATGCCAATAATATTTTTGCTCATGACTTTTAAGGTCTATAAGCAAATTATATCCTGGATCTATGTTATGTAAAAATGTTCATCTTAATGAAATGTAGTTTGATGTAGTTGTCATGTTGGGGCTACAGAACAAGGAAATACTCCAGTAGAAAGAGGGTGGGGTCTCCACAGTTACCAAGAACGAATAGCTCATGAAATAATAGGTGGAAAACTGGAAAATGGCTTAGTTTAAAGAGAGAGCAAAGGTTTCTTCTTCCTTGGCCTTGGATTTCAAAGTCAAGCCGTGCTTGGAGATACACATCAGTAGAGAAGGCCAGAAGTCGTATAGGCATGCAGCCCTGCAGAACTGAGCTCCTTCTCCTCTTCCAAGATTCTGTGAAGATGAGACAGAACCTACAGGGCTAGAGAACAAAGCTATAGCAAGTGAGTCAGCTTATTTGTGTTTATTTCCTTCTTGTGATCTCCAAGCTTTCAGAAGACATGTTTAAGTATCAGAGCCTGGTTTTGGCAAGGCTTTGGGGAATGAAGTGAAGGGTAATGGGTCCATATTTGGGCAGAGTGCAGTACATGGGTGGCAAGAATGAGTGGTGACAGAGCCCTCAAGGGAAGGTGCAAACCAGTGAGCCACAATTGAGGTTATAGGCTTTCCTTGAATGTGAAGAGCCTCTTTATTGCCAATTCTGGGTGATGAGGGTTTGAAGGCATTAAGGGAGTGTGGGTGTCTTTAGAAACTTTCAGAACGTTCTGTGTTCATATGATAGCAGTTAAGATCATCAATTGCACAACATATTCTGACTTTACTATGACAGCCGAGTTAACAAGAGCCATGTTTTATGCATCTTTGTATCTCTATACAATTCTATCCCTATATTCTGCTTTGTATTTGAACACTATAAATTTTGGCTATTTTCTTCTTCTGTGGAAGAAAAAAATCAAACAAAAAAACCTTTCAATTATGGCTAGTGATTGACTTTTTCTCCTGAAAATTCTTGGAGCCAGAACTTTCTGTTGTCCCTGTCAATAGGAATTCTTCTGGAACAGTTTTAAGGTTGCATACAAGCAGGGATTTGAATTACTTATTAATTCCTCTTCCACAACACCATTTTACACCAATAAGATGCCTCTCAATCTTAACAATGATTCCAAAGAATTCCTTAGCCTACTCACAAAAGGATGCCAAGTCTGAAGAAAGACAGCAAGTAATATAGTATCTTAACTTACTCTGCAAATTAAAACAAGAGGTGAAAGATAAAATTAGGCAAAAAAAAAGTTCATGTTATATTAACACATGACCAAATTAGGTTATAAAACGCTACCATTTTAATTTTTTTCAAATATATAAATATGTATATAAATACCAACATTTAAATTTTATATTTTTTATGTAATTTGGTATAGTAACTTTCTTATTATATTATCTCCATTACTGAAATTTACTGGAGGTTCACACCATGCCTGTGCCCTCAGCAAGCTACGTCTTCAACACACTATGGGGGTCGAGAGAGCGGAGTCCAGAACCTGACTGTCCAGGCCTGACCCTTGGCTCCCAGCACTCACCAGCACTCACCAGCAAGGGTACTTTGAACAAATTACTCTCTCTCTGTGGCTGGACTGCCTAACCTATAAAATGGGCATAATTATAATACCTACCTACTTTACAGGGTTGCTGGAAGGATTAAAGGAATTCACATATGTAAAATGCTTTGAATAATGTCTGGCACATGGCAAGCACTATGTAAGGGTAAACCAATAAAATTACCTTATTTAATCCTCACAGAAAACCTGTTAAGTAGGCACAATTTACCGGCTTTATTAAAAAGCTGAGGAAATCGGGCTGACTTGCCCAAAGTTACAAGCTAGTAAGTGGCAGAACAGGAATTTGAACCTGTTCATGCCCTTAATGCCATGTAATACTCTTCCTGATCATTATTTTTAAATTAAATATTTAAAAGGAGAATCTAAAGAGCCAACTACATCATTTCCAAAGGTTAAATTAGCTGACTCAAGCACTTTATTTTCACGACAAATGTTAATATCTAGCCCATGAAACAATTATTTCCATTATAAAGAAAAACATGCAAGTCAGTTATAGGATCCACCAATACAAGTTCTAACTAGTATCAATAATATGACATTAACAAAACAAAATTATCAACGGTCTTTGAAAGTAATTTTGAAGGCAGCATTATTTGCAAGAAACCGCAACTTGGTCTAGCCCTTAATTATATGTTTATTTTAATTTTATCTGTTTTCACTATTTAAAACTAATGTAATACATTTACACAAATCAAAATCTATAAGCTACAAAATGACACAGTGTCTCCTACGCCCCCTCTGTAGGCACCTGATATTCCCAGTTCCTTGGTATCTTTACAAAGCTAGTTTATGCATACAAGAGCAGACATGCACATCTGTTCTCTTCTCACAACATTCTTTTATTTTTTTACATAAGTGGCAGCATATATACACTGTTTTGTACTTAACAGATTTTGGAGATCATACTACATGTTTGTATGAAGAGCTTTATAATTACTTTTTTTACATACCTACATAGTATTTAACTTAACAGATATACCACAAGCTAACCATACCAATCTCTTAATACTATAAGTAATACTGTAATGAACAGCGACAAACAATATCTGTTTATTTTTTTTTAAATTATAACATACAATACCGTTTCATTAGCAAAATTATAGGAGTTTCTGGAATCTATTAGTAAACTGGTTAATTACACATCACAAAATGGCTCATGGAAACAAGAAATTAATTTATTTTAGAAATTTGGACCCAGGGCTATGAGATGGGGTCATAAAGGTACTAGGTTTCTTGCTTTCCAAGTACATAAAAATTAATGTTTTTGCAAAGGTAAGTACATCAAAAATTAACTGGAATACTTTTCTCTGCTATTCAAATTATCTCTGGACTTAAAAGGAATACCAAAAAAAATCTGCAACATAAAGCAACTTAAGAATATAAGAAGAGCCTCCATCCGCCCTAAATATTAATATTTCTAATATTTAGAAATATTACCAAGATTGCAGCTGCACAATCTGGAAGTGAGCATCGCTTAGCAGTAATTATAAGGTGCTGATTCTAAAAGCCACAGTGGCCCTTTAAGAGAGATCGGCTTATCAGTAAAAACACCCATGCCAGGCAGCACACATGCTCTTTCCTTATATAGAAATAAAATTTAAAATTGTACTTGAATTTGTGTGCTTGTTCCAAGATTTATTTACATTTCAGATCCAGCATCAGAATGAAACAGATGGAGTATCTCGGTACATAAGAGAAAAATAAAGAAACCTGGTTTAACTAAATTAAACCATGTGAAAAGCAAATAAAAACCCAAGATAAGAAATTCTGTGCAAAATAAAACACTTAAAATTTGTTTCTAAACCTATTGTCCCATCTTCTAAAAATAGTGAGAACCAATTATACTAGTAAAAAAAAAAAAAACTCTTAAGAAAACAGCTGAAGAATTAGATAAAATGTGACCTAAGAGAACTGAACCTTAATTCAGAATGCAGACATCCATAGACAGCTTTCTTCATTACCTACCTATTGCAAAATAGTGAGCATTGCAGAACCTTTGTTAACTTCTTGACATGCATTATTTAATTTTCCCAGATAAAGAAATAGAGGTGTGATGAGGAATACTCTAATATTTGACTTAGAAAAGCAATGTGAAATATTTCCAATTTTCAAACTACCTGGTGAAATGGTTCTCAAATGACAAGTAGGAGATAACTCCCAAGCCTCCAGGACAGGCCTTCTTAACCAGCAGCATGTAGCTGAATTACTTGGGGTGCTTTCAAAAGCCTTTCAAATGCTTGGGCCCCAACTGGGTAATTTTAAAGTTACCAGTTTAAAAAAATTTTTATAATAGCAGTGCATGGTGGTGATGAAATATAATTCAAGTAGTACTATGGGAGGATATAAATTAAAAGTACAAGTCTTCTTGATGCAACTGCCAATTTCTTCTATACATTATACATTTCTAATTTACAAAAGACATCACATCTACAAATGGTTTCTATCATCTAACAATATATCTGAGCATCACTCCATCTCAGTACATCTAGATCCACCTTGATCTTTCAATAGCCACCTAGTATTCCATTTAAAATGTACTCACTTATTTAAGCAATCCCTTAATGACATTTAGATTCTCTCTCTTACTTGCTATTACAATTAACACTACAATGAACATTCTTATACATCCATATTTTATTGTCTTTTTATAAGTACATAGTGTGGTAGGCAGAATTCTAAAATGGCCTACCATCTTTGTATAATCTGTACCCCTTAGAGTAGGTGGAACCTGTGACTATGCTGAGATTCCCATGAATACACCTCCCTAAGGCAAAAAAGGAGAGTCTCCTGGATGGGCCTGGCCTAATCAGTGAGCCTTTGAAAAACAGAGTTTTCACCAACTGGGTAATCACAGAAGAGGAAGGCAGAGAGATGCATTCAGGCAGCCTAGAAGAGAGCAGACATCCACGGTGTGACTACCTATGGGGTCACATGGCAAGTTAGAAGCTGAGGGTGGTCCCTGGCCAACAGGAAAATGGGGATCTTAATCTTAGAGTCACAGGAATGCCAACAACTAGTGAGCTTGGAGAAAGATCCCAAGCTCCAGAAGGGAACTGTAGCCCTGGCAACACCTTGATTTTGGCTCCGTGAGACCCTGAGCAGAGAATTCAGCCACACTGTAACCGGACTTCAGACCTACAGTAACTGTGATATAATAAATGTGCAGTTTTAAGCGGCTAAACTTGTAGTAATTTGGTTTTTTTGGGGGGAGGGGGGTTGAGACTGAGAAAAAGTAAGCTTTATCGAAAGCACATTTTATTTATTTATTTATTTATTTATTTATTTATTTATTTATTTATTACACCTATAGCGCCTGGTCTTCCTAGGTGGCCCGACCCTGCTTAGCTTCCGAGATCAGAGGTTGGGCGTATTCAGGGTGGCATGGCCGTAGACTTGAAAGTACATTTTAGAAGAGCCACTAAGGCTGCAGCCCTGTGGAATTTAGGAGATAAGGAGATAAAAAGGAAGGGGCAGGTTTCCAGACAGGCTCACTGTGACCAAATTTGTAGTAATTTGTTATTCAGCATTAAAAAACCAATACTATCTACATGATAAATTCCTAGCTGTCAAACTGCTAGGTCAAAATGCTTACAGATATTCTAAAATTGTTTTTCAAATACTTTATATCATTTTAAACACTCATTGAGAGTAGATCTCTTTTTTTTTTAACTTCCTGATTATTATCTACTGATTTACAATGTTTACCACAATAAGTCCCAAGGGCTGGAATGATCTGTATTTTACGCATTTGTAACTGACTTTTCTGTCAAAGGGATTTTTTTTTAAAGTGTTCATGCCCTAACATTTCTTGTAATAAGAACAACTTTTCCTTTCAGGCTCTGCTAGGAGGAAGGCTGTCTTTATACCTACCAACTTCAATGTAGGAAGCTATTGGTAATGAGAGTTAATATGAGCATATGGGACAGTATCAAATTGTAATACACCTATAAGTAAAAGGATTTTGTTTGGGGTTAGATAAAGAATAAGCTGCTGAAAACAAATTTAAATGTATTTCTTTAAAAAAAAAAAGTATTTCTTTCAACTTTGAATATTCTTTTTGGAATAAAGGTTTAAATATCTTATATTTCTCTAAGATAATAATCTAAAGAAAAATATGAATAAGACACAAAGTGAAATCCATGATCAAAATATCGATTATAGGAACACTAGAGTATTTTTATGTATTCAGGATTATTTTGCGGGAGGTAGATTTTAGAGTCAGACAGGACCCAAGAGATTTAGTTTAACATCCTTGTTTTACAGAGACTATGCTAATATTTCAGAAATCAAAAAAGGTATAATTTTGTTTTTTTAACCTCTCACTGTATAAACTGATATATAATTTTTTGGAGGACTGTTTCAAATATGTATCGAAAGTCTTTAAAATGTTCATGTCCTCTGACCTAGTAAATCCCTTCTGAAAGTT
This sequence comes from Macroglossus sobrinus, assembly GCA_004027375.1. Taxonomy (NCBI): domain Eukaryota; kingdom Metazoa; phylum Chordata; class Mammalia; order Chiroptera; family Pteropodidae; genus Macroglossus; species Macroglossus sobrinus. Next base: position 440,944 of record PVKZ01000295.1, read on the forward strand.
TATCCTAATGATACAAATCATAGATGATCATTCAGTCAAAAATTAAATGAAGCCATATTTATTAAACATCTCCTATGAGTTATTAGATACTATTTTGGGAAAACAAGAGTGAACAAAACAGGTCTCTGCCATCATGGTATTTAAATTCTGATGGAAGATTAAGACAATAAACAAATATATTAAAAATATATGTTTTATATATAGAATACATATATTTTAGGTGTTGATAGATACTATGAAATAAAAAGCAGGGTGTGAGAGTTAAATGATGAGACTTTAATTTAGAAAAAGCTACCAGGGAAGAAACTGTCTGAAGAAATACCATGAATGAAGTAAGGATATAAGTCTTATAAGCAGATATCTGGGGAAATGAGAAACAACAAGTACAAATGCTCTGGGGCAAGTTCTCCCAAACACCCTCAATATAGTCATCATCACACGGGATGTCAGTTAAGAGCCAACTGTTAAGTACCTAGATCTGGTCAAAGAAATCTGTGAGATTTAAAAACAATTTATCAGCTAGTAATGTTTTGGCTGTCAAAAAATTCTACCTTTAATAATAAACTATTTTACTATTACAGTATTACTTATAGTTGGAAAAAATCTGAATGTCCTATAGTTGTTACTAAACTGGCTACATACATGGAATACAGTCATAAAGTGGAATACTTTAAAAACATTAAAATAACTTTTTAAAATCACATTTAAAAATATTTAATGATATGGAAAATGCTCTTATATAGGGTGAAAAGAGCAATTTATTAAACAGTACCTATAATATGAGCCCTATTTTATTAAAAAATATATACTTATATATTTATTTATAATAGCTTTTTATATATACAGAAAAGAATAGAAGACTGTACCAAATATTGAGATAATAGTGATTATCTTTAACTGGTATGATTGTGAACAATTTTGATCTTTTTTTGACTTCTCTGTTTTCCAAAAATACTAAATGTATTACTTTATAAACACAGGGGGGAAAGCCCAAAGTCATTTTCAAAATAAATGTGTTAAAAGGCAGAATCTCAATTCTTACCAGGAAAAAAAAAACAGAAAGCATCTGAGGCCCATTAGTTTCTTTTTTCTTTATGTTTGATTCACTTTGGGATTGAGTAAAGGGTAACTAGAAAAGTTCTGAAGAAGCAGTTATACTTACATTCCTGTTTGAAGGTGAAATATTCTGTAAGATGCCTGCATTCATGATTTCCCCGAAGCAGAAACAACGTTTTGGGATGGTTTATTTTTAAACTCCATAAATACAGTACACACTACAAGACAAATACAAGCATAAAATGTTTATTTATGACTATGATAACACATCAATAATTTATATAAATTCAAATGATTTGTTGTAATGGTATATCTAATTACTATTCCCAAGTTGAAACATGAAACCTTCAGCTTTTGAACGTGATATGTTATTGCCCTAGAATTTGACAGAGTGTAGAGTAGCCTCCATAGAAACCTCTCCCTAATTTCTGTTCTATCCAAATGTCTACAACTCTGTGACAAAGCCACCCACACATATATAGCTCTAAAACCTCTTTCATTTCATATAGAAACACTAAAGACATTTACACTAAAATCAGGAACAGGGCAAAGATATTCACTATCTCTGCTAATGTATTCAACATTGTATTAGAGTATCAGCCAACAGAGTTAGACAAAAGAAATCAACTAGAAGCATAAGAATGGGTAAAGAAAAAAAAAATTAAACTGTCTCTATTTGCAGATGATATAATATGATAGTATATCTGAAAAACTCCAGAAAAATCAATGATAAAATTTAAATAATAAAAAAATTCAGTATATAAAATTAACATATAAAATCAAGTCTTCATGTACACAAGCAATAAATAGAACACAATAATAGAGAAAACTCATTTACAAGAGCAGTAAAAAAGATTTAAAACACAGGAATAAATTTAACAAGAAACATGCAAATCTCATACCAGGAAAAATTTAGAACACTCCTGAAAGACACAAAGTAGATATGAACAAATAGAAAGACATTCTCTATTCTTGGATAGGATGATGCAACATTAAAATATTACATTTCTTCCTCATTTAATTTATAAAATCATTGCAATGCCAATAAAAATACCAACAAGTTATTCTATGGCATTAGAAAAGCTGATACTAAAATGTACATGAAAAATAAACATGCAAGAACAGTCAGGAAACAGCCAGAAAAACAGTAAAAAGGAGGAATTATGAACAGGAACCAGCCCTACCAGATGTTAAAACATACTATAAAGTTTCTATAATTAAAGTAGTGGTACTAGCACATATACAGGTAAATATACCAATGGAATAAAATCGTCCAGAAATTAATCCAAGTACATATAAAAATTTGGTATATAATAAAGGTGGCATCCTAAATCACTAGGATAATGATATACTTTAAAAATGTCTCTGGGACACTGGTGCTATTTAAAAAATTAGATACATATCTCACATAATACATAATAGATGATAAATGAATATGGGCTCTAAATATATCAAAATGAACCATACAAGTTCTAGATGAAAACAAGCGGGTGTGTGGTGAAAAACTTTGCAACTAATCACTAAAAATCTGAAGGCGAATAAAGGAAAGAGGGCAAATCTGACTATATTTTAAAAATTGGATGGTAAAAAAGAATTTGGCAAAAACTGACATATTCACTTAACTTTTGTTAACTTCTAGGAGCCTACACTGAAAATATGCTTTAGACAATAAGAAAATACACAAGGTTGCAGTATTGTTTGTAAGAGCAAAATACTGGAAACAACCTAAATGACCATACATAGGAGAGAGGCTTGGCAGATTATGAGACACTCACACAATGAAGTATGAAGCTATGAAAAGAAAGAGTGGGAAAGATCTCTTTTAACTCATTTGGAGTGATTTCCAAAATATGTTGGGTGAAAAAAGCCAAGAACAAAAGAGTATCTATAGTATTTTACCAACAATGTATCTGCTCATGTGTACCTAAGAAATACCTGAAACATAAACTAAAGAAACTGGTTACTGACGGGGGGCATAAAGAGGAGTGGGAAGGCGGGGGAACTGGAAAAGGTGAGGAACAATGAGGAAGACTGACTGACACTTCCCGAGGCATACCCTTTTGTATAGCTTTGATATCGAGAACCACAGTAAAGTTTTACATGTGCGCCCCCTCCCCGCAAAAAGTAACTGAATCCACCAGGATGTGAAAGAAACCCAAAATGAAATATAAACAATAATAAATGAACCTAATTGTATTATAGATAGATAACAAAGCAAAAAAGAAGGAGATGGGGTAAAAAAGAACCCAAGTAACTTTGGAAAACAGCATTTTGACTGCATACTACAAGGCTAAAGACATAAAGAAATGTATACAAATACTATAACTATAGTTAGTAAATCTGGTTTTCACAATATAGCTGGCTGTTATGTACTTATTATATTAGGATTCAACAGACAAGCGAATATATTGTACATAATGAGAGCCAGAAAAGGGGGAAGTGATGGTTTGGAATCTGAGGTATCATATGAACTCATGCTTTTTAAAATATACACAGATAGAAAAAGAAAATAAATAAAAATGTGAGTGTATAGGTTAGTGTACATATATTTATTTCCTAGTTCTTTCTGCTGAGAGGGTTTAGGACCTCAAAAGCACTATGTAAACTGATCTGGGGATTATAAACACATTTTAGCAAGGAGGCATATAAGCAAATACAAAATTCATGTATAATGAAGATCGATAATATACTAATCATAAAATATGCATATCTAACATAAAGCCTCAAAACACAAGCAACAATTGACAGGACTAGAACCTCTCCTGCACGTGGGGTCTCTGACTCTCACGTATGCAGGGTTCCCATATATGTGTATGTATTAAATTCGGTTGTTATCTCTTGCTAACCTCTTTCATGTCTATTTGATTATCAGCAAGAAGAACCTCAAGGGTAGAGGAAAGTTTGTTCCTTCCCCACAACACAAAGGCACATCTCGGGATAACTCATTCTGAACCACACAAAATTATATATCTATGATGCACCAAACCACTTAGGTAAAATTGTTTTGTTTTGTTTTTTAATTAAATTTCTGAGTCAGTTTAAAGACCCTTAAAAACCCATATTGAAATACATTTGTTATTTTACGCCAAGATTGAGAAAAATTCTTCAGAGCTGGCTCTTAATAACTGTTTGTCAAGTTGAAAAACATCCCCTAAAGAATAAAACTTTACTGATATTACTAAAGATGAAAAAATTTCCAGCAAACTCTGAAGGTAATTCCAAGAGGAGACTTATAAAAATGAAAAAAAGCACCATGAAATTGAACAAAAGCACATTTAAAAAAACACAATAGTAAGCTGAATATAGCATTCTGTAATTATATAAAATAAAAACAACCCCCTCCCCAAATTTTGACAGGACTATGATGAGAAATAGATATAGAAATAATTGTAATTGGGGATTTTGACAGAAACCCAAAAGTAGCTCAGTTCAAGTAGACAAAAATAATCAAAGTTACAGAGAACAATTCAAAGAGAGAATGCATTCTTTTCAAGTACATATAAAATAGTAACAAAAATCGACTAGGCACTGCATCACAAAGGGAGTCTCCATAAATTCCAAAGAGGGGATATTACTCAGATGATATTCTCTGATCAAATTACATTAATTAGAATTGGTAACAAAATACTAACTCCAAAAAAATCTCATATGACTGGAAAGAAAAAACATAACACACTTCATTGTCCTAGGGTTACAGTGAATTCTTAAAATATAAAACACTGAATGATAATAAAAACAATACATCTCAAAATCTGTGGGATTCAGATAAAGCAGCACTTAAAGGGAAATGTACAGTGATAAGCACATTTATTTCTGGCAATAGTCAGTTCAAATATAAAGGCATATACCCTTTTCCTACTCTTGTTCATAAACCATAGAGAAATTAAGACATGGAGGCAAGTGTCTTTGCACAAGCTCTCGAGGTATTTATGATGTACATTAAAGTTTGAGAACCACTGAACAGCACTATAACATTTATGTAAAACTGAAATACTTTATTCATAAACACTTTATGTTAAAATATTAATATATTACATGTATTCTGAGGCATGTACCAAATATAATAGAAACAGGTCTAGTGGGGAGAGAGAGCAAGGAAAATAGAGGTCACAGATAAGGAAAAAAAAAAAAGATAGAGGGACTTTGCAAACATGGGTAATAAATGTGCCATGACCCCAGGAGCTTGATTAATTCAACTGAGATTTTACCACCTCCCAAAAAAGAAAGACCTCAAAATTCTGAATCCAAATGCTTCTCCACATGCCTAATCTAAGTCACCATCATCTCTAGCCCATTCTTACTGCATTAGATTCCTATTGGTCTCCCTGTATCCACTCACAGTCTCCTATAGTCAATTCACATGACATATCAGCCAGAGTAACTGCTGTATAACATAAATGTGAATGTGTCACTTTCCTGCTAAAAAAAATAAATAAATAATTAAAAAATAAATCCCAGTGGCTTCCTATCACATTCAGAATAAAACTCAAACTCCTTACTATGGTTCGCAAGGCCTAACATGACCTAAGTCCTGCCGAGCTCTCTGATACATGGGGGCACTTTCCCCTTACTCATTACTGTCCTGCCACACTAGCCTTGTTACTATTGGTGAACTGCCTTTGTCTTGCCTCCTGCCTCAGAGCTTGTACACTTGTGTCCTCTGCCTAGAATGTATCCCCCAACCTCCTTTTCTCTGCATGGCCCTTTCCCCCAGGTCATACGAGTTCCTGTCCAAATGTTGCCTTCTCAGACAGGCCTTCCCTGATCTCCATCGAAATTAGCTGCTCCTGTCCCCCTTTTGCACCTTACCCTGATTTGATTTTCACAGACATGAAACAAATATATAATGCTGTTCTTCTCTTTAAAAAACACAATAAAGAACTTGGCTTTGCTTGTTCATCCCCCTATTCCCAGAATTTAACAACGGTTCTCAACATAGGTACTACTAACCACAAGAAAAGCATAATTTTTGTTTAGGAGTCTTTTTCATAGTGCAGAATGTTTAGTATACCTGGACCCTACTCATTAAATGCCAGTGGAAACTCTCGATTATTGTGACAAAATATTCATTCATATGTCATTGTACATAATTATGGGTGCATCTACAGTATAATTTCTCAAAAATGGAATTGTTAGGTCAAAAATATTCATATATTTTATTTGAGATAAGCATTATAAAATATAAAACTTAAATACATAGACACATACAAATACATCTATGTGACTTTTTTCTTTTTTTGGCTGACTTTTGTCTTTAACATAACTTACACAAAGTATTCCAAGGAAAAAGTACATTAAATCCATATATAAACTTAGCACTACCTCTTTTCTATACTTTCCTTTCCCAACCAAGAACATTATATATCTTTTGATTTTATTTGGGTCTTTACTTCTGCCTCTTGAAAAAACCAACTCATGTTTTTGAAGTAATGAGCTATATAAAAGTATAATCCATACCCACACTACAATGTTATTTGGCTGATATACTTCTCGGTTTCTAATCTCAAGTATTATTTCCGTATATTATACATCAGGATGCAACTGTGTAATTACCTTGTAAAATTCCATGACAAGGTCATGATTATCAGAAGATCTATTCAGGCACTCAATTACTTCTTTATTTCTATGTGAAGGGAATTTTTACTCCACTTCAAGAATCGTTTCTGTATGTCAACAATTGTGCAACGGCTGGTCATCTGATAACATTTACTTCACATCACCTGGGAATATGATATTATTTCTTCTTTGGTGGCTTCTGTGCACTTAGCACAAGCTATCCAATGCTGAAAATGTTCCTTTTAATCTTTTCTCTTACTTAAAAATCAATTAAAGGAAACTAAAATTTAGCTTCTTCTACCACAGAGGAAGTACTTTCTAATAGGTACAAATGAAGAAGAAACATCAAAAGGTTTAGAAAAAGTGAAACTTTACTATTCTGTTTTATCAGTGACATTTGGATCAGTCCCTGGTGTACTAATCAAAGCCCGCAATGCTTCAGGAAAGATCAATGCTTGCTGTGGGCATGAAAAAAATTATCATGCCTTGACTCTCTCATATAAGCACAAGGAAAGAATACTAGTAGAGAAAGAGAAAACAAAGTGAAATAAAGTTCTGTGAAAACAACTTGGCAATATGTACCAAAAGTTTTAAAAATGCTCATATGCTTTCAAATAATTCACTTTAAGAATCCAGTTTAAGGAAAAATCAGAAATGTTATCAAAGATATATTTTAAAAGATGTTAACTGCAGCAATAGAGAGAACAGAAATCACTGTAAAACAGCCTTATGCCACTTACAGTAACATTAATATAATATCCAATTAACTGTTGCTAAATATATCACAAAACAAGAAGTATAGAGCAAAGATGTCCAGGTTTAGTGTACCAGCACACGTTGTCACCAAGAAACCATACCCTCTCTACCTCTCTGATTTGCGGATTCATAGCAGGTCTGCTTTTCATCCTTAGTTAGAGCACCTCCTCAAGATCACAAAATGGCTGCTATAGTACACACACCCACATTTGAAATGACATAGTGGAAAGGGATCCAAAAGCTTTCACCTTGCAAGAGTCACACACACACACATACACCCACACATACAGACACACACCAACCACCACCACCACCACCACCACCAAAAAACAGACGAACAAAAAACACCCAGTGGAGTTTCCTTTACATACTATTGGACCAAACAAGGTCCCATGTTTACCCCTAGACCAACCCTCTGGTGACAAAGAATGGATTGCCGTAACTAATTCGGACCACTGGGGCTGGAATAAGGGTTGTCCCTCCCTGAAATCAAAAGTTCTCCTCAACCTCCACCCTCCTCCCATTTATTTCAATAAAATAGGAATTTTGACAGTAAGAAAGGAGAAAAAAGGCAGGCAATGTAGGAGCTGTTACAAACCTAATTATTCAACAATAGAGGAATGGTAAAATAAATTATGGTATTTATCCCATCAATAACGTTTTTGGAGAAATTTTAATGATAGAGAAAAATGCTTTCAACATGATGTTGAGTAGGGAAAAAAGAGTGCAAAAAAGAATGTATAAATTGATCCCTATTTTCTTTAAAAATATATATATACAAATGTAAAAGACGAAAAAGACTGCAAGGAAATGTAATATTAATGGTGATCATCTCTGATTTATAAAAGTTTTTACTTTCTTAGATTCTGCATTTCCTAATTCTTCTACAAAAAATAAAAGAGAACTATTTATAACAAAAATTTGTGCCGGGGTTCCATTAACCTTATTTTCATTTGACAAAAACATCAGACTGTTGCTTATCGAAGACAATGATAAAGATTATTGTTCAATATATATTTTTATCACTGTAGCTTAAAGAAGTTTATAATCTTAGTGGTTTTAAGTGACTTCCAACTAACACTAGACACGTCCTACAGTTCAGATTTAAATCTACTATAAAATAGCATTGTCCCTTCAAAGTTTTGATTCATTCATCTCTTGAGGTATTCCAGAAAAATGCTTTAAGTTAGCCAAACATTAAATAACAGGATAAAACCAAATACAAACTATAATTTACTAAGATTCATTCCTTCAACAATATTAATAAGGTGCCTACTATGTGTCAGGCACTGTGCTAGGTCCTAATATAAAGAATACTGCTGTTAATAAAGAAATACTTTCATATTATACTGAAAGATCTATTCATAAGTATATTTTTTTCTATTAGAATGCCAGATCCTATAGATAGCATGCATCTTATTTTATCCTCAGAGCCTGTCATAAAGTTGACACTCAAGAAACGTTCACTGATGAGTGAGGAACAAAATACATAAATATTCTAAATATATTATATGTGTATAAAATCATTGTGGATTTTTTATGTGTGCTTTATTGAATATGCTGATGTACTAAAACATCTTAAAGTATGAGTTAACAGAAGATGATTTAGCACAATATTTATCTTTTTAAAAAGTTGTTTCATTAAATGACTAATTAAAACTTCACTAATTTCTGTGTCCTTTTCAGCCTCTAAAACCTCCTCATACCAGCAAACACACAAAGAAGTGAACATTAGTGTCTTTCAAACATCCTTACTTTTGATTTACTGTCTATTGAAACACGATGTGAATAGAAATAGGGCAGCTTTTCAATGACATATTCTGCAAGTATGATCTCCACCCATGCCAGGTACCTATTTAGAAACTAGGAATTTACCAAGCAGTAGGGAAAATGTGCTTATTTTCAAAGTTTCTATCATTTAGTCCACATAGATGCACTAAATGAATTTGAGGCACTGGCAGATAACATTTTGACTTTTCTGACTCATGAATTTAGATTGCCTAACTAGAGAGTAAGATCTATTTCTCTTCTTATTTATTTTTCTAGCAGTTTTAGGACAACTGCTGCTTCTTTGGTTGAGTGCCAAGTAGAGAGTTGACTTATATTTAGCAGTGATGCTGCACGAACAATAAACCTTTAACCAGCAGAAATACACTTAGCACACTGAAATTCTCGCACTCTGAGGGAGAGGCAAAACCATAAGGCTATAAAAACAGCAAGCAGACTCAATTTCCTCATCTCATGCTTATTCTGGGTACATTATAAATTCAATTAACACACTATTTCAAAGTTACTTCTCTTTTATTTGCCAGCTGAATTGATGGACATTAAATATGAATATGCTATGGTCTACTGTACTCAAGCCCTTGCACTATGTTCTTAAGTAGTTTTATCTTTTATACATAAAAGCTTATACTTTGTTTTAATTGTAAACATTTTCCTCTCATCATTCCATTTTAAAATATATAAAAGTAAATTATGAGGTTTCATTAACTTCATTAATTACTTTTCCTTCAACAAACATTTATTAAGTGCTTACTACATGCAATTGCAACAGAAATTATTTGTACAGTAAGCTAAGTGCTTGCTTATTTAGCACCGGCAGTTAATCTAAGAATTAACTGTAGTCTAGCAGCTTATGGTCTTATAATTAAGGTCAGCTAATCTAAGGCCCACTTAAGGTGAATAGTAATTTATGTCATTTATATACAGCCTGTACACTATCTTCAAAGAGGAAAGGTTAGTAAACATTTAACTTATTTGCAGCTGGGTTAATATAGCCTTCTATATGTCAGACTTTCTACTGGCTAAAAAAGAATTTTATACATCAATTAAAACATTTCTGTATCACTTTAATTATTGAAAGTAACAAAGTTTATAAATTCTGCCAGTGTTCTCATTTTAATTTCTTCTACTAAAAAAATGGAAAGCAAAAATTTTTTAAAAAGACAATATGAAAAGTTCCAACATATCCAGTTTAATTTTTACCTCAATACTGAAATAGCCTCTGTCCACATAGTCACCCAGAAAGAGGTAGCGTGTGTTACTAGGTGATCCTCCAACTTCAAACAACTTCATCAGGTCAAAGAATTGTCCATGAATGTCACCACACACTAGGAAAAAAAGACAGGGTAAGGTGGAAAATTATGTCTTAGAAGAGAAAGGGCATTACACCAATAGGGTTCACAGGATTAAGTCACTTTCACTTTCACTAGACTGTTCTATCACTATAGTCAATCTCTCAATACTGAATAGTCCTACTGGAAATAAGACACAATTATAAATTGTAAATTGAAATACAATTGTAAATTGTATTTCTTCAGTGAACAAAACACATACTAAATGACCTAAAACTGTCTCATAACTCCTAGAAAAATTATTGCATATTTGTCATTTGTGATCATTTCTCAAATTAGCACAAATCTAAGTGCCATCGTGCAAATACTTCTCATACCCGTGATTGGAGCATCTACTTCTATCATAGTCTTCTCTTGTCTCAGGATGGCAGCCCCATCATTAATTATCTTTAAAGCTACTTCCTCTTCCAGTCGCCCTTCTTTCACCAAATGGTTTTTCAAAATGTCAATTTTAGGTTTCCCATTCTCAAACACTTCCTTCAAAGTAAGCCGTTGGGTTGGAGGAAAGGGGACAGCTAGAAAGAGAAAAAAATAATAATTAAAAATACTTAAATGTATAGAGAACAACCGTGAACACATTCCTTGAATGTAACAAATTAAACCTAATATATTACCGTGATTCTATATCCATACCACCAGAACTATGTGGGAAAAAAATCCAAGATACTGCATATCATAAATGATCGATTCCAATCTTTAAAAAGGCCACAATTGAAGTCAGTCATTTAAAAGACAGATATGTATGTGTATATGTAAATTATAATGTTTTACATATAAACATTAAAGATCTGAAGTTGATTTGGTACACAAGCTAAAAGTGAGACAAGGAACTAGATGATACAAATATCTTTCATTTATGGAAAAGATGTTAAAAATGAAACTGGTCAATGAAAATGAAGGAAAGGAAATCATGGCACTAAACAAGCATTTATTTCTTCCAAAGAACTGATTTAATGAAACCACGTATTTCAGAAGTTTGTCATTTCATGATCAGGGGAATCACAGTTGTATACTTTATTCTTAAAAAGTAGTTACTTAAAATATCACTGATAACTAAAACACCACTACAAGGATGGAACTCTTCCTGAGAATAACTTGCTATAGTTACAGAACATTATCTTGAGAAGAACAGATATGGGAGATCTAGTTGTGTTTTCCAATCTAGAAGGTTAACTACTTCAGCTTATGCTGGATATAAAGTTTATATAGTCTCATGGTGAATTAGCAACTTTAACAATGAAATATTGGCACTTTAAAATTGGCTACATCTCACCATTTACCTATGTTATAATGTAGTCTACTTTAGATCTCCTGTGATCTGGTAGCCACAAGTCTATAAATCTAAAAGGAGGGGTTCATTTTAATTTGCGATTTATGTCTGGTGGTTCCACTTCTAGCTTTCTGGAAGTATTATTAAGAATCAAATCAAAATCTATAGGCACTTTAAAATTTTAGACTTGATTTAGCCATACCACTCATTATTTACAAGTAAAGAAAGTCCTATGGTAAGTTTTGTCATGCTCTTTACTACCACTGGACTCATTTTGACTATTCAAAGCTCACTGAAAAAATGATAGTAGCTATTTGACCAGTAAATATTACCTTGAAATTGGGAACCACATATGACCCAGTTTACTCAGCACAGTCCTAGATTTCAACTGCTCTCCTAGCATAATTGTTAATAGTGTTCCCTTTCACTCTCAAAAGTATCTCGATTCGAAAAATAAATGAGTCTTTGGATGGACTATCAATATACTATTTTAACAGGACAATCTATTTATAAATTCAAACAAATTAAGGTATTATGGTGAGTAATTTAATCACCTGGTGAATCACCAAGACAAGGTGAAAGGTTAATTGTGAACAGGTTTTCTTAAATTTTTACCAAAATGTAATGGTACTACAATTGTGTTTAACAGTAACAAAAAAATCTTTTATAGTTTAGAGATTCTTACTGAAATATTTTCAGATGAAATTATATGCTTAGTATAATAATAATATACTAAGACAATGGGGGGACAGAGAATAAGCAGTGGTATAGATGAGTTAGAAGCTGTTGAAGCTGGGTGATGTTCGCTTGAAAGTTCACAATCCTGTTATCTCTACTGTTGTAATATGATTGAAATCCTTATAATAAAAAAAAAGTATAACAAATTACCAAAACTAAGAGTATAAGCTTTAAAGAAACTTTTTTTAAAGGAAATGACATGAGGCTCAACCAAGAGAGACACCTAATTTCTTATAGTTGACTTTAGAGAACCACCAGTCCTCTGAAATTTTAACCCTCAAAAAATAGAGAAATGAAAGATTCCACACTTAACTAGTCCCTTTTTCATACTTAATTTACCCTTTTTTGGTTTTTAAATTCTTATCCACAGAAAGTCTGCTTCTTTTTAATCTCCCACTTTGTAAATCAAAGAACCTGGTCAATAAACTAAGAACAACATGAAATAATATAAAATCAAATATGTTTGAATCATAAAAAAAATCATAACAAAGGTAGAACCAGAGACAAGAGATCCACAGATATTGATTTCTACCAGTAGTAGTATTACTACCAGTAAAAATAATTTTCCTCCAATACTAAGTTGTAATCAGAGAACAGTTTACAAAAATAGAAAACTCACTTTTCATGTGTGTGTGTATGTGTGTATATATATATATAAAGTTATATAAGTAAGGGTGACAACAACCTAAAGAGCTCCTGAAGGAGAAACTCAGAAATATTTTTTCTTTCTCTCACATTTTATAGTTACAATTTATTTAAAACAAAACAAGTAAACAAGTCACTTAGTTAAATGAAAACAAAACCAAGTTTGAAATGGATCGAGAGGATTACACCCAGCTAAGAGAAATGGGGCACAGCTAAGCCAGGAACACTAAGAGGAATTAAGATTTGCTTGGGACATACATAACAGGAAGTTCCAGAAGAGTCCTAAGTTTTTAGGTTAGGGCAAACAAAATCAATATCTGTCAAATAGGGGAAAAAGTATCTTCAACTTCAAAGATGTGGGTTCTATTTTCCCCCAAGTTACTCCTAGCTATGTTTAGAAGCCCAGAATTCTCCCCCCCTTCTTTTACTAGATAGTTCTATACACACGGTAGTTGAAGTTTATTCACAGAAAAGCAGAATCAGTCGCAATCCTGGGAAGACTAAAGAAAATCCAGCTGCGTTTGGTCATAAAGGAAAGAGCAGGAACTTTTCAATTAAACTTTAAATCTCTATTAAAATATATATATGTGTGTGTGTATATATATATATATATACACACACACATATATATATTTTATATATATGTATATATATATATACACACACTATATATTTTTATATTTAAATATATATATATCCCAGATATATGTCTGTGTATGTCTACTGGGATATTTCCAGTCTGTTTATTTTACCCTGACGTAATTATTAATAGTGCCTCCCTTTACTCTCAAGTATCCTGACTTAAACCACCTATCCAGGAACAACGTTCTTTAGAATCAAATGAGGTATTTGTTTAAAATGTAGATTCTTGGACCCCAGACCTGAGGAATCAGAACTTTTGGGGATGCTGCACAGGCATTTGTGTTGTTAACAGGTGCCCCAGGAAACTCTTGTGCACATAAAAAATGATGTTACTGTGAAATAGAAAAATGGTTAAAAGGAATTCTAAGACAAAACTAGTCTCAAATAATCAGCACCCTTGTTAACCAGCCATCACATAACCATAGTTACTGGTCTTCATATCCCTACCCCCAGTACCTGCTGTAGCCACATGGATACAAGGAGTTTGGAATTTCTGATTAAAAAAAAAAAAAAAAAGAGGATCTAGAGTATAGTGCTTGTAAACTATCTGGGGAAAAAAACTTAAATCACAATGGTCTGCAATTTTGTTTTCTGGAATATTAAATTTCTAACATCACTGGTATAATATGCATAGAATTCTAAGGAGAAAAAGTTGTGATTTAAAATTTTTGGATATAATCAAATAATCTGTACAATGTGTGAAGGTCATAGAAAGATCTTCACAGAATCAAAGACTGAAAAATTTACCACCGACAGAGCCTTCTGGAAAGAAAATTACCGCAACACTTACTTTAGGTAATGTTCTATATCTTGATTAGGATGCTGGTTACACAAGTATGTTCCCCTTGTGAAAATTCAGTAAGCTGTACACTTAGGATCCATGCACTTTTGTATACTACACTTCAATAATTTAAAAATATTTTTAATGCAAAATACTTAAGTCTAGCTGTTTCAGTTTCTTCTCAGTCCTACAAAATGTTTCCAGAATTTTTTTTTCACCCCACTGGTAAATGAGAATCTCTCTTGCCATGGTTGACAACCACATCCAAATCACATTTTGGACACTTTGTAAGAAAAAATACAAAACAAAATTTTGTCTTTACCTCCCCTCTCTCCTCAAAAGCAGAAGTACAGTAAGTAATAAAACAGACCAGTTTCAGGACCAAGTAACTCAAATAATGATTTTCTGTATCCTTTAAAAATTCATAGAGCTACAGAGCCCAGTCTATCAGTGTTTTAGCAGGGAACTGCAGCTACAGTATGAGTCTGCATCTTCACATGAGACATTTTGGCATTACAGTCAGTATAAGGAGCCAGGAGAAGAAGTGGGAGGAGGCACATGGTGCTCCGTTTTACTCTCTAGTTTAAGACCACTATTCGAAGCATTTTCTTCTCTTGAGCTGCTGTCCTCCATAAGGATGCCCGAGCCATGGGTATCTTATCTCAAGGAGCAAAAGTGAAGAAGAGCCAGTGGAAATGCTGATGTCTTTGGTCCATTAATTATAATAATATACAAGGTACAGTGAAAATTCAGCTGTCAGGGCCCTTCAGAGAGTGAGTCAATTTGGAAAGACAACAGAAGTTTTTACTATTTTATTAAATAATGATTATAAACATATATATCATACACACATGTGTAAAATTTAAAAAATAAGAGGCACATGTATAATCTAAAAAAAATTCATATAGAATCAATGAAGGCATTTTTAAAGGTTAGGGTACAAGAAAACTACTAAGTGGGAAGACACTTAAAAACTACAAGTGTTCCAATGTTTATTCAAAAATAAATCTGCACAATATGTTCTAAACTGTGACTAAGTAATGCATTAGAAAAGGGAGTAAGGAAATATACTCAAGCATTAGTTCTAGGTAACACAATTCAAAATTATTTTATTCTTCCCACTTTCCTATTTTTTAACTTTGACCCTATATTACTTTTATAATTAAATATATATATTTAAGAAGTCAGTATAACTATTTTATATATGATCATAATCTTTTAAGAAGTCAGTATAACTATTTCATAAACTACTTGATCATAATGATATTCTTTTAAGTGAACAATAAAAACTGGAATAATGAAAATATAAGCAAGTATTTGCATGGCAAATGGGTTTTTTTAATATCTGCTTTGCCCTACATTCCAATTTTTTCAAAGTTTTATAAACTTTTTAAAAGAAAAGTAACAGAAGCCAAAGGCAAAAAAAAAAGGTAATCCCATTGTAATAAATTTTCCTATGTCAATCACTTTTATATATAAACAGGTAAGACTTTTCTCAGATCAGCAGAGCTATATTCCAAACTGACTCATAATATTCAAAAATTCAACCTCAAATTTAAGTTATACTTATAAACAACCAAGAGTTACTAAGACAACATGGAGGAAATTCTGTGGCTTATACTTCAAAACATGAGAAAGATGGTAGACAGGAAGTAGACGCCCCAAGATTCCTGGCTCAAGGTATACACACACCTTCTCCCAGTTATTCCATCAAACTATAAACTAGGTACTGCTGTGAAGGAAGTCTGCAAATATAATTAAGGTCCCCAATCAGCTGATCTTAAATAAGGAGATTATCCAGGTGGGTCTGACACAAAACCTTTAATCTGGATCTAGAAATCAGATATGTAAGAGATGTTCAGAGATTTGAAACATAAGAGAGATTCCATGTGCAAATCCTCCATTGTTGGCTTGAAGGCGGAAGGGGCCACCTAGCAAGGAATGCATCCAGTCCCTGAATGCCCGCCAGCAAAAATACAGAGACTTTATTCCTACTACCACAAGAAACTGCCAACAACTGGAAAGAAGTTTAAAAGCAGATTCTTCCCCCAGACACTCCACATGAAAACTCAGCCAGGAAGGCACTTTGATTTCCACCTTTGAGGCCCTGAGTAGAGAAATCCACGCCACAACGGGACTCTGACCTACAGAACTGTAAGCTAAAAAATGATGTGTTGTTTTAAGACACTAAGTTTGTGGTAATTTGTTACACAGCAAAATAAAACTAATACAGAATTCTTAAAAGTCAAATTTTTTCTAAGTCCTTTCAACAATTACAAATACATTTTTATATACACAAGAAACTAACACTAGCTGTCTCTTAGAACCGAAACGGAAGCCATAACCTTTAACTGTACTATGACTCATAAAACAGATAAACTGAACCAAACCAAACCACAACATGCATCAAACTAAACTCAAACTCTAACATCAGACCCTTCAGTCCCTTATGTTCCAAGACCTCAGGCAAACTAAGTTAACATTAACACTGCACAAATACTAGATCTGGTCCAACACTAAAATTTCATGAGTCCTAGCAACTCATCTAGTTTACAAATTCTAACTAATCCTTTCCCAGATTACAAAGTTCCGCCCTAGAATCGAAGTCCCTAATCTGACAGCAGATGATGCCTATCCTAAATGCCTTCCCTTTTGAGATCCCCAAGTACTCTAGTTCTCTTGCTTTTTTGCAGCAAGTTAAATAGACTTAACTTTTTTTTTTTTTTTTTACCAAGAATAAATCCTTAATGGTCTTTGATTGGTGGTTTTGGGGTGTCCTACAATTTAACAACTGGCACTTCCACTAAAATTCTGCTGATCTTGTTTCTGGGGAGACCCATGACTTTGTAATAGTATGCACACATGAGACCACTTGATTTCTAGCTGCTCAAGGCCACCCTGCCTGACAGTGAGGTATCTGAGCTTCAATAATTTTATTGAACACTTCAGGGTCAAGGTGATATTTGGGTCCTCTGACTTTAAGACTTATCAGATTGTACTGCTTGTGAGTGAAATTTGGCTTCTACCTAATTGACAGCATTCCTATCATCTCTGCTTGTTCAGTGTCTCAAGTGTCATCATCTACAAGAGGAAGTCCACAGGCATGGCCCAACAACTCCCTTCCAGCCAGCCCCAAAGACTGACAAGTTCAGGCAGATTTAAGGCAAGCTTTGCACTGAGGCGCTTTTTCTAAACCTTCTTAAGGACTTTTAGTCTTTATAATCCTGGGAAGTGTTTTGCTTTGTTCTGTCTGCCTGGAGCTGAAGTTCTGATTGTTCCTCAATTGATGACAGGTGATCTCTGGTGTCACTCCATGTCTTCTGGAGACACATGATTGCAAAAGCGTCATCTTTACCAACTGCTGCAGGTCACATGGAGTTTGCTCAGTCTGAATCTGTGTCTTCTCTGTACCACCACTATCTGCTTCCTTCACATTTTCAGATTATAACTCAACAAATGGCATCATTTCACCAATAAATTTTAGATTACAAACCTCCTGGGGGAACTTTTAATATGAACAAGATTGTTTATTTGATAGGAAACAATTCTGAATATCTGATGGCCTGCACTCTTTAATATGAGAGAGCTTCCAAATGCAATACAAATTTTAAAACCGCCTCCCTGAAAGATTCCCCAAACCCCAGGATTAAAAGAGCATTTATAGAACTCAGGCTTGTGTAGGCCTCCCTGATATCTATCGATTATACACATTTTGATGTGCCTAAGAAATGCAAAACCTGCAAAAGGCTAATTGGCATAATCCTAAAAAGAAATGAGAGATTAGTTAATACTTAAGAAATAATGAAAAGCCTTTATAGTGTGTAACTTCCTGGAAGTTAGAAGACTGCTCAGGTGGCAGGAATTTCTAACACCCTCAAAATTTCTCTCTCACTCAACCTTTAACTGTAACAATGTCATTCCATTGCACTGATTTTGAGAAATTTCCATTCCTTCAGATGCGTGTGAACATAGTAATGTGAATGCACAGTATCAGATGTGTTTTTGCTTATCTAGGACTAAAGAGAATAATTCTATCATAAGAAATGTCTGTGTTAATATGTTGTTAGCTAGTGCTATGGTGGTAATCATTCTGCAATATATGTGCAGGTGTCAACATATTTAACACCTTAAACTTACCAATGTTACGTGTCCATTATATCTCAATAAAGCTGGGGGAAATTTTTTCTGTTTGTGCAAAGATATAAAATAACATAGTGAGTAACTACACTTTATTTGTCTGGGTTTGTAATAACTACAAAAAATGAATGTGACAAGAGAAATAAACTATGTAAAATTTTTTACAAAAGTGGCCAAATGTGAGAGGTTGATCATAAGGGATAAAGGCTTTTATAGCTCCTTTTAATGGAAATTCTTTCAAGAATAATAAATGAAGTAAAACTTGAATTTTATTTTCTGTTAAAAACAGCAAAATAATTCTTATTCAGATAAGACCTTTCCGAAACCATCGAAGTATTCTGTTAACTCTCTGAGCTTTTCGACATACTCAAAAATCTTTTTTTTACATTCCTTTCATATGGAAAAAAGTTAACATTCCTAACAATCACTGAAACTTGTCGCTATGTTTTTAAAGATACTGCCTGTAATTATTTCTTACCTGTGGATAGTCATGACATGTCTTGTCAGTCACTTGACAATTCTCTTGCTTTTGTCCTTCTCCAAATTCAGAATGATAAAACTGTTATTTCTCACACCTACGATATCTTTGGGTTTATACTAAATGACCATTATGTAACACAAAGATTTGGTCCCTTACCTTATTAAAAATATGTTTTTAAAGGATTATAGAAACTATTTGTTTTGTTTGGCATTCTCTGACTTTTAATTAACTCAAAAATATTGTGAGAACTCTTTGCTTTATTAAAATTGGGTTAAAAAAAACTTAATACATAAAAAGGAAAGTTCTGCCTTCCTAAGTTAATCATGTGTAAGAAAAATGTGTTCAAAGTAAATATTCTTCAATGTTTGTGCATCTTTGAGGTTAAAAGAAACATACATTTATATACAGAGATGAACACAATAGCTATTTATAAAACGGTTATCTCTACGTTTAAATAAGCTTGGATTTGTGAAATTCATAATACATTTCATAGGATAAATCAAAGGACTGGAGATTTGTAAATGTCCTCTCTGTTCATAACATGTTCTTACCTTCAGAATAATCAGTGACTAACTTCCTTATAAAACTGATTATGTATTTTACTTTAATAGAAGATTTCACTCTCTTCCACTCTGGTAAGGTTGGTTAATATAACCAACTAACTAAAGCCTATAGTCTCAACATCCACAAGCGGTTTCTGATTCTTCCTTATATTCACCCTAAAATTCCCAGCTATAATCTAAAGATCAGAAATTGAGCCTTGTGGAAACATATCAAAAGAACTTCTATAAAAGTATGTACCATGCACTCCTAACTATTGACACTACAGATAATTAACCATGTATATTGCTGACATCATTGCTATGGACAAACACTGTGGCTGAGCCGGGATTTCCAGTACCGTTTTGGTCTGAAAGCAGAAGAAAGACAACGTGAACAGACTGTTTACATCCAAGATCAGAACACATCCTCCCAGATGCCAGAAGCCACTGATTATTATGCACTTTACATGATTTTGCCCTTTCTGCTCTTGGCTCTTCTTTCTATCTGCTGGTTCAAGATTCTAGACTATAAATAAATACCCTGTCCTTCATTCTTAGTACTATCAAGACCTTTATCCTTGACAATCACCAAACACAGGACTAATTTTTCAGACACTGGCAAAGGTAAATAATCCATATCCAAATTAAAAGGGAAAAAATGACTTGGTTACCAAAAGAAGATCCAAACAGACATGGGATACATAGGGTATTATTTCAAACTTTAATAATAATTCTTGTTTGAGGTTTCGTCTGTGGCAGATGTTGTGTGTGTGATCCCCAGGGTCTTAAATGTTGTAGGCTACCCCTATCATGTCAGATAATTCAATAAATGATCATTTAAGAAAAAGAACAAAATGGGCTAGTGCTTATGGAGGTCCAAATTACTACCATCAAAAGCTTGAGAAACATTCACAACCTGTCTAATAATGGTTCAGATCACTTCCCCTAAATGGTAATTCCTCCAGCTTAGTTAACAAATGATCAGAAGCAGAGACTGAGAATTGAAACAGAAACTACAAATTGCCCACAAACACTCAGAAAAACACTATGACTTGTGAAATAGATAACTGAACCAAACCAAACCACATGTGCATTACAGAGCTCAAACCTCTTTAACACCACTCATTATGTTCCAATACCATAGGTACACTGACTGACAGTAACTCCTCAAGGACTCATGTGTACCGAAGATAAAACCATTGACTATTCCAATAACTCAACTAAATTACATATTCTAGTCCATTCCTGCCCAGGGCAACTTCCACTCTAAAATCACTCTATGACTAACTCTATGACTAACGTCAGCTCTTAAGACCCTATATATCCCCTTTTCTAACTCCCTCTTCTGAGATGCCCCACAGTTATTCTGGTGTGTTATTCCATGCTGCAGCAAGCTAAATGAATACAACTTATCTTTGACTACTGATGTGTTCCTTGTGGTCTCTGGTAGTGGGCTTTACCATCCCCATGGCAGGGACCTGACAGCCTAGAGTTAGGGATAAGAAGACACCCTTCAGCTACATATCTTTTAAAATGTTATGCCATGTTATTGTATTACCTATTCAAATAAATAAAATTAGAATTTAGAAATATATATATAACTCTATTATAATCAACAGTAATACATACTACCAACATCCAATCCAACTGTTAACTCACTCAAAAATCAGGATGTCAGCAGAGAGGAAAAAACACCTCCTGTTTCTTCAAGACCGGAAAGATTACAGACCATTAAAAAGATCATCAGTACATCATCAATAGATATTTGTGTCAAAATTCAAAATATCTTCTTGTTAGATAATTAAGTCTAAATCAGCCAGCAGTTAGAGGTGATAATTAGCTTTCTATCTAATGTGAATCAATTTTTATTATACTATGTGTTTATTAAAATCAAATTTAAAGACCTTTAACCTGTCATTAAATAACCTCATAAATGAAGTTAAGCTTGATAAATATGGCTTATACCATGCTGTAAATAAAGCAAAGGTTTAAGGCTATTTTAAAACTTTTTAAAAATTCTCATAGAATTTATGAAAAAAAAAGAACAACATAACAAATACCCATGTAGTATCAATTATCAACCTTCTGATAATTTTCAAACTACTCTTTCTATAAAAATAGCTCTAAATCAAAGATACTCTATACTCAATGCAAAATAATTTTGAAAAAACTAAACAGCACACACACACACACACAAAATAATTACCAAAAAACAAAAACAAATCTCTTAGAATGCCATCAGCCAAAGATAACCACTATTAAAATTTTGGTGTGTACCTTAATATTTTTAGTATTTAAATATATTATTTTATAATCAGTTATACTATACAACCTCATAATCTGTCTTTTGAAGTTCATATTAAACTACTAAAAATTTCTCACCAACAAATATTCTTCTACAATTTAATTTTCAGAATCTGCATCATGGAGATAATATAATTCACCTAACTAATCTGTTATTATTAAACACTGGTTATTCTTTTTTATTTTTTTGCATTATTTTATGAATAATGTGGCAAAAATATCTTTGTTCATACTTGTATAGTTCATATGGTTATTGGCCATTTGAATTTATCCATTTGTAAATTATCTATAAACATCATATCCTTTGTTCCTTTTTCTTTTTGTCTGTATGTGCAGTTAAGTATAAAAGATGACTAAAATTACACCCACATATTAAATCTAGCCATAGAGAGCAAATATTTTTTTCTCTAAAGCGTACTTTTAAAAGGAGGTATATTTCAATTCCATGCAGTATTTCATTATCCTTCTAACGCAAACTACTAATCCCTAGTTCACAGGGAGTCTCCATTTATTTCCTTCTTTCAGGCCTTCAATTCAATTGGGCAGTAGCCTATCAATCTGCAATCTCATTTTTGACAAAGTTAAGTCATTTGCACTACACTGTGTATTAATTTTACAGTATAGCTTCCATACTTTTTTAAAAAATAAGCTTTACTGAGGTTTACTTAGGTACAATAAACCACATCCACTAAAGCGTACAATTTGATACGTTTGTAGACATGTATATTATTTGTCAAAACACAACCACAATCAAGATACAGAAAATTTCCATTACTCATCAAATATCTTCTCTTCTAACCCCAGCACCAGGCAACCACTGTCAATACAAATTAATTTACACTTTCTAGTTTTATATAAATGGAACTATCCAGTATATAGTCTTTTGCATCTGGCTTTTTTCACTAAGCACAGTGATTTTGTGGTTCATCCGTGCTGTTGCATTTATCAGCAGCTTTTTTTTTTTTTTTTTTTTTTTTATTGCTGAGAGGTACTCCACTGTGAGGGTACACCATATTATGGTTATCCATTTATCTGTTGAATATGTCCTGGTTTTGGCTATATAAATAATGCTGCTATAAATACTTTGTATAAATCCTATGTTTTCATTTCTCTTGAGTAAATACCTAGTGCTAGAATGCCAAGGTAGTATGGGAGGTATATAATTAACATATTAAGAAACTGCCAAATAATTTTCCCAAGTAGTTTACCACTTTACAGTCCCACCATCAGTGTATGAGAGTTGCAGTCACTCCACATCCTTGTCAAAACTTGGTAATAGGCTTTTTTATTTCAGCCATCCTATGGTTGAGTAGTGGGATTTCATTTTGGTTTTAATTTGCATTTCCCAAATTGGTAATGACATTGAATATCTTGTATGCTGTTGGCCATTTGTATATCTTCATTTGTACTTGCCTGTTCAAATTTTTTGTCCATCTTTTAATTCTGTTGGTTGTTGTCTTATTAGTCAACTATTAGTTCTTTACATATTCTTTATACCAGTTCTCTGTAAGACATATATATTTTCTCTAAGTCTGTGGCTAGTCTTTTCATTTTCTAACAAAATGTATTTAGAAGAACAATAGATTTTCATTTTGATGAAGTACAATTGCCAGTTTTTACGATGCATACTTTTTGTGACTTAAGAAAACTGTCTAACTAAAGGTCACAATTATTTCTCCTGTGTTTTCTTTTAAAAGTTTATAAAAATGGTAACCATTTTAGCTTTTATGTTTAGTTCTATGATCCACCATCAATTGATTTTTGTGTAGGGTAAGTGCAGATTTCATTTTTTTTTTTTTTATCATTTGCTATAGTCTATTTTTCTACTGCTGAGTTGCTTTGTCAAAAATGATTTGACTATTTATCTGTGGGTCTATTTCTGGACTCTATTTCTATTTGTCTATCCCTTCTATGTCTATTTGTCTATATATTCACCAGTACCACACTGTCTTGACTACTGTAACTTTTTAAATTTTTTTTATTTTTATAGTAAGTCTTGAAATCAGATCATGTGAGTCCTTCAAATTTGTTCTTCTTTCTTAGAATTGGTTTATTCTTAACCTTTTTCATTTCCATTTAAATTTTAGAATCAGTTTACCAATTTCTATTGAAAAATCCTATTGGGATTTTGATGGAGAATGTATTGTATCTATAAATCTATTTGGAGAATTGACATCTTGACAACATTGTATTGTTTGATCCATAAACATGCTATAACTTTCCCTATATTTATACATTTCTCTCAGCAATGTCCTGTGGTTTTTTCAGTGAAGAGATTTTACACATATTTGTTATATTTATTCCTAAGTATTTTGTTTTTTGGTAATATTGTAAGTGAAATTTTTAAAAATTTAATTTCCCAATTGTTTGCTAATAGTTTATAAAAACACAATTGATTTTTGTATATTTATCCGGTATCCTTTGACCTTGTTACATTCAATTACTAATGTTTATCTTATAGATTCCTTAGGATTTTCTAAACAATCTTGCAATTTTCGAATAAAGATAGTTTTACTTCCTCCTTTCCAATCTGTATGCCTTTCAGTTCCATTTCTTGCCTTATTTCAATGGCTACTAGGACTACTATTCACAATGCTGAAGAGAAGTGGCAAGAAAAGTCATCCTTGCTTTATTCCTAATATCAGGGGAAAAACATTCAATATTTTATCAATAGCTGTAGGCTTTTCACATTGTCAGCTGAGAAAGGTCCCCCCATTCCTAGTTTTCTGAGAGATGTGTTTGCTTTAATCATAAATGAGGTGTTGAATTTTTATCAAATGTGTTTTCTGAATTTATTGGAGTAATCATATGCATTGAGTTTTCTACTTTCTTTGTTAATATGGTGGATTACATTGATTTTCAAATCTTAAACCAACCTTGCATTCCTGGGATAAACCCTACTTGGTAATGATGTCTTATTCTTTTTATTAATACATTCATTTAGCTAATACAAGTTAATTATAATCTGATACTAAATTATTTATGTTTTGCTAAATTGTCAAAACTACAATATCCACAAAATGCTTTTCAATATATTTTAAGTTTCAATTTTCTTAACTGCAGTTGCAATAATAATAGTGATCATCATAATGTTTATTGGTTGTGTGCTAACTACATAATGGCATTCATTATGCTAAAGTCTTTACATATATTCTCTCACTTAAGAACACTCTATGAAGTATTATGATCTCCATTTGACAGATATAGAAACCAACGTTTAGAGAAGCTAGAAAATTTCTCTAACATCTCACAACAAGTAACTGGAGGAGCTGAAGCTTGATCCCAGGTAAGTTGATTCCAAGGGCTAAGCTCTTATCCTTTTTTGCTAAACTGCTTTACCAAATAATCTCTAATACTTTTTCTTAACACATAAATCAAAGTAATAATCGTGGGTTAGAGCAAAAATTATCTCTCTGAGAGGCCATTAAAGTTTAAGTCTAAATGAGAACTATATAGGCATCACACAGAACGAATAACACTCACATGCAAGATACATTCTCATGAGAACAAAAGGATTTCATACAATTCTAGGTAAAACTAGCTCTAAGTGTCTCTTATACCCACAACCTTCCCCCCACACACAAAACACATAACAAAGTGAGGACAGTGAAGTGATTATTAGTGGTTATCTTGAACCACTCTAATACTGACACAGACATGCAAAAAAATCATCAAAAAACTTCAGAACTTCAAATATTATTTGTAATAAATACTTCACACCTGGTTTGCATAAAAGAATGGCAAGAAACTTGTAGCTCTATCTTAAAAGATAGCAGAGATTTTAAAAAATAATAAATCATTAAATTTACCTTCTTGGTGTAAACTTCAATATGTGAAACATACAATCCCACATACTGAACTGTACTGTTCTTCATAGTAACGAAGCATTTTATTGTTATCATTCCACTTACTGTTGCTGACCTCACTTCAATTTACAAGTGGCAAACTTTGAAGAAATTCACTGATCACAAATAGAACTACCATTTTCTTTTCCTAATAATAAATGCTAGGAAAGACTGTGAGTACAATCACCAACTCCTCCTATTTCTTTATGAAACTGACATTTCAGCTTCATCTCCAACACCACCAGTTAGGGAGCTTTACAATTCAAGTCTAATTACCCAGTGTCATCCTTTTAAATGCTGACAGATTGTATGTTACTAACTGAAAAACAAAACATTAGATAACTGAATATATCTAAATTTCTATAGCTAGCCTTCCTAGAATCCTGGATAATGGTAGTATTTGTTAAAACCAGAAGTTTTAAATCTATGGTAGACAACTGGTAGGATCTTTGAGTAAAATTTAAAAATACTAGGAAAATAATTATATTCCACGTTAAATAATTCAATATTTATCTACCACCTACTATATGTTCACATTGTGTAGGTAACATGTAGATTATATAATTTTAACAGGTGGCCTCTACCTTGAAGAACTTTATGGTCTATTTAAATAGAAAAAATAATTCTTGTAAAACAAGATATAATGGGAAAAACACAGAACAGTTAAGAAATTCGTTGAATGGCTCAGTATGGAAGAGTATAAAGGGGATATCAGTGATGGCTACAGAAATCAAGGAAGGGCATCAGAAGGTTGAGACTTAAGCTGAGTCTCCTGGAAGTTCCAAAGCTACTATCACATTTTTAGATATTTGTTATGGCAGCACTCCACTCCTGGCGTCAAAATAAAATAAACAGAAAGTATGCTAAAAGGAGAAAAAATGAAATTCCAGACACATATGAAATATACTGTATGTATGAATATTTTAATGTAATTATTTCAAAAAATAATTTTACATAAAATGGTAAGGAAATAATATAAATACTACAAACATCCATTCAAGTACCTACTATGTAGTTTTAAAAATATTGTTTGCCATATAGGTTTCAAATATTTTTTAAGAACTAAAATGAAGACAGCCTCCATCCTATTCCATCCTCCCCAGAGGTCATTAGAAATTATATATGCTTCCTACATGTATATAATTTTGTTACAAAATATATCTATACACAATATATTTAAATGCTTTACATAAACAGTTATCATACTGTGTATCTTTTTGCAACTTGCATTTTTATACTCAGCATTGTTTTCCATATTTATCTGGAATGGAGCCAATACACCCATTTTTTCTTTTTTTTTTTCTTTTTTTTTTTAAGCTCCACGAGTGATTCTGGTTGGTAACCAGAGCTAACATATACATATTTATCTAAAAAAGTTTTCAGTGCTCCCAAATTACTAACACATTTTAACCTAGTTGTTTATCATTAGTCAATTGTATTTCAATAAAAACTATTTTACAATTTTTCCAACTCAGAAGCAATTCCCTAAACAAACCAGGTTCACCCATGATTTGAAATAATAACCAAACTATAAAACTGATTTTCTGGTAGGGGAAGGGGATGGATGTGGCTACAATGGAATAGTAACACAAGAGTCTTGTGGTAATGGTACAGTTAGTTATCTTGATTGTGGTGGTAGTTACACAAGACTACACATGTGAAAATGCAGAGCTACAGAAACACACACATCTATGAGTTCATGTATAACTGGTGAAACCTGAATAAGCTCTACGAATTTTGCCAATATCAATTTCTTGGTCTTGATCTAGTACTGTGATGGTGTGGGATGTTGCACTGGAGAACAGAGACCTAGGGGAAAGTATATAAGACTTTCCTGTACATGTTTTTGCAATATCCTGTGAATCTATAATTATCAAAATAAAAATTTAATAAAGTTTTTAAACTAAGTCTATAAAGTGCACTAAAGAAATTCTGCAGCTTTTTCATGTCAAATTTAATTCTGTATACTGCTACAATATACATCCCTACACAAATGATACAAATTTTCAGGTAAGTACCTAACATCTGATGCAGATCTGCATAAAAGAAGACCACATTGGCGATGACCACATTAATCCTGCAGTAAGTGTGAAAAATTAGCTTTAAAAGTTACTGGCCTATACGCTATTATTTTTAGATTACTGTGTGGCCTTACCCTCATGGGACACCAGGATTTACCTAAATAGCTCTCTCTGTTCACTGCAAATAACCCTGCTTTCATTCCTATTTTAAGCCAGCAAGCCTGCCCTACTTCTGCAGGCTTATTTCCTAATCTACTCACCTGCCTTTCCAATCATAAACCAGTTAAACACTGCTGAAGGGGTTATATTATACATTACTACTGAAAGTCATGTGTACCTTTCAAATCCTTTCAGAAGCTATTAGAACAAGTAATTTTATTTTAATGATGTGACATAATTCTTTGAGATCATTTCCTCTGTTCTTTGATAGTTACAGAACTCATTTTCAACATATTAGAAACTGGCCCTCCTAGAATCAATTAAGTAATAACCACTATCAGTGATAGTCTGACAGAAAAAAATAACTTTACAATGACATCATATGTTTTCAATAAGACAGTGAAGAAATAACCAACTTGCTTTCTTGGATGAACCCAATTTTATTATTCTGACTATTCATTAAAACCATCCTATTTTATTTTGAAACCTCCACAAAGCCCTAAGTCAGAAGAATAAAATGTCCCTAGGCATACACAGACACACACACACACACACACACACACACACACACACACACACACACACACACACAAATTAAGTCTTACCTCTTTAGACCACTGATCAGCAGTAAAAGTTTAAACCTGAAAGGATTATCAATCTATGGAGGGAGGAAACATACCAAATGTGGTCTTCAATTTAGTTATCTGATCTTCCCAGTGATACTTCCATAGGAATTCCATAGTTCTAATTTCCTGTTACACTTTGGGAGGCTATTATATGCTATAGTGAGTATTTTCAAGACAGTATTTAAGCTTCTAAGTATAACCAGAAATGTGTTGCTGTAGTAGGAATTCATCAAATATTTGTTTATGAATACATGATTTCCAAAATTCTATCTACACTACAGAAAATAAAATTTTCATCATTTTTCTTATTAAGCATTTTAGGATTAAATCCTTTCAAAAGTTAAGGAGACTAAGGTTGAAAAATACAAAAATACAATATACTTTTAAACCTTCATTTTACACATGCCGCTTAAAGTCAAACAAATCTGCTGTCAAATCTCACCAAGACTGAAGCTTAACTCATTTAATAAAGAACAGCTAACATTTATTAAGCACCCAGTATGGACACCATGCTAAGTACTTTGCACACAATATGAAATGCAACCTTTAAATTCTGAAGTAGGTATAGGTACTGTTATCTCCCATTTTAAACCTGAAGCAAGGAAAATAAATAATAGTCACACAGCCAGTAATCAGCAGAGCCTGTACACTTTCCTACACTATTTTCCATAAAATAAGCTTCTTATCTCTTGAACATTTACTAAACACCTGTATGCTAGGAACTGTGTTCAGCATTAAGAAAACACACTTCTTGCCCTTGAAGAGAACAATTTAGTGTAAATAAAGATCATAAAAATATTTAAAGAAATTTGTAAAGTAATGAGATTATTCATAGGAGCATATAGAAGACAACATCTAATCCTACTGATGATGATGATAGTGGTTAGCATGTATTGGGCACTTAGTATATGCCTATCACTGTGTTTTGTGGAGTTTATTTAATCCTTACAATGATACTGTAAGCCAGGTTTTATTATACCTCTTCTCCAGATAAAGAAATTGAGGTTAAAAAAAAAGATTAAGTGATTTGATGAAGGTCTAAAGCTTCTAAAAGAGGCAGAATTTGAATCTAGATGTATTTGCCTTTGAAGCCCATGTTCTAAAACCATTACCCTATACAGCCTTCTAGTAAAGGAGAAAAGGCTTCTTAGATGTCCTTTTAGCTAATCTTGAAAGATAAATAAATAGGGGCTAGTCAAGTCTGGGGGCAAGCTTCTACACAGAAGTAATGCAACAGCCCATTCACATATATAAAACAACATGGCATTCTAGGGAAATACAAGTAGCAGTAAAACAGGTTTGGGAATAGTGTGTGAAATGAGGAAGAGAAAGTAATATAGCAGTCCCCTCTTATCCACGGTTTCACTTTCCTTGGTTTCAGTTACCCGAGGTCAACCATGGTCCAAAAATATTAAATGAAAAATTCCAGATATAAACAATTCTTAAGTTTTAAATAGTGCACCACTCTGAGTAGCATGATGAAATCTCGCAACATCCTGCTTGGTCCTACCAGGGACATGAATCCTCCCTTTGTCCAGTGTCTCTACACAGTAGACACTTAGTAGCCAACTGGGTTATCAGATCCACTGTGTTTAATCCTTATTTAACTTAATAATGACCCCAAAGCAAAAGTGTAGTGATGCTGGCAATTCAGACACACCAAAGAGAAGCCATAGTGTGCTTCCTTTAAGTGAAAAGGTAAAAGTTCTCCTCCTAATAAGAAAAGGGAAAAAAGCTGTATTCTGAGGTTGCAAAGATCTACGGTAAGAACAAATCTTCCTTTCATGAAATTGTGAAGAAGGAAAAAAGTTTCATACTAGTTTTGTGACTGCATCTCAAGCTGCAAAATTATGGCCACAGTGTATATAAGCACCTAGTTAAGATGGAATATGCATTGAATTTGTAGTGGAAGACATGAACAGAAAATGCGTTCCAACTGACGGCAGCGTGTTGCTCCAGAAAGCATTGAACCCATACAAAGACTTCAGCAAGGGCTCCCCTGAAACAAGTGACATCAAGTCATTTATTGCAAATAAGGGATGCTTACAGATTATTGGTGAGAGACCATGTTCACATAACTTTTATTACAGTATATTATTATAATTGTTTTATTTTATTATTCTTGTTAATCTCTTACTGTGTCTAATTTATAAATTAACCTTTATCATAGGTATGTGTGTATGTATGTATAGGGAAAAAAAAGTACATACAGGGTTCGGTACTATCCATGGTTTCAGGCATCACTGGGGGTCTTTAGAATGTATCCCTGCCCCCCTCAAATAAGGAGAGACTACTGTACAGGGTTAGAGGTTTAGCATGAAGGGAACTATCCTACAGGCAGAAAGTGCTCATGAAGGATTTCAAGTACAAGAATGATCCTTTGCATTATCCACAGATCAAGATGGCAGCATGGACACTAGATTAAATAGCCCTAGCAAGAGGCTACTGCAATAGTATAAGCAAGAAGTGAGATAGGGAAGAGGTAGGTTTTGTAGAAACTAAAAGTTCATAGAACAGAGTCTGGGACAAGTGGATATGAAGTGAGATGAACAGGAAAGAGTCTGGTCTGACTCCCAGGCTTGTCATCTGAGCCAGCGACTAAATGGGTAAGTGGTGTGATTAACAGGGATGGGTTATACACTTAGAAAATCCTTTATATCTCCTCCATGTATTTACTGCTTTTTAATATTTACTTTACCCCGTACCACCTTTTTTACTTCAGTCTTTCCAAATAAGATAAAACAAGTGTCTCACTTTCTACAATATCTATTTGCATAATGTTTGGATTTTCTATAATTTTTGTACAATGTTTATAAGCTAATTAAGCTTTGGGTTTTTTGTTAGAAAACATACAGCCATCATAATAATCTTGCAGTCCCCTTTGTGGAATCACTGTCAGCTGCTTCAGTAGTTTTAAGCTATCCCTCTTTCCTCTTTTCATTTTACTTCTCGATTTTCTGACACTTCTTCTAGTTTACCCATCCTCTCTACTCCTTAGACAAGTATACTTTGCTTTTCCATCCTTCAGTCTGTTTTCTCAAGCCTCGTCATATAGGTGAAAAAACCTCTTTTTCTGCAAAGAAAAAAAAAAGGTGCTTCTACTTCACATCAGCTATACTTTAAAACTCATTTTCTTCTTTTTAGCTTTCCCTAACAAAGACACTGTCGATTCCTCAAACATGATAGTAGCCTTTCCCAAGCCTAGTTGTATTGAGGCATTTCTTAATTGTACTTTTTTTTCTCTCTCCCAACTTCATATTTTGAAAAACTGAAATCCTATGAAAGAGTGAAAAAACAGTAAAATATGCACCAATTTTGTCTTTACCTATGTTCACCATGGTGAACATTTTGCCATTTTTGTTTTCTCTCGACAAGTAATTCTTTTTTCTGAACTATTTCAGAGCAAATAGTGGACATCATGACATTTCAATATGAATGCTTCACCAGATATTCCCTAAAAATAAGGATGTCCTCCTTTATAATGACAATACCATATTACCATATTTAACACTCAAATACCTAATAAATACTCCATATTCAAATTTATTCAGTGGCCCCCAAAATGTCCTCTATAGCTTTCTATTTTCCTAATCCAGACTTGGCACTATCCTTGAATGTCATTTCCCTTTCATCTTCTTTCATCTAGGCTAGTACCCCTGCCTTTTCTATTTTTCATCACTTTTTTATTTTTGAAGAGTTCACACCTGTTGTCTTGTAGAAAGTCCCACAAATTGGATTTGTCTGAAATTGGATTTGTCCAATTGTTTACTATAACCAGATTCAGGTTAAACTATTTGAGCAAGGATTACATAGGTAATTCTTGAATGAATTCTTAGATGATCTCTCATTGTTTTTATCATTTATAATAGAACTTCAGTCTCTTGGCCTCACATTGTCCAGACACTGCACAAAATCATTACAAACTGTTAGCATTCAAAAAATCTAATGATCATCAAAGATACACATTACCTTGGCCAGCTTTTATCTTTGTGTCACCCAATCTAGAGATCCTACTTGCCAAGTTAGAACTTCAATAATAAGCAAAAACTTAAGAAACTAAAAGATTTCATGATAAAAATTTAGTTTGCCAATAAAATAAAATTTGATATAGGGAACTAAAAGTTCTCTCTGCATACATTTGAATAATGAGTTAGATTATAAAGATAACTAAAACAGATATCACATTGGGTTGAGATTTTATTTTTTATTTTATTCATTATTATTATTTATGCTTACAGCACCTGGTCTTCCTAGGTGGTCTTCCATCCAAATACTAACGAGGCCCGAACCTGCTTAGCTTCCGAGATCAAACATCGGGCTTGTTCATGGTCGTAGACATGGACCGTGGCTCCACCCAGGACCTTCTACGTGTAAAGCAGCCTTGCTAACCACTACACTATGGAACCATAACCTGGGTTGAGATTTTAGACCTCAGTTTTGCAATTAAAAATTCAGCTAAAACTTAACAAGAAAACCTTAAAAGTATTACATTCTATCAATGATTGCTCCAAAAGATAATCATTAAAAGACACCTCTTTATTTTCATTAGTCTTTTAGCAATTAAACAGCAGCAAAGCCCCTTAATGACTACAAATACCTGAATTAGCTGAATAAGTTTGTCTCTCATAGATAGTCTAAAAATTAGCTTTTTCCCAAAATGCCACTTCAGTTGAAAGATATTATATTTCTATTGCCAAAGACAGCTTAGGAAAAGGTTTTTAGTTAATTCATTAATTCACTTTAAGTAATGAGTCCTTAGCATTTTTCTCTCAAATGATACAAAAACATTTTTTAAACTTAATAATAAAATGTGATAATGTTACTTTATGGAAGAAAGCTTTGTTAGCAAATGTTTGCTATAAGCCTTCAATCACAGCCATTAATATACAAGTAAAAAAGAACACCGTATTCCTGCTCAAAAAAGAATTAAGTGTTTAAATTAAGATTCCTTTCCCAGTTTAAGACTTCCACTCAGGTACAAATCTCAAATAGAATTGACTTCCATGTTTAAACAGCTTGGTAGCTTAATTACAATGGTAAACCAAGCATAACTTAAATAAATACTACTGATAGATTCAACAGATATGCCCTATATAACTTGTTCACATTGAACATTTATACTTGAAAATGTTTCTTCTGGGTTAATATGATATCAAATGACTGAAAATATAAAGGACCAAAATATATAAACATGAGCACTTTCAAACCATTTTCATGTTGATTGAAATCACCATTAAAAATTTTAAGTAAAATTACAATATTTATGAAAAAATATGAAAACATTTGCATAATAAAAGCTTGAACACATGTGATCCATTTTCCTTAGAATTCAAAATATACCAGCACATAGAAATACACGAAAAGTATTAAGCACAGTTGTTTCTGAAGAAAAGGAAAATGAGGCCTTTGTTTTTTTTCTTTTCTGGCTTCCCAACTTTATAATAATCAGGGTTAAGCTTATATTTAAAAGAAAACAAAAATTTTTTTTAAAAGGCCTTGGTACATCTATTTTCATATATCGAAAAGGACAGGGGACAAGAGCTGTGGAAATAAATGAGGTATGGGTACCAGAGACTGAAATAGGGTTCAGGTTATACTTGTGATAATGATTTCTTTCCATACTACTCTTCTTAAAACCTTTTAAGACAGCCATAGCCACATTATTCCCAGTGCCAGAATGTTAAAGAACTAGTAGCCTCAAATTCTGTAAATGTACAATATATTTGAATTCCAAGAGAATGAGAGAATTGTATTAGCATCTTACTGAAAAGAAGTCTGACTTTTCTGTTAAACCCATCGGGCCACCAAATAACAAACTTAGACAAAAGATTCTCCATATCTGTCATGTAAGTCATAGTGAATTTCCTCTTTGCTTCTGAAAAGATTCAGCCTAGAGGAATAAACTGTTTTTTTGTAAAAATCACTGTCAAAGAAAATCAGTTTCTTCAAACAGGAAAAGAAACTTGGAAACTGGAAGAAAAAAAAAAAACGAGCTGATTTTCAGAGTCCAATTATTTGAGTTTCCAGGTTTCTGCTCCAGACACCAGTAGTGATGCCCCAACTCATATGGACTGTTCTATAGGCTCAAAGAAATGTTACTTTTAAAACAAAGAAACAAATGAGCATCTACCTACTGGTGTACATTGCAGATGGCTCTCCATAACATTTAATGAATAAGTGAAATCATAGAAACTTACATGTTTAAACAAAATAAACACCTTCAACTGCTAAAGAAGAAACCAGCTGCCAGGGAAGTACTAGGCAGAACTGCACATTGTTACCCATGGGAGTCCACCCAGATAACCTTTATATTGAAGAAGAGGTATTTTCCAGACTCTGAACAGTTTCCTAACTTATAGTTTCAGATATGTTCTAATTCTGATATTTTTCAAGAGTAATAATTTCCCTACTAATCGCTTCTGTAGTAAGTGATCTATTATCAAGCTACTATCCTGTTTCATAATACTATTTTGTCTTCAGCTTTTCACATCCGTTATGTTATTTGCATGGCTCAGAAGCCTGACAAAGAAAGTATTATTAGCCTTATTTTGCAGATGAGACTATCAAAGCAAAAGAAAGAATATTTATGGTTAAAAAAAAAAAAAGACAAGCAAGGTCACAAGTAAGCTCCAGAAGCAGCAGTAAAACCTCGGTTTTCTGACCAGCAGTCTAGTCCTTCATTTTAAGAAAGTTGCTGTTTAAAGGCCACTCAGAACACAAATCACTCCCACCCACCCACTCTCTAAGATTTGCTCAAACAAAACAATTAAGTAGACTTTAAAGTTAACAGGAAATGACAGAACCAAAAACAACTGGGGTGTGGTTTCACCTCAGAAAAAGATTTCCAGCTGTGAATAAATGCAGACAGCTCCGGCCAGACAAGATAATATCACATCAGGATTTAGTATCCAGTACAATGGACCTATATATATATATATATATACACACACACCGACACCTTACGTTCTTAAAACAAACCAAGCATTTCAAACTCTGGGAAACCCAGGAAAAAAGCAACATAGGTCACAGGAAGCGAAAATTGCTGTGGTCAGGTTCATATGCTAAAGTTATACATACAAAATAAAACCACACATTCTAAGGCCCTGAAATCATCTATTTCCTTTATTTGAGAGTAATCTTATAAAGTATACAACATGTAGTAATTTATCAGTATGCTGAAAAACAAGTTTGAATCATATAGACCATGAGAGTATTCACTGAATTGTGAGCATGCCTAGCAAAGCCAGCACCTGCATTTTTACCACATTTTACTTTGCTTCTATATTTAAGGGTCATTTTAAATTTCCTTTGTATTGTCTGAATGTTATGGTAGAAATTACATGCTACAATGGCGTTCAGAATTTGAGATTCTTGAAGGTCTGAGGACTGCTACTAAGCTTCACTCAGAACCCATTAATTTTGACGTGATAACACAATTCTAGTTTATCTGGTTTTCCTGCCTACTTCAGTTTAGAAGTGGTAGATTAAAGGGCATATTTTGACAGATAGAGAATAGTACTGGAGGAGATAAACTAAAAACAGACAAAAGCACTAAACTGGTATAGCAGTGAGGAGTCATTTCAGTACAGGAGGAAGCTGCCAACACCCTTATACAGCAGAATGCACCGGCCATATTAACAGCAGAAGACAGAAATTAATGTACATAATGATGACCTTGATTTATCAAAAAAAGGTTATATTCGGTTTATACTGAATTTTAAGAGACAGTTATATACTCTTTGTGGGTTATATGTTATAAAAACTGACATTAAAATGGGCAAAATAATTTAGCAGTTAAAGAGCTAAGTGTTGGTTACATGAACAAGTCACTTAAATCCCTAATGATAACAGATAAATGCTGAGTAGATAAATTTCAAAAATCCCATTATATTTACTAAATATCATATAAAGTGTAGATAATCAACATTTCTGATCAACATGATGCTGACTTTTTAGGGAGAAAAACTAAGTTACCCACTAAAATTATGTAGTGTAGACAATCAACATTTATGATGCTTGATGTTTTCAGGGGGAAAAAAAATCTAGTTAAAAACTAAAATTCTCCCCCCTCATAGACTATTTCATAGGCTTTTCCACTTAAAAAAAAAAATGTATTCTTGTCACCAGTCTAAGTTTACTTTATTCTTCTAATAACCAAAATGAAAAAAAGTATTTTAATAGTTTTCCCCACTAACAGCTAACCCCTTTATCCAGAGGCCACTAACACAGCTGGTCTAGGTATATTCCCTTCTTATAGTGTTTTCAAACCGATTGTTAAAACTAAGAGTTGTACTTAAATCTCATGGCTGAACAAAAGAAGCACATAAATTGGTGGTTATGTTTAAATCGGTATTATTAGTTTAATGGTAGAAACAACTATAATGTAAAATCCTACAAGGCTTACTTAGTAAGGAACATTTTAGTTTATGTTGGACCTCTGAATCAGAGAACATTGTTCTCTAAGTTTTTATGGCCAAAAGCAAAATAAAACACCAACATCATGTCAAGAGATCTGTAAATCCCTTTCAAACACAATAAAATGGTTTTTATTTATATTTATTTCACCATATTGTTTCTTTTAATAACAGCAGTGGCTTATGATGATCTGGAGAAAGTGGACCAAAAGGTATGTGGTATATGTCCTAAAGAGGTGGGAAAGGGAGGGCAAGCTGATCTAATCCTAAAGAAGGGGAGTGGCAGAAGGATCTGAGTTGGGAGAATCTACTAAACTCCCTCCCCATATCACCCTACGTGGCTTCCGCGGATAAGAGACTAAAAAAGGGGAATCGTTTTTTCAAAAAAATGAAAGAAAGAAAAAAGCGATCGAGGCCCTTTTGGGGTTGTGGGAGAAGAAATCTCCACTTCACCTGCAAGTCCAGCTAGCTACGGGTCCAGGTGCAACAGAAAACGCCTGGGGCCCCAGCGAGGCTGCCCCCTTGGGGATCCCTCCCTCCCAGCTCCCACACCCTCTCCAGGTCCTTGTCCGGGATGGGCTCAGCCCGGTGCCCCCGCCACCCTCCCTCTGTCCCCGAGCCGTCGCCCGGCCGAGGGACCCTTCCCTGCGGGTCGACAAGGACGGCCCGGCCCGCTTGGCACCTTTGATGACGCGTTCGGTGGTGGAGAGGTGGAGGTTCCTCCCGGACATGATCCCCTCGGCCTCCTCCCAGCTCCTGGGGACCGCCAGCGTGCACCTCCGTCTGCGTCCCCGGCGGTCTCGGCTTCCCGGGCCTCTCAGCTCTTCAGGGTGGCCCAGGAGCGAGAAGGAAGTGGCCCAGACTCGAACCCCGCTGACAGGACGCCGGCCCACTGGCCGATCCTTCCTGAGGCGCGGAGTCGCGAGCGCCGGCGACCGCGGCTTCGGGAGGCAACCGGGGCGGCCGCGGCTGCTCGCGCCCCGAGCCGCGTGTGCGCGCGCGCGTGTCCCCGCACGCCGCTCTTCCAACTTCCCGGCGGCCCGCGCGCCGCCGCTGCGCCGAGACCCAGCGCGCGGCCCCGGAGTCCGGCCCGCGCGGCCAGCTGACCGCAGGTCCTCGGCCGCGGCGGGTCCCCTTTCTTCCCTTCTCGCAGCCCGCGGCCCGCGGCCCGCCGTCGCCCCGCGCGCACGCGCGCCGCCTTTCTCTCCGGCTTCCGACAGCCGGTGTTTCTTCTCCGCAGTCTGCCCTCCCTGCGACTGACTTCTCGGCTGCCTGCCACTACCCGGGCCCGGAGCGCCTAACCCCGGCCCCGAGGTCCCGCACGGAAAGGCCCAAGCGGGGAGCGGCCATCTTGACCGGGCCAGAGCGACCCAGCATCTGCTCCGTGGAGCCGGGAACCTCCTATCGCCCTGGAGTCACCTTGCGGGGGAGCCCTTGTCCTCTCACATCTTCCCCACCCGAGGCCTCCTGCCCTTTCCTCTGGGTCTTCTGCCCACCGACTGGAGAAGTCGTTATCGATTTGACTCTGCGTCCTTCTGCCTCTTCACCAAACCCATTTAAACCTCTGATTTAAGTTTTCACATTTATTGAGGGCCTGTCCCTGCCTGGTACATAATACATTCCCCAAGGTTCCGATGGAAATACAATGCTCCCTGGTCCCTGAAGCTTTCCCTGTATTGATAGTTCAGGCTCTCATGTCTTTTGTACACACACTTAATTTTTAACGGGTTTTTCCGTAAATATAGTTTTGTACAATGTTATCTCTAGGAGGGAGGGAGGCAAGCTGAGGTAGGGACGAAGTTGGATATACTGTTAACTCCTGAGCTCTGCCACTCTAGAACCTAATCAGAAATACAGACCTCGTTTTTAAGGTAAAAAAAAAAAAAAAAGTATAGTAAGTATAATATAGTAAGAAGGATGGTCGCGTCTATCCTAGTTATAATCCAGTTGGGGGGATGGGGAGCTCAGTTTTCCAGTAGATAGACATGACCTGTGCCTTGGCTCTGTGGCCTACTCTCCACTTCCAAGGGAAAGGAGAGGTCACCTTCTCCAGGGAGCCCCTGGGGAAGGAACTGACATTCTCATAAGCCCTGTGTCACCTACTCAGCTAGAAGCAACTACTTCACGTTTGACACCCTGGCACAGTATCTGCCTCCCCTGTTCATGCTTACAGTGGAAAACAGGGGCAAGTCTCTCTAGGGAGTCTTAATCTGGCTCATCTCTAGGTTAAAAACAGACCTTTTCTTAAATTGTAAACCTAGAATAGAAACTGCCTTATTGCAACTGTCCTCCCTTACTGGAGTATAGTACCTGGCAAAGTCAAACACGTTTTGGTTTTAGCAATGATAATAGAATATTGAAAAAGGTACATACAGCCACTAGGGCGGGTACAGCCAATAGGGAAAACAGTATGCAGTTCCTCAAAAAATTAAAAATAGAACTACCTTATGCTCCAGCAGTTCCATTTTGGGGTATTTATCCCAAGAAAACCAAAACACTAATTTGAAAAGACATATACCTTCCTGTGTTCATTGCAACATTATTTACAATAAACAAGATATGGAAGCAACGTAAGTGTCCATCAATAAACAATTGGATAAGATGCTGTACAGGTATATCTAAAAGGAATGTTACTTGGCCATAAAAAAAATGAAGTCTTAACCATTTGCAACAACATGGATGGACCTAGAGGGTATTATGTTAAAAGAAATGTCAGAGAAAGACAAATACCATATGATTTCACTTAGATGTGGAATGTAAAAAGAACAGAAACAGACTCATAGGTACAGAGAACAAACTGATGGTTCCCAGATATGAGGAGGATTGGCGAACGGTGAAAAAGTGAAGGGATTAAGAAGTACAAATTTACATAGCAGTCACAGGGCTAACGGTGAAAAAGTGAAGGGATTAAGAAGTACAAATTTACATAGCAGTCACAGGGCTATAAAGTACAGCATAGGGAATGCAGTTGATAACATTGTAATAACTATGTACAGTGCCAGGTGTGTACTAGATTTATTGGCGGGGGGGAGGGGGGGATCACTTCGTAAGTTATGTACAATCACTGTCTAATCACTGTGCTGTACACCTGAAACTAATATTGAATGGTAACTGTAATTGAAAAAAAAAAAACTGTGATCCAAGGAAATATATGCAGTTCCTGTGGTGGCCAATAAGAAGTTGTATGTGGCTATGGACATTTAAATAAAATTAATATTTTAATTATTCAGTACCTCAAGTACACTAGCCACATTTCAAGTGCTCAATAATTACATGTGGCTAGTGGCTATCTTGTTGGACATGGTAGAATGGGACATTTCTATCACAGCAGAAAATTCTTTTGGACAGCCTCTAGCTAAAAGATTATAGGGGTTAAGCTTAAGTCTGCATTAATATGAATTTATGTATTGGGAGAAGATCTGGGGATATACCCGGGAGTAAGACCCTGAATTATGCCTTGGAGTTTTGACCTAAGGCCTTCATAGCAACTCCAGCAAGGCAGGAGGACTTTAGGAGCTGAATAGAATTTGGTTCTGTTTTTGGTTCTCTTCCACCCAAGAGAATTGATCAGCTATCCTGAGGAAGTTCCTCATTTAAGAAGTAGTCAGACCTCCACACCTCTATTAAACATCAAATCTCTAAAGGTCAAAAAATAAATAGATCTCTGCAGCATAGTGGATGCTAAAATTCATCTGGAAGAACATAAAAAGGATAGCTAAAGACAAAAAGTTTAAGAAAACATTGCAAATCAATATGAAGAGATGAATTTTTCAATAACAATAATGGAAAAATTAGCCAACTGTTTATATCTCAAGTTGGAGCCACTCCACAACATCAAAATAAGGTGAACCTGGTTTAAAGAGTTACATGCAGAAAAAGGGAAAAAAATCTAGAAGAAAATGAAGTTATCCTACTTGGATAATCATGGTAATTCCAGAGCTGATAGATACCAGTAGATGACACCCACTCTCCTGTCCTATGTGCATTTATCAGATCAAAAACAACTTAGTGAATTCAGATAAGGACTTCCTAAGATCAAAAGCAATGAAAAGAATGCTATGTTTAACTACTTGAAAAAGATAAACACCAACTTAAAAGGTACAAATTGGAAAAATATTTGCATCTCATATGTCAGGGTAAAGAACTTTCGCTATTCAAAAGAAGAGCTCTATAATATGAGTATGGGCAAAGGCCGTGAACAAAGAATTTATAAAAGAAAAAATTATAAGGCACTAAATATTAAATGTTCAACTTCAGAAGTAATAAAAATGCCAAGTAAAACAATGCCATTTTTCACATAGCAAACCAAAAAACATTTGTAAAAGGTGACACTGTTGGTATAATTCTACATTAGCACAACTTCTCAGGAAATAGATTTTGTCATATCAATCAAAGAAGATATATGTATGGCCAATGAAAACATTCTCAACATCATTAGTCATCAGGAAAATGCAAACTAAACCATATTGAAATTCCACTGCACTAGCTTAGTAGAATAACTAAAATTAAAGGTTCTCAATACCAAGTGTTGACAAGAATGGAAGCAACTGGAACTTTACACAGCTGGTGGGAGAGTAAAATGCTACAACTACCTTGGAAAAGAGTTTGGAAATTTTTTATAATGTTAAATATACACCTACTCTATGACCCAGTAATTCTACCTCTAGGTACTTTACCCAACAACAGTAATTACACAAACAATGGAATACTGGTCAGTTAATAAGAGAAAAGTAATTACTGATACATGCAACAGTGTGGATAAATCTCAAAAACATTATGGTGACCAAAAGAAGTAAGACACTAAATAGTACATACTCTATTATTTATTTTGCATAATAAATGAAGCATAATATTGGATGGAACATTATGCCTTATGAAAAATCACATTTTAAAGTAGAAAGATATTTGATTATCATAAGAAAAGCCTCAGGAGGTAATGGAAAGTGAAAAAGCTATAATATAATCATGTACAGTATAAACTCCATTTTGTTAACAAACAAGCAAACATTATATAAAAGACTAGAAGGAAATATTAATATATTCATTCATTCATTCATTCATTCAATAAATAGTAATTAGGTGACGACTGCCAGGCACTGTGCTCGGTGGTAGGGATACTGTGATGAACTAAAATCCAGGCAGTTCATAACCTCACAGAGCATTCTCAGAAGGGAAAAAAAAATGTTAACAGTAACCATCTCTTAGTGGTATGATTAAGAATGACTTATAAAAAACAAACAGTAATTTTCTGTATTTTATAAGCTTTCTATGGTAAGAAAATATTATTTTATAACTACGTGAAAATAAAGTGCTATTTTCTTTCAAGGGCCTATTGTCCAGGCCTATTTTCAGAAGCATTAAATATTTATTTGGAAGACTTTCTGACTGACTTCTCTGATCAA
Source organism: Macroglossus sobrinus (assembly GCA_004027375.1). Lineage (NCBI taxonomy): Eukaryota > Metazoa > Chordata > Mammalia > Chiroptera > Pteropodidae > Macroglossus > Macroglossus sobrinus. The sequence continues at coordinate 483,456 of PVKZ01000295.1, forward strand.
AACAAAACATCTAGAATCACTCAATGAAAAGATAAAAAGGAGATAATTCTAATTAAGCTCCTAACTCAAACAACTTTTTTTTTTTTTAATGAATAAGACCGAACTTTATTGGTGGTGGTGATGTTTTTAGTCATCACATTAGCAGTTCCCAGTAACAACTGGAGAGTTCTATTTCACTCAGCTTACATACCTCTGCACCTGGTCAGGGTCAGTTGTATTATTATCTAATTGGTGAATCTGATTCTCTTTCCTTTTACTTTCTGCATTGGTCAGAATTGACTAAATATTTGAAATTACCAAGAATCATCTGTAATTAACATTTCTCCTAATTTATTCAAATCTAGGTTTCTATCTTACCGGGCTTGTGAGACTTAGTGTATTTCCTTATGAAACTCCCTGAGCACTTCAGAAACCTTAATTAATGACCAGCTCTTCTGAGAAATAATTATGAATGCTTTTAATTTAAAAAAGCACAGGGAATCCTAGTTTTCACCATCACATAAAAGTAATCTGGCTCTAGTTTCTATTTGTATGAAGCCACTAAATTCTAAACTTCTGTGTCAGATGCAAGCAAGAGAATGTAGGATATTTTTTAAACTAGAAAAAAAAGAAACATTTCTAATATAACTACACAGAACAAAAGGTATTTTATAGTGTATAATCTAATATTTTTATGAAAAGCACTACACAAAATGTTTTTATTAGTAATATGTATTATATGGACATTCTATACTGTACTACATTTTATTCATATTTTTCTGACTGCATTTAATTTTGATTAAATTATCTTGACATGCACCCCACATCCCACAGTCTTGAGGTCAAAAAAATTAGTGAATCTAGAAAAAATATATATTTTGTAAATGGAAAACATGGCTCAAAGCAACATCCTACCAATAATTGCTTGATATAAAATTCATAATCTTTTCAAAGTAAAAAGTACTTTTAAGTAAAAAATGCTAATAAAAGTTCTGCTGACTGATAAATATGTATTTATAGGTTGACATTCAGGCCATTTGGGAGGGCAGCGTGCAAACCTCTTAACAGTGTGCTCTCCCTTGGTCTTCCTGGGAGAACCCAATACCATAAGAACTATGACAAGGATTGGGGAGCCCCAATGCTCCATCAGTCCCTATTACTTTCGTTTGCTTCATTACAAAAGCAGGAGGAATGGTGGCAGTCATTACTAGCTACGTAATACAGTATAGTCCAAGAGGATAGAATTTAATACTTCCCTCACACCTGGGCTCCAGCATTCCTCAGGTAAGATGCCCCAGGTGAAGGGCACTGGCATTCATCTTACTTGGGCTTAAAATGTAAGAGTTGGGGGAGGTGGAGAAGGAGGCTCATTTCTTCACACACTATATCCTGTTAACTTACTCCCCCTACAGTCCATTTTTCCATACAACAGATCTTTCAAAACTTAAAACGTAAATCTGATTTGTCATTCCTTTGCTTAAAATCCTCAAATGTTTCCTCTTCTCCTCAAGTGGTGTGATTCCTGTCTGCTTCTTTGAACTTAGCTCTTATCTCACCCTCAATGCCCACTACAGTTCAGACATAGTGGCCTTGTTTATACCATCTATACCATAATTTTATAAATCAGCCTCTAACAGACCAAGTTCATTTCTATCCCAAAGCTCTTGCATTTGCTGTTCCTTTCACTTGGAACATTCCACTAGATCTTTACAAAGCGGCCTCTTCATTACTTGTGGCTCAGCTCAAATGCCTTCTCCTGAAAGATAGCTTCCCTGATGGTCTTAGTAGCTAAAGCCACAGCACTCCCAACACTCTCTACCTCATTACCCTAAGGTAATTCATCTACAGCACTTGTTTCTTTGTCTACCCTCACTCCTTAAGGGGAGCACCTTTGCTGGTCTCGTTCACTGCCATTGTCATGCTGTACCTGCCACGACGTTGGAGCGCAATCATTTGTTGAATGAATTAATATCATCTTACTCTTATCTGGAGTAGAAGTTCTTAACCGGTGGTGCAAGGGCTTCCAACCATTTCTTCCCCATCCTGCCCTACACTGTAAATGAAATTAAGGTTTGAGCATATATATATAAGTGTTTTGAGATGTGTGTGAGAAATGTGTGGGGAAGTATATATTTTCCTGATTCTAAAAGTAATCCAAACAACAAAATGTTAATTACCACTGGTATAGAGTTTTAATTTATAAAGCATTTGCTTGTACATTTAGTTCTTATTGTACTTACAGAGATAGTATAGAAATGATCATTTCTACCTCATAGATAAGGATATTGAGGTGTGGTAAGGTTAAATATATTTTCAGACTTCCCACAGCATCAGTGATGGAACCGACACAAACCCTTTCTGTTGGACTCAATATCTTGTGTCTTTCAGCCAGAACCTTGGGCTAGTAGTTTTGCATTTGTTCTTGCTTACCTTCATTTACTTTGAAAAGCACCAAACTTTCCTTACCCATCTCATGCACTGTAATTGTTCTTGGAGAGGTGACAGAGATAGTCCCTTTCAAACGATCCTATATATTTTAGAGAAGATGTAGGCAATTGGCTTGGCTCTGTTATCTTCTTCCAACATGTGCGGAGGGCACCAATGTGATGCCCTGGCCCTTGCCCCGCCTCCACAGGTCATGTCTATTTGTGCCCAAGGGAGAAAGAAGTAATGCTCAGGACTTTTGTGACTCCTCCCAGGAGCTCTGACAACCCCAACGGCACCACAGGCACTCACACACACCTGCTTTCCCCTCCCTCTGATCCATCTTTCCTTTGGTCTGCTCCCCTCGCTTAATCTCAGTAAATTCTCAAATCTGGGAGTGGTTCAGTCAGAGATGCTAGAAAACCTTTCACATCCTCTCCCCGTTTAGTACACACCATTCCTGAGATGGGAGCACCCTTCCTCCTGTCCCCCCAACTCTCACAGGGACCTCTAGGTGGGGTGTGGGCTTGGCTCGCAGCTCAGAGAACATTTAGAAGGTGGAATCAGAACCTCACTGCAGCTCCATCTGTTTGTCTTGTTCTCATCCAGTTCAATGATTGCTGGTGATTGAACAGAGAGAAAAAAGTCCTTCTTGCACTATGCTGTTGGCTCTAATTAAAAACCCAAACAGCAGATAAGCTTACCGAACATCGCACACCTAGGACCTGGAAGGCTGAGCGGGATCCACAACAGGTCTGAAAGCACTGTATGTCCAGGGGAGAAAGCACTGTGTGTCCAGAGGAGAAAGCAAAATCTGAATGGCCTGAACCACACCTCCCGCCCTTGTTCACAAGTGTAACCCAAGACCTCAAAGGGAGTTGGCAATTTCTTAGGGCTCAGAGGTTAACTCTTAAAGAATGAGTAGGAGTATACCTCTCCATCACAAACCCTTGGGAAGTATGGTGACTGAACTACACATAGATAATCAACTTAGTACTATTCTCAGAGGGTTTTGTGGTTTGGTTTTGTTTTGGTAATCTCTCTCTCTCTCTCTCTCTCTCTCTCTCTCTCTCTCTCTCTCTCTCTCTCTCTCTGTCTCTGTCTCTCTTAAATCCTTAGCTAGCCTGTGCCCCACAAACATGCTGTTAGTACTACACCCTCAAGATCTTTAACTTTCTCTGAGCCTCATCACTAAAATGACAAAGTTTGATTAGATGATCTCAAATGTCACTTCTAGCTATAAAATTCCATGATAAGATTAATAAGTTAAAGATGAACGCTTCTATTGATGGTTATAAATTCTGTTCTGTCTACATATGGGCTTAGAGTACATCCTATAATTTACATCTGACTGTACTTTACTAGAAACTAAAGTTCAAAAGGGAATTAGAACCAAAAATGGCTTTTCCTAGCCTACTGTGTACACTGCAACACAGGCACAGAAATCATTCTTCTAGCAAGCATTCTACACCAACTTGAAAACGATGATTAATATAACACTTTCCTTACCACAGTAAATCAGAAGGTTTTATTCAACAATTCAGAATTTGGTAGAGGCTATTCCCAACTTCATGAAAAATCAATCACAAATAAAGATGTGTCATGGAAGCCAATGTGATGGGAATCTCTTAATACTGATATTTCAGAACATTTTCACCAGTGTTAATGTAAATAATTAATAATAAAATGAAAATTGATAATAAAAAAGCACCAAACTTAAATACTTTTCTAAGGACTTGCTTAAACTAACTTATAAAGCTGGGTTAATATTTCCAATAAAAAATATTACCATGAGCTAGATCAAGGTAGCTGTCAAGAAAAATTTTAATGTATGAACCAGGGAATATAAAATAGTTTCCTATTAGGCTAAGTAGAGCATAATTAGAAAAATAGATTTGCAGGATGAAATATAACACACCCTAAAACCAAATGGAAACAACGCTGAGATCTCTAATGTTTAGGTTTTATTACATTATTGAACCACCGATACTGTAAAAGCAATTTAATTTTTAAAAATTAGTTTTTCTGGAAAAGAAAAATCTAAATTTAATCTTTCTCCTGCTCATGCAATTTTCAAGAGAAGAGGGGGAATTATTTGGAGAATTACTACAAAATATGTAAAAGTGTGTGAATTTGGCAGCATGAGTTATTTCTTTTCAAGGGCTACAACCAGACACTGGCTTCAAACGAGCTTGTTTTATTAACCTCAAGAAGATATAAGGAACATGCCACTTGAAAGAATCTCCCATTCTGGAAGGATACTGTAGATCAAAAGACTTTTTCCATTCCTTACTAGCATCTATAATTAAAGACCTAATCCTTTAAGAAAAAAAAAAAAAACTCCTTTATTGAATTAGTTGTTTTCTTTCTCCCTAAAACCCACAAGGTTAACATCATGTTTTGTAAGGAATTTCCATCTAATTGGCTTGGATGACATTCTTAAACTTTGATGCATTTAAAAATAGCAAAGCAGCATTCGTGCCTTGTGTCTCAGGTCCTGCCACTCCCTCCACTGCCCCCCCACCCGGTGTCCAGTTCCTGCGTCCCTGCTGCCAGGTGGTGATGTGTAGGCCAAGCTCCAAGTACAGCACAGGAGGCAAAAAGGACAACCTTATTATTGGCAGTTGGCAGTCTTGGGAAGGAGAGGGGCAAATTCACCAATCCATGGTGGGTCCATAGCTAGCAGTGGCCGCACAGTGGTAGCAGGCAGCAACTAATGCATCCAGGTTTCCTCCAAGGAGGACCACTTTAAGTTCCACATTGGGGTCCGAGGGCACTCACCTGGGTAGCTGCAGTGCCCCCACGGGTGTGGCAGTAGACAGCAATGGAGACATTATCTTGGTAGACAATGACAACTATTAGGTCAACATCTTTTTCCTTGAGGGCAAGTTCAAGACCAAGATAGAAGTGGCTATTTCATGGGCCCCAAGGATATGGCCCTAGACCTGAATGGACACGTCACTATGGTTGACAGTCAAAGCATCTTCACCTTCCAGCCCAATTGCAAGCTGGTTGGCCAACATGGGGACAATGGGGCCACATCTTGTGGCTGTGAACAAGAATGAGATTGTGGTGACGGACTTCCATAACCACTCAATGAAGGTGTTCAGTGCCAGCTGAGAGTTCCTCTTCAAGTTTGGCTCCCATGGCAAGGGCAATGGGCAGTTCAGGGCCCCTGCGGATATAGCTGTGGTCTCCAACGGGAACATCCTGTAGCTGAATGGGCAACAGCCACATGCAGGCATCCAGCAGCTCTGACTTCTTCCTGTCCTACATCAACATGTCTGCAGAGCCAGTAAAGGGCCCATAGGGCTTGGCATTGACCTCAAATGGCCACGTGGTGATGGCTAATGTTGGTAGCCACTGCTTTAAGACCTATGCTACCTCCAGTAGCCACATAGGGGCCCTGCCTGGATCATAGAGGGTGGACATAGGGAGACTGGACAAGAGGGTCTTTAGACCTGGCAGCAATGAACATGGATTTGGGTATACCTAGTGCCCTCCTGTTCCGCATATCCCAAATGCAGGGTTGCATCTTATTTGATTCTTGCTTTGCTGACTGGGCGGGCACAATGGTCCCAAGGATGATGCAGAACTTCACCATGCCCCGCCCCTCAAAACTCTTGTCCCCTCAGTCTGCTTCCCACTGGGACCAATACAGTCTCTTACTCCAGGGCAGAAGCCCCTCTGGTTGTCTCCCTATCACCCCAAACACAGTGAGAGAGACAGTAATACCCCTTCCTCCCATATCAAATAAACATGTTCACACAAAAAAAGTGCCAAATGCAAGACAATATATATTTTAAGAGCACATTTCACATTTAGAATTACTTCATCAAAAGTTTGTCAGGGTCCTTCACTAAGGAATTTCCTGATGGCTTTCTGGTACATGTGTTTATTTGTTAAAAAAAAAAAAAAAACAATGTGGATTATTGCATAAGTTTATTCTTAGGCAAACTCTATGTTCCAGAGATCTATAAGAAAACCACAGATAAGATTAAAAAAATCCAGAGCCCAGTGGAAAAAATAAGCACTTCTTGGTTTATGATTGCCAGAGTGAGAACACTTTGGGTTATTCCTTAACTATAATTGATGCTACCATCTCGGAATCCCACCCACTGCTAGGGTCAAAGATTGCTGTTATACAGGAAGGGTAGTCTCTGTTAATTCCTTTCCTTCATTTAAAATAAACCCTGAATAGACATCTGGCAAGTAGGGCTTGTGATATTGAAAAGAAAAATGTTTTTTGGCTGGCAGCTCTAAACATACTTAGCTGAAGGCCGATAAGGGCCTATGGATCGTTTCCAACCAGTTGTTGTTTTTCTACTTTAAATGGAATGTAATTCACTTTATTTTAGAAAGATGAAATTCACTTCTGCTGGGATTTTAACCTATCATTCTTCAGAAGTCTAGATTTTCGCACTAGATCATTGAGAGTTCAAAAATCTTTAAAATAGATCAGTGTTTTCCCACAAATCAAAATCTGTGTCCACATTTTGTCTTTATTATTTTTTGAAATGAATTTTGTTCAAACCAGATCTTGGCATCAATGAATGGTAAGAAAGAGTACACAGAAGCAGAACGATAAAAGGTCATTTGCCTTCCACCAAAAATGTCCTAATGGCTTAGTTGGTTAAGAATATTACAAAGACATGGCTAAGATCAAAGTTTTAATCTTCTTAATGACCTGTTTGTTTTGCTTAGCTCTGTTCTATGTGGGCCATAATCACCTCTCCCAAAGTTTTCTTTCTAAATAAAGGAGAACCAGGTAACAAGGCATAAGCAAAACGAACACCAAAGACAGGAAACTACAACAGGTACTGCTGCCAGTGGGAAAGGAGCATGTTCACTAACATAGAACTTATAGGCACTTCATTGGGTCTTTTCATTCATTCTTTCTGGGTGGGAGGTGCTAACATCACAGCAAGAAGCCAGATGTAGCTCCTCCAAGAAGGAACTCAATAAGTAAAGAACAGCAGCAATTACAATGCAAGTCCAATAACAGGTGTGTGCAATAAGGCTCCGAGGTCAGATGGCTCTTCAGGGGTGGCACAAGCCAAAGGATGGAGTGAATGTCACTCTGAACAACTCCAACAGGTAGTGGTCCAATATAGTTAATGCAATTTGAATGACCAACATGAGCCAGTTAACACATTATTCTTGAGTTTAAAAAAATGGAAGGGCTGAGCAATAGGCATTGGGGAACCTCTACTGAATTCAGCAGTAAGACCTTATTGCTCATTCTTATTGTCGAAAGATCCCTGGCCCTATGAACAAACAATAAGAAAAGCTTTAGAATTTTAAGTCTTGTGACAGGACTTTTCCCTGTAAGACATAAAGGAGATGTGGTTTAAATGAACCAAGTATACTATTCAAGTTTCAAGTTGTGGATTTATACAAGGGAAAAGTGTGACGAAAGTTCTTCCTAGGAAACACCAGTTATTCTATCATACAACCTCTGTGAAGTCATGGTCCCCATAAAAAATAAATGTAAAGTGAGTATGCTAGGATATTTAAGGTTTCTTCTAAAATCTCTTCAAATACAAGCTGGTCCAAGAAAGCAAAGCTTTGTGCGTCAGTGAGACACCATCGCCACCTTGCGTTTCACAGGCTTCATTGCACTCACATTAATGCAAAGATCACAAGGGATTCAACAGTTACAGAATATAGCTTTATTTATAGATTCTTACAAATAAAACATTTAAAGTCCATATAACTTAAGTTATTTTATTTTCTAATTTATCCTCATATCTCCTGAGTTATTTTTAAAAACACTGTGATGGAACTGCAGAACTGTAAAAGGAAATATGAACAATAAAAACCTAACCTCTTGCAAATAATCAGACAACTTTTCATTATTTAAGCAGATTTCCAGCATACAACCATCTCTTTGGAAGAGGACTTACTAAAAATGAGTCTTAGAATACCCAAACAGGGAAGCTTTCTTTTTTTAAACCCAGGGTGAAGGACCAATATAGGAAAGCCCAAGTTGAAACTAGGTACAAAAGACCTTTGGGGGCAAAGATGAAAGGCAACCTGCAAGCCAGGGTAAGGGCAAGAAGCAGCAGAACCCCTGTTCCTGGTTCATGACATAAAATTTTCCAGCACATGACAGAGAATTTTCTCGTTATTGTTAATAAGAGCTGGTCCATTAGGGGAAAAAGGGATGAAGAAGTCCTCAAAACTCGCTATTCTTCAGACTTCTAATATGCACAAAAGCTTAAAACAGCGACTCTAACACTTAAAAGTCCAAAAGAAATGGTCACATTTTCAACTCATGAGGCAAGTCTGTGGCCAATGGCAACATCACATCAGTTGCACGATTTGAGTGTTTCCTACCTCCTAAGCCCAGCCAGCACTGGCCTCTGCACTAGTTTAAAGAGAATTTCCCTTTGAGGCAGCTGTCTATGAAACGAAGGTTCTTAATACTGAAGTGCAGGAAAGGGAAAAGCACCCTACTACTTCATATTTTATTTTTTAATTTGTTAAAGATTACATTTTTGAATTCTTCTAAATCTAGAAACCCACTAACTCTAACAGTATTTTACTCCAAGAATAATGGTATTTGTAAGGAATGACGGATCTATAGGGAATGCTACAATTATAACTTTAATACATCGATGTGAATTAAGGAAAGCAAAATCTTCTACAGTCTTGAAGTTTGAGTGTTATTTTCTGCTAGCTCCTGAAAGCAATTTGGGAAAAATAAAACAGAAAAGACAGAACTGTTTTTAAAACAGTAACAATAACAATAATAATATAATAAGAAGTTAGATTCCAACATTCAAGAAATTGGTTCTTTGGTAAAACTAGACCATAATCCTATCAGGAGTCAATCCTGATATTTAATCTAGACTCTTGAAAACTGTTTTCCTCCTTCAGCCCATTCATTCTCAAATCTATCAAAATCGACAGGCAAGAGAAGGAGAATTTATAAAGCATCACCAGTTTTCCTGCTCATGTTCTTTTCAAGAATATTCCTGGTTTCAGGGATGCTTCCTAAGAAGAAAAAGGAAAAAAAAAAACAAAAACAAAATAGAGGCTGCTTTTTAATTACTGTACAGTGGAAAGTTTTTCTGGGTACGAAGAGAAAAACATACAGGTGTTGGCAATGAACCAGCACTTGTCAGTCATGCACACAAATCAGTTTGCCAATACATCCCCTGGGCTGCAACTGTGGGCACCACTAAGAAAGGCTTCTGGAGAGACTGGCTCCCCAAAGTGGCTAAAGAATCTTGCATTATCAATATGATAATAATTGAGTCAATTCACCTAGTGAACCTGGAGATTAGCTCCCCTCTGAGCCAGAGTTCCAAGGAGAGGGCTCCACAGTGCCCAAGGCCAGCCTACAGTCTCACAGACAAACCTATCTATCCATTCTCTGAGCAGAGTTAGAGCAGTTATTTTTCAATGCAATACAGGATTCGCCTTTTCTTGTTTGGGGTGAAGGAAGAAGATGGTAACCTAGACAGTGCCATCTTTAAACCCACTCACAACATAATCAGCAGGATCTCTGTTCTGAAAACATCTTCAGAGCTCAACCCAAGTTCTGAACCTTACATTTCAGAGTTCTATTATCCAAACTTTTACTTAGGCAATCAGCAAATCCTGAGTGTTGCCTGCACTGATTTCTCTTCTGATTACCTTTGTCAAAAAGAGCACTGGTTGCACTCTGGTTCCTCAAGTCGACTTGCCACTTTGCAGCAGACACATTGGTCAGGGGAGGTAAATTTGTGCAGTCTAATATCAGCATCTAATATCAGCATCATCAATGTGCTCAGAATGTGCTTCTAGTGAGGCAGCTATAAAGTCTCAGAAGATGGGAGTGGGAAGGGGAGGTGGAAAGCACAGCAAAACCAGTTGATTTTCTGCAGGTCATCCTTCCCTGCCCTCCATTCTTGTTAGTGTTAATTCAGAAAGAAGGGGAAGTCCAGACTACTGAACCTACACACTAGCTAGCTCTCCCGGATAGCCAGGAAACACCAGGTGTGGGCACGAGAAACCGCCATGACAGGACACACACCATCGGCTCTACTTCCCCTCTCTCTCAGGACGATCTTGCCTCCCCCCTTGCCCTACTCATCTGTTCCGACTTTCAGTTCCCTTTGAGAGAAAAGGCAACTGAACAGACTGAAAAAATAAGAGGGATCCTGTCTTCTGTACCTGTTCTCTAAAAACTAGGCAAATCCACTTAAAAATGGTTCATCTTGAGGTCCAGGATACACATTTAGATTCATGGGCCCTAAACTATAGATTTACCTCCTGATAGTTCTAACCAGGTTATGACTGCTGACTTTATTTTTGCATTGTGGGGCAAAGGACTCAAAATCTCTCAGCACTGGTTCAAAGAGGAAGAGGTCAGGGTAACTGGAGGAAAAAGGTGAACTTATCTTCTAAGCTGCATTCAGGTCCCAGAGTCAATCTGAGAAGGAGGGAGAGGAAAGGAGAGATGCTGCCTGGAGACCGATGCCAGGGCAGCTTATTACTAGGAGAGACCATTTTAAAAACAGCTGACATTTAAGTGCAGAAATACAGTCCGTGTCACAGTTTTTAGTATCACTGACTTGCTCGAGGCGCTCCATGGATGATGAGTCCTCGGGCCAGGGATCAGGTGGCCAAGAGCCCGACTTGCGACTGCGCAGGCTCCCGTGGGGCCGTCCCTACCCAATCTGGATCTGCCCTGAATACATCGTGAGGACCAGCATGATGGTGAAACCAGTCAAGAGGCCCAGGTTCTGGATGACAAAAGGGACGAAGGTGCTGCCCTTGCTTTCATCCTCCTGGCAGACTTCATTCATCTCGGGGAACTGAGGAAAAGAATAAGCGAGAAAGCTGCAGTTCCTCTCCTCACCGTGTTAAGTCCAGAAGAATTCAGTGCAATGAAGATACTATATTGAATAATTGCTATCATATTTATTATATTAACATTTACATTAAAATGGTAACATAATTAGTATACAACATATGACTATCATGATAATTAATATTAACTGGGGTGAGAATTACATAATATATAATTAAAACATATATAAATATAAAAACTGGTTTACAAAGAAAATTAACAGCAACAGTCTCTAGAACTTGATTAAAGCCTTTCTGTAATCAAGGTGGTCACCACTATAGCTGAGCCCTGAACGACATGGGGGTGAGGGGTTCTGACCCCTGTGCAGTCAAAAATGCACATGCAACTTCTGACTTCCTCAAAACTTAGCTGTCCCTCAGGATCCATGTGGAACTGGTTCCAGGACCCCACTGTGGATACCAAAATCCACAGGTGCTCAGGTTCCCCATACAAAATGGTTTAGGTCAATGCATTCAGTCAGCCCTCTGCAGCCGTGGATTGAAAACAGTAAAGGTGTTTAGTGGGAAAAAAAATCCACAGGCACATAGACCTGTGGAGTTAAATCCCCTGCTGTTGAAGGGTCAACTGCATGTCACAACTACTGAGGTAAGGCAAAGTGCTGTGCGTGCGTGCAGCCCTGGGTGTGCTTAGATTCTGGCTAAAAATAAGTGCTTTGACGAAAATAAACTTTTTATTGGAATCCTTAAAAACATTTGAAAAGATCTTTCTGCTACCAAAATGTTACTGTGACCTCTGGGAAACTGAGCAACTGTGTAAGGGGCCAGAGATCGGAGCTATGACTCAGGGCCTTTTGCTGCTCGCGAGCAAGACAGGTGACAGCGAGGAGACCTTCCAATTCCAGTACTGCAAAAAAGTATTCTACCCACTGGGAGGGCTCCCCACCACAGACTCCACAATGTTCCCATGGCTGAGGCTGGACCTTGGTCTACTGTTCTCACCTCACAAAAATATGATTTTCAAAGGCTACGGAAAATAATTCATGTAAACATACCAAAGAACATGTCATGTCAACAAACGAGCATACTTATACAAAAGACATGACAAATCAGGTATTTCACAAGCAAACTCAAGAACAATTAAATGCTTATATCAAATGTTAGCAGGTCCAATACAATGTATACTTCCAGACACTGGTGATAATGCTTTCCATTGATCTATATTTATTCTATAAAACTTAAGTATTTAAAAGTACTTTCTTTGATGACATATGCTAATAGGAACATAAGCTTTTCATCCTTTAAAATCTAATGTCCCCTTAAAAATCACCGAATTGTACACCTTAAATAGGTGAATTGTGTGGTATGTGAATGATTCCTCAATAAAGCTGTTTATCAAAAACAAACTAATGTCTCCTTAGCTGTCCTCCCATCCAGTGACTTTAATAACCTAGCTCGTCTACATGGCATAAACTATGGAACACTTACCATATCAGCCAGGGAAATATACAGGAACATTCCTCCAGCCAGCGCAAAGATCCAGTTGGCAGAGAAGTGGCTGCCGGCCAGGATGCCAAAGCCCAGACCCACGTAGCAGCAGCAGGCAGAAAGGAAGTTGAAGAAGAGAGCTTGCTGGAGGCTCATGCCAGCATTGAGCAGGATGACAAAGTCTCCTACAGCGGCAGAGAGGACAGAGGGGAGGGTGTGGGCAGAAGAGTCACACGAGGTCTTGGGACAGAGAGCCATGATGAGGACAGACTGCTTAAAATGGATAAAGTCTGCGTGAAAATCAAGACCACCCCAGACGTGAGATCGCAGTGACAAGACCAAGGCACCCTTCATCTTCACATGAGTCCAGGAGCTGTCCCTTTTTGCAAACCAGGCCATGCAGGTCTGGCCGAGAGGCTACAAATAATGCAAAATAGACAACTAACTAGCAATGGCGTCATTTCTCTTTTGATTGATGGTGAAATAGGAGGAGCTTCCTTCCTCACAACCATAATAAATTGTATTTTTAGGAAACGAAACTGAGACTAAGAGAAGTTAAGTAATTTTTCCAAAGCCACAAGCCATTAAGTGGCAAAGCCAGGATGTGACCTTGAGTTTCTGAGCCTCCAAAGTTGAAGCTTTTTACACTCCCTCCAAAAAAATTAAGGACCTCCCAACAATCCGTGGCTCCTCTACTTCTCCCACCCAGCAGGCCTCTGACATGCATCTCAGCCTCTGGGAGATTAGTAAGACATGAGACAACTTATGCTGAGCACTTAGGATAGTGTCTGGAACACAAGAAGTCCCTTTCATTCTTTCCCCCCCTTCTAGCTTCCTGACAAATCTACGAGGCAGGTCCTGTTATCAACCCCATTGTATAGGTGAGAAAACTGAGCCACAGGAGATGGAGGTGAGAGAAGATAGACATCCCTGTAAAAACCTCCATCATTTTCAATGATCAATTTTCAATTAATTTAACTAAAGAATTAGTGGTCAGATTTCACATCGCATAGAGAATGTATTCATTATAATAAGTGTTTTGAAGTGGGGGGACAGGGGTCAGCCACATGAAGGCTGCTGGTGCCAGAAACCCAGGCAGCAGAGTGGAATGGGGTTGCGGGGGCCGTGCGCACTCACCCAGCTCGTGTGGGAACTCCTCGCAGAGGATGGCCACCGAGGTGCTGATGCCTTGGAAAACAGACACAGTGAAGGAGGCTCCGATGGCAAGGCCGTCAATGAAATTGTGGAGGCCGTCGCTCAGGGTGATCATCCAGGCCAGAGTGCCGATATCCGAGTAGCGGACGCCTTTCAGCCAGTAGCAGGCGCTTTGGGAAGCCTGAAGGTCCTACAAGAAACCCCAACCCATAACCCACTGGTCAGAGGGGGCACGAGTTATCGAGGCCATTACCGCTTACAGGCCCCCAACCCAGTAGCGAGCGGCCCCCTGACCTGGACAGAGAGTGAGCCCACGATGACCTTTTCGTCCATCACGGAGGCCTTGCCATCCAGCTCGCCACTGCAGTGCTGAGGGATCATGTGGTCCAGGTCCCCATTCTGCAGCTTCTCCGTCACCCCCTCTTCTTGGTCCTTCCTGGATGGAAGTGTCTCAGACGCATAATGGCTATGTCCGTGATGATGCTGGAGGGACCACAGGTAGCACTCAGTGTGACACTCACCAAGCCATGAGGCTTCCTGTGTGTCCACTCTAAGCTGGGGCCCCAACTCTGGGAAGGCCCCATTCCCACTCCCAGAACAAACACAGCCCACTGACACACGCAGAAACAGAGGGCCAGGTGCCAGACAGCCGAACCAAGGTCAGTGTGTGGGCCTGGCACGGGGGTACACTGCAGCAGGGGCCGCAGGGTCCACACGCGCTCCAGCGAGGTGGCACCGCTCAAAATACTTAGAGCTCCTCTTTTGCAACAGCTGATTGTAGTCGATTTGGCAACTATTTGGGGGATAACTACACACCAGGCACTAAAGGCATCTTTCTGGAACTATGCTACAACAATCAGCCCTATTTCTTTGCAGTCACACTTCATACATAGTGCATGTCCAGCCCCTTCTTCGTATCCTAAAGGTATAAAAGTACGTTAAATAAATAATCTAGAATAAAAGAGGGGGTAAATTACTGCCTAGTAAAAGGCAGCACAGGTCAGAGACCAGGTTTATGGTCTGCCCTTGCCCCCTGCTGGTGTTCTCATGAGGCGAAATGGGGAGTCTACTCATGAAATGTGTGGGCTTCACCCCTCCCAAGCCCACTGTAGGGGTGCCGAGGTGACATCACCACTGCAACACACAAAGTGTTTCAGAGACAGAAGCTTTCCCCAGAAGTACCTCCTTTACCAACAACTGGACCTCACCTCATTTTTCTGCTTAAGGAGCATCTTTAAGATCTTCTCTGTGAAAAAGAAAAGATAGAAGCCCCCAAACACCACTGCAGACTTGGAGACGTAATAATCCTCCAAGGGGTTGAAACCAAAAGCCTGTGGACCCAGGAAAAGAAAGTGAGTTTAAGAAAAGAAAAAAATCGCCCCCGGTCCCCTCTCATCTCTTAACCACTTCCTTGATTGTATGAAGGAGAGCAACGTGCCCACTGGGGTAACTGCCATCTACCCATTCCTGCGAAAGCCAACCCTTGATGCTTCCCGAATGTCTTATCTCTAGCTTATTTTCTGATGCAAAAGACAGAGCATCTTGAGAACTGTACTGTCAGGAAAAAGGGCCTAGATATAGTTTTCTACTTTTAATGAGGGTTGTCTCCATTCTCTTGGTGCTTTGCTCTAAAGGCAGACTCTGCTGGTAAACTCCACATTTAAAGAGAAGACACTGTGTTTATTTTCATTGTTATCGTATGTCCCTGGGCCGTTCTGCCTGTAAACACTAAGGCAGGCAGTGTAATTACACTTTCTAAAATGAGAAATCCACTGCTTGGTTAAATACTAGAAATTGCAGCATCTCCCTGACCGCAGACCTCCAGTGTCCACAAAGCCAAGGAAGCAGACTGGGTTACTGCATGTGCCAATTGTGGGGTTTTTTTTTTCCGAGTTCTTTTTGGAAACTCTTATTATGGGGGAAAAAAGAAGAATCCACTGGAAAGTAGACAGTAGAAATCAGGAGAATTCCATTCTCAGGAATGCTCCTGACTTGTGGGGGGCCTGGGGAGTGTCTGGTGACCTGCTCCTCAGTTTTCTGATAGGAAACTGCCCTCTTGAATGACACCTAGCCTTCTCATGAAGAGGGCTCAAGATAAAAGTGATTATAAGTCCCAAGAACTCTGGGATGCTTAAAAGGTAAGTTTTTCCTGTTTTAAAGGGACAAAATGCAGTCTCTACCTGCTAGTGTAGTTTTCTAAGAGACATAAATATCAAATTCTAGAGTAGAAACAACACATTCGGGTCGACTCTCCAGGACAGTCAAATCATCTCAGGGAAAAAGTGGAATGAAAACAGGCGACAAACTGTTCTCCACAAGAAGCCGTGATGGATAGGCACAGGACAAGGTCATGGCTTCAGGAATTATAAACTCGGCCTCTCGGATATGGGCTCTTGTGGCCATATCTGTTAGACGGGTAAAATATTACCTATTCTCCAGGTGTCACTGAATTGAGCTACAGGTCAACTTAGGAGACACAGTGCCTCATCTTGGAACATTAAGTGCTATAAGAAGCACATGATGTCTTTTCGTTTCATCTCGGGCTCTGTCGAGGCCTGTCAGACCACCTACAGTGCAATGCCTCGTACTTACGGTCATTGGTGGTCTACTGCAGAGATTACACCAAATCAGATAAAACTCCTCCAGGGCCGCCCGCCAAAATTCATCAAAACTGAGCTCCCTCCTCTTTTGTGGACTATTTTCTCAGTAATTTGGGCAATGGTGCCTTCCATTTTTATGACACGAGACTATTTTATTTTAATCATCTTTGCCTCAAAATGCCCAACTGAGGAGAACTGATCTTTTTATTGACCTATGAATTCTGTTGGTGTGGTTTTTGTGTGTATGTGCCCAAAGCCCGAAATTGGGAGCTATAAGTAATCTAAGTAATCTAACTACACTACATCTTCTCACCAACAGTCAAAGAGTGCGTATTAGGCACCGGGCATTTCACAGATACTCACATAACCCTCACATAACATCATCATGAGGTTAGGCCTATTACTCCCCCCATTTTATATTAGAGGAAACAAAAGCACAGAGCAGTTAAGTGACTTGCCTAAAGTCATACAGCTTGTCGATGATGGAGCTGGAGTTTGACCTCAGCTTGCAAACCAGTGCTATGCTGCCTCTCCTCTCCTAGCTCCACCTAAGCCTTAGCTTCACTTTCCGAAAGGAAAGGATCTTTTTCTGCTTTTCATCGAAGTGGAGGGCCCTCCCACGGTGCCCTCTGTCCCCAGGAGGCAGTGTGCTCCTGAGTGAGGGGCCTGGGCTTGCCATACCTCGGGGATGAGCTGGAAGAGGGCGTTGGAGTAGAGGGTGCCAATCGCCAGAGCTATGAAGTAGAGTAGCAGCCTCTTGTAAAAGGTCTTCTTCATGAAGGGCACCACACTGGCCCCCAAGAGGGAGCAGAGGGAGATGACGGTCACGCAGAGGAGACCATATCCCCACACTGCCGTTGGCGGGGGGCCAGCCCCACCCGGGACAGGGAGAAGGGTAAGCATCCCAGAGCACAGCAACCACCATTTAGGGGAAGAAGGTGCAGGGAACGGGGAGGCAACAGAGGAGGTTTTGGTAGACATTAACAAAAGCAACAAAAGGAAAAATCAGAGGGACAAGTAGGGAGGGAGAGAGAAATAGAAAATTTGTTAGTGATTCAAGTCTGATGCAATTTCTTTCAACCAGTTCAGAAGAAATGAAGAGGAATTCACGGTGGCCTTGGAACTCTGTGGCCCTCAACCCTGTTGCCTTTGGTGGCCCGACTCGCACCTGCCAGCTGGTTGAGACTGGCAAGGTGGGCGAGGCCTCGTCACACAGCCCAGCTGTGTGCCGTGCAGCTCTAGCAGAGGCTGCCACGGCAGACTTTGGACCCAAGGGCTGTCTTCAACAGCAAACAAGAGCAACTGGAAAGGGACTGATCACTGTGCTGCTGCGTTGCTTTGCGTGCCTGACCCGTGCCACGCAGGCACACGGGGCACAGCCTGGTCTGGTCTGTGCAAGACACAACAAAGTCGGGTGCACAGGGCAAAGGGATGGAGAACAGTATGGCCTGATGCCCAGGAAATCCAGACTGGACTTCTCAGGGGTGGATTTTTGTTTTTTGGGTTTTTTTGTTTGTTTGTTTATTTCCATTTGCTTTGAGAGGGCTCCAATGTAGAGAACAGAGTTCCAAGGTCACCCTGACACAGAAAACATTTCCTCTACCATTTCCCAGTGCCACATACCTTGGTCAGGACAAAACTGAGCTAGGATGAGGCACTCCCCTGTGGGCCACAGGGCTGAAGTGTGTTCAATTATTGTATTTTGATCCAACAGGCAACAAGGCATTTCATCTACCTTAATTATTTAAAATTTAATAAATTCAAATTTTGGAGCTAAAAAAAGAAAAAAAAATAGCCCAAGATGAGGCCTCCCTGAGAAGTGCCTGGTAGAATCTTGTGGAATTGTGAGACATTGAGATGGTTCACCTTAAAACAGATTTCTCCTCGCTGTTAAGAACGAACAGGCAAGGCCTGGGCAGTGCATCTGGTATCTCTGCTGAGAGTCTCCTGACTGGGAAGGCTGGGTGGCTGCGGACACGGGCTCTTTATGAAAGGCAGTCACCACCATTCCCAAGGGAGGTCCACACTTAACCACCTTCCCTGCATGTCCCTGCCTAAGCTGACAAAGGGGGCAGACAGTCAACTCAGGCCTTTTCCTTTTTTTTTTTTTTTTAGCTCCTCCATGGTCACAATTAAAAAACAAAATTAACAAACATTTCCAAAAAGTCAAGTCAGGGCACCAGGAAGTCAGTCCTCTCAGGACAAAGTCAAGATGCAAGGCATGAAGGATAGAGTGCCTCTTTCCTTTATCTTATAATTTTAATTTCCTTTGTTATTGTTAAGTCTTTGCTCTGTGTTTGGCCCTCTCTGCTTCAAACTATGGCCTGCTTAAAGATAAAAAAGGATTGGATTGCTCACCTTTTCAGGCCAATTCTATTTGTCAGTTGGTAAGTTCTTTTCCTTCTGCCTCATTCCAGACAGAAAATCTCTGGGTGGCCACCCCTGAGCACTGAGCGGACCTCTACTTAGAACACAGGGGTACGGAACACCAAGGGCAAGGCAGAGACCTCCGGCTAACGCTTTCCTTTTGAGGCCTGAAAGCAGGGCTCAGGAAAGGCACTGGGGGAGAGAGGCTGACGCACCCCTGACCAGAGGGCCATTGCTAATGCCTTGCACCTGACATCACCTGGGGAGACCAAAGGCGAACCTGGGTGCCCAGGAATTAGAGGAGACCCTCGACATCCAGAGTCAGAAGTCATTTGTGTCCCTTGATATGAGGGAGAAAAAATTAATTTGTCAGGTGGCAGTCGGCAGTTGCCTTAGAGCTCAGGGCAGGACTGGGAGCGGGGACATCGCAGGGGGGAGGCTCAGCTGTGGACGCCTCGGGGGAAAGAGACGCGCGTGTTTCTGTTCTACTGCACCTCTGGGATGAGCTGGAAGAGCGCGTTAGAGAGCAGCGTTCCAATGGACAGGGCGATGAAGTAAGTGAGCACGCGGCTGAAAAACGCTTTCTCCGAGCATGGCAGGACAAGGACTCCCAGGAGAGAGGCCAGGTTAATCAGTGACACACTGAGGAAACCAAAGCCCCAAACTGTGGAGGAACAAAAACAGACGAGGGCCTCTATTACTGAGGGTGGAGCGCTCCTGCTGCCTGCGCAGCCATTCTGAATTACAGAGATCCACCAAGCCTTCAGTAAATATTTGTCGAGTCCATTTCTCGCTGGGTGCTGTGGAGAAGCCTAAAATAATACAGCAAAGTTGCTATCCTGAAGAGGCTTACCTTTGAGATGCAGGCAGGTAAACACAACATGAAAGGTTAAGAGTTAGAGAATGATGGCAAGAAACGAGGCATGACACAGGCGGCATATGCTAGGTACCAAGTGTTGGTAGCACATGCTGGTGCAACAGCATTTCGGACGGGCAATCTGGGCCCAAGGGATTCATGTACACTCACAGACCACGGTGAGTTCACTGTGGCTGGAGCAGAGGTACCGGGCAGGGCTTGTGAAGACGGGTGAAGTGGGCTGAGGGAGACCCAGTGAAGTCTTAAATGCTAAACTGAAACACCAAGGCATCGGCCCCCTGTAGTTTGATAAAAATGAAAATGGAACTGTGGCCATAAAAGCAACCCCCACACACAGACTTGGGCTGGTCTGAGAGCCCAGCACCGAACATTCGCCTGCCATACCATTCCATCTGACAACAGGCTGGACCAGTCCTGTGAGCATGAAGATACCAGTAAAACCATTACTCTCATCTGCTCCTCCTGATGTTGATAACCTGGTCAACCAGTTAAACAGTGAGTGAGCGGCACTATCGATCAGCCCGGAGGTCCACGATCAGCCCGGAGGTCCACGTGAAGATGAGAGAGGGGACCAGGACATCCTTCCCAGCTCACCTTCCACAGAGCTTGGCTTCCCCTCTTCTGTCTGCTCATTCTCCTCGTTTTCCTGGTTCTCAGAAGAGCAGGCCCGGGAATCCAGCTGCTGGAGGATGGTGGGGCAGAACTCCTGGAACTCCTTCCTTCCAATCCGCGACTGGTTGCTGAAGTTATGGGCGGTGAAGAGAGCCCCAGAACTGAAGCACTGAAACAAGGGTGAGGGGCAGAAAGCCTCTTAGAACCTAGTCACACCTTGCCCTAAGCAGAGGCTGACTCAGCCGTCTAAGAGGGAAAAAAGAAGATATAATTGTCCATCTGTAAGACTAACCTCCTGAGGTGAGAGCAAGGTAGTCCTTAAATTTGAAAAACTGGTAAGTAATCTTAGAGATCAGTCACTGGGCTAAAACCTAGCTGACGCACAGCATCTGTAAATGGCTGCCCAGAGGTTCTAGGCTCAGCTGAATTCCAATCTTTGTGACTGGGGTGTGGTTTCTTGAAAACATGGTTTCTAGAAAACATGATGCTATTTGTATGCCTGAAGACACAGCTTCAACCAGATAGCAAATCTGGCTGCACAACACAATAGCCCAGGGAGCTATTATATTATAATGCAAATCTCAGAAACTTCTCCAGAGCCATTGGGCACTGGTACTGGTACCCTGGGCCTGGCAGACCATAAGCTCTCAGTCCCTTGAGGAGGCAGCAGTGGAGTGGTTCTCACACACCATTCTTGTGAAACTCAGCAGTTTTCCTTCTAATTATACTTTATACTATGAGTCTTTATCTGGGTTTGGTTTTAGGTGGGTCTATCTCTAGAGAGTCAGCCCTCTGGGTGTACTGACCTGGGAGAGTATCTGAGCCTTGGGAGGGCTAGATTCTGCTGACCCCAGAACACTGATGTGCCAGGAAGCCTCTGGGGTCAGGCTGCATCAGCCCCCAGGGGAGCCTCCTCAGACTCAGACACCACCACGTTCCCTTGGTTCTGAGTTCAGATATCACAGGGGCCCCTTTGATAGCTCCAAACTCTACCCTCCCTCAAGTTGAAGCTCCCATGAACCTTCCTTGACTATCCGAGGGCGCACTCATCTCCCGCTCTCATTTTTTTTTTTTTTATGCCTACAGTACCTGGATGGGAGACCACCATCCAAGTACTAACCAGACCCGACCCTGCTTAGCTTCCGAGATCAGATGGAATTGGGCTTGTTCAGGATTCCTGCTCTCATTTCTGACTCCTGCAATGACTGTCCCAACTACGGCATTTAACGCTTCATTTTAATATCGGCTAACTTTGTTCTTGGGTGGTTGAGCTCCCCATCTTAACAGCATACCCCCTAAACATGACTCATTTTTCTGATTCTCACAACACTCAGCACAGCAAACAAAGTAGAGCTATAAAGCCGTTGCTGGCTGACTTCTCCCCTACCTTCCTCAAACAGCCTCACATTCAGATTAGCCAAAATGATATTGGAAGAAAGAACAGAGAAGCAGGAGCCAAAAGACCTGGGCCTTAGTCCTGGTCCCTTCAGAAACTCTCTGTGGGACCCTCAGTGTTCTCTCCTATAGAATAAGATTTTCCATCTGCACCTAGAAGTGCTGCAAGGTTCACCAGGGAGAGCAGGCAAAGGGCTTTGACAACTACACAGGCTATTAGAAACGCTAGCAGTCCTGGGTGCTCCAGCTTAACCATGCAGTTGCAAGGAAGAGAGTGCAGGTCTGAGCACCCCCACTTCGCAGCTGTTCTTTGGCAAGGGCTATAAAACACCCATGCAGGAGGTGCTGCTGGAGACTCAGACTTGCTGATCCAGACAATGGAGGAGTGATCTATCATCAAGGCTTGCCTGCCCCAACTCTGCCTGCCCCGAGCAGCTCATCTCCTGTGCCTGGCTAGACTGTGAACGCCAAGAGGACAGAAACAGTGCTGTGTGGAGCAGAGAGCCTTACCGTCGAGAGATTCCTCTGTCCCTGCAAGGGCTGGGTGACATTGTCCCGACCTACTCCCACATCTAAGTGGTTGAGCAGGGCCTTCAGCTGCTGCAAGGTGAGGCTGTCATCTTCCCCATAGCGATGCATGAGGTCCTGCAGGAAAGAGGCTGCACTGATGGCGGCGGTCCCTGTGGACACCGTGTTAGCCTCAGCAGCTGCTGTCCATAAGATGAGCCGGGTCAGCAGCAAGCAGCTAGGGAAGGCTAGATGCAGCAGCTTCATGGTGACAAATAAGTCTGCAAGAGAGGAAAGCCAGGTTAAGAAACCAACTTCCCTCCCACTCTCCCTTCTGCTGGCACCAGGTCTCTCGGCCACACTACACACAGGATGGGTCTCTCCTCGGACTCTGACTCCAGTCAATATCAAAGCTGATTCCTCGCCCTTGCTGCAATGCTTCTGCCTAGCTTTCAAGAAAAATCCTTCATTTGCAAGTAGAGAATAAAAATAAATCAAATAAATTCAACAGGTTTGATTAAATTTTTTTAAAAGTAAAATACTAGATGGTTATATGTATTTTTAAAAAAGTCTTTGTTTTAAAGATACTGAAATAATCATAGCTTAAATAATATCTGGGTTTGCTTCAAAATAACCAAGGAGAGTTGCATAGGAGCACGAATGAAGACAAAATCAGACATGAGTCAGCCACTGTTAAAACTGAATGATGGCTACATGAGAATTCATTATACTCTTCTATCCACTTTTCTATATGTTTAAATTCTTCAAAATGTAAATCTAAAAAGATTAATACTACAACTAAAATAAGGAAAAAAAACAGACTGGGAAAAATGTATACTATCAAACATGGTGAAGGTTTACTTTTATCCTGACTAAATTAGTGAACAAACATAAAAAATACTCATTCTTCTTGTTTTGTTGAGACAACAAATTTAAAAGATAGATGATGATACTGCTACTTGTTAAGGTAGCAAAAGAGATTATTAAAAATGTACTGAACCAGATGTTAGTGTTAAAGGACAGGCTAAGCTAATGCTGGTGGCTATATAAAAATTATGACTCTTGAAAAGTTATGATAATAGGAGTATTTAAATCCTTTGCCAGTAATTCTACTTCTAGAACTTATGCTAACAGTAGCAATTCAAAAATAAAAAGGCTTTGGGCAGAAAGATGTGTTATGGTCAAGTGAATTACAATATATCAATCTCATGGAATAGTATGCAGCTCTAAAAAAAGGAGACTCATGAGTTTAATGTTAAGAAGCAGAACAATTATGAACCAGTTAAGAATTGAGAAAGAACAGAGGAAAATGAAAGCTTTAAGGCAGTAGGATTAATGAAAATTTTCCTTTGTTAATCATTGCCCTTAGAAGAGTTAAAATTTAATCAGTGAAATAAATATCAGGAAGGCAAAATGAGCCTCCTATTGAATCCAGACCCAGAAACAAAGTCACTGAAATTGTTTCCATGCCTCCCCAGATATGCCACCTCATGGCAGGCTGTGACAGAGGAACTGCAGCAGAGTGGTTCAGAGCAGGCTTGTTGCATCCTGGCTCTGCCACTTACCAGCTGTGCGATCTTGGGCAAGTTATTAACCAGTGGCGACATTCTAGAATTGCCCAGAGCAGTGATGCAGTTTGCCATAGCCTTTAGTGCCAGAAAGACCTAGCTCAAATTTCTGCACCACTGCTAACCTAAAGTGACCTTGGCCAAGTTACTTAGCTTCTCTCTACATCCCAGTCTTTTCATCTATAAAACTTGTAGCCTCCTCATTGGATTATTGTGAAGATTTAATGCCATGAGTTATATCACAAGTCACTGAGTGCCAGAACTATAGAAAGCACTCAATAAACTGTGGCTATTATTATTATAAGACTTGTAATTGTAACAAGGTTCCTCTACTTTGACTCCCTCTCAGCACAGATATGACACTGCTAATGAAATGGTCAAATATACCCTGGTGGCTGACTTTACTCCAGGCCTGTGGCACACAAGTCCTCAACCACAAGCACATCTGGGACACTGCAGGCTTTATGGGGCATGCACAGAGTCTGAGAGACACAAAGCATCACTCTTCAGCAGAATATACTGTGAGTCACACAAATGGATGGTTGATTAGGCATCAGCAATAAAGACAGTTTGTATAACTGTTACTCTGAGAGTAACGACTCTCAAATCTCCACCAAGAACAAAAGTTAAATAATGGAACACAGTGTGGATCTTAGGCCAAAATGGCTAAACTCCACTGTACAAAGAAAACTGCTCTCCATCTGACCAAAGTCATCTAGGGCACGTGCTGGGCTGTCAAATGAAGGGTTGCGTGGCCTTAGGAGAGGAGAGGCAGAGAGAAGGATTCTTTAAGAGAAGTTGGGACACTTGTCTACACAATGAGGAGACTGGGGTTCGGTATTAGGAAACACGATCCCCAACCAGCCAGAAGAGCAGCAAAACCAGAACTGAATTTGTCATGAAGCCAGGTCTGAATGACGCTAAGGCCATGGCGCTCTTCGCCACTGTTCCTGCCGGGCTGGGACACAGAAGTAACACGTCCTGTGTACCACGGACACCCCCCAAATCCTGCACGTCTGCAGACAGGTCGTTCCCAGTCACTACCAGCCCCAGCATGCACCCAAAATCCAGGCATGAGATGCCCTGAAGACCTGCACAGGGGAACCCCCAGGCATGCCTTAGAAGAAAGGCTCTGTTCCAGAGCTCCTCCTTCTGCAGAATCAATTCAAAAAAACATGTTTTGATTTCAGCTGAATTTCTCAAATGTATCTGCAGCAACCGCAAAACATCAGAAAACGCAAACACTTCAGGTTTGAGACACAAAGTGATTTTAGCTTTACCTGGGTGGTATTCATGTCAAGGTCAGCATTTATGAAGTATCTGCGCTTTGCTGACCCAGTGGCCTGTCGGCCCCCAGCGTGGCCGCTATAACAGCCTGGACGGGGTGGGTGGATTCAGCAAGCAGAGGCTTCCTGCCTGGCCAACACTGTGACCGTGCCCACGGCCCAGAGTTAGGGGAGTCTAAAAACAACGGGGAGGCTGTAAAAAGTCCTGGTCCAGGGACCTTAGAGTTGCTAAGTTCACTTTAAATCCAACTGACCCTGGACTTTTGGCAGACACAAAAGGCGAGTGTTCTAATGGAGATTCCCCGCCCTTAACTACAAGTTATTCTTAAGGAAAAAAAGAATTCATAAAAGATTCTTCTGAGGGAAGAAAGACGAAAGGAAGAAAACATACGGCTCCTGGTACAGCTGGATGGACGGTGATGCTGGGCTGGGTGAGGCTGGGCTGGTCCTCTCCGTGTGGCCCCAGCTGTAGGAGGAAGCCCATTCTATTAAAGCCATGAGAATGGGCGTGCCTCCCCTCCACCGCCCTCCCACCCTTGTGGGCCCTCCCACCCCCGTGGGCCACTCCTGTCCTTCCAGGGTGCGGAGCCAACTGCCCTCAAGGATATCTTCCAGGAGTGGTAAGAAGAAAATTTGGGGCAGGACATGAAAACACTGGAGGGGAAAAGGCTCAAGTGTGCCACTGGCTCAGAGGACCAGGCTCTTCCCCTGAAGAGAAGCTGGAGTCTCTCCACTCCTTTGTTCTCTTGGCTTGGGTTCAAAGAAGTAACTTATTTCAGTGCCTCAGCTCTGTCTCCAAGGCGCCAGACTCAACCCTTCCGGGGGGGAAATGAAAGACTTATGAGAAACTTAGCAAGAGATGCTTGCTCAGAATGTCTGTGAAACTTCATAAGTTTCCTTACCATATTGGAGGCTCCTAAATCAGAATTCCATCTGCCTGTCACCCCTTTACTTGGTCCAGAAGTATCTCAAACTAGAAACAACATCTGCCCTGTGGACATACTGGACTGTAGGATTTACCATGCTGCGTTTTTTCTAAGCCCACCTCGCCTCTTAGAGAGAACCAAACACATTTACTTCTCTTTGAGGAGACAAAATAGTGACATGCCATGATGCTTGGTCCAGAGGCTGGATATTAATGTGACTTGAACAGGCAACAGTGGCCTGAGGAGCCTGGGAGCTGCTAGGCCTCCAAACACCCACTCCCTTCCCTGGCCACCGGGGAGCCCATTATCCTCTTTCAGATTCCTCTGGGCCAAGGAATGACACGTGGAACATAATATCAAATGCTCAAGAGACAAACTTGGCTAAGTCACAACTCTGTCCAAGGCCAAGTGGCAAACCACAGGAAACGGGCAAGATGTGTGTTTGAAACCCTACCCTCTTATGCCAACACCACACCCCAAGAGCATGGGCTATGCGGGAGACAGGGAATTACAGGCTGGAACTCTTCAGCTGGGTCTTGATCGGGCCGAGGTATGACAACTCGTCAAGGGCAGTCTGAACTGGGTTTTTACAAACTACTTAACTTAAAGTTGAGAAAAGACTTTCTACACTAAAGAATGACCTCGGGGGCTGGAGGAATGGAGGAGGAGGTGTAGCGAGCAGCGGGGGAGGGGGGCTGCAGTGATGGGGATGATGGCTCCCAGAGCACTGGCCCCGCTGACAAGCCTCAGTGAATCACCCCGGTGTTCCCCTCAACTACCTTCTCCCCACCCCAAACCCGCAGGATATAAAGAGGCATTTGTTCCCTTATATTCCTCCCGGAACAGACAACAGGGAGTCTCTGAGGTACGGGTCCCCTCAGCACATCCTCTAGGGCTGAGGGTATCAATGACCCAGCTGACTACTTACTACAAGGCAGCTCCCACCTCTCCAGAGTTCTCTCGTGTCTACAGCTTATTTCTGCAGAAGACCTTCATACAGACTGGTTTTTCTCCAGCCCCAGCCCCACTCCACCCTAAGGCTGGGGACTGTCAGCCTAATAGGATCTTCCAGTGGACATTCTTGAAGCAGATGGCTCTGGGTGACTCCAGGGGAAACATTTCTGAGTCTCCATTAGGACAGGTGTATAAAAAGCCCTGAAACCTGGAGACAAATGACAACGCGAGGCCTCAGGGCAGAGAAGTCCCGAGAAATCAAAAACCCTGCATTTGGTACAGGGGATGCTGGTAACTGGGGCAACTCTGGCTTACGCAACAGAAGGACCAGGGACTTGGTGTGAGGATTCCAATCTGCAGCCACGTCAAGCAACTCGCTGCTCTTATTACGTATGTTTCCTTAGTTTAGAAAGAGGAAAATAAACCCGCAGAGTTTTGTTAAGTGTTCAGGAAGATGAAGCATGTTGAAACACTACATACAAATAAAGATTTGAGTTAAAATGAAGAATTGAAATGGCATCACAATTTTCCTAACCCGATAATTAATATTTGAGTAAAAAAAAAAAGTAAAAAGCAAGCAGAAGAAAAAAGAAAAAAAGAAAAAAGAAAAAAAGAAAAAAAAAAAAAGAAAGTCACCTATAGCAGCCAAACAAGGAAACAGGCAAACTCAATACAATAACTTCAAAACCAGAGGCAAGGAAAGGAATGCAGGAGGCGCCTGCATGGCTCACCTCCGAGCCCTGGCCCAGGCATGAAAGCCCCGGTGATGAGAGCGGAACCAGGAGGATTCTCACCAACATGCCCCAACTCGGGAGAGCTGCCAGTTGCCACCAATTCTTTTTCCTCCTCAGTGTAGGCGTAGTGGGAAAGCTGCTGGGAGGTGGGAGCGGAGAAGGGGAGAATCCAACAGGTGCAACCAGAGGAAGAACAACAGGCCGACTTTCTTTGAGGGGAACATGTTCCCAGAACTCAGGGTCAAGGGCTCCAAGGCCACATCCTGAATTGGGGAAACTATCCAATTCCAATGAGCATTTCTACCCTTCCAACAGAAATGGAACACATGTCACAGATGAGTGGGCTGAGCCGTACACCACTGGGACCATTAACAAAATCCCAGAATAGAGGACAGATCCATCTCCCACCTCATCCGCACAGTCACCATTCGTTCAGGCTACAGAAAAGAGATCATAAGGACCTGGCTCTCAGCACTGCTGTCGGGGTGGGACAAATCTACCTCCACTCAGTGGGAAGAAAGTCACTGTCTTATTTTAGAGCCAATGACGCCATAGAGCACTAGCATGAGCACAAAAAGAAATGGCAGGCCAACCAAGCAAAAGACAAAGAGGTCAACTGAAAGTAAGACGTAACTCAACTCTTCACAACTGCCTCACGCTGTAGAATAACTTAATCAGAACACTGATGTAATAGAAACAGCTCAAAGATGAGATTATAACAAAGCAAGATAAAAGGAGATGCAGGCTTACTAAAAAAAGAACAAAACAATATCGCTGAAAAATGAAAAAATTAATTATAATGAAGAGAAAAAAATTCTGCCAATAATTTAAAATAAAAATACTGACAAAGGGAGGTTTGAGATAACCACAGTGACTGCAAATGGAAAAAACAAAGGAAAGCTAATCTGGTCATGACCTGCTAAAGACAGGGATATTTCCTGAGAAGTGCGTGCTAGGTGACTTCGTCCTTGTGGGAATGTCATGTGCACTCACACAAACCTAGACAGTATAGCCTACTACACACCTAGGC
The DNA here is from genome assembly GCA_004027375.1 of Macroglossus sobrinus. Classification (NCBI taxonomy): domain Eukaryota; kingdom Metazoa; phylum Chordata; class Mammalia; order Chiroptera; family Pteropodidae; genus Macroglossus; species Macroglossus sobrinus. Next base: position 512,157 of record PVKZ01000295.1, read on the forward strand.
TATATGGTATAATAATCTTCCTCCACCCTAACTGGTTCTTGGCTGAGACATCCCTGCAATAAAAGACGGATTAACAGGAGAAAAACAAAGAAAAGTTTAATAACACGTATACTTCCTGTATACATGGGAGAGACCCAGGAAAACTGAGTCACTCATCAAAATGGCCGAACCTTAAATACCACCTTAGGCTGAAGATAAAAGAAGATGCTGGGGGCTAGGCAGGGGAGGAGGGCTGTCAGTTATGGGAGGTTACCAGGAAAGGCACAGAAAACCAAGGAAAGGTTGTTATGCAGATTTAAGTCCATGACTTTTGCACTGATAAGAGATTTTAAAAACCCTCTTCTTCCTGGTACAGTGAGGGAGACACCCTTACAAATGGAAGTTTCCCTTACAAATATAAGTGTGTTTTACAAAGCATAATTTCTACTTTGCTTTCAGAGCTTCTCCCATGTCTTCTGTTTCTTAAAATTAACCAGCCTAAAATAATCACTATGCCAAACTGACATATACTGGGGTGACAAATTCTATCCCCCTACAGCTCCTAGACTATAAACCTACACAGCACGTCACTATGCTGAATACTGTAGGCAAATATAACTTAGTGGTTAAGTATTTGTGTAACGCATTGCGCTCCTATGTTAAGATGGTTATGCTGGTCACTAGACAATAGAAGATTTTCAACTCTCTTATAATCTTATGAACCACAGTCGTATGTATGGTTAGTCGTTGATGAAAAGTCATTATAGGCTACATGACTGTCAACTAGAAGAACAAAGATACCAACACAGGGATAATTGGTTTCCTGAAGTAGAGAACCCACGAATGGAAGATCCTTCCAAGATAAATAACACAAGATTTCCCTGAAACGTAAGGAAAAACAGAATCTGAAGATTGAAATACACAAAAATGCGATATGGAATGCTCAAAACTGAGACATTGCCTAAAACCTCCTACGTGTCAGACAATCCAGACTGCCCTCATCTTTCCCATAGCAATGTTCAATGTTCATTGAAGCAAATGCAAGAATGTTTACACAGTTCTCAAAGACAATGTAAACCTCTAATATTATTCCCAGCTAAGATGTCCTACAAATTTGGTAGAGAATAGGCAGAAATTCTGACGCTTGAAAGCAGTCAGGGAATACAGTCCCTAGACTGGAGAAGGTGGGGGAGAAAATAATGTGATAATGAAATGCAGTTAATTAACAAAGAAATTTTAAAAAGGAGCCCAGGAATGCAGAAGCCATGGTAAGAGGACTGATGGTAAGCAATAAAACCTTTAAACAAGAAATAATTTTAAAAAACAACTATAGGGATTATGGTTACAGGACAGGATCTAAATGTTATTTTTAAAATGGACACTTTAATAATGTAATTAAGACAATGAAGAGATGGTAAGAAAGATGAAAAAATGTGAAAATGAAAATCCTCATTTTTCATAGCAAAGAGTCAAACAGTACTATCTACAATGGAAACGCGTACTTACAGGTATGACTCATGAGGTCTTATTTTTTTCTTAACCTTGAGATTTTTGAAGAAATAATCTCTCTTAAGAAAAACATTTCTTTAATGCTTAATAATTCCTTTAATTTCACTACAGTTTATTTTTCTTCTGTTACATTCAGGGAAATTTTAAATACATTTTTATAGACATATTTGTATCTATTTCTCTATATCCATTTATCTGAGTATTCTTGGAAGACTGTCTGGAACAATGTTCATCTAATATTAGTGATGACTATTTCTGAGTGGTGGGATTTTGGAGTGTTTTAGTTACTTATTTATTCTTCAACTGACGTGTCACCCACCAATGGGTAGTCGGGGTATGGCAATAAGAAAACAGCAATAAGAAAACATGATTATTTTTATAATCAAAGAATTAAGGATAACTTTTTAAGTATGATACAAAACCTAGAAGCTGTAAATGCAATAATCGATACAGTTGACTACAAAAACTGCCAACAAAACTATAGTTGAACATTAATACACAGTTTAAAACAAAAAGTGGTAAGTATTCTACAAATAATTAGTATATTCCTAGTATACACAGTCCATTACTGATAGTCATCTGTGCAAATAGTAATCAAACCAGTTAGAAATCCAGTAGTCTCACAGCTTGGTACTCAAATCAGTACCACCCCACAGGCTCTCTGGTAGTTTTTGAGCAAAACTACTCAGCCTGCAGACTTCACCACCCACCTAATGAACATCGTCAGGAGGCTACCCTCCTGTAAGACAAGCTAAAACCCCTCTGAAGCACAATATAAATATTACAGCTTGCAAACCAGCCCTCGGCCTTGGCCAAGTGGCCCAGGACTCAATCAGCCATTCCTTCTGCCTCTTGGCCTCCCACCTAACCGGTTGCTCTCCTGCATACCCTAAAAGGATGTGTTCTCTTCTGCCAGCTCCCACTCCCAGAACCTCAGCCTCAAGCTTTGGCCCGGCCCAAGGCCACCCAGGGTGGGGGATTTCCACAGACAGTGCAGTAGGACTGCCAGGGGGGAGGGGGTGGAGGTACTTGGAAGCCTTGGCCCACTTGTTCTCCCTGTGAAACCTCACATTGCTGGGAGGGATAAGATGAGAAAACTCAAAAAAAAAAAAAAATGAGCAGCGACCTAGAAGCAGGGAACAAAATTAGAACCAGCAGCCTGCTGCTCGTTGATCAATAGCGACTGAGGCCCCACTGTGTGCATCAGTGCTTGTGGGAGGGAGGGCAGAGCCTGGTGTCAGCCCAGGGCAGCCACCGCAGACAGCAGGGGTGGCTGACTTAGCCGCACGCTGCTTGCTGGCTGCCGGCTGCAGGCTGCTGGCTGCCCAACTGGGTCCCTAGCAAGGAACAGCAGGGTACAGAGGGAATGAGTGTGTTTGCCTGGCTCCACTGTCCCAACCGGAGCCTGCGCCTGACAAAGTAGAGAAGTCTTCCAAAACTAACTAAGCCAGGCAGAGGCAGCTGGGTGAGCTGGGGAGCCAGCCAGGGATCCCCCACCCAGAACCACAACCCCAGGGGCATGGCCAGAGTTACCCTATTCTCGTCATTCATCCATCAACATTTCCCAGACACTCAATTGCAAAACCCTGACTTGTTGTTGTCCCTCTGAGTCCATTCCTGTCTGTCAGGTGACAGGGCCTGGCACATGGCTTAGAAATCATGACACCACTCATGTCCATCACTTACATCACCCAAATGGAGCAAAACCCCTGACTTGTTATTCAGGGTGAAAAAGTAAGTAAAATGTGTGATCTAGTGTCTAAGTCATCAGACAGCATGACAAGTTGGGCAGCCCTGGCTTTGAATTTGGGGTCTGCCGCTAACCTACCATGTGTCCCCAGCACAAGTAAACTATGAAACATCCAATCCCACAGGGCACTCTGATAAATGAGACAGCCTGACAGTGAGAACACGGTATGCACTTTAGGTCTTCCTCCTGCTCCCTCTCCTCCAAGTTCTCAAGCCATTTCCCTCACCTAGACCTGAACCCTGCCTATTCTCACTGGGCAGCGCTATTGCCTCCTTTGCCAGGAAGCCTTCTTAGATTACACAGAGCACTCTGTGACTCCTAATTACTCCAGGCTTCTAATTACCTGCCCTCCCATCATGCCTCCCCAACAGATTTTTGTTCTTTGAAGGAAAGGAGAACCCTCCCTTCACTCCTTCACAACAGAGTGCCTGGACCCCTGCTGAGTACACAGAAGGGAGAAGCAGAGAATTTCTGCTGGAAGATGGGAAGCCCAACCTGCCTTCTTACTGCTGTTTGTCTGCAGGGCCTCTACGGCTTGGTGAGCAGCAGAGAGTTTAGCATCACACGTGGCGGCTATCTCCCCAGGGCCCACAGACGAAGTTTAACCCTGATTGTCCAAGGTCAGCTGTTATGAGTACTTAATACCCTCTTTTTCTCTAGACTAAACAACCTCCATTCCTTCGATTTCATTTACACTCAATGAACTAAAAGCTAGTTATACCTACAAGACTTAAAAACACACACACACACAATCTGAGACTTCATTCATTTAACAAACATCCATTGTCTACCAGTTTCATACCAGGAATTATGCCAGGTACTGGGGATGCCTGGAACCTGCCCGCACAGAGCAGGGAAAGCAAACAAATCCAAAAAGTAACTTACAAGAACACTGATAACAAAGGCTATGTTTTGATCAGGGTTCAGTTATGCAATCTGAGCAGGAAGGGATTTTCTACAAGGTGTTAAATGGCTTAGAGAATCATCAGAAAAGCGGGAGAAAGAGATTCTACACTGAGCTTGCAGGAGCTACTCCTAAAATCACAGCGCAGAGCGTGCTGCCGAGAAGCTGCGGCCCCTGCATGGGCCCTCCCACCGGCCAGAACGAAGCCTGCCCCTGCCACGATCCACGCCAGCCGCCCACACGTTTACAGCTGGACCGAGTGCAGCTAACTGGCAGTATCAAGGCACACTGGGTGTTTTAGTGCAAAGGTGTTTGATTCTCTGCTACTAGTAGGTTGGACTATAATCAATCATCCAAAGTATGCACTTAGTAGTGATTCACAAACACGCGGGGGCACTGTTCACAAACACGCGGGGACAACAGGAGCAAACCCCACGGGTTTCTTCACCTGGATGCCTGGAGAACAAGTCGCCACGTACCATGTACCACGTACCACGTACCGCGGATCACAGAGTGGCGAACCACAGGAAGCTACGGAGATCACAGAATGGCAGGCAAACCTAGGGACCAGGGGAGGCCTCCAGAAAGATTACTTCAGTGGAGACCTGAAGAGTGCATAAAAGTGGGCCAGGTGAAGGGGGTGGGGATGGGGTGGAACATTCCAGATGCAGCTGAGACAGACTCGGAGAACATGGTGCATCTAAGGCCTTAGTGTCCAGTGTGGCCAGAGTGTACACAAGAGGGTGTGGTAGGGGCCAGGGCAGGGACGGGCCTGCTGGCCATATTAAGGTAGCTAAGCATCATCTGTAGTAGAGATATGACAGATGTGAATTGTTAGTGTACTCGTGGGGCTGCAGTGCAGAGCACAGAGTCGAGGTGGACAAGAACAGAAGCTAGACACCAGGGAGGAGGCTCTTTGGTGTCCAGGTGGGAGAACACAGCATCCAGTGTGGTCTAAAGAGCAAGGCTTCTTTCTCTAGCTTCAACCCAGGCTGGGGTGCCTCCTGAGCCCTGGGGCCACTGGCCTCAGTCTTTCATTAAAGAACTGAACAGGCTCCTCTTTAGCAGCTGCAAGGAGAGAAACAAGCCCCACTACTGTCCTCATAACGGAAAGTATCAAAGTGAGTTCCCAAGGACCAACCCCATCCCCATCATCTCCTAAATCAGGTCGAGACAAGTCTGTTCAACTCTCTTGCTGTAGCAGAAGCGCCATTTATAAATGCCAACTCCAACGCCCTGGCAGCAACACGCTGGGGGCAGAATTTGCCACCAGGGGCTTCTCACAAGAAGTCTCTCTTATGCTTTCTTCTTCTTAAAATGGGTAAAAAGAGTCCTTTGAGCCGCAAGCTCCCTTTGGGAAGTGAGGTGGGCCCCTCCCAGAGAGCAAGCCTTGATACACTGAGCTGCAGCAGGCAGAGGCATGCTTGTTTCTCTGCTGAGGCGAGCCTCTCTCTGCTAGCAGCCAGGCCCCGGGGCAGCTCTCACTGCTCTGCCTGTAGCAACAACTCCACCCTGCTACCCATCCTTCCTGCCTCCCTCAGTGCCCTCCTGGACCACTATCTCCCATCCTTATGCCAGCTCAAGCCCCCAAGTCCTCCTGAAGTCTCTGACTGTGCTAATCTCTACAGCAGCTGAGATGCTGAATTGTCCGTGATGATTTCTCTAGGGAACTGGTTCTCAAAGTGTAGTCCCTGGACCAGCAACATCACCATCACCTGGAAACTTGTTGGAAGTACAAATTCTCAGCCTGACCCAAACCTGCTGAATCAGAAACTTGGGGGCAGAGTCCAGCAATCTGAATTTTAAGAAGCTGTCCAGGTGATCATAATGTACACTAACGTCTGAGAACTCCTACTCTCAGAGAAGGATCTGGAGTTTTCATTAGATCTCCAGATTTCTTCACCAAAGAGGGCAAGGGCCACCACGGTCCAGTGGCGGCCCCGTCCCACCCGGCGTCCAACCTTTGTGCAGTTACTGCTCATGAGCACGTGACCAGGGCCCCTGGGAAAAAGGCACAGACTGTACCTTCGACTTCTTGATGACCATATTTGTCAGCAGAGTAATAAATAAGCCCTACTCTCATGAGAAAAGAGGGTTACTGGGAAAAAGAAAGAAAAAATCCCAGATTTCCAAACTGGAGTGAGAAAGGTGGCAGGAAAGGGAGGGAAACTGGGTAATTTCATTTCTGAATCATAATTACTCCATTTTCCCTCCCACTGTCCAAACTTCCCACATGGCTCATTCTTTGGCTCAAGGTCACTGGCCGTCACCATCTGATTATTAAGGAGAAAGGCCTTCCCATATCCTCCAGGGGCAGACATCCTCTGCTTCCTCACTCTGGGCTTCGCTACGTGACCAGATTGCCCCTCAGCCCCAGATTGCCAAAGAGAAACCATGCAGCCCACCGCTGCATGCTACTCACCCACCCGCACCACTCGAAACCACCCTATATCACTTGGACCACGTCACTCCTGCTAAAATCCACACCTTCCATCACTCCCCTCCACTCGACAGCCTGGTGGTCAAGCGTCTCTCTAGCCTGGACCCCGGGCTCCATCTAGAATGCTCCACCCGGCCCCCTCCTGTCTCCACACAGACCCACAGGACTCGGAAGTCTGATTAACATCTGTTGGAAACTTTTGTCAGAAAGCTGAATGTGTGTTCCATGCACTCTCTCCACAAGTGTGAAGGGCCTGGATGTTTAAAAAAAAAAAAAAAAGGTGGGGTGGGGAAGATGAACTGCTGGAAGAAGCACCATCTCTGACCCAGCCCACCTGAGAAGCATTCTCACCTTCCTCTGCATCCCACCACTCTCTCTCAATGGTATGCTGCCTCAGAATGACAGTTAATACTTTCAGTTTAACTTTCTTGCTTGTTTCATAACAATCCTGGGAGGCTGGTAGGATCTAAATAAGTACTTGCCACATGAATATGTAAACACAATGCATATAGAACAGATCCGCCCTCACCTTCTCTGGAGATTCCAGAATGGCTGGGCCAGACTTCACTAATGATGCAGTACTGAGGGCCAGGAGTGTCTTCTCAAAGCTCTCCCTGGCCCAGAGGAAAAGGAGAGCATGAGGAGCCCGACCCTTGCCCACTGAGCCTCCCTTCTCTGTCTGGGACAGAGGTCTAGAGAGAGGCTGTCAAGATCACTCACAGATGGATTCCAGAGCAAAGGTGCTCAGGTTTCTGACGCTTATCACACCTGGATATAGACAGGGCCAGCAAAAGACCTACATGGGCAAAACTCCCCTTTCTCAGGTTAAATGATCTCGTCAGGACTATGGGTACGACAGAAGTCTCCGGACGATACAGTGCAAAAGCAGCAACTTCCCTAACAGCACAAGGACTTATGCCTGTTATTTCCATTTGCCCTACTGCTCCTCTACCTCCTGCAAACCACTGCCTATTAAAAAGGGATCAACATTCTAGCCAGACTTAAAGGCTTACCTTCTCTGGCCAACACCAACTCCAAAGGGCAATCCAACTGCCACCTGGAAAGGATTTCCGATTTCCCCCTTACAACTCAGACATGCTCTAGAATTTGGGTGACTTTTAACTCCAAACAGAGAGAAAAGAAAGAGGTGAGAATTCCCATGGCAGCACTATTTACAATAAGGAAACCCCTGCAGGCCACCCGCAAGCCCAGCGAGAGAGGCTGTCCACAAGTACACTAACCTATACTCATGCCAGAATAGTACACGAAGTGAATCCGCTACTCATTCTTCAAGACCTCTCCTCCAGGAAAATTTGAATGACTGTCTCAATCTGAGGACACTACACTGTGAACTCCCTGGGGACAAGAGCCCCGGCCAGTTTTCCTCGTAAGGCCGATGGAGCACAAGGGACGTGCGTGAAGGCAATGCTTAAATTCTAGTTGAAACAAAAGCTCATAACAAGCCTTCCGGCTTCCACTGGGCACCTACCACAGTACTGTCTGCCCTTTCTTTAAGTATAACAGACAACAGGTAAAGTGTCCAAATCTTAAGTTCAATGAAAGAGTCAGCCTTTCTTAAGTGTAAATCTGATCCCAGCGCTTGTTTTGTTTTAAACCCCAATGGCCTCCCAGCATTAAGGGTAATAAAATCTAAATTCCCTTTCCTGATCTATAAATCATAGCGTCTTCTGGCCCTTGCCGGCATAACTGAGCGTCCTCATTCACCGGGACCCAGACACTCTGGCCTTCTTCTTTCTGTTCCTTTAACACACCAAGCATATTCTGAGCTCAGGGCCTTTCAACTTGCTGTTTCCTCTACCTAAAATGCTCTTCCCCTACATCTTTGTATCAGGTCTCAGTTCAAATGTCACCTCCACAAAGTGGAGGGACATCTTGCTTAAAAAAAAAAAAAAAAAAAAAAAAGCCCACTTCCAGTTGTTCAGAATCTCAACGTCCTTCCTGCCAAGGCTGGAGGAGTGCCTAGGAGGGGAGTCAATCTCAAAGGATATCTGCTCAATGAGTGTTTTTGTTCCCCTGCTCATTTTCATAGTGCCTTGCAGTTTAGAATTTTATCGTGCTTTGGATTCTACTCCAGGTGAACTACAAGCAATCTCAGGGGGCGAGACCCCTTCTCCCATAGCTTCAATAGAGCTGATGACTCCAGAGAAGTTGGTCTGGAGCTGCGGTACAAAACATAAGGTAAAAAAATTAAAGAGGCACCTAAGGTGGCGTGGGGAATCCAGGTGGTGGGAGAGAGGAAGGCACACACAGACGGGCAGATTGTTTCCCATAACTCTGAAAACCAGCGTGCTGAGGACAGGCCATCTGATAATCCTGCCTAAAATAACATATTAACTCTTCCCTGCAGCTAAAGCAGAAAAGGAAACCCCAAAAGTACAGGCTGTTTCTAGAATTTCTCAGCTGTTCATGGAAACTCTGAGTCTGGGTCCCGTCACACACAGCCTCTTCCAACGTGCCAACTGCACACATCCTGAAGCGCAGGGGGAGGGCCTCCTGCTTGGCCGCCAGGAGGGAGTGGTGTGAGGAGAGCCAAGGTCACAGACACAAGCTGGCCGGCAGGGCTGCACACACACCACGGTTTACCCTCGGTCAAGGCCTCTACTGTGGGAGGTACCTCCACACAGCGCACAGCTCTGCTGGGTGTCAGGAGGTGGCCGAGGAGGGAGGAGCAGGAACCGGGACAGAAGCTCTGTTCTTAGGGCTCAGGCTACCTCAGAGGGCACTTTAGCTAATGGCCCGAGTCCAGGGGATTGGGTGACTTTGGACTTTTTGCACCTTTCTGGGAAAACTCATGAGAAGGGCCGTGGCTTGTTGCCCCTGGAAATTCCCCAGGGACCTGGTATCCTGAGAACTTGCCAGGCCTCTCAGATGGAAAGTCTCCAACAACAGGGAAATAAATGGTCAGCACTGAAATATATTATATGCCAGTCAACGTCACCTGGTCCTGAGACAGCAGAGCGCAGCATAGGCCACCAGTGAGCAGGGGAAAGGAGGACAGAGGCAGGAAGGAGTGCCAGGGTCTACCACCCCTGGCTCACCTCCTGGGAGGAGAAACAGGGCCAGCATCTCCGCAGGCCAGCGTGGCTCCACCCTGCCCCACACCTCCTGTATTCCGGGCTCTAAGAAAACGAAAGTCCCCGGGGCTGGCCCCCACCCTCCTGGTTTCCAGGAAAGGATGAGAGTCCTGACAGTTCAGTCTGCTCCCCATGATTTACAGGGCTCCCCTGATGAGGACACATACATACACCACTTTCTTTCTCTTACACAAACCAACCTTTCAGGCTTCCAGTAAAAGGCATAAGGGAAAAACAGTGGTTTGGGTCTGTCCTCCACCCACTCCCTTTGGGGACAGCCCAGCAATCGGGGGGCAGTGGGTGGAGGGTGGAGGTAGGAGAAGGCCATCAGGTCAGCTGGCTGCCTCCTCCCTTTACCCCCAGCCTGGCAGCACAGGGCACAGGGAAAGGCCCTAAGGGGTGAGGGGATTTTCCCAGAAGAAAAGGAATCAGTGAGATCCAAGGGCAAGCTGGCCAGGGACAGTCCCTGCCCCCAGGACCATGTCAATAAATATTTACTAAGCACTCACTATACAATTTGCTAAACTATCCTTCTGAAGATTTAACTAATTTAATAATCCCAGTATGTGTGTATAAGGATGCTTGTTTCATAAGATTCTCACCAATGTTGAGTATTAAAAAAGTATTCCATCTTTGCCAAATTGGTTAAAAATCATTCTTATAATTCTCTTAATTTACATTTCTTTGATTACTAGTGGCTCATCATATTTTCAGGTTTACTAACATTAATATTTCTTTTATAAATTGCCTGTTACTCTCCTCTGCCCATTTTTGCTGCCATACATTCATCTTTTTTCTTATCAGTGTAAGTAAGAGTTCACCATATAGACTAATAAAAATATTAACCTCGTCACATAGTACAATATCTTCCTAGTTAATCATTTGCCTTTTAATTTTGTTAATTGTTGTTACTGATAAAATTTAAAAGAATAAAGTAAGTCTATCACACTTTTCCTTTAAAGTTTCTGCTTTTAGTGATATACTTGGAAAGTCCTTTCCCATCCTAAAATTTCAGAAATACACACTTACATTTTCTTGCCTTTAAAAAAATTTAAATCTCTAATTCATCTAGAATTTGGCACAGTGTAAGAAAGAAAAGCTAACTTTTTAAAAAATAGTCAATTATCTCAATATTGTTTAATGAAAAGTTGATTTTCCTTGTAAAACACGACTGTAGAATCTATAAAAGAACAGAGGTAAAGTCATATATATCTTTTGCACTGAGAGACCACAGGTGGCTGGCCAATGACATGTGAGTGCATGGCCTGGGTGCCATTTCTTTCCCTTCCTCCCTCCTGCTCAGAGGTACAGGCTGGCAAGTGACAACCAGGAGAATAAAGTCCCCCGTGCAAAGGATGGCAGAGTGGACAGATATGCTGGAGAGAGCGTAGATTCCAACAGATATCACCTATGAAGACCAAGTGATATAGGCACAAAACAAACAAAAATTATCTTGAATGGGAATATTCAGTTTGAAAGAATTATGAAAGTGTAGGTACAATGACAAATTCTGACTGTATGCCAGGGAACACAACAATGAATAAAACAGACAAAAATCCCGGCCCTCATGGAGCTTGCATCCTCTCGGTGCTCGTAACAATGAAAAACTGCAAGCAATCTAAATGTACACGAGAAGGAGATTGTTAAAGGTAATCCATATAACAAAATCTGTAGTTTGAGTACAGAGATTAAGGGTTTAGGCTGAGTGACATGACCTCAGTGGGAATCCTGGGTCTGCAATCACTAGCTTCAAGGCTTGGGTCAAGTCACAACTTTAACAAGACTTATTTTTCTTATATAGAAAAACAAAGCTACTAACAGCCCCCCCCCACACACAGAGCAATTGAGAAAATTAAGAGATACTGAATATAAATACTACAGTACCTGATGCACAGTACTCGCTCAATAAATGCTAGTTATTTGAGAGAAGAATGACATGGAAAGATTTTTATATGTTCAGTGAGAAAAAAAAAAACCTACAAAAACTCTATGTACAAATCACCTTTCCTTAAAATGTATATATTCATAGAAAAAGACTAAAAATATATAACTGTTATCTCTTGGTGGTGGATTTAATGGTAATCATTTTATTCATCTATTTATTCATCTATCATTTTATTTTCTATAATGAACATGTAATAGTTCAGAAGAAAGTTAATTTCTGAGTCCTATTAGGAAATGGAAAACGCTTAATGATGACCAAATAGGAAGACTTGTATGTCCTTTTTTAAGATCTTCACTTAGAGTCTGGAGGTGGATTCCAGTCCTATCTGCTCTGTGTTGGACGGGATCTGCAGTTTCCTAATCTGACTTCCTCAGTGAGCAAGACTTCACCTCAGTTCTCTTGCTTGAATCAGAGCTTCCTGGGTGATATCTAGTATCTGTACATCTAGTTCTGATAGATCAACCTTGCTCTTGTCTGGGGCACTAGTGTGACATTTCAGGACTGCTGGACCTAGACATGGACCACCTACAACATCCTGTTAATTATTTAAACTCTTTGAAGTCAGTTCCACCTTTCCCGCAAGTGAGTACCATCATCTCTGCCCTGCTCAGCTTGCAGGGAAACTAACACTCAGTTTAGAGCTCCCTGCACAGAGGCAGATTGTCGCTATTGCAAAGTGTCTGGAATCTAAGAATGTAAGGACTCTGATGCCAGCCTTCCAATTTATACCCACTTGGTTCTCAGATCTCTATCAACATGAGGGCAGCAGGCAGCCTGAGGTTGGGTTATTGGCTCAATGGAAGCCAGGCATGCTTCCTGTCTTAGGTTTAAAAAGAAATCTCCCTTTGCTCTGCAGCTCTGTGAACCAGAGTTTACAAAGGACGCTTTCCCCGTCCTGGGTGTAGTAGGTTGAATATCCACCCCAGTCAATGTCCATCCAAAACTGCAGAATGTGAATTTGTTCAGAAATAAGAGTCTTTGCAGATACAATTAGTTAAGGATCTGAGATGAAATCATTCAGGGTATGCTCTAAATCCAGTGACTGGTATCTTTACACAAGAAAGGAGAGGGAGATTTGGACCCAAACACACAGCGAAGGCCATGTGAAGATGGAGGCAGATATCAGAGTGATGTTGCCACAAGCCTGGAGCCACCAAAATCTGGAAGGGGCGAGGAAAGACTCTCCTCTAGAGACTTTGGAGGGAATATTGCCTAGCTGACACCTTAATTTCGAACTTCTGGCCTCCAGAATTGTAAGAGAATTGTAAGAAACATTCCTATTGTTTTAAGCCACTGAGCTTGTGCCAATTTGTTAGGGCAGCCCTAGACAACTAACTAATCCTATGGAAGTCCAGCAGACATGGATCTAACCAAGCCATCTAGGAAAACATCACCAGTAATAAGATACGCTGACATTCCAGATACCTTGATACGATGCTCTGAAAAGGATGCAACATCATTTAGGTGATATTCTTGCCAAAAATGCAAGACCACATTCTAAGAAAGAAAGAAAGAGGAGGAACTGTTACAGACTGAAGACTAAGGAGAAATAATATCTAAATGCAATGTGGAACTGCAGATCAGATCCTGGAACAGAAAAAAGGATATATGTGAAGATATTAGTGAAATTTAAATAAGGCCTGTCATTTAGCTAGTATCATGCCAATGTTGTACCTGTTCTTGGTAACTGCCCTATGGGTAAGAGATATAAAGGCCACTCTGCTATATTTGTTACGACTTTTCTTTAAAGCCTAAAATTAGTCCAAAATAAAAGTTTAAGCTAAAAGGAAATGGTTGAGTAAATTAACAGAAGTTGCCTCCGAGCTGAAGGATTAGACTTTCTCCCATGCTTCTTCATACTCATCTTTACAAGAAGTATTCATTACTTTTGATAACCAGAGGCAGGAGATTAGGGTAAGTGGACTGGTTCAAAGGATGCAGATTTGAGGCCATAGAGGTGTTCTAGGTGAGAGCAGCTGGACCCCAGACAGAAGGCTGCTGAAAGAGGGCAGTAAGTTTCTGCCACATACTTGTCCCTCTACCAGCCACTCTGGCCTGTGCTGACCACCCCCGCTCCAGTAATACACATCTTCTGTGTTATTATTCACACAATTCTCCTTGCCAAGACCCCTCTCCCTCTTCTCCCTCTCTCCTTTCTTCCTAGCTTTCAAAACTTGGTTTAATTCCACCTCCAGGAAGCCTTCCTAGATCACTTCTTCCCCTAATTGCCTCACCTTCCTCTGGCACCCTTCTGTGTCTCTAGTCTATTGCACTCAATGGAGCTTAAGGAATGACACAAAATATCATGTAACTTTCCACGTGTACTCAACTCACCTCCACACATATTTTACAAGCATCTTTGGAACAGAGACAGTGTTCCACCCATCTTCATTGAGTGGAAGCTCTCTTAGCTGAGCTCCACCGGCTTGGCCAAGCCCCTCCATTCCTCCCTAAACACCCTGCAGCACGCCAACTGAGGCTGCATTTACCAGGAGTCTGCTGTGCTAATTCCCATACCTTTTCATGCCACTTCTATTTGCTTTTATAATTACAATTTAATTAAATAGTTAACTGAAACATAAATGCAGAAACAAAGAGTTTTGTTTTCTACAAAATTAAACTAAGTGTTCTAGAATAGCAATTCTGAAATTATGGTCTTAGATGACATCATTTGAGGGAGATCTATAAGGTAAAAACTATTTTTATTGTAATCTTAAGATGTTAAAAGTTTTTTCATTCTCATTTTTCGGAAGCTATAGGAAGTGTGATAATGTGTGCCGTATAGTCTTGTGTTTTCCAGAAATTTCTTAGATACAATTTAGGCTGTTAATATGTTTTCAGAGATCAACTCAGTTTGTTCTCAGGATTTCAACTAGTATTTACCATCAAACTTACATAATACCTATTTTAATGTTATCTTATCGTCTAATAAGTCATTATTTTAAAATCCTGAAGATCTGCAAAAGTATAAAAACTTCTATTGTGAAAGTTAATTTTCATAAAAATATCCTTTTATGCTAACATGTAATAACATTATTTTAAATGAATGAATAACTTTTTAAATGTTTTAATTTTTAACATGATAAATATCGATAGAGATAGCCACATAAACAAAGACAGTATTAAGGAATCCTAGTATCAAGAATTGCTCACCTAGAAAGATGTATTACAAATGAAAATAATTAAAAGATAAAATTAGGTGTGTGTATTAAAAAAGTAGGATTCTGCACATGGACTGGTTTACAAATGTTTAAATTCTTTAAAAGAATTTAAGATTTTTTTTAAAAATGAAAACTAATTACCAGGTGTATAAATCCATTTCCCCAGCAATTCCATTTCTGAGAATGCTTTCTATGGTCACACTTACACATGTAGAAAATGCCATTTGTACAGTTTTTCACTGCAGCACTATACATGACACTGGAAACGACCCAAGTTGGGGGAGACAAGGAGGCAACACATCTTGGTTAAAGATTTACTGTACTTCCATATTCTTGAATAATACGCAGCTATAATAAAAGGATGATACAAGTATTTTATGTGCTGATATGGAAAGATCTAATATAGTTGAACAAAAGTAATATGCTAAACAATGTGTCTAAAATGCTAACTTGTAGTATTTGTAAAAAAAGAGGGGCAGGGGTTAAGATGTTTCACTGTAGCCCTAGCATGTGTACAGGTGTAACTTTTTCACCTGTTTTTAGCCTTTTGATTTTTGAGCTATGTGAATATACACCCTAGTGAAAAAACTCTAATAAAATGAGATGAGAAATCACAGGTGATACAGGTGGTGTGATTGTTATATACAAACAATTTGCAAGTCTCATTTAGGAGGCTTAGAGATTCAAAGAAAAGGCCTCAGGCCTAAATCAAAGTTTTTGCAAATAAAAATCATGCACATGTTTTTAAGGTAAAGTGAAGTGTTTAAAACGTGGGTTTTTTTTTTTTCTTTTTAATCCCTAACTTAAGGCTGACGTTTTGTATTAACTACTGAGTTGACTAAGAGCCTGTTGTAGGGACCCAATGGTAATAAACAATAAGTTCAATATGGTCAGCTTCTCGTTCCACCAAACCCCAGGCTCTCCTGGGCCTGATGACAGAGGAAGGAAAGGAGGCCTGGGAACACAGCGCAGTCAGATCTCAAGTTTCCAAGGCAGGGAACTGGTTCCCCATGGCTGGAAACACGAAGTTGTTTCTCTAGGCTGATTCTGTGACCACCCTTCGTCCCATCTTTGTTGGATCCCAGAGGGCCTACAGGGTGCTCTGCCCTTGGATCTCAGCTAAGCCCAACAAAGGGTTGGTCCCCTCTCCTCTGGAAGCCTCAGTGGACGCGGCAAGGGTAGAGGGAGACAAGGCACCTGGAGCTTGGAGACCTTGTGGTGAGGCTGCCCTGCTTGTCCCCTGGGAGGGACCCAGGCTGGCAGCAGACTCTGGACTCCTTATCTGCTGGCATTCTGCCAGCCCATCAGCCTCGAGGTCAGACAATTCCTCTCTAGTCACCTAGTGAGTCCAGGCTGGGGTCCCACAGCATGACCCTTCCTCATCCATTTCCTTACCCTCTCATGTCCCCAAGAAGTCTGGGAACAAAAGTATAGGATTCCTCCAGAAGAAACGTCTCTCCACATAGGCAAAGACCACCTACCCTCCCCCATCCACTCAAAAAAGCACAGAGACAATTGGCTCCTTCCTCTTCACGTTTTCAAGGAATAGACTAGGATTATGAGCAATTTCATCATCACATTTAGGAACAAAAATGAAACCTTTCTCTGGTTTTCACCATCAAGCCTCTTGGCTGGTAGCAAGCAATGTGACTTGGGGACACTCACTAACCTCTCTAGATCCAGTTTTTTCAGTTCTAAAACAAAGGGGCTAACCTCAAAGCTTCCCCAAATCCCTCTAGTTCAACATCTTATCATCCATGGTTCTGAAAAATACCTATGCATTTTCTTCAGATACCAAGTGCAAATAGGCTGAATTATTTTGATAGAGTAGGGGAAAGGTCCTGATACCCAGACATATACAATTCATTCACAGCACAGTTACTTAGATCCCAAGTCCTATAAATATTGGACATGGATTGAGGTTCCTCCAGGAATTGAGTAGAGTGTGAACAGGTAAGGAAAGAGGAAGAAAGTGGGAAGGGTTTGAAATCAGAACCAGTCCAGCCAGTGACTGCTTATACACGGTGTGCACACATGCACACAAACATACACAGAGGCACACACATGGAGTTAGTCCTTCCTGCCTATTATCAGCCCAGAAAAGGAGTGTTTCCATTACCTGAAGAAATCAGAGTAGCTCCCAAAACTAATGGTGAAACAAAAAATCTCTTTTCCTTTTGCCTAGTGAATCTGGGGCAATCCCTGGCGGGCCACAGGAAGGGAGGCCACCCAGAAAGGCAAGGAAACTGCATCCGTCCTAAAGAGATGAACCAGTTCTAAGTCTGGGCTCATCCCACTCCTAAACCCAACTTACCTACCAGCTTCTGGGATCCCTAAATAATCTGGTCCATCTCACAGAGATGATGATGAGGAGGAGGGCAGGGCAGACAAGACATCTACTGTGTTCCAGGCACAACCACAACATGCTGCATGGCAGTAAAAACAGGCCCACAGAGGTTAAGAATTTCTCCCTGATAGACAGTGATGGGGCCAGGATTTGAATACAGATTCATCTGGCTCAAAAGCCAGGCATTCTCCTGTCACCTTACACCACACCTCTAGAAGAGTACTGTCCTCTCTGAACTCAACTGAACACAACAATGGAACCTCTCTGGTGCTACCCCATTCCTTATGTACAGATGTTTTTTCTGCCCAAAAAGAGTACAGGAGCCGGGCCTCATCCTTTCTTTGCACACTGCAGTAGCCAAGTGCACAGCCAACCAAAGACTTATTAGATTTTGAAGGACGAATGACGAGTCATGGAGCTCTCTCTGCCTTAGAGAGCCCACGATTCTGATTCTTCTTGCCTAAATGACAATCTTTCTGTATTTGGTCCCCCCAAGTCATACCTGCAAACCAATGGCAGGAAGAGTAAGTAGCATTAGTCTATCTCCTGGCTACCACACACACAATTTACAAAAAAACTTACCTCTGAGCCTCCAACAGGAAATGGAATATGTGGTTTTTAATTCTAGCTGCCTAAAGTTATAACTCTCTACATTCTTTCTCTTGCTTTACCAAGCGCCTCTTCAGTTTTTATGACTATTGTTTTAAGAGGTAAGGATTAATGAATAAGTGACCACATATCTCATCTGACCTCTGCACGGACCCCACTCCTTCCCAAGGTTGTAAGGCAAGTGAGGAGCGGCCAGGGTAGCCAGTCCCCATTACATGCTATCACCACCACTTCCCACACCCCCCCTAAGTGGCCCGGGGTTCCTAGAGAAGAGTGACTAAAGACAAGGCCAAGCCCAGGGTGGCTCTGCCAGAAAGGGTCAGGTCAAAGCTGCTCCTGCCTACACCTTTCTGAGCTCCCTCACCAAATCATTCTCACACTGTGCTCTTGAACACCCAGGCCCTAGCAGATACCTGATCCTCAAAACTGTAGCCACAACCCAGAGCTGAGGAAATATTCTTGGCTTCACTGGACCTCAGGATCACATGGTGAAACCGCTTGGATGGCTATTTTGTCCCATTGCCCTAACCTGCCAAAAGAGGGCAGCCTAAACCAGACCACCTAAGTTGGTCGGTACCGACCAAAAATAGCTAAAAAGCCATGCCCACGGGGCACGCCGGATCGGAGTTGACTAAGTCTCTCCTTTGCTATTCTTCTTCTCCTGCTACCAGCCAGCCGAAAGATTTGGGGCATTTATCTTCAGCTGGGAGGTGGTCTGGCGGGGGCCACAGTTCCTGGAAAGCAAAGTCTGGGCAGCTCCAAGAGCTGCCCACCAGATTTGCCCATTTACTCTCCGCTTTTTCTGTCTTCGCAACCATGGGGCTCCAGGAAGCCTCCCTCAACCTTGCAGCGCAGCTTCCCACGTTCTGGACACCTTCTCTGGCTCCGACATTCAGCGTTCTCCAGCCCAACGGACCGCAGCTGCGACCTCCCTTCCCTCTCGTATTAACCCCATCGTGGCACTGAGGTCAGGTGTCGCCTCCATCCAACGTCCGGGTCCGTGTGCGAGTCCTCTCGAGCGGCTTCCCGGTCCAGCCCGAGGCTTCGGGGACCGCGGCCGGGCTCCCGGTCCTCGGCGCAGCCAGCCCCCACCCCCACCCGCGCCGGGTGACCTGAGCCTGGAAGCGCGCTTCTCCTCCGCGCGTTGCCGCATCCCTCGGGCACGGCGCGGCCCCGTCCGCACGCCGTCTGCCCCTCACCTGAAGTGGAGCGGACACCAGCGGGCCCGCGCAACTTCACGAACCAGGCCCTCGGCGCCAGGTAGCGGCAACGGCAGCAGCAGAGGCGACAGCAGCTCTATCCCGGCGTTCACGCTAGGAGCCCGCGCGCCCTCGCCCCCCTGCCTGCGTCCGTCCTCGCCACGCCGCGCATGCCCGACTATATACCCTGCGCGTCAGCCTCGCCCCGCCCCCGCCCCGACTCGGCCCCGCCCCAGCCCCACCCTGCGCTCCCCAGGGCCCGCCACGTGGTGCCCCAGCCGGCGGGAGGGCTACGTGCGGGAGCTGTCCTCCTGCCGCCCGCTAGTTTTGGGCCCGCGCTTGGCTTGCCCACGGCTTGCGGGATGAGCAGTCGCGCCCACAGTCTGAGATCCTAGCCCGCGGAGATCCTCGCTCACATCCTAGCTTGGTCGGCTTCATCTTTTAACCGCTTAGTGAATTCAGTCTTCATTCACTGAGGCCCCACAGGCTCCTCCTTCCTCTGGAAACCTCCCATTACGACCTTTCCTCTCCATCCCTCCCTTACGTGGGAAGCTCTCAAAACCTGGCCTCCATCCCTTGGGAATAAGACTGCTACTCACCTGACTTGTATGTATATATTTTTAAAATTCCGATTAACGTAAAAAGCTTCCTTCCCCAGCTCGATTCTGAAATGTACCCAAGAAGAGATCGCACCTAGACTATGTTTCTTCTGCATTTTATCACCAGCCAAAAGAAAATCTTCCTGTTCACGTGCCAAATAACCTATACTGCACTCACTTTTCGAACTAAATGTCACACCACTCCCCCAAATGATCAGACTCTCCAAGGAGCCAGATATCTTTAACCCAGGGCTGGGAAAACCGTTAATTTTTGAGTGAGGAAAGTCCTAGTAATCTCTTTCATGTGAGCTAGTCCTATTGAGATGGTTATCAGACCTCGGAAATGCAAATTTCTTGAGAAAATAAGCCACCCATTAAACTCCCATTGTTCTAGTCTGCTGGACATCATGATTATTTCCTCTTCAGCTAAGCCAGCTGCCACCTTGGTCTAGGGAACCCACAAGAAGGGCCTTCTAGCAGAATTGTAGCCAGTTAGTACCGATGTCCCTGTTCTAGCTCAATGACTGGTGCCCAGCTGAGACTGTGTCTCTGCGCATTTGCACTGGGAAGGGAGAACACACCCCACTCTGCAGGTCCTAGGGAAAGGATGCCCCCAATGGCAGTGCTAATGAAAAAGAACGCAGACAATCCCTGGATTAGGTAGGTGGCAGGGAAGAATCCATGGCAGCTTGTCCCTTGGGACTGGGTAGAGGCAAAAAGAGAGTAAGCACTGAAGCAAAGCCAGAACAGGTAGATTGTTTACGCTACTCGAAGAGACTAGCTGGGCGCTGGGCTTTTCTAAATTCAATTATCTTCACCCTGCAATTATAGTGTTCCAGTTGGTAAGGGCTGGGGTGATGTTAGTCTCATTTTCCAAGTGACTTCAAAGTAATAAGTATCTCTTGCAGAATTTCCCTCAGAGCCCCGTCATCTTTGTAATAACCCTTCATATTTGTCTTTCTTGGTTGAACACGAAGTATTTTTCAGACATTATGTCATCCATTTGGGATTCTTAGTCCCATCTCCAATGGGGCTGTCAGAAATGCTCCAGTCTGTACCACTCCTTCCTGTCCTTAAATTTCGGGAAATGAGAAACTTACTAGAGAGTAAGTAAAATAAGCATACTTCTAACACATAGAGCTCTGAAAAGTATGAATACATATTATAAAGGGTGCGAAACTCTTCTAAAAACTGAGGTCCAAAAGCAATCCCATGGCTTTTCCAGGCCAGGTAGCAATATGACACACAGGAAAACAAGGCATCTATTAGAAAGACAGGAGAGGTAGGGCAAGACACCCAACAGACACCCACCACAGGGCCTATCCCAGCATTCTCCCTTGTTTGCAACCAGAGGAAGGGCAGAGCTGCCAAAGTCCACCAAAGCTGATAAGCTATCAGTAATCCATTAGGGGAATACAATTAATTATTAACACAGCTCAAAATCAAAAGGTCTTAAACTCTCCATATCCACCCCCACAAAAATTTTGTAGGTATATCCTAAGTCCATCCTTGTCACTGAGTAGTTAGTACTCAGTCTTTCATACCTAATGCCAGGTTTGGGATGCCAGTTCTTTTTTTCTACCTAATATGCCCTTTATTTCTCTTATTACCCTATTTCCTCTTGTCAAAATTCTAACTCTTCAAAGCCACTTCCCTTCAGAAAGCTTGATTCTTCTGAAGCTTATTTGATTTACACTTTCAAATGTTTTGATGATAGCCCACATTAAAAAATATTTTACACTGCAACTCCAGTACAAATAACAAATTTTTTACAAAATTTCCTTAGTATATGCAATGTACCAATACTTCATATTCTATTTCAATTTTTAAAATAGTGGTAACCCACAAGATTGATTCTATGACCCATTATTGGGTCATAACCACAGAATTAAAATATTTTATATGGTTTATGGTACGTGCATTTTCTCCTTAAAATTATTTCATTTCTATCCCTAACTTCCTTATTTTCCCTTAACCTGTCTTGATTATCAAAGATTTCTGCATCCCCTAACATTTTGTACATAACAAATTCTCAATAAATATTTGTTGGATGAATGAATAGGCCAGCTCACTAAGTTTGTTGTTGAGCAATATTTTTTTAAAAACTAAGGACAAAAATCTAACATTTTTGTGATTGCTATTTCCCTGCTGGCAAGATACCACAGCTACCTGCAAAAAGATATGCAGACAGATTTCCTGTAGTTTAAGGGAGTGGAACAGCCTTGAGAAAAAAGTCAGAAAAATGAGCACCCCAGCCCCAGCTCTGAGTGTGTGTAGCTATTGTGAAACTGGTGACAGAAAATCAAAGCCCCTCTGTGATTTGGGTGGACAAGGTAGGCAACTTGATCAGCAGGGTGGGGCAAAGTCTCCCTTCCCACTCCCCAGCTATCAGGCCAGTTCAAAAGACACCGAAGAGTGAAACCAATTAATGACCAAGTTTCTGATACTTTCAAGGGGAAAAATTAGTTTTCTGTTTGTTGGCATGGCTTTACCAATTTAAGAGGATAGAGAGAATGTGAAAGTTCTAGTTTACCCCAAATCATGTTCGAGGACCAGCACCCCACACTCTATCAGCCAAAGTGTTAGAACACCTTTAGAAGCCTGTCATGTTATTAACTGACCATTCCAGCAGATGAAAAAGATAACTGGGAAATGTAATGCTTGGTTCAGTATTAAGTTACCTCTAGGAATTTTTCCATTTCATCTAAGATACCTAAATTGTTGGGGTTTAATTGTTCATAGTATTCTTTTACAATCCTTTTTATTTCTGTAAGATCACTAGTCCCCTTTTTCATTCCTAATTTTAGTAATTTTTTCCCCTTGGCCAATCTAGCAGAAGTTTTACTCATTTTGTCAATCTTTTCAAATAACCAACTTTTGGAGTTGTTCATTTACTCTATAGTTTTTCTATTTTCTATTTCATTAATTTCTGCTCTGATCTTTATTAGAGGATATCTATCATTCATTATTTTTCTCCTCACCTTGGAAGAAATGTTTAGCTGGGAGCAGAATTCTAACTTGAGTTGGAATAGGAATTTCTTCAAGTTAGAATATGAAACACAATATGAAAGCAACATAATATGAAAGACAAATTAAGTTATTGTTTTAAGCATCTGTTGTGGGTAATGACAGTCTGATGCTGGTTTGATTACCTTTGTAAGCAATCTTTTACCCCTGATTGTTTTTAAGATTCTCTGTCTTTGGTGTTCTAGAGTTTCAGGTACATGTAGGAAGAGATGCTTTTCTTTATCCTCAATGAGTTTGTTCAGGTAGAGAATTCATATTTCTCTCCAATTCTGGAAAATTATTTGTCTTCCATATTATGTTGCTTATTTTAACTTGAAGAAATTTCTATCTGACCAATGTTGGACCTACTCATTCTCTCCTCTCTCCTCTTCCATTGTTCCCATTTATATCTGTGCTACAATCCAATTGATTTAGCATTTGTTTCTGCAGGGCTCAGGGCTCTCACCAGTCTGGGCCAATATTCATGGTAATTTTTCAGCTTGTGGTCCTTCCACATGCTAATACTATAAATTTGGACTACCTACACCTATATGTGGCCCAGGCTTAGGGATTTCTCATGAATGCCTTTTTACCTCTGAGTTTCTTTGCTGCTGCCCCAAAAGATGGGCAGGGACTCTCCACTCCCATTCTAGGCTCCACTTCCCTCCATCTAGACTTCACTCCAGCAATCATGCACCTCATAGGGTCTGAGGCTGCACCTTCTCTCCTTACTTGGAATGAAAAACCTCAGTGCTCTTGCATTTTGTGCATAACCCTGGGAACTATGTTGTCATCAACTATTACCACTTTGGCTGCCCTTTCTTTCTTGTACTTTGATATTTTCCTTCCTGCCTCCTTCTTTCTCTCCCTCCTTTTCCTTATTCCATTTCTCCCAAACTCAACTACTTAAAAAAATTTTTTTTTTATTTTGACAAACATTTGTCAGTATGGTTAGCTCAGTGTGCCATGTTGCCAGAAGTCTTCCTAGTTTACTCATAATTTTCTAAAAAATTACATTTTCTAAGTTTTAGGTTCACAGCAAAGCTGTGTAGAAAGTAGATTTCCCATATACACAGAGCTGCCCCACCATCAACAATCACCTCACTATCAACCCCCCACCCCGCTGCCAGAGTGGTATTTTTGTTACAATTGACGAAACTACATTGTTACCCCCTAATCAGCCACAGTCCATAGTTTTACATCAGGTTTTATGCTGTTTCACATTCTATGGGTTTGAACAAATGTATGACATGTGTTCAGTTAAAATATCATACAGAATAATGACTTGCTCTAATAATCCTCTGTGCTCTGCCTATTCATCCCTCCCCTCCCTCTAACCCGTGATCTTTTTATTGTCTTCATAGGTTTACCTTTTCCAGAATGTCATATAATTGGGTTCATACAATATGTATCCTTTTCAGATTGGCTTCTTTTGTAAGAAACTGTCAAACTACCTTCCAAAGTGGCTGCACCATTTTGCATTCCCACCAGCAACAAAATAAGTTCCTGTTGCTCCACATCACCAGCATTTGGTGCTGTCAGTGCCTGGATTTTGGCCATTCTAACAGGTGTGTAGTAGTATCTCATTGTTTTAATTTGCAATTTCCTAATGTTATATTGTATTGAGTATCTTTTTATATGCTTATTTGCCATCTGTATATCTTCTTTGGTATGAGATGTCTATTCAGTTCTTTTGCCCAGTTTTTTATCAGGTTGTTTTCTTATTGTTGAGTTTTAAGAGTTCTTTGTATATTCTGGATGCCAGTCCTTTCTCAGAAACGTTTTGCAAATATCGTCTCCCAGTCTGTGGCTTGTTTTCTCATTATCCTGATTTGCCTCATTTTTTAAAGAAAGAAAATGAGTCCATACAGTAAAGTTACTAAGAAACTAAGATAAATCCACGTATAGAGTCACAGAGAGAGTAGGGTCTTCGCCAATAATCCTAAATCACTGAGAAATTTCAGGCACAAATTTTAATATTTTCAACATAAAGGGCTAGTTATCTGGAAAACTTCCTTTTACACACCATTCAACAAAATGCTGCCCAAGTAAAAAGGGCCCTGTATTGCTGTATAGAAATTAAGTACTTTCTAGAATGAGCCTGAAATGCACTGCATCTTTTAATAATGGAGTTCTAAATAAATAGATGTAGTGGTGAAGCAAGCAGCCAGGGTGCTTTGGGAAGGTATTTTTAAGCATTATAGACACACCAGGAAGTACATGCAAAGAAGGGCAAGCATTAGAAAAAGTGCAGGGGAGCCACCTGTGGGAGCTGGCTCTCACAAAAGCTAATAGAAATTGTCTGATGGAAAAAGACATTTAAAAAGCAAAACACACACATACACACAAGTGACTCATTTATCCCAAAAATAATAAGGCTGTTAATGTCTTTTCCAAGAAATCTCACTATCCAAATTTTACTATAGTGAAATTACCTGGCTACTAATAGTGGAGTTGCACCTTGCATGCCAGGTAATAAATTAATAATTCTAACAAGTATTATAGCCCCATGAAGGAAAAACCTACATCAGTGTGTCAATAATACTATTTCAAACACAAATACACATTTATACAAATTTGTTTTAATTTCCCACCTGTTGACCCAATCATTTCACATTAAGACAAAAAAACAAAGCAAGAAAACTGGGAATAAAAAGTGAAGAAATTTTTATATTATATTCAAGTATTTGTCTTTTGTGATTATATAAGAGAAAATGAGTATTAGGAAATTCACTTTCCAATGAGAAACTCAAAATGCTTCCAAAGAGAACCAGAAAACTGTCTGTTTAGCCAGGGACCAGTGCTCCAATTTGTCTGATTCGGTGGTTTTTAAACTCCAGGTCTTCACCTCACCCTACTCCCTGCACTGCAAGTGAACACAGAGTGTACTTGAGGACCATCAACACCCAAAGCCCCTCAGCCCCTGCTGGGCGCTGTTACAAATTGACACCCTGCTTGGTGTTCTGCTGAGGAGTTTTAAGCTCAAGTTTCTCTCCTGACACACTGTCATGTAAAAAAGGAATTTCTACTTTGTCCCCTCCCTGCCAACACACCAAGATATAAATAAATAAATACAAATTTGAAAATGTTAAATAAGACTGGTTTTTAAAACCCAGTTAAAGCAAGATAAGACGAAAGTAACCTGAAGAGACTGGAAGACTTTAAAACAGGGATAACAAACAGAAAAACAGTGCTTCCTTTACACACTGACAGCCATAGACACAGTGACAACTTTCTAAACTGAAACGTCTAGACTTTGGCAGGGGCATCGTGTTTTCCAAAGCTGACTTCTGGAAATCTTAACCTGGATTCAGAAAAACTCCCAACAAAATAAGCCAACAGCCAGGAAGAGGCTGCTGAGCAAGGGAAACAAGTGATTCAGTTCACAAACATAGATCAACAAAAAAGAAGGCTGGGAGAAAAGTTAACACTCACGCCCCATCATAAACCTTCCTTGATGTTGAATTTCACATGTTCTGATTCTTAATTTAAAACCTGAAACTTACCAAAGATCAGTAACAAAGAGCAAAGGTGTGTGTGTGTAGGTGGGAGGGTAGGAAGAAATCAACATGGTCTACTGTAAACAAACTAAAACACACAGAAAAACTTTATCTGGCCTCTCTCAAGAGGCCAGGCGAGAGCTAAATGCCCTTTCAAAGCCAGCTCAAGTCATAAACTCAATACCCAGGGAATATTAGGTCAGCAAGGGCCTGACTATACACCAGCTGGTATTACCACATCTTTCACACTTACCAGCAACAGTAATATCTCGAAAAACTTTACCTCACAGGTCTATTTATTACTTTTCCCATTGCTGAAATAAAGTAACACTCTACTTTAAGAAACTTGTAGTGGCTTCATCCACGATCACTCCTGGCACTACAAATGGGACCTACTTAGTAAGCAGAGCTTCTAGGTGGAACTGCTGCTCCTGCAGGTTTGTGCAGCTCCTTTTGCCTTTGCAGGCTCTTCTACGTTCCCCTGTATTCACCCACTCCATCTACGCAGTAGCAGTATCACCCCCATTTGACCTACAAAGGCAACAAGGCAATTTCCAACTGATACTTAGAATGGAACTTGCTTCTTGGTGATACTAGGTTCAAAACAGAAGAAAAAAGAAAAAAGAAATCTTATTCTACTGGATTGGCGAATGGGAAAATATGAACACAAAAACCCCTTCAGTCTCTGCAGATCTTGCATGAGTTACGGCTGAGTTCAGAAGTCTAATTTCTCTAATGAGCCCATATCCTGGTTGTCCAGTCACAGGAAGAACAGGTTCTCACACAGCTGGATGGCTGGTTCATGATGCAAGATTTGTCCTGACAGGAAAGCTAGCTTGTGGGCATACTTGCAAGGAGCTGGAACTCTGATGGTACCAGGCCAATTCCAGTACATGTGGCATAGTTTGAAAGTCAACCTGCAGGGCAAGAAGAAAATATGATTCTTATGACTCTTCACCTTCAATTTGGGGCATGATTATGTACTTATGGGTGTACACTTTCCAGCAAACCGGGGGACTAAAGAATACATGATGAAACTTTGTTTTTATTTATTTTTTTATATAAAGCAACTTTTGGGAATCATTATTTTTAAGTAGAATCATGTCTATTTCCTTTCCACTATTTGTAATTCAAGAGAACATGGGTAAATTCTCTCACTCTAGGTCTCCGCCCCTCCACCCTGCCCCACCCCACTTTTTTTTTTTAATCAAAACAAGAAAAACAGGAGATTTTTTTTTTTTTTTTTTTTTTTTTTTTTGCCTCAAGAATAGGCTGCAGAAGAGTAGTACCCCAGGAAAGTATCATCTGAGCTTAGGGGCTTTGGGTCGCATAATCATCCAGAGCAGTTTTTAAACTTATGAATGCCTCAGAATGCTTGGGGGTGATAGGATATCAGTATATTTTTTTAAGCTTTTCAAACAAATAATTTTAGTTTATAGCAAAGATTACCAATCACTCTTCAAAAAAATACAATCAGCATGAAAGACTTAAAGAAACTCAAAACTAAATATTCCTGGAGGTGGGCAGTGACTCTACCTTAGCAGGCCAGACAGATTTACGAGTGAGAAAGAGTGAGATACTGGTCAGCTCACCTCTGCATATGATCGGGACTCAGGTTTGCAGTGTTGAGAACACACACATAATGGGTAGGAATGCCACAACCCTGCCGTACGTGATGGGCAAGAAGGTAGAAGTCTACCCTAGTAAGGGAAGAGGACAAAGTAATGAGACGCTTGGATCTGGGCAAACAGACATAGAAAAGATCTTGGAAATCATGGTAGCTCCTTCATCTAAGGCTCAGAGGGGTCAAGTGACTGGCTCAAGGACACACAGGGACCAAACCATGATTAGAACTCAGGTTTCTTGACTCAACAGACTATTCAAGAATCGAGACAGAAACGGCCATTTCTGTGTGCAGAACATTAAGCACGCATGCCCTCAGGGTATGGTTCAATATTTTATACTTACCAGGTAAAAACTTTATTTTCGGTTTTCCCCCTGCCGAAGAGTTTTCAAAGCTTTATTTTTTAACAGTAACATTTCTGAGGATTCCATTCCATATCTTTCCAGGTAAGCTACCTACTCCATTACCCGGGGAATGGATAACTTTTGCAACCTAGTCTTGCTGAAATGACATGTTTTGTCCACTTACCACTCACAGCTTGTTATTGTATGATCCACCACAGTCCCAGGGGAGGGGGTCACAAAGTGCTCAGTAGCAGCCAGGTACAGATTGGTGCTGATTTTCTTCTGAACTACGAATACCACCATCTTGGGCTGATAATTCTCAAAAGCTTCAAAACACTTTTGTAGCTGAGGAATCTCATAGTTGGCAACTGTCTTTAGCTGGCCATCAGACACTCCATCACGGTACACCACAATCTTCTCTGGGAGACAGTGGTTCACCTGAAATGACACCTACAGAGGTGAGCGTGGAGTCCTGGGGCTAATGAGCACAGGCAGTGGGAG
Organism: Macroglossus sobrinus; assembly: GCA_004027375.1. Taxonomy (NCBI): domain Eukaryota; kingdom Metazoa; phylum Chordata; class Mammalia; order Chiroptera; family Pteropodidae; genus Macroglossus; species Macroglossus sobrinus. The sequence goes on from PVKZ01000295.1 coordinate 540,669, forward strand.
GCCCTCTCAGAGCATGGCCTGGAGACGCAGCAGGAGATCCCTTTGGCAGCTCAGCACAAAGCTACCACGTCAGAAGGGCATGGGGAAAAAGCTTCTTGTCATTTCTATACTTTCTCAGGACAGTAAGAGAGGCCTGGTACAGCAAAGGCATTATAAAATATGAAAACAAAATAAGCAAGTTATGAATCACATGCATATGGCTCACACTCAAACAGTGTGAATAAAGTTAGAAGGAATGGTAGTAAAACTATGGGCTGAATCAATCTTCCTCCTACTTGGATTTAATACTAATTACTGTCTAGGCCGAGAACAAGGAGAACAAGAAGGTGAAAAACAAGGTGAGCTGTTAGAGCAATCCTAGCATAGACCACACAGCCTATAGATCCACTCTCCTCATGTTTTTATGTACCAGCAACATCCAAAGTTGCTAACAAGTGAAAGGGTCCTTTCCTAAATATCCTATAATGAGGTATAATGTGAAACATTTTTACTATAAGTAATTAGCAAACGATCATGGTAAATTGTCCACAGATCCAAATCAAATTAAATGCTGGCTTGAGTCAGTTTGAAGAATCGTTTTTTTCTCCATTTAGAAAATATAATTATGTTCTAGTTGTGTTTGATAGTTGGAGAATAAGATGTTCCCTTTTAAACTAGAAGTTCTCTGAAAAGTGCTTTATTTAATTCGGTCAATAAGTGACAGTGTAATTCTTATTGAGTGTGGCTCATTCTAGGATTTTGTTCACAAAACCTAAATTATCACTGAATTAAATATGCCCATACTATACATTCTTTATAGGCTACTCTACATGAAAATTTAAGTTTCATTTCAAAGAACCTTTTTTAAAATAATCACCTAGACTCTTTTTCGAGCTGAATTTTGGAATTTCAAGTATTTTATAAATGTTCCTTTTTTTTCTGAGAGACACCTCAATTACTATATTCACAAATGTGTAATTTATCTTCACATTCCAAGATTAGAATTACCACCCCAGTTTGTAGCATTTTTTTGTTTCTGTGTTGTTTTGGGCCATCTAACATCTATCCTACTTTTTTTAATCAAAGCAGTTAGTTTCCTCCTGCCTCAAATAGGATAGTCTGGTGGGACTATTAATTGCGGTACCTTTTCCTAACCCAAGCTTTCTTGACCTCAGCACTACTGACATGTGGTGCTGGATAATTCTTTGCTACTGGGGCTGGCATTATAGGATATTTAGCATTATTCCTACCCACTAGATGCCAGTAGCAATCTCCCCCAGTTATAACCCAAAATGCCCCTAGACGCTGCCCACTGGGAGGACAAAACCGCCCCAAGCTGAGAACCACTGCACTAACCGAAGAACATAGAGATGACTCAAGCCACACCAAGAGAATGCTCCTCACTTACCCTGAATCTTGAGTAGAGAATAAAAATCACTTGAAGTTTCAACCCTCTGGGTTGATACCTCTTTAGGTCCCTGCTTCTGGAACTCTAGGATTTACCCTGTCTCCTGTTAATTTCCCAGCTTGATGCTCAACCTTCTCACCAGTCCTCTGAGACTCTCCATGACCTTAATAATTAATTCCCTTTTTGCTAACGTTAGCACAGTTCTGTGATTCCAAAGAATCCCAACTGATATGCTGTGTTAAAATTTTAAAAGGTGGGTACCACAGGCACTTAGAACTGGAAGAAATCCTCATTTCACATCTGAGGAGACAGAGAGAAAGTACACTGGATGTACAGCCAGGTAGCCTGGGACTGAGTGTGACTCTGTAGCTCTTCAGCTATAATCTTTTTTGCATTTAAGTTTGTTTGTTTGTTTGTTTGTTTTTTAAAAGCCTATAGCACCTGGTCTTCCTAAGTGGTCTCCCATCCAAGTACTAACCAGGCCCAACTCTGCTTAGCTTCTGAGATCAGCCAAGATCGGGCGTGTTCAGGGTGGCATGGCTCTAGACCAGCTATAATCTTGAAGATTCAGTTTCCTCAGTTGAAAAAGTAGAGATAAGTAACCATTTTACTTTCTTTTCAGGACTGTTAAGAGGGATAAAGTAAAAAACCATATATTTTAAATATATACATATATTTAAAGCTGTACACAAAAATTGAGACTGGGCTACATTAAGGAAATAGAGATATTCTGAAGTACAGAGATACATAATGAGATCAATGGAGTGAAAAATAAGATCAATTTAATTGAAGTATTCACTGACTTTAGAAGGTGTTAGTCAGCTGGAATGTGAGGCCCTGTACTCTGCCCTACGTGAGCTTCCAGTGGAAGTGAAAAGCCCGATTCCTATTATCAAGGGACTTAAAATCTAATTACAGTCAAGAATGGTAACTTTTCTAGGTCATCTAGCCCATTCTTGTCATTTCATAAATGATAAAACTGTGGCCTAAGGAGGGATCAGAATATGTAACAAATGATGATACTGACATACAAATGTTAAATGTACTGCATATTATTAAAGTACTTCATATATGAAACAATAAATTAAAGAGTACCTTGAAAGCAGGATTGTGCTTGTTTGACTTAGTATCTCTAGCACTGGGTACAATGCCAAGGGTCAAGTAGAAAATAAATATCTGTGGAAAGTCTGAGATTTTTTTTATGTGTGGCTACATTCATTCATAGAACATACACTTAATGTCCTCTAGATATGAGCCATTGTGCTTATCTTGGAAAATTAAGAAAATTACTTTAATCCCATCCAAATATTCATGGAAGTCAAATTAGAACTGGGAGACAGATGCATAAAGCAAATGCTCTCAACATATTATAAATGACATAATTAAGGTTTAATTAAAATGCTATAAAAACAGAGTAGTATAAGACATTTGTTCTCTGGAAAGAAAAGTGAACATTATGCCTCAGATAAAGGCATGATGAAAGAATTAGCAGACAATTCAGTCAGCAAAGAAAGGTAAAAGAATTCAGGTAGAATGTGAGCAAAAGCTTAGATTGTGACCAGATAAGGGTTAAGTAAATGAATGACAACTGACCTATATAATCAGTCCCATGTTTAGATGATTACTCTGCAATGGTCTATAAAACAGATCGAAGGTGATTGAGAATGACTATTAGATCATTTCCAGTTCAAGTTGTCAAAAGACAGAGAAAACCTTCATTCCCATGGTAACACAAGAAAAATCAAAATAATATAAAAATCAGACATATGTATGTGGCAATCAAACACCAGCAGTTACATAAAAGCCTGATAAACTAATTTCCAGAAAGAGGAGGCTTCGCAGGTGAGCAATGAATTTCTGATGATTTCAAGTGACAAATGCCAGAAGTGAGTATGGGCATCAGGAAGAGGAGACCTGAGGTCTAAGGAAGTTTACCAGGTCAACAAGAGGCCAGACAGACAGGATTCTGGGGAGATGGCTGAGTAGGAAGCACCAGGAATCTGTCTCCCCACCTAGATAACAACTGCATTGGCAGAATCTATCTGATGTAACTATTTTGGAACTCTAGAGTCTGTTGAGGAAGACTTAGACAGTAAACTGCTTTAAGGAAGACTTGGACAGTAAAGTGCCATAAGATCAGCTCTTAGCACAATAGCAGCTTTCTAAACCTTGCCCTCAGCTACATTTCAGGATCCTGTCCTACAAATATAGGATCTGTGTTGATTGTTGATTGCTACTTCTGATCACAAGAGTGTAGACAAAGAGGCTGGTGGCCACTGTTGTTGCACTTCCCCCTCCAGCTGAAGTGACTTCCATGGGATTTAACAGGCTGATGCCATTCCTTCTTGCCTCCCCACCCCTTACTTTTTCTCTTGTTCCTCTTTTTTGTGTCAGACACTAAAGACTAGAACATTAAAAGAAAATAACTGCATATAAAGGGAAAAGTTAGAAAGTGACCAGACATACGCAGGGAAAGGCTCAGAAAAGACCTAAGAAGACCTTAAATTTACACTGCAAGCTGAACCCCAGCACAGACACAGCCTATAATGATCAGAAAACAAAAAGAATAACAAGAAACAGCAAAACTCAGGGAATGGAGATGATCTGATTTCTAGAGTTACCATATTATTATATTAAAATGTCCAGTTTTCAACAAAAAGTCACAAAGCATACAAAAAAAACCAGAAAACAGTGGCCCATTCAAAGGAAAATATTAAATCAACAGAAACTGTTGCTAAAAAAGATCTGATGGCAAATATACTAGCCAAAGACTTTAAAACAACCATCTTAAAGATACTCAAAGACTTAAAAACAATCATCTTAAAGATACTTAAAGAACTAAAAGAAGATATGGAGAAAGTAAATAAAATAATGTATTAAAAGATGGAACTATCAATAAAGAGAAAACCTAAAAAGTAACCAAAAATAAATTCTGGAGCTGAGAGGTACATTAATTGAAATAAAAAATTCACTAGATGAATCCAAAGGCAGATATGAGCAGGCAGAAGAATCACTGAACTTGAAGATCGGACAATAAAAATTATCAAGTCTGTAGAACAGAAAGAAAAGACTGAAGAGAGACTAAAAGACTTATGAGATAGCAGCCAGTGAACCAACATATACATCATGTGAGTCCAAGAAGAAGAAAGAAGCAGAGAGAATATTTGAAGAAATAATGGCTGAAAACTTCCCAAATCTGATGAAAGACAGTAATATAAACATTCAAGAAGCTTGATGAACTCTAAGATGAAACCCACACAAAGTTACATTATAATCAAAATTTCAAAAGCCAAGATTAACAAAGAATTTTGAAAGCAGCAAGACAGAAGCAAATCATCACATATAAGGGATCCTCAATAAGATCATCAGCAGATTGCTCATCAGAAACTTTGGAGGCCAGAATGTAGTATGCTGATACATTCAAAGTGCTAAAGGAAAAAACTCATCCCAAACTTACTTCTGGCAAAGCCTTCCTTCAAAAGTGAAGAGGAAATTAAGACATTCCCAGACAAACAAAAGCTGACGGAGTTTGTTACCAATTGACATGCCCTGTAAGAATGAGATGAAAGAACACTAGACAATAACATAAAGCCATGTGGAGAAATAAAGATCTCAATAAGGACAAACAGATGGGCAATTATAAAATCGATATTGTAACAATGTTTTGTAACTATACTTTTTGTTTTCTACATGATTTAAGAAACTGCACATTTAAAGAAAAAATTATTAGTCTAAAAACTAGTATCATTGTAACTTTGGTTTGGAACTACAAATCTTGAAATAAATGCATTTAAAAGAATTATTAGTTTATGTTTTGGGGCATATAATACATAAAGATGTAATTTTGTGAACTAACAACTGAAAGGGATAGAGAAAGATCCATAAAGGAGCAGAGTTTCTATATGTTACTGAAGCTAAGCTATTATAAAGTCAAATTAGAGTATTATAACTCTTTAGGATATCAAATGTAACTCCCATGGCAATCACAAAAAAAAAAATAGCTATTGTACATACACAAAAGGAAATGAGAAAGAAATTTAACTATTTCACTACAAAAAAAATCAAGCAAACACAAATTAAGATAGTATGCAGTAAATGAAAGACAAAAAATCCATAAGACAGTCTATGGCCATGCCACCCTGAACAAGCCCGATCCCGTCTGATCTCAGAAGCTAAGCAGGGTTGGACCTGGTTAGTACTTGGATGGGAAACCACCTAGGAAGACCAGGTGCTGTAGGTGTAAAAATATAAAATAAATAAATAAATAAGGGACTGTAAGCTGATAAGGTCCTTGCAATCTGTGAGGTCAACCAAGGGTTGCCTTGCTTAAAAAAAAAAAATTAAGAAAACCTATAAGGCATATAGAAAACAAATAGCAAAATGACAAAAGTCCCTCCTTATCAGCAATTACTTTAAATGTAAATGGATTAAACATTCCAATCAAAAGACAAAGACTGGCAGAATGAATAAAAACACAGGCTCCAACTATATGCTGTCTGCAAGAGACTCACTTTAGATCCAAAGACACAAATAGATTGAACATGCAAGAATGAAAAAAGATATTCCACTAAAAAGTAATAAAAAGAGAGGAGTGGCTATACTAATATTAGACAAAATAGACTTAAAATCAAAAATGGTTATAAGAGACAAAGAGGGACACTATACATTAAAAAGGTTAAGTACTGCAAGATATAACAATTACATAGCTAATGACAGACCATCAAAATATATGAGGCAAAAACTCATAGAATTGAAGGAAGAATCATTAGGAAAACACAAATAAAAACTACAGTGAGATACACTTCATACCTATTAGAATGGCTAATACTGAAAAAAAAAACAGAAAACAAATGTTGACAAGGATGTGGAGAAATTAGAACCTCTATACACTGTTTGTGGGAATGTAAAATGGTACAGCTACTGTAGAAAAGAATATGGCTCAAAAAATTTATAAACACCTTCCTGTATGATCAAGCAATTCCACTTCTGGATATATACCCTAAAAACGGAAAGCAGAGTCTCAAAGAGATATCTGTACACCCATGTTCATAGTAGCATTATTCACAATAGCTAAAACATAGGAGCAACCCAAGTGTTCATCAACAGATGGATAAGGAAAATGTGGTATATACATATAATGAAATATCATTCAGCCTTAAAAAGGGAGGAAATTCTGCAATACACTACAACATGAATGAACTTAGAGCATATTATGCTAAGTGAAATAAGCCAGTAACAAAAAGACAAATACTATATAATTCCATTTACATGAGGTACCTACAGCAGTCAAAAACAGAGAGAAAGTAGAATAGTAACTGCTATGTAGGTCAGAAGGGGAGAACAGAGAGTTATTGTTAATGGATCAAGAGTTCGTTTTGCAAGATGAAAAGAATTATAGAAATGAAATACATTTAAATGTATGTAATACCACTAAACTGTAAAGTTGAAAATGGTTGAGATGGCATATTTTATGTAAAACAGTTGGGAGGAAAAAGGAAGAAGAGACCAGGAAAGCCATCAGCAATTGTGGGTACAGGAAGGGTAGCTAAAATCTGGAAGATCCCCCCAAACAATCATCACTTGCTCAAGTTAACTCTCCACCCCGATCTCCTCCCAATCCTGCTGAGAAGAGGGAAGTGAAGGTGGAAGTGAAAAGCAGAAAGAACCCATACTCTTACACATTCTACAGCTGCCTGGAACTTCTGATGCTTTATAAAGGCGACATCGTGGCCCACTAATTCCCGCTCTAGGATCTAACAACAGCCATAACTAGTCTATCCCTATGTAGTTACAGCTACAGCCAGAGTGACACTGGCACCAGCAGGAGCTGAATTAACCAGAGCTGAGTTCAATCTTCTTAAAGCTCAGGCCAAACAACAGATGAACTTTCAACATCTGGTGATTACTCATCATGAGGGATAAAGCTGAGTCAAGAATGTTCTTGGGTTTTGACTTTTATACTTGAATGGAAGGAAGCACTGGCACTCTGATTCATGTTAGGTTTCAGTTTCAGGTGCACAACATAATTATTTAATATTTGTATATATTGTGAAATGATCACCACAATGTGTCACCAGTTAGAATTTTTTTTCTCGTCATGAAAATTTTCAAGATCTCTCAAGCAATTTTCAAATACATGACATACATTAACTATAGTTGCCATGCTGTACACTGTATCCCCATGATTTATTTTATAATTGGAAATTTGTTTCTTTTGACCCCCTTTACACATTTTGTCCACCTCCCCACCCCTGGCTTCTGAAAACCAACCACCAATTTCTTCTCTGTATCTATGAGCTTGGGTTTGTTTTGTTTTGTTTTAGATTCTACATATAAATAAGATCACACAGTATTTGTTTTTGTCTGACTTATTTCACTTACATAATACTCTCAAGGTCCATCCACGTTGTTGCAAATTGCAAGATCGCATTTCTTTTACAGATGAATAATATTTCATTACACATGCATTTTCTTTTCTATGGCTGAATAATATTCTTTTATATATATATGTATACATATATACACACACACATACACACACATATATATACATACATACATACATATACATACATATATACATACACACACACACCACATTTTCTTTACTCATTTATTCATTAATAGACACTTACGTTGTTTCCATATCTTGGTTATTGTAAATAATGCTGCAATGAACATGAAGATGCATTTTTCTCTTTGAGTTAGTGTTTTCATTTTCTTTGGATAAGTACCTATAAGTGGAAATGCTGGATCATATGGGAGTTCTATTTCTAATTTAAGGAACCTCTATATTCTTTTCCAAAGTGGCTGCATCAGTTTATGCTCCCAACAACAGTGCACAAGGGTTCCCTTTTCTCCACAATCCTCACCAACACTTGTTATCTCTTATTGTTATTTTTAAGTAAATTTAAAAACTCTAAAAATTTTGTTTTAACTTCTGACATGGTAATTATTGATAGATACATACCAACATAAACAAAAACTCAAATAATATTAAAGAATGCAAAGAGTTCCTTGAATCAAAAATTTTAAGAACTGCTAGACTAGAGATATAAATCTAAATACTGATATTAATTAAATAAGCTTAAGCTGCCTGTGAGGCTTCAGGTGCTAGACCATGAATTCTGAGAAACCCTGCAACTGAAGATAATTGGAAAAGCTGGACAAAATACAAAAACATCTAGGTAAATGCTTTAGATTTGGGTAGGATCAGAGGAGGAATGGGGGTCCACAAGAACAAATCAGGGTTTTGAATCTCTTTTCTCCCAGCAGCATTTTCTGATTTTACGGATTCCACAAAGGTACCCAAAAGGCTAGGAGTTGTTCAGGGATGCGTCTAAAAAAAAAAAAAAAGAGATAAAATTTGCTAAACTACAAAATTTACCATTTTAGAGTTTAAAATTCAAAGGTTTTTACATTTACAGAATTTTTCAACTACCATCTAATTTTAGAACCTATTCATCACCCCAAAAGGTAATCTTATACCCATTAGCAGTAACCTCCTAGCGGCCCACCCCCAACTCCTGGAACATACTAATTAATGTATTTTCTGTTTCTTTGGATTGGCTATCCAGGCAAAGAGAATATGTCATATCTTGGGACTAAATTTCACAGAGCATAATGTTTTCACAGTTCATCCACGTTGTAGTATGTAGCAGTCCTTTATTCCTTCGTGTCATCAAATAATATTCCATTGCAAGATATATCACATTTTGTTTATCCACTCATCAGTTTATGGACATCTGGACTGTTTCTATTTTTGGCTATTCTGAATAATACTTGTATGAACATTTGTACAAGTTTTTGTGTGGATATATGTTTTCAGTTCTTTTTGAGTATGTACCTAGAGGTAGAATGGCTGGGTCATATGGCAACTCCATGTTTAACATCCTGAGGAACTATAAGACTGTTTTCCCAAGTGGCACCACCATTTTACAATTTATGAGGGTTCCAATTCCTCCACATCCTTGACCACACTGTTACTATATCTTTTTGATTTTAGCCATCCTAAAATGTGTGAGGTGGTATTTCATTGTGTGTTTTTAAATTAAGACTTTTTTAGATCAATTTAAAGATTACAAAAAAATTGAGAGAATAGCACAGAGTTTCCCCTATTGTTACCATATTATATTAGGGTGGCACATTATAAAACTGAGAAATATTGCTACATTATTAACTAAAGTCCACAGTTTACATTAAGGTTCACATTTTGTGCTGTACATTCTTTGGGCATTGACAAATGCATTGTGATATGTATCTACCATCACGGTATCATACACAATAGTTTTTACAGTCTTAAAAATTCCCTATACTCCAACTATTTATCCTTCTGTTCTTCACCCTCCCAAACCTCTGGCAGCCACTAATTTTTTTACTGTCTCCATAGTTTTATCTTTTCTAAAATGTCGTATAGTTGGAATCATAGCATGTAGCTGTTTCAGATTGGCTTCCTTCACTTAGTAATATGCATTTGTTTCCTCCATGTCTTTTCATGGCATGACAGCTAGTATCTTTGTAGCACTGAATAATATTCCATTGTCTGGATGGTAACAAAGTTTATTTTTCCATTCACCTACTGAAGGACATCTCATTTACTCCAAGTTTTGACAATTATGAATAAAGCTGCTATAAACATCCATATGTGGGTTTTTGTGTGGACATGTTTTCAACTCGTTTAGGCAAAATACCAAGGAGTGTGATAGCCAGATCATATGGTAAGAGTATGTTTAGTTTTGTAAGAAACTGCCAAACTACCTTCCAAAGCGGCGGTACCATTCTGCATTCCTACCAGCAATGAATGAAGTTCCTGTTGCTCCACATCCTCACCAGCATTTGGTGTTGTCAGTGCCTGGATTTTGGCCATTCTAACAGTTTTTAATTTGCAATTTCCTAATGTTTTATTATCTTTTTTTATATGCTTATTTGCCATCTGTATATCTTCTTTGGTGCATGATGTCTCAAGTATTTTCCCCATCTTTTAATCAGGCAGTTTGTTTTCCTGAGTTTGGCCATTTTAAAAATGGGTTATCTCTTTGTTGTTGAGTTGTAAGAGTTCTTTATATATTCTGGAAACTAGACCATTATCAGATATATCAGATGAATGATTTGTCCCATTCCATGACTTGTTTTTTCACTTTCTTGATGATGTCTTTTGAAGAACAAATGACTTTAATTCTGATGAAGTCCAATTTGTTTTACTTGTTTGTGCTATCAGTAACATATCTAATACACTGATGTGTAATACATAGTCACACAGAAAAACACCATGCTATTTATCATCTAAAATTTTATAGTTTTAGTTCCAATATTTAGGTCTTTGATCCATTTGGAATAAATTTTTTATTGAGAAGCGAAGATCCAAATTCATTATTTTGCATGGGGATATCCAGTAGTCCCTGCACCATTTCTGGAAAAAGAATATTCTTGCCACTCCTGACTGTCACCCTTGTAGGAAAACAGTTTACCGCAGGCACACAGGTTTATTTTTGGACTCTCAATTTCATTCCATTGATCTCTAAGTCTACCTCTATATCAAAACCAGACACTCTTGCTTAATTTAGCTTTGCAATAAGTTTTGAATTCAGAGTGTACTAGTCTTTCAGCTTTGTTCTTGTTTTTCAAAATTATTTTGCCTATTCTGGACTTTTTTTGCATTTCCACATAAATCTGAAAATCAATTTGTCCATTCTTGAAAAAAAAAGAAAAGAATGTTAGACTTCTGATATGGATTTCACTGAATCTGTACATTAATTTGAGTACTGCCATCCTAACCATATTGTCTTCTAATCCATGAAAATAGGATGTCTTTCCTCTTATTTAGGTTGTCTTCAATTTTTTTCAATAATATTCTGTTTTCAGTAATATCTTGCACATCTTTTAAATTTTTTCCTACATTATTCTTTTTTATGTTATTGTAAATAAAATTGTTTTAATTTCATTTTTGGATTGATCATTCCTAAGGTATAAGAATACAATTATTGTGTATGAATTTTGCATTCTTAATCTTGCTTAATTCACTTATTAGTTTGTGTGTGCACGCATGTACATTTGTATCTGTGTGTATTTCTTAAGAGTTATACATATATATGTATATATATCATATGTGTATATACATATATGTGTGTATATATGTATACATGTATATGTATATATATGATAATGTCACCTAGAAACTTTATTTCTTCATTTACAGTCTGGATGACTTCTGCCACTTAATGGTGTTATTATTTAGCTTTAGTATCAGGGTAATGGCTTCATCATATGAATTGGAAAGTGTTCTCTCCTTTCCTAGTTTTTGGAAGAGTTTGTGAAAGATTGGTATTAATTCTTTAAATGTTTGGTATAAGTAAAAAGTTTTGGTAGTTTGTGTCTTTCTTGGAGTTTGTCCATTTAATTTGGGTAATCTAATTTCTTGGCATAGTATTTTCTTATAATGCTTTTTATTTCTGCAGTATCAGTAGTGATATCTCCTTTTTAAATCCTGATTCCTAATTCTTCTATGTTTTGTGGGTGCTCTAGCTAAAGGTTTGTCAATTTTGTTGATCGTTTCAAATAACCTGGTTTTGGTTTCATTGACTTTTCTCCATGGTTTTTCCATTTATTTATGTTCTATTATTTCCCTTCTGGCTTTGAGTTTAGTTTGCTCCTCTTTTTCTAGTTTCTCAAGTTAGAAATTGGGCTAAGATTTTTTTTTAAATATAATTGCTTATTGCTATATGTTTTCCTTTAAACGCTGCTTTACCTATGTCCAAAGGTTTTGGTATGTTGTGCTTTTGTTTTTATTTATCTCAAAATAGTTTATTTCTCTTTTGATTTCTTCTTTGATCCTTTGGTTATTTAGAAGTATTGTTTAATTTCCATGTATTTGTGAAATTCATAAAATTCCTTCTCTTATTAATTTCTAACTTCATTCCATTGTGGTTTGTTTTGTGATTTTAATTCTTCTAAACTTATTGAGTCTTGTTTTATAGCCTGACATATGGCCTATTGTAGACAATGTATCATGTACACTTGAGAAGAATGTGTATTTTGTTATTGGGTAGAGTGTTTTATAGATATCTGTTAGGTTTAGTAATGTTCAAGTCTTCTATTCCTTTGATCTTATTGTTACTTGTTCTATCCATTATTGAAAATGGAGTTCTGAAGTCTCCTATTATTGTTGAAATGTCTATTTCTTTAAATTGTTATTTTTTGATTCACATATTTTTGGGTCTGTGTTGTTAGGTTCATCAATGTTTATGTTTTTCTCGTGAATGGACCCTTTGCCATTATAAAATGTCCTTCCTTGCCTTTAGTACCTATTGTTTTTCTTAAAGTTTCTTTTGTCTGATATTAGTGACTCCAGCTCTCCTTTGGTTACTATTTGCATGGTCTATCTTGTTCCATCCTTTTACTTTCAACTTATTGTCTTTCAAACTAAAATGTGTCTCTTGTAGAAAGCAGACATGCATATTTTCTGCTTAATCCATTCTGCTAATTTCTACCTTTTGAATGGAACATTTAATCCATTTACACTTAATGTAATTACCAATGAGGTTAGATTTATACCTGCTATTTTACTGTTTTCCACATGCTTTATATCTTTTTTGCCCCTTTAGTCTCCCAGGACTGCCTTATTTTGTATTAAATAGACATTTCTAGTTACCATTTTAACTTCATGTTGTGAGTTATTTTCTTAATGATTCCTTTGTGGAGTACAATTAATTTATCAACTTACAACGATCTCATCTGGTTAATACAAAATTAATTTTAATAATATTAAAAAATTCTACTCCTATAAGGCCCTATCCCCTCTCCTTTTATTTGTCATACAGATTACATCACTGTACACTGTATACACACTACTCAGATGTATATTTAGTTTTATGCATTTGTCTTGGAAATCACAGAGTAAAAGAAAAGTTACAAGTAAAAATACATTTTTGCTTCTTTTACATTTATATAGTTACCTTTTCCTGTGTCATTTATTTCCTCATGTGGATATGACTTACTATTTAGTGTCATCATTTTCACCTGAAGGCCTCCCTTTAGTATTTTTGGGAGGACAGGTCTGCTAGTAACAAATCCTCCCAGTGTTTGTTTAACTGAGAATATCTTAATTTCTCCATTTAAAAAAATGAGATATAAATCACATACTATAAAATTCACCATTTTAAAGTCTATAATTCAGTGTTTAGAATACTCACAAAGTTATGCACCTATCAATAGTGTCAAATTCCATAATATTTTTATCACTCCTAAAAGAACCCTGTACCCATTAGTAGTAACTCCCCATTCCTGCCCATGTCCTCATTCTCTACAAACTAGTAATCTTTTTTGTTTCAATGGATTTGCCTAGTCTGGGACATTTCGTAGAAATAAAACAATATAAAATGTGGCTTATTATGTCTAGTTTTTTGTTATTGAATATTGTCAAGGTTTCTCCTTCATTTTTGAATAGTTCTCTGGATACAGAGTTCTTATTCAACCTTCTTTCTCTTTCATCATTTTTGAGTATGGCATCCCACTGCCTTCTGGCCTCCATGATTTCTGATGAGAGGTCAGATCTTAATCTTAGTGAAGATACACTGAACACAATGAGTAGCTTTCCCTTGGTGCTTTCAATACATCCTCTTGGTCTTCCAGCAGTTTTACTGTGATGTGTCTAGGTATGGACAGCTTTAAGTTTTCCTACTGAGTGTTCATTGGGCCTCTTGAATGAGTTGGTTACTGTTTCTCATCAAATTTAGGGATTTTAGGCTATTATTTCTTCCAACATTCTTTCTTTCCTGTTCTCTTTACTACCTTTCTAGGAATCACATTATGTTTATGTTGATATGGTTGATGGTATGCCATAGATCTCTGAATATATATTCATTTTTCTTCATTCTTTTTTTTCTTTCCCTCATACTGGATAATGTCAATTGACCTATCTTAAAGTTCACTGGTTATTTCTTCTGCCTAATCAAATTTCATGTTAAACCCCTCCAGTGAAATTTTCATTTATTATATTTTACAATTCCAGGAATTTCTATATGGTTCTTTAAGTTAAAAAAAAAAATCTCAACTGAGATATAACTTACATACAACTCTCTGACTTAAAGTGTAAAATTCAATGTTTTTTAGTATATTCACAGATGTGTACATCCCTAAAGTTTATAACATTTTCATCAATTCAGGAAAAAAAAAAAAACTCCACCACATTTTGTTAGCTATCACTACCCTAAACTCTCCTACCCTCTCCCCACCTTGGCCCTAAGCAACCATTAACCTACTTTCTTTTTTGTATTATCCTGTTCGGAACATTTGTTATGAATGAAATCATATAACATATGCTCTTTTGTGACAGACTTCTTTTCCTTAGTGGAACATTTTTGAGGTTCCAGTATTACTATTTGTCTCACCTATTCTACATTCTTTTTTTCTTTCTTAAAAATGTTTTATTATTATTTTATTTTCTCTTTCTCATCTTTAAAGTTATATGTTCTTTTATTATTCTTTACTGGCTACCATAGAAATTACAACATAGATCTTTAGCATATCAAAGTGTAATATAAATTAGTACTTTCACCATTTCCTCAACAATTCAAAGAACTAAAAGCATTGGAATTTCATTTACTTCCTCCAGATAAATGTGCTATTGTCATTAATTTGAAATTTATTCAAACATACAAACACACATGAATATATAGCCACTCAAAACATTACATTAGATGGTATGTATTCATTGAAATGTATCCACATATTTGCCACTTTTATTCTTATTTATTTTTATTAACCATTTCTAAGCTTCTCTCCATAATCATTTTCCTTCTAGGTGAAAAATGCTCTTTAGTATTTTACTTCAGTGCAAGTCTGCTGGTGACAGTCTCTCTCAATTTCTTATTTGCCATGGAATGTCTTTACTTCACCTTTTTATTTTTAGTGGACATTAGATTCTATGTTGGCAGTTATTTTCTATTAACACTATGTAACTAATATTTTTTATCTTATGGCTGACACTGTTTCTTTTACAAGTTAGCTATTAGACCATTTTTGCTCCTTTGAAGGTAGTCTCTTATTTTCTGTGTGTGTATACATAAATTTGTCTTTATTTTCAACAATTTTATTATAATATGTCTAAGTGTACTTCCTAAGTTTACTTTTTTTCCTATATTATTGCTTGGAGGATTTTTTTCGTATCTGTGTCTTGATGTCCTCTATCATTTTTGGAATATTCTTTACCATTGCTTTTTTAGATAGTTACTCTGCCCTATACCCTCTTCAACCTCTTTATGGGATATTTATTATGCATATGTTATATTTTAACCCTATATCTCCTATGTCTGTTGCTCTATTATATTTTCTAACCTTTTGTATCTCAGTGTTTCAGTTTGATTTTTCTTACTTCTCAGTTGACACACTACTTCCTCAATTAAGTTTAAATTACTGTTACCCATTTTTATGCATAGAGTTGTATTTTCCTCAAACTTTTAGGGTGAAGTCCTAATCCCTAAGATCCTAAAATGTGACTATGTTTGGAGATAGGGTATTTACAGAGGTTATTTGTTTAAAAATGAGGTCATTGGGATGAGCTCTAATCAAATATAACTGATGTCGTTATAAGAAGAAATTAGGACAAAGACACAAACAGGTTAAAGACCATATGACAGGGGCAATTAAGTATATACAGAACAAGGAGGGAGGCCTCAGGAGAATCCAACCCTATTAGCACCTTGATCTTGGGCTTCTCATCCTCTAGAATTGTGAGAAAATAAATTTTGTTGTTTAAGCCACCAAAACTATGGTGTATTGTTATGGCAGCCCTAGCAACCTTATATACCCATCCATTAAGTAATTTTGGTTAGCATAAATTTCAGTTCTAAAAATTCCCATTTTTAAAATAGTTTCCAATACTTTGTTAAAATTCTTAATTCTGTCTTTTATTTCTTTGAACATACTGTTGTTTTTCTTGGTTTTCAGGCCCTTCATTTTCTCTCTTTGTGTTATCAGCTATTATCAATGATTGTAAGACATTGTAGAAACAATTTGATGTCTAGGATAATGTTATCTTTCTTCAAAGGATTTATATTTGCTTCTGGCAAGTAAGCAGTGAAGCTAGCAGCCAGAGTTCAATTATAATCTATATTCAGAGATTGAAATGATTTAGTACTGGTCTACCTATAGTTCTTTACTCCTCGTTTGCAACCCTTTAGATTTACAGTTCAACAGTCCAAAATGTAGGGAGTGTACTCAGGACCACCACTGATTTGGAATGCCATGGCCTTCAGGTTTTGATCCCTAAAGACTTTCAAACAGCTGCTAACCTTTTCAAACTTTTAACTGCCTCTTCTAGAATTAGTATATGTCACTAAGGCTTCTGTCCTTTTGAATATTGGCTTTCTCATTCTTTTTTGCATTATTAAATCTTCATTTAAACTCTCTCCCCTCCTCCTATATAAACACACACATACACACACTTTATAAACACATATATACATACATAAATGCATGTATGTATATGTATGCATATACCTACACTTATATATACATATACATGCATACACACATAAGTGTGTATATAAGGCATATATATATATACATGCCTATATATAATATAAATATATTCTTTTTTAAAAATTGTGTGCCAAACAGTGTTTACAATATTGTTAATAGAAATAATGTAGGGCCAGAAATGATGTTTTTCATAGAGAGAAGAATTAAGTTGTTTCTTCCAGGTGTCTGGAGTATTAGCACTATGAGAAACTTGGGAACACTAGCACTCTGGGTCATCACATATGATTTTAAGAACTGAAATAATTCGAAGATGAGCTGTAGTTTGCTCTAAAAGTTTACATACCTTTCAATTACTTTTATCCCTAGGATGTAGCCCTTTGGGGTCCCAAACCAAAATAATGGAGGTTTTCCAGTGCCATGTACCTTTAGTGGGTCCTAGACTCTAATTGCTGTCCACTTAGAAAACTGTAAGATTGTCAAAAGCACTCTTTAGAAAATACTTCTTGAATGGGAAATTGGGGATCTCCAAAATCTATTCCTTTAAAAAAGCGACAGGTATACTACAAAAATGGTCATATAACTTTCATAGAACTGTTGATACTAACCAGAGGCCTGTAACAATCTGAAGAGCATTTATTCAATAAAAATGACTGAACCTCAGTAAGAACAATGTGCTTTCTGGTGTTTTAACTAGTTCTATGCATATCCCTCTCTCTCTGCAGTAGCTGTTTATACCTGCAGCTTCAATATCATGGTAAAATGGGAAAATAATCTAGCAGTTACTGGAGAGGGCAAAATAAGTTTAAGGCATTTAAAGTAATCTTTGTCCAGTTATTAGATGATCACTAAGCTAACTAAGGAGAGATGCCAGTGGCTACAAACAGTTCATATTACAAAGATCACAGAATCAGGCCAGGAAAGTCATCAAATGAGCAAAAAGTAACAACAACAATCCTTGAGAGTAAAAATATAATTTTCAGAGTTGCCACATTAAAAATGTCCAATTTTCTTAAAAATTCTTTGAGACATGCCAAGGAATAAAGTATGGCCCATATACATGAAAAAAGTAGTCAACAGAAACTGTCCCAGATGTTAGTTTTACTAGACAAGTACTTTATTTTAAATACGGTTCAAAGAACTAAAGGAAATCACATATAAAGACCATAAGGAAAATATGAGAAGTGTCTCATCAAATAAAGGCTATCAACAAAAAGATAGAAATAAAGCACAACCAAATAGAAATTGTGGAATTGCAAAGTATAATAACTGAAATTTTAAAATTCACTAGAAAGTATTAACAACAGGTTTGACTAGGAAGAAATAATTGCAAACTAGGAGATTGGTCCATCAAGATGATCTGTTCTGAGAAAAAGAAGGAAAATTAATGTAGTCTCTGAAACCTGTGAGAAAACAACAAGCATACCAATATATCAATAATTAGCTTCATTAGAAGAGGAGAGAAAGGAGAAATATCAATATCTGAAGAGATAGTGGATTACTTCTAAGTTTGAAGAAAAAACTAAACATCCAAGAAGCCAAAAGAATTCCAAGTAGGATAAACTCAAATTTGATCTACAACATTAGCTCTTCCCTGGGTATCCGGCCTACTGGCCAAACCTTTAAATATTTTACTTGCCAACCTCCATAAATGTGAGCCAGTTCCTTAAATCTCTTTCTACACACATCCACACCCTATTGGTTCTGTTTCTCTGGAGGAACCTAATACTGAAGAATTAGCACAAAGAAAGAGAGAATAAAACTATACAGGAACAAAGCTTTTTTGTGTTATTGAATTCGATATTAATCTGAATAAGGTTGTTGTAAATTAAAATGCAGAAAAAAGCATCTCATAAAATCCAACACACCTTCAATATAAAAACACTAAGCAAATTAGGAACAGAAGGAAACTTACTTAATGTGATAAAGGGAATTTATGGATAATCCACAGTTAACATCATACTCAATGGTAAAAGACTTATAAAGACCTCCTTAAGATCGGGAAAAAAACAAAGATGGCTGTTCTTACCACTGTTATTCAACAATGTACTGGAAATTCCAGCCAGAGCAACTAAGCAAGAAAAACAAATAAAAGGCACCCAAATAGGAAAGGAAGTATAACTATATATTTGCAGATGACATGATTCTATTTATAGAAAACCACAAAGAACATGTTGAAAAACCTAAAGCTAATAAATTAAGAAAGTTGCAGGGTTAAAGATTAATACAGAAAAAAAAAACAGTTGTATTTTGATATAACAGCAATGAACATTACAAAAATGAAATTAAGAAAACTTTTCATTTACAATAGCATCCAAAAGAATAAAATACCTAGGAGCAAATTTAACCAAGGAGGTAAAAATACTTTACCTGGAAACTACAAAACTAAAATTGCTCAAAGAAATTAAAGAAGACTTAAATAAGTGGAAAAACATACCATGTCTATATATTGCAAGACTGAATATTAATAGTATGAAAATACTTGCAAAGCAATCTGTAAATTCAGTACAATCTCTAGCAAAATTCTAATGGCTTTTTTTCCCCCAGATATAGAAATGCCTATCTTTAAATTCACATAGAATTCTAAATAGGAATTCCCTGAATAGCTAAAACAATATTGGGGGGAAAAAAAACTAGAAGACTTATATTTTCCAATTTTAAAACTAACTAAAAAGAAACAGTAATCTAAACAGTATTGTACTGACATAAAGATGGACATATGGACCAATGGAACAGAATTTAGAGTTCAGAAATAAGCTCAAGTATCTATGGCTAACTGATTTTTAACAAGGGTGCTAATATCACTCTATGGAGAGAGAATAGTCTTTTCAAATGGTGCTGAGACAAATGGATGACCACATGCAAAAGAATGAAGTTGGACCCCCTACCTCACTCTGTATACAAGAGCTAAAGCTATAAAATTGTTAGAAAAAAAATAGGGGTAAATCTTCATGAACTCAGATTTGGCAACAGATTCTTAGACTTGAAACCCAAAGCACAAGGAACAACAACAACAAAAGACAAATTAGACTTCATAAAAATTTAAAACTTTGTGTATCAAATAACACCAAGGAAGTGACAACATCCTACAGGATGGGGGAAAATATTTGCAAATCACAATTCAAACAAGGGTTCTGTATCCAGAATATGTTTTTAAAAAATCTCTTATGATTAAACAACAAAAAGAGAAATAGCTCAATTTAAAAATGGGAAAATGATTTGAAAGGACTTCTCCAAAGAGGATATACAAATGGACAAAAAACACCATTGGTCAATGCAAATAAAAACCACAATGAGATACCACTTCACAATGACTATAATTAAAAAATGAAAATAAAAAGTGTTGGCAAGGATGTGAAGAAACTGGAAAACTCTTACATCGTTGTTAGGAATGTAAAATGGCACAGCTGCTGTGAAAAACAGTTAAACAGTTCCTGAAAAAGTTAAACATAGAATTGCACATGACCCATCAATTTCACTCCCAGGTACATACCTCACAGAACTAAAAATAAGTACTCAAACACATACTGGCCTGTTCATAGCAGCATTATTCACAATAGTCAAAAGGTGGAAACAGACCAAATGTCCATCAATGATGAATGGATAAATGAAGTGTAGAATAAATATACAATGGAATATTATTTATCTATAAAAAAGAACAAATTATAGCCATATGCTACAACGTGGATGAACCTTAAAAACATGCTCAATAAAAGAAGCCGGACACAGGAGGTCACATATTTCATGATTACTTCTATATAATATATCCCAAATCTGTAAATCCATACAGACAGAAAGCAGATGTTACTAGCAGTAGGGGAAGGGTGTAGGGGGAATAATTACCTCCTTCCAGGGTTAGAAAGTGGTCGAAATTAGCAAGTGGATACCATGGTGTGCTTGCTTGAGGTGGCACCTGGGTCCCTGAAATAAGTGGACATTGGGGGCTGGGAGGGTGGAGGCATAATTCAACCCATAACAATCTCTAAGTAAGAGACTGTAACAAATATTTTAAACCTGTATGTTAGAGTTCCTAAGGACTTAACAGGGTGGATTATGTTTTCACCCTCTGGCAAAATTGAGGTTCCCTAACATAATATGAATATGTTAGGTATATTCATAATGCTACTACTTATCAAACAGAATGCAGTGGAAGTGATATTGCATGGCTTTTCAGGCTAAGATATAAAAGGTGACATGCCTTGCATCTGGCTCTTCTCAGTCTCTTGGAACACGCATGCTTCGAACCCAGCCATCATGCTGTGAGGAAGCCCAAATTAAATCATGTGGGAAGACTATATGAAGAGGTCCATGTGAAGAGAAACTGCAGCTCACTGTGCCCTGTCCAACTGCCTGACAGTGAATACCATAAATGCTCACAGCATGTCACTGTTTTAGAGTAATCTGTTAGACAGCCATCAATAACCAAACAGTGCTCAAGTAATTTACAACCCAGAGGAAGACTTAAGGAGACAAGTGACTAATATAAGGCAGGACGTGCTACACTACACATAATATAAATAAAGGGCTTTGGGAGAGAAACATAAAGCTATAAGCCTAGCTAAAGGCTGGAGCCGGGGCGGGGTGGGGGGGGAGGAATGGGAAAGGCTTCACTAAAGTAATTTTTGAACATGGGCCTAAAAGACAGAACTTTGAAGGAAAACAACTGCAGCAAAAACAACAAGCAAAAGGAAGGTGTGGTAGTACCTAGTGGCAAAGTAACATATCACATGGACCTCCTTAGAGACAAAAACACAACTTCTTTTCTACATAATCTCTAATACTGAGACAGTATCAAACTATTTAAGGGAAACCTTAGGAAACAGTTACTTTAAAAAGAAACAGAGTAGAGTAATAGAGACTTTAATCATTTGAAATTATTAAATTTCTCGCTGGTTAATCGCTATGCAAAGGGCTAACTCTGACCCGAAGAAATGAAAGTCGCTTATCAGTGCTTCCTTTGATGTACTGGCTAAGACAAAACAAGTATTTTATTTGTTCTTTGTTGTAGACCTAATATCAGCCTAATAATAGCAATTCTCCATGGTTAGCATTCCTTTAAGCTCTAGAGGTAATTTATAGGGAGGCATCTGTCTTAAATCCAAATGAAAAAAGGTAGCGCCTAATGATAGCCATAAAGCTGAGTAAATTCATAAACTACTTTAACTGCTGAAAATTACCCCCAAGCTTCCCTGATAAGGGCACAAAGACTATGTCTACAAGCATTAGGCTGACAACCTGGGAAATAATCATTACTTACCAAGCCAAATCAAAGCATTTGGCTCTTTAAGCTGCTCTATACAAGCAGCAGCCTGTAAGCAGCCCCTCTGAGCTGTCTGCTCAGCAATGACTGACTCTTCAGTCTGTTTAGGAGACTCACCTTGGATGTGGGAGCCCTCCCCCTAATTCAGACTTCTTCTTGAAGTGCTCAGATAGGCAGTCCTTCCAAACCCTGAAACTTTGGGATTTCTGTTCTCACCTCATAAAACTTTTTTAAGGAGCCCACCAGGCACAGCTTCAGGCTATCCACAATCTCCTGATGAGGCATCTGGAATACCACTCTTGAATACCATTTTGTGAGAGTGCTGCGGCAGAGGTGGGAGAGAGAGATGAACACACACTCACAGAGGAAGGCCCATGGTGTGAATTATCAGCACGCACAGGCTTCTCTATGCACCAATCCAACAACAGGTTGTAAATGTATTCACATTACATGTAAAAACACATGGTGATGTGGAGAAAAGATATACATGAACCACAGAGAACTTAAAAATCTAGGCATTAAGTGTGGATACTTGCTACAAAACTGCTTCCAATTGAAAAAACTGAACAACCTAGATATCCATCAACAGAAGACTAGTTAAAATAAATAGTGCTGTGGCATACAATAAACTCCATGCAGCAGTTAAAAAAGAATTGACTGAGGTTTACGTGTATTGATATGGGGAAATGTGCAAAATATACAGCTGAAGTACAAATACCAAGCTGAGGCACAATATACACTGTACTGCACTGTTTGTGAATACATATGTTCAGTATCTACATGTATTAATGTATGTACAAAAGAGAATCTGAAAGTATATACATCAGACCTTAGGCAGTGGTTAATAGAAGACAGACAGTAAGAAACTTTCACTTTCTAAATTTCTTCAGATATGTGAATGAGCATGCCATATTTTTACAATCAGAACAAAAAACCCCTCATTTCTGGGAGAAAAATCATCACCTATAGGACACAGCCCCCATTCTAAAGGAGAGTACACTGCAGTTGGGAAAAAACTTACACATGTGACCAGTTTGGTAAATAGATCATGTAAACTAGTATCTTAAGAACACAGAGGAGGAAGGAGTTGAATATACATTTATGTATTAGGTAAAAGTAAATATATTTTTACTACCATATGAAATGCTCAAAAAAATATTTGCTGTATTTATAATAAGATTCAGCATCCAAAGGAAGTAACCAAATAAAGTGGCACTAGGAACACTTACAGGTTGATGCTTGCCACGAAGCCTACCACGGAGCGCATGCCTCTGCTGGGGTCATGGTAAACGTCCATCCCGATGACCATTAACTGTTTCTGTGTTAGGAAACAAAACAAAACAAAACAAAACAAAAACAAATCAAAAAAACCCGAGTGATCCATCACACTGAAAACTGAATTTCACATAATTTTCATGTGTCAGAAAACATTAGTCTTATTTTATTTGAAAAACAGGCAATGAACCATTTAGACTATGAAACACTGAGAGTAGGGCTAACTCTATAAGGAAAATGAAGAAAATAGCTTCTCTGGAGAGCTGAATAAAGACATATCTCAGCATCACTCACCAGAGGAATATCCACTCCCCAGAGCTCGCCACCTAATTTACAGTTAATCTGAAGTAAAATCTTCTGGGCCACACTCCGAAGCCTGGTGGGCTGACCAATGGTTCGGACATTGATGACCTATCATGAAGGGACCAAAAGGTATGGGGAAAGAGGATACTATCAACCTCTCAGACAATGTAAACAATTCAAAGTACTATATTTGTTTAAGAAACTCCAGTTAGCAGTTAATACCTTTTGTATTAAGTTTTAGTTCTAGGGTTTCTAGGAAGGTGCGTGTGCATGCACACACGCACACACACACACACCACAAACCAAATAAAAAACAAAAACTTCCAAGACATCTCATGCAGAGTAAATTTTTTTAACCTCCGCAGAAAAACATCTTTCCCCTTTCAGAGTGGAGCCTATATTCTCAGAACCCAGTCATGTGAAACCACCTGGAGACTCACCCTCTGAACAAGCGGAAGTACTAATTTGGGAATATGAATGCAGTATTTATGAAGAGCATCTGCTATTCTCCTGGTTACTCTAATAAGGGGAAGGTTTTGCCAGGAGAATCAACACATGCTGGCTTCTAATAGTTACTTTGGTCTTTTTGTACACACATATCCCTCTTTTCCAAGACTCAAGGGAGGCCAGAGTGTCTGTCTGTGCATCCGGCCCAGCTCCCACTCACCTGTGAGGGCACTGGAGCCTGTACACAGCATAGTTTTTTAATGGCCCCATAGAGATCATCGCGTGTCCCCATGATGATGCAAACGACCATCTGTATCTTCCCCTTGAGGAGATAAAGTGTACATAAGTCATGCTTTGGAACTCTCGGGGGACCCTGACAAGGCTCCAGGCAGGGGCAGTTTGAGAGTCTGCAAAACCACAGGAATTTTAAGGTGAAGAGGGGACTGAAACAAAGGGGGCAGACATTCTAACATAGAAAAAAGTCCTGGACCATAAATGTTGGGCCCAGGGCTTCTCTGCATAGATACTGTAACATAGATTACTGAGTTATCATAGATTACTTAGAGCTGATAACCTGATTTATTTATTAGTAGGCTTAAGATGCCTAGAAAAGGACCAGGCTTGAAAATATGCAAGGGTTATTTACTTATTGCTTGCTGCTTTCAATGTTTTTTTACCACTCTCTTTAGTAAACTAAACACCTTATTACATTCCTACCACAAAACTTTAACTGAGGACACATGGAATGCAATACCACAAGAAAGGGTTTAGTGCCAAATGCACATGGAAATGAAGCTACTGCCAAATCCATAAGTAGCTTTCTCTGACACTCTGGTTAGGAGAGAGAATGATATTGCCAGCAGCACACCTCATATCAGCACCCTCTTCACTGCTTTAGAGATCCAATATAAAAAACAGAGGATCTTTCAAAGTCTGAATAAAGAAAAGTAGTGTTGAAGTGAGATAAAGCTGCCAACCCTTTATACCAGAAACAACTAAATGCTAAATCAATAGTATGCTATTTCAAATCAAGATTAGTGTTAGATTAAGACTTCTCAGAGAACATTGCAGCAATATCATCAAAGAACTTCCAAAGTCACGTAGAACACAGGCTGCACATTGGGAGTCTATGGGCTGGATCTAGCAAACAGATTTGGTTTTTCAGTTCCTACAATGATTTACAAGTTTTTTTTTAAATTAACCGTTAAATGTAGGGAGGTGCACACATAAGCAAATCCAGATTTTTGGCTTCTATTGAAAACAAATTAAAAATCAATAGGACAATGCTGAGCTTTTATTTGAAATCATGGAGTTTACTCTCTTTCGTTTATTACAGTCCCATCCTGGCCTACTCCACGTATGTGTATTACTCATCTGGCTCCCACAGACATCTGAGTTTGTGACCCATAACTAAGAGAATAATAAAACAATGCTGTAAAGATTACAGAGAGACAGCAAGACCAATATGAGTTAAGTATGACAAACATGAATGAAACTTGTGTCCATGCTGCATGAAAACAGCAACACATCTCATGAAGAAAGCATGAGGAGCTGTGAATGGGGGAGTTGATGCACTAAACTGGGCTGTTCTTTTGAAAGCAGAGCAGACTTCATCAATCAGCAGGCATTGGGGGGAGGCCATGGCAGAATATGGTAGGCATGGGAAGGAAGAGGAAATTACAAAATAGAGAAAGAACATGAGTGTGCCACTACAGATGTATATACCCAGAGTAGTAAGTCAAACAGAAAAAACTGTGATGCCAAGATAATATAATTCTAGTACTGATCTCACAAGAACTAATCTTCAATTCAGGGATTACTTCCCAAAACTTTCCTCTGCTTTTGTTTCCTCTTTAATCTTCTTCCTGTTTTCTGTACAAAGATAAGAACTATAGCCCTGAACTACTCAGTTGTTGAATACTATGACCTCCTCAGCTCCAGTGGTCCTGATCAGCCAACAGCACCAAGCTGATAGGCCATCTGCCAGCCAGGTTGATCTGAATCAACCAAAGCAATATGAATCTCAAATTAGGCCAGACTGTTACAGCCCAGTACTGAATCGTGCAGGATGGCACCTGGCCCAAGAAATTGCTTTCTGAGTACGACATGTTCTATATAGATAACAAACTAAAGTTAAGTCAGCTATTCTCTCAGCCAATTACGTGACAAACAGAACACTAGAGTGAGAATGCCAACACAGAATGAGAGAAGCAAAATTAACCAAAGGGCAAGAGTATTTTCTTAGTTCAGTACTTCATGTACAGATAAGTAAGACACAGGTTTCTGAACATCATTTACAGCAAAATGCTAACCATGGTCATTTAAAATAAAATATTCTAGTATTTTAGAACAGGCATCCTATAAATCTACTTAAATTAGTACCTCAACTCCAAGCATGGATTGAATGGTTCTGACATATGTCTCTATTCGATCATCCTTTAGTTCAACCCATGCTGGTGGGCTCAGGCGCATTCCAATGGGGCCAGCTATCTTCTCTAACATGTTAACCAGTTCTCGGGCTTGGTCCATTGCTCTCTTTGGGTAAAACAGTGCCCAGAAATGCATGGGGACCTAGAAACAACCATAAGCTAATTTTAGTATTTCCCACAACTTGAACAAACTCACACCCAAGAGATAGTATTCTTGAAAGCAACAAGAATGGAAGATTTATGACCATACTTAACAACATGGGTGAAACTCACCAACACAAAGTTGAAGAAATGAAGCCAGACATACAAGAATGTATACTGTATGATTTCAAGTACAAAAATATTTGAAACACATCTATGCCTTTTTAAGTCAGGACAGGGGCTATCCTTGGGTGTATGAAGGTGAAAGGTAGGAACTAAGAGCATGGAGGGAATGCTTCTGGGGCACCGGTTAAGTTCTGTTTCTTAATCCTTGATATTGATTACATAGGTCAATTTAATTTGTGAAAATTCATCAAGCTATACACTTAAAAGCATACTTTTTCTTGAAACATATTTCAATAAAAAGTTTTAGAAACAGATGTATACTCTATGTGTGGCCATAAAGACCAAGTTAACCAAAGACATTGAAAAATAATTATATACCATTTTATTTTTTGCTGCCTATGGTAGGGAATTTTTAATTTTGCTTCTTTCATGAATAAAAACTCCTTTCAGGAACCCCCTAGGGAAAAAAAGGTGGGAAAGAGGAAGGAAGGAAACAGGGAGGGTGGATAGGAGGCTAACACTATAGGAATTACTGCAGCAATCTGTTTTCTTTTCCTAAGTCCATGGTCAAGCAAAGGGATTACTTCTGACAACTCATTCCCTTGCTCTGTCTGAAGGACCCTGTTTAGTATCAGGATGGAAATTCAGTGGAGACTTTCATCCCTGCTCCCTAATTTCCACGCTTTTAGGAATACTGGTCCTCTTTCTACCACTTCAAAAATCACTTACAGTCAAAATGGAAAGGTCCCTGGTCACTTCCTTAATCCAGTTTAGTTCCTGAGATGTGATAAATGAAGTATTTCTTAAGTTAATTCTTTCCATTGGCAGAACACGTCCTTCAATCTAAACAGAAAAGAAATTACCAATGACATAAGCCGTTTGCAGACACTATTATTGTTCTCTCTGGGGCCTGGCTAGCTCCACTAGATAAACTTATCCCTGTTATAATTTTTGAAAATGGCAGAAAAATGAAATTGCTAGCAGTGAGAGTCTATGTCAATAAAACCCTGGACATATACAGATAAAATTGTTATAGGCACTGCTCTTTAATTATTGAAGCTTTCAATATGGTCTCCCAAAAAAGGAATGAACAACTGTCTCTTTCAAAGCAGTGAATGCATTAAAACAACTATAATTTTGAGATGAACAGGAAAATAACCTTTAAACACATATTAAGAGAAAAATTGATAGAAAAATAAAGGTAAAATTTCTTAACAATGCTGAACACAAATTATTACTTTATACAAAGGAACAGCTGGAAGGAAAAGGCATAGATATAATGAAAGAACAAATTAAAGTTAAGAATAACACATTAGTTAGATCTAAATATTCCCAAATAGGAAGATGACTAGGTTGATGATATATCAAAATATGATGGTCTATTTTGCAATCATTAAAATCACTTTCTAACACATGTAATATAATTCCGGTTTTGTTAAAAAAAATAAATAAATAGCTATGTATGCATCGTATAAACTGTATGAGTCCAAAATCAGTAGTGATTCTCTCTGGAGAAGTGTAATTATGGAGAATTCTTACTTTCTGTGACCTCTACTATTTTTGCTTTTTTTAAAATTTTTTAAAATTTCTTTTTTGAAGTAAAAAGAATACTTATTGGAAGAGGGATAACACTCCACAGAGTGTGGTCTCCTCTCAAAGACAGAGTAAGAGGGAAGAGAGAGGGATAGAGAGAGAGACAAAATAAAGGCACTGAGAGAGACTTATTTTTGCTTTAAAAAAATACTTATTTCATCTATAATGAAAAAAATTTCAACAATTTTCTTACTATAAAAGTCTAATACAATGAATGACAATACCTACATTACCAAGAGTGTAAGAAATCAGACTCAACTTATGCTTATGAAAGTAAAAAACTGTCGAAACTTTCTAGAGGGTAATTGGCAATGTATTATAAAAATATTAAAAACATAAATGTCCCCTGACCTAATAATTTTGCCTCCATAAATGTGACTGTGAAAACAAACAACATGTGCAAAGATTTAGTTATAAGAATGTTCACTGAATCACTATTTATAATAGGAAATAAATTCAATTTGAATGTAAAAGATTAAGAAATGCAATTAAAATGAAATATCTGGCAGCTACTAACATATTTAGAAAAATGTTAAATAACATGCAAAAATATTCTAAAAATACAGAAGGAAAAAAGGAGACCGTATGAATACATACTGGGTGTGAGCGTGCACATGTATACCCACAGAAATAACACTGAAGGATATGTTCACAAAGATGTGAACAGTGGTTATTTAACATAGCAAGATTATGCATAAACTTTTTTCTTTTTTGACTTACGTTTTCTGTCTTGAAATAATATTTAATAACATAGAAACATGTTCAAGATATAATTTTAAATTAAAAAAATATGCAAAACCATATGGAGTACAATTACAATTTTATAAGAAAAAGATTTACTCAGAGAAAAAAGTTTAGAAGAAGAAATTCCATTGAAAATATTATCTTTTACAAGTATCTAAAATAGATCACTGAGATATCATGGGATGATAAAATTACTCATCTTTTTATTTCATTTTTTATACTTTCTGAAGTTTCCACAATATTGAATATTACTTTTATTAAAAAAATAAAGAAAATGTAAGCAAGGAGTCAATTCAGCATACAAGAGAACTAAAGAAAAGACAGTTGTTTTGATATAACCTCAATAGAATGATGAAAAGTAGTAACAGCTAACATTTATTAAGCACTTGCTATGTATTAGATATTATGCTAAAGATTTTCCCATTTTAACTCAATAATTATCCTCACTTTACAGGTAAAGAAACTAAGAGATACTAAGCAATCTGCTCAAAGTAACGAAGATGGCAAATGGTACAAGAGATTCAAAGCCGAATAAGGTGACCCCAAAAACTCAGGACTTGGCTGTCACCTCAGGCTGCCTCTGCACTATGGATCATGCCACACAAACACAACACAGGACACAGCAACTGCAGGCAGAAGGGCCACAAGAAAATCAGATTGTACAAGTGTGAGACTCTTTATGCCTACAGAAAGAAGGATAGTAGTATAGTCAAAGAAACACAAGTTAATCGTAGGGAACGAAAAAAAAATGGGGAAAAAAGAAAAAGACATAAAACAAGAATAATAATTTGTGTTGGAAAACTGAAAATGAGATAAATTTTAAGTCAACATTTCTTTTGCAATCTGGAAAATAACAGCTCAGATCTCTGGGAAATACAGAGGGAAATCTATTAGACATACTTAGCAAATTCAGTCAAGGAAATTCAAGTACTATGAGTAGGACCAAAAAAAAAAAAAGTATTATAATAAAGCAAAAACTCCAAAATAAAGACAAGATAGGAGTTACCAAACAGTGTCACAAAGCTCTGGAATTGTTGGTTAATGCTGTTTCCTATCCCACCACATCCTCTGGGTTACCTTATGTACATCCTTCTGCAGACAAAGTCCCCAACGTGTTAGTTCATTGCTGGCTGTCTCATTCTTTGAAATTCTCTGTAGCAAGCATTCCAAAGCATTATGGTGCTGTTTGGGGCTGAGGTTGATCTGCTGGGTCAAATCCTGAATATAATTAAAATGGAGATAATAAGAAAGTGTTACTTTTTCAATATGAGGTTCAATAAACCCCAATATGTCTAAAAAGTTTCCATAAGAATCTTCTTATTGAAATCTGTAGAAATTTTCAATTATCTCCAAGGACTTTAATAAATATCTCTCAGGGATGTGAATGAGGTATAAGGTTAAAATTTTAATCCTAGAGGTAATAATTTTAAATGTTATTGTCTCTTTCTCCCTCATGACTTCTAAATTGTATCTCTTCCTTAAAGCCATGTTCTGAATTTTAAAAATATTGCTAAGAGATTAAGAGATTCTATGCAACAGGGGCAAAGTGGGCTTGAGTATACCTATTTAATATCTGGGAAAAACAGAGCGGAGGATGCCCTGTGCCAGGCACACAGCCAAGCATAACAAAATGAAAATCCAGTCTTATACTTTATCTCATACTACACCAGCCATTTAATGTTACAATAAGACTTTTTTTTTTGTCCAGATATTAGCCCATAATAGTTGTTTTCTAAATATTTATTGTTGAGTGAGTATCTAACACATGTATATGAAGATTCTGAACCACATAAATGAGTTCTTTATTCTTCTGGGACTAACAAATTATTCAGCTGTTGTTCCTTGAGAGGCAGTCATTAGAGACAGTAAGTCTATGGAACTATATGGATAGCTCTGTGATCATAAAGTCATCAGGAAACTAGGAGTTGTGTGGAAAGACCCTTTAAAAGAAAAGGTATCAGAAAGTAAACATGAAAAAAATCTCTTATAGGAATTTTGAACATCACTTCAGGATTTTTATGATATTACTAAAAATAATATGTGGCATCTGAGACAAACATGGTTCAAAGATAAGAGAAACGGGTTGGGAAAGTGAGGCGGCAGAGTAGCTCCAGTGTGGAAAGATCCAGGAGTCACAGAGTATGAAGGTGAAGCATGCAGGGTCCGGACTCATCTGCTGCACACATCTCTGTTTCTCAGCTATTTCCTACTGGAACTGAGCCTAACTCCCGAGACACCCTGAGCCTCACAGGATCAACATCTATACCTTTACCTCATCCTCTGACTTGTTACTTTTTGCTAACTTATCTCCTCCATTCCTTCAAACAAATTAAATGTTTAGAAATGTTTTTAAAAATTCAGTACTCTCAGAGAACCTCACTTATGATCCTATGACCAGTTTATAGTCACCCATCTAACTAAGAAAGATGAATACAGAATTGTTCCCTTTTATCCGATAACCCAGTCACTCTGCTGTTCTAACAACCTGCAAAAGGAAGCTCTGATCAGCTTTTTGAGCGTATGAGAAGAAACATGGATCATGTTTTATAAAGAAAACTGGAGCTTGGAAGAACAGACCTGCCCGGATAAAGGTGCAAGCCAGGCCCAGGTCTAGCTTAATCTGCTACTGAAAAGGTTTCCCACTCAAAGCAGGCATTTCTCACCTTCATGGCTCTGAAGTCTTTCTTCATCTTCTCAGGGATCCCAGTCATGAAGGAAAGCTCAGGCAGCAGCAGAATTTCACCTTTTAGCAGCTTTGAAGAGAAAAATTAGGCAGTGAGAGGATCCTGTTCCCATGACCTGTACAGGACATGCCATGCCCAGGGCTGGCCCTGCAGGGCTACCACTGATACACTAAAGAATATAAAACCACAAAGAAGAGGGCAGTGAAACACTGCAGGCATATTACCCTTTTCTCCTCAGTCACAATACCTATAGATATTGTTTAAAGGGGGGAAATATTGTAACTGTCAAAAGGAGAGAAACTAGAAAAACAAAAAAATTCTGTCCCTCTTGGGCCTCCAGATAAGCTAAGACAATACATTCTATCAAGTTGGTACCTCCACCTTATCTTAGGTTTTACACTTAAGACAGAGAAGTCAGGTGTTAAGGCGCTTTCCCTCACTCCCAATCCTCTTAAAATGTCTAAAATTTCGCTTACAGTGTTTTAATCTTCTTAGCAGCAAACTGTGTGATTCCTAACTCACTCATATGGATATTTAGCTCCTCATTATAAGGACTTCAAAAGCAAATCCTATGAAGTGAGGAGGCGCCCCCAGCTAGCTAGAGGAGGCAAACAAAACCCTGCATAGCTTTTCCTGCCACCCTGTAATCATTGCTCCTCAGCTCCCAGAGCTGTGATGAAGGTGAAGAACAGCTAATGGACATCCCCACTCACCATGCCTTGTTTATTTTGTCTCTCACTGGGCCTGTGGATCAGTAGTGGCTGGTCCTCTTCCTTAATTGTGATCCCATAGTTTTTGCTACAGCAGGGAAGAAGCAGAAAAAGAAATCAGAAGCAGCATCACTAACTACTCTTATGTAAACATAGTCTGAGTCTCTTAACCAAGACTGAAGCACAAACTTTGTCAAAGGTCCATCAGAAACTCATCATAGCATACTTGTAATTAGAAAAGCTGATTCAAATCACTTTGTAATTAAATAGAGGAGAACTAGACTAACAGTCCAGAAAAGAATCTGTAAACTGCAGAATAAAAAGCTTAGGCAACTAGACAGGCAAAATGACAGTAAAATGAATGACTTGTATTTAATCTCTCAAACCAGACTTCTAACCAAACCAACAAAAGAAGTACAATTCAGAGCTCTGTAATTAATTTATAAAGTAACTTCCAAAAGTACTAAAAGAAACAAAATTGTAAAGGTGACATATTCAGAGCTAATTTAATCTAAGGTGCATTATCAATCCAATTATTTTTAGTGTCCCATGTTACCCCACTATGGAACTTAATATCCTGTTAGAGAACTATAGACTATGACTCACCCCCACCCACAGGTCCAAGCCCAGTCTCTTCTACCTGTAGTATTCCAAAAATGTGATCTCCTTTCCATCAGACATTGTGAAGCTATCTTTTGGAGTCTTATTCCAATCCACATCATCAATACGATAGGTACGATTGTTGTATCGGGTTATGACAATATTGCCAACCAGAAGCTTAGTGCAATCATCCTGGAAGTTTTCTTTATTCTGCTGATACATGGCATGCCTTTGGAAAGAGAAAAAAGACTTTCGGATCACATTTGTATACACAAAGCAATATGAAAAGGATGGGGGATGCAAATAAGTATTTTAGGGGTATAATCACAGCCATATAGCACCAAAAGGCTCCAGTGTCTCTTTGAAGAGAGAGGATTCTCATCTCTTCTTTTTGGCATTACCAAAAAACAAAAACAAAAACAAAATAGTAAAAGGATAAAAATCAAATTGAAAACAGCAACTATAAATTAATAAAATTCATTAAAATAAGATATTTTGTCACCAAAATACTATTTTGTATCATCATTAGGACATAGTCTACAGAGGAACAATAAGACATTCTCTAAACTATATGTACCCTTTGTAGCTGAACGAAGAAACTACAGTAGCTATCAGAAGGCAGCCCTGGTGAAGATGCTA
Source organism: Macroglossus sobrinus (assembly GCA_004027375.1). Classification (NCBI taxonomy): domain Eukaryota; kingdom Metazoa; phylum Chordata; class Mammalia; order Chiroptera; family Pteropodidae; genus Macroglossus; species Macroglossus sobrinus. The sequence continues at coordinate 574,481 of PVKZ01000295.1, forward strand.
AAGATGCAGAAATGAAAAGACTCACCATATACAATTGTTTCCCTGTGGTAACCTAACAGTGCAGTGAACAAGGCAACACAGCAAACTCGTAGAAATACGCCCAGGGATTCAAGAAAAGTTTACAGAGGCAGCTGATCCCCACAGGAGCAAACTGCCAGGAAGAAACCACCACAGCAGGGGAATGAGTGACACTCGAGGCAGAGGCAGAAGCATGCAGTGGACTAACTAGGATCTGGGACTGGATAGGTGAAAGGGGAACAGAAGATGATAAGTGCAGGCTGCAGACAGGCAGGGATCAAATATTAATTCCCTTATAAATCAAGGATCAGAGTTTTAACTTTTCTCTGTGGGCCATGTCACCTGGTACATTCCTCAGGAACACTGGTCCCTTGACAGGTTATGAGAGGGTAAAGAAAATTCCAAAATCAAAAAAGTTGAGTACATTCTGCATATTATAACTCCTTAGAGATGACCAGATTAGGCTATCAAAGGGCAGAAACATATTTAGTTTTATTTACCTCCACTTAAAAATTACCTTTTAAAAAATATTTTACTTTGAAACAATTATAAAATCAAAGAAAGTTGCAAAATTTGTAAACAGAATTTCATGTACGGAATTAATATTGGTACATTACTGTCAATTAGACTACACTTTACTCAGTTTTCATCATTTTTTGCATAACACTGATTTATGGTTCTGTACAATTTTATCTCATTTATAGGTTGTGTAGCTACTACTACAACCAACTGTTCCACAGAACTGTTCCATATCACCATAAAAGAACTATTTCATGCTACCCCATAAGAGTCACACTTTTTCCTCTTCTGTCCCTTGGCAACCAACTAATCTGTTCTCTATCTCTATAGTTTTGTCATTTTTGATAATGCTATGTAAATGGGACTTTATCATGCAACCTTTTGAACATCAATATTGTTCAATAAGCATAATGCCCCTGAGACCCATCCAGAGTATTGTGTATATCAGCAGCTCACTGTCATTTGTTGCTGAGCTGTATTCCATTGTATGGCGGTACCAGAGTTCATTTAACCATTTGCCTGGTGAAAGATGTTTGGTTGTTTCCACTTGTTTGCTATTGCAAATAAAGCTGTTATGAACATTTGTGTACCAGTTTTTGTGTGAACCTAAGTTTTCATTCCTCTGCAAAAAATGCCCAAGAATGTGACTGCAGGGTCTTATGGTTAAATGCATGCTTTGTTTTATAAGAAACTGCCACAAAATTCTGAGGTGGTGGAACCATTTTATATTTCCACCCATAGAATATGAGGAACAATTTTTCTACATCCTTACCAGCATTAGGTATTTTCACTATATTTTTAGTTATTGTAATAGGTGTATACTAATATCTCATTGTAGTATAATTTGCATTTCGCTAACGGCTAATGATGAACATCTTTTCATGTACTTATTTACCTTTCATATCATCTCTCTGGTAAAATGTCTGTTCATATGTGCCCATTTTTTTATTGGATTGTTGTTTAATCATTACTATGGTTCTGCTGAAAAAAGTGTTACATATTCATTGTAAAATAAAACACAATTACAAAACACAGAAATTGAACATGGTTTGTAATGCCTTCCTGATAGAGACCCACTTTCCCTCAGCTTTCCTTAAATTTGTGAATACTAATAATTTAAATATATATATGTGTAATCATATGTGTAATCATACCACATACACTGTTTTACAACTTGATATTTAACTTAATATTATTTGGATAGTCTTTCAGGATAATATAAACATATAAGGTTTGTAAACAAAGACTACTTTCAAACAAGTCATTTCAGATTCCAAAGTACTAAAATTAGCCAGCTTTAGTTCTGAGTTATGAAGAGAACCTATAGGTATACCAATGTAATAATGATCGTAAGGAATTAAAAATGTTGGTGCAATAATGATATTATAGCTATGTTTTAAAATCAAAGTCAATTTAGGATATATACACTAAAATATTTGTGAAATAAATAAGGCATCTGGGATTTGCTTCAAAATAATGCAGTTTGGCTGGAGAAAATGGTAGGAGACTATATAGAACAAAGTTGTTCAGGAATGGATAATTGTTGAATCTATAAATGGGGATGAGAAGATTGATTATACTAGTCTCTCTACTTTTGTAAATGTTTTAAATTTTTCATAATAAACTTTTAAAAGTAAAAAATATATTATAATAATTAAAATATAAATACACTCTGGCAGGAGAGGGAAAAATACAAAAATTCGATCCTTTTCTAATTAAAAAAAAAAAGTTAGCATATATAAAACAAAATAATTATAATTCTGTAATTCTTTTGATGATATTTAAAAGATTACTGAATCTATGAAAGGAAAGTAATTTGAGCGCAGTACAAATCGCTTTAAAGAAAAATAAAGCATGACTCCCAACTTTTAGAAATCTTAGCAAAGATGATGGAGACAACAAATCTCAGCTTGGAAATCAAATTTATAAATTAAAAAATTTAAGAAATTGTTTTAATTTAATAATTAAGAACTTGTTTTAGTACTCCGAGGAAATGAGAAAGAAGTGAGTATGATAAAATAAAGGACACCCAGATGTAGAAGACAAGTCTAAGAGATAAAAGATTATATCTATATCTATATCCATCTATCTATCTATCTATCTATCTATATATATATATATATATATATATATATATAAAGATATAAAATTTACAGAAGGGAAACAATCAAAGAAATAAAAGAAAATAACTAAGCTGAAGAGTTAGATCCAATTGAAAGAGATCAAAAAAACAGTAGCCAAAGTAATGAAAAAGATCTGAATCTGCAAGTTCTGAAAAAATTTGCATTTCAAATATAAAAAGAAGTTGGTAAGGTGTTTCTTTTTGGGGTCTGGAATTAGTGGCCTTATTTAGCTTTCACCATTTTTATACACAATGATTTGTGTATATACTAAAAAACAATGAATTATGCACTTAAAAAATCCTGAACTATGCACTTCCCACATACTCTCTATAAGATCAGCAGTCTCTTATAGTAAGCAGTATGTCAACTTCCTCTTTATATTAGATAGAATAGATGTCTCATCTTTTGACAGTTCTGGAGGTCTCACCAAGATAAGTGTGAAAACTCTTCATAGTCAACATTACAGGGAGTCTCAGGCCAACAGATGCTCTCGCTGGGCCCTTTGTGCTTAACTCCATTTGTCCTTCAGATTTGCTGTCAAGGGAGTCACTCCCAGCATCCATTGGTGGTCTATTTCATTAGGCTCTGGTATAACTGACCTCTTCCATTTAGAAGTATATTATTGGGTATAAAATCACACCCAGGTCTTTAGGCTTTGGGTTTTGAAGGTATACCATTTGAAAATATTTTTGCCATTAATTTGATTATTTGCCATTTGCTTACATTGCTTTTGCTATTATTTGTCTATATGCCCAAAGTCTTCTTTCATGTGTTTTGTTTTGTCCTGAATTTTCTTGTCTCTGTTACATGTACAAGAGAATGTTCTATAGAAAATAGATGAAGGTGTAAGTCTCGAAATCAAGCCAACCCACTCCTGAGGGATCATAGTTGGAGGTCCATTAGACCAATGACCAATTTGTAAAAAAGCAATTGGTTGAGTGTCATGAAGGCACTCCTTGTCTTGTTAATTTGTGAAAGAATGCCACTCTGTTTATTTAGTCCAAATTCCAGGGTCAGTGATAGTTGGGTCGCTGATCTCATGTCCCATTCCTATCTGTGGTTGGAACCTGAAATATGGTTCACAAACACACATCCTTAGACAACTTTAATGCTCCTTTCTTGTTTGTCATAGGTTTGCCTATGTCAAATTCTCAACCTCTCCCTGGAAGAATTTCTGCTTCTGATATAAAGGCATACTATATAATCTTAACTCTTGTACTTTCCTTGGTGAAAGGCAAAAAAAAAAAAAAAGTAAATTAAAATGCCCAATCCGCACATGAAACACTGTCCAATATAGATCATACTCTAGGTCATAAAACAAACTTCAGTAAATATAAAAGGATAGAAATACAAAATAAGTCCTCTGACCACAATAGAATGAAATTAGAAATCGATAACAGAAAGAAACTGGGGAAACACAAGTATGTGTAAATTAAACAGCATACTCCCCTAAGTAATCAATGAATCAAACAAAAAATCATAAGGGAAATTACAAAATACTGTGAGTTAGGTTAAAATGAAGATACAACATACCGAAACTTATAGGACACAGCTAAAGCAATACTTAGAGGAAAATTTATAGCTGTAAATTTCTACATTAAAAATAAAGAATATCTCAAATAAATAACACTACACCTTTAAGACACTGGGAAATGAGGAGAAAACTAAACCTAAAAACAAATAGAAGGAAGGAAATAATATAGGAGTGAAATTAATGAAACCAAGAATAGAAAAACAGAGAAAAATCAATAAAACCAAACACTGACTTTTTGAAAAGGTCAACAACACTAAGAAACCTTAAACTAGACTGCCCATGGAAAAAAATGAGACTCAGATAACTGAAATAAAGAATGAAAGAGGGGACAGCCTGCCTTTTATAATCCCTTTTAAAAGGATGATAAGGGAACACTGTGAACAGTAGTGTGCCAACAAATTAGATAACCTAAATTAAATGGACAAATTCCTAGAAGGACATAAACTACTAAAACTGACCTAAGAAGAAATAGAAAATTTGAATAAACCTCTAACAAGTACAGGGCTGGAATTAGTGTTTTTAAAACTGCACACAAAGAAAAACTCGAGCATTCAAAGAAAAATGAATCCAAATCTTTCACAAACTCTTACAAAAAATAGGAGAGGGAGGAAATACTTCCCAACTCTTCCTATAAGGCCAGCATTACCCAGACATCCAAATCTGATAAAGGCATCACAAGAAAAGTACAGACCAATATCTCTTATGAATACAGACACAAAAATCCTCAACAAAATACAAGTGAGCAAACAAAATCCAGCAACATGTAAAGAAGAATTATACACCATGAGCACATGGGCTTTATTCCAGAAATGCAAGGTTAATTTAACATCCAAAAAATCGATTTAAAATCAGATAGAACTTTTTTTTAAAAAGTGATCATTTCAAAAGACATGGAAAAAGCAATTGATAAAACTCAATATTCTTTCATGACTAAAAGACTCAAGAATCTAGGAACAAGATGGAACTTTCCCAACCTGATAAAGAGCATCTACAAAAAATCCACAGCTAACCTCAAACTCAATGGTGAAAAACTGGATACTCTCCCCACAAAATCAGGAACAGGACAAGGATACCTATTCTCATTGCCCCTATTTAACACTTTGATAGAGGTCCTAGCAGGGCCATTCACAAGAAAGAGAAATAAAAGGCATTCAGATTGGAAAGGAAATAAAAATATCTCTATTTGCAGATGACATGATTTTCTATAAAGAAAATCCCAAGAAATCCATAAAAAAAACTATTACAATTAATAAATGAGTTCACAGGGGCTGCAGGACACAAGATCAATACACTAAATTTAATTGTATTTCTATACACTTGCAATGAACAATTAGAAAATCAAGTATAAAAAAATTTTCATTTATAAAAGCACAAGAATAAAATACTTAGGAATAAATGTAAAACTCGTACTCTGAAATCTATAAAACACCTTTGAAAGAAATTAAAGAAGATCTAAACAAATGGAAAAAATCTTGTGTTCATAAACCATGAGATTTAATATTGTTAAGATGGCAATACTCTTCAAATTAATCTACAGATTCAACACATTTCTATCAGAACTCCAGCTGGCTTCCTCACAGAAATTGACAAACTGATTCTAAAATTCATGTGGAGTTGCAAGGGATCCAGAATAGCCAAAACAATCTTGAAAAAGAAAACAAGGTTGGAAGACTCATATTTCCTAATTTTGAAACTTATTACATATCAATGATAACAAGACAGTGTGGCACTGTCTTAAGGATAGTTATATAGATTAAAAGAACAGAACTGAGAGTCCAGAAATAAACCCAGGTATCTTTGATCAACTGATTCTCAACAACGGTGCCAAGATCATTCAATGAGGGAAAGAACAATCTTTTTAATAATCGTTGCTGAGATAACAGGACAAAGATGTCTACATGCAAAAGAAGGAAGATGGACCTGTCCCTCATACTATTCACAAAAATGAATTCAAAATGGATCAAAGATCTAAACATAGGAGCAAAACTATAAAATTCTTGGAAGAAAACATAAGGGTAAATCTTTATGACCTCAGATTTTGCAAAGGATTTTTACGTAAGCAACAAAAGATAAAACAGATCTCATTAAAAATAAAAAATTTTAGGCTTCCAAGAACACTATCAAGAAATTGAAGGACACTCCCAGAATGGGAGAAAATTTCCAAATCAAATATCTGATAAGTGATTTGTATTTTGAATATATAAAAAAATATTGCAACTCAATAATAAAGACAAATGATCCAATTTCAAAAGCAGGCCAAGGATCTAAATAGACATTTCTTCAAAGAAGACACAAATGGCGAATAAGCACATTAAAAAATTTATCCATAGCATTAACCTTCAGGAAAATGCAATCAAAATCACACCATTCCTCACCCAGTTAGAAGGCTAGAATCATAAACACAGATAACAACAAGTGATGGTAAGGATGTGGACAAATCAGAACCCTCACACACTGCTGGTGGGAATGTAAAATGGTACAGCCACTTTGGGAAACACTTTGACAGTTGCTCAAATGGTTAAACATAAAGCTACAACATGATCCAGCAAGTCCACTCTTAAGTATCTACCCAAGAGAAATGAAACCTGTGCACACAAAAATATTTGTACATAAATGTTTATGGCAGCATTACTTGTTAGCACAAAGGTGAAAACAACCCAAATGTCCATCCACTGATGAACAAACAAAATAAGATATAACCATTCAATGGAACCATTTATTTAGTCACTAAAAAGGAATGAAGTACTGATAATTGCTACAAGGATAAACTTTGAAAACATGACAAGTGAAAGGTTATTATACATATATTATATAGTCCCATTTATATGAACTGTTCGGAATAGGGCAATCTACAGATACAGAAAGTATATTAATGATTGCTTAGGTGTAGGGAAGGATGAGCGAATTGGGTAGTGATGGCTAAGAGATGCAGTTTCTTTCTGAGGTAATGAAAATGTCCTAAAATTGATTGTAGTGATGGATGTACAACTCTGTGACTATTGTACAATGTGAAAACTCTATCTCAACAAAGCTATAAAAAGGTACTATCACACACATTTATCATCTCAGTTTCTGTGGGTCAGGAATTCAGGTATGGCACAGCTTGGTACCTCTGGTCAAGGGTCTTTCATAAGGCTACAAGCAAGGTGTCGGCCAGGGCTTAACTGAAAGGTGATATGCTTTTAAACTCATTCAATGGGCTGCTCCACAACATGGCAGCTGCCTTTCCCCAGGGAGAAGGACCCAAGAGACAGCAAAAGAGAGCACTAGAGACAGAGCCATAACCTTTCTAATCTCACCTCAGAAGTGACATCACTGACACCAAAAAAGCAACAAAAGCAAAAATAAATAAGTGGGACTATATCAAACTAAAAAGCTTCTGCACAGCAAAAGAAACCACCAACAAAATGAAAAGGGAACCTAACAAATGGGAGAAAATATCTGCAAATCATGTATCTGTTGAGGGGTTAATATCCAAAATATATAAAGTACTCATACTCAATAGCAAAACTACAAACAATCTGATTAATGGACAGAGACTCTGAACTGATTTTATTCCAAAGAAGACATTTAGATGGCCAACAAGTACATGAAAAGGTGCTCAACATCATTAATCAAATACAAATCAAAGCCGTAATGGGATATCACCTCATACCTGTTAAAACGGCTATTATCAAAATGACAAGAAAAAAGTGTTATCAAAGATGTGGAGTAAAAGGAACCCTTGTGCACTGTTGGTAGGAATGCAGCCACTGTGAAAAAAAGTGTGGAAGGTCCTCAAAAATTTTAAAACAGAACCACCATATGATCCAGCAATTTCACTTGCGATATTTATCTGAAGGAAACAAAAATACCCACTCAAAAAGATAAAAGATATATGCACCCTCCTGTTCCCTGCAACATTATTTATAGGAACCAAGATATGGAAGCAGCCTAAGTATCCCATAATGAATGAATGGATAAAGAAAATGTGATATATATAACAGAACATTATTCGGCTATAAAAATAGAAGGGATCCTGCCATCCATGATATGGATGAACTTTGAAGACATTACACTAAGTGAAATAAATCAGACAGAGAAAAACAAATACTATGTGTGAAATCTAAAAAAGAAAAAACTGGATTTGTACATACAGAGGACAGACTGCTGGTTGTCAGAGGCAGGCGAAATGGGTGAAGATTATCAAAAGGTACAAACTTCCAGGTATAAAATAAATCAGTCCTGGGAATGTGACATACAGCACGGTGACTATAGTTAATAATACTGTATTTTATATTAGAAAGCTGCTGAAAGAGTAGATCTTAAAAGTACTAATAAGAACACTTTTCTGACAAAAAAAAATTTGTAACTATAAATGGTGATGGATGTTAATATATTTATCATGTTGGTTATTTCACAACATATATATATAAGGAATCATTATGCTGCACACCTAAAATATGTTATATATTGATCATATCTCAAAAAAATATATGGCATCCTGTCACTTCTGCCAGATTCTATTCATTAGAAATAAGTCAATAAATGCAGCCCATACTCAAGGGGAGAAAATTACAGAAGAGACAAGCAGTATAATACTGGGAAACCACATCTTGACAAACTATAGTAAACCGCTGAAAACCCAAAACAAAATAAAAAGGGGTCATAATACCATTAAAAAAAAAGGTAACACTAGTAGTTGATCTGTTAATAGAAACAGATCATTACCTTCTGTATGCCAGAAGATAATGGGATATTTTCAAAGTGTTTAAAGTAAATGCAAAACCTAGAATTCTAAGTTAAAAGCACATTTTTATTCTTAAATAAACAAAACTGAGAGAATACGTCACCAGCAGATTCTACACCAAAGGAAATAGTCTACAGGAATTCTTCAGGCAAGGGGTAACTAGATTCCTGAGATGTGGAAGAAATGAAAAACACAGATTCCAGAAGGCTGGAGTAAGGAAAAGCTTCTAAGGCTTCCGAGGGGTGTGGCTGTGGGGCTAAAGAGACTTACAAAGATCTGAGATCAGGATAAAAATGGGCTTTAGGTTTTTTTCAGCAGCAAATCAGAAAGCAAAATGACAACGGAGCAATGTCATAGCAAGTTTGGAGCTTGCCCAAAAGGTATAAATATTTTCTATTAAAAAGACAGAATGATAGTGTAGGGGACGGCTGTTTACTCACCTACAGGATGAAGTGGGAAAAATCCAGAAATGAGGTGTATTCAAATAGCGTATTACTATGAGAACACCCAAAAGTTAAAAGGCAACAGTCTCATTGTGAAAGAATATATGAATGTGAATAAAGATACTAAAAAAAAAAAAAAAAAAAGACGATGGAGCAATGCTCTTAAAATTCCGAGGGAATTGATCTCCAACTTAGAACTTTATGCCCCAAGTCAAGTAAAATACAGACATTTCAAACATGTTAAGATTTCAAAAACAATGAGCCCTCCTCAGGAAAATTCTGGAAGGTACACTCTCCACCAAAACAAGAGACTAAAGCAAGAAAGAAGTAGTCACAAACCTGAGCTACAGATACTCCGTGAGAGGGAAAGGGAGTTCTCACTACAACGAAGAGGAACCCTACGTCCGTGATTATCCAACCAGCCTGGAGAGCCACCGGTCCAAACTGATGGGTTTAACAGAGACTTCAGAGATTTCTAAGATGATACTGACTTTTGTGGGGATGGGTCATTACGTGAATTATCGAGAACTTAAAAGAAATATGTGAAACTTAACCTTATTTGGCAAACTTAGCTCTTTTGTGGTTCCCAGTGTTTCATGAGAACACAAAGGACATGGGGGAAGAGAAGTGGCAGAACTCCAAGTCTGTAACAACTGCAAGAGTATGAGGGAGGACTAAGGACCAGGATCACAAACACAACAGGAAGATGCCTAACATAAGACTTCTTACTGTCTTGGCGACCGGGTGCTCAAAGCTGATCTAATTTGATTTAGACAATCCAAGAAATAAAATTTTGGAGACAGGAGGGAAGGAGGATGAAACTGACAAAATACCTAGCATTGAAATGTACAGCTGAGGAGAATTTAAAGTTGAATTAATGGTAAACACACATACAATTCTAAACTTAGAAAATAAATTTAAAAAGGCAATTTTTGCATCCAAGATAAACAATGTACAGAAAACAAAAATAATCAGTATATACTACACAGCTCACCTATATATAGCTTTTGTGTAGTCAGCAAAATATTACTAAAATTTTCAATAAATGGAAAGACATGCTATATTTGTGAATAGGAAGACTCAGTGAACATTCACCCAAGTCAATGCCAATCAAAATGCCAACTGACTTTTTTATTATTTTCACTAAATTACTCAACAGATCACATGAAAAAGTGGGTAGCATTCTGAAAACATAATTCTTTGACAAATATTAAAACTTAATAAAATTATAATAATTAAGATAGTATCAAATAGAATCAACCAGTGGATCAAAAGGAAATATTCAGAAATAAATCTAAATATTTCAGAATATGATAAAGATAGTGATTTAAATCTAAAGAAAAATATTGTCAGTAAGTTGTCTAATAGTACCAAAACAATCATGATAATCCCTACATCACACCAAGATAAATTCCAGAAGGTTTAAAACACTGGAAAACATACAATAAAATAAGAAGACCTCTCTACACAGAAAAGTGAAGGCAAAAATCATAAAGAAGGAAATAGTGAATTTGAAGACATCTATTTTGATTTATTATTCTTGAACACTTACTATATGCTAGGAATAAACTAGGGATGGGTGTAACATGTGAAAGAAAGAGACACAGCCCCCACAATCAAAGAGAGAGAAAATAAATCATTACAAATTCATCCAAAAAAGTCTGAGCCATCTTCAACCTCTGCCACACTCCACATCCAATCTGGAGATTGACTAAGCACTACTTTCAAAATCTACCCAGAAGACCATCACTTCTCAGCACCTCCACTGCTGCCATCTTCATTCCCCCACTGGTTTATTACAATAGCTTCCTGGTTGGTCTCTTTATTCTACCTCCATCCTAGTGGTCTATTCTCCTCACAGCAACTGGAGAGATTCTCCCACACTAAAGTCACACATGTGCTCCATCCTTCCACTGCTCTGACCTCACTCTGCTCTAGCCACCCCAGCTTCACTGCCTCTCCCTCAATGAGCCAGGCATACTTCAGTCTGAAGGCCTTTACCCTGGCTGTTCCTCTGCCAAGAATTCCCTTCACCCATATATTCACCTGGCTAACTCTCTCACCTCTTGTAAGTGTTGGACCAAATGAGCTTGACCACTCTACTTAAAATTATAGCTCTCTGTTCTCACCTTGCCCTGCCCCTAGTACTCTTCACCTCTCCCACCATGTTCTTTCCTCCATAGCTCTCCATACTTACAGTATATGACACAATTTACTTATGCTTATTATTGTTTATCTCACCTGACTACAATGTAAACTCCATGAGAAAAGGGATCTTCCCCTGTTTTGTTAACTGATATGTCCCACGACTCTGGTACACAACTAGACTTGGTAAATACACATTGAAGGAACGAGTGAATTTATCAGATAAACAGATTTATAAGGCCCTAATAACACCCAATAGTTGTACACAGCTGGTGGGAAAATAAACTGAATAAATAAAAAAAACTTCTAGAGGATAATTTGTTGATATATTTAAATATATTATATTAAATATTTATTTAAAGTCTTTAAAAGGTTTAGCCTTTTCATTCAGTAATTCCACTAATGACAGAGCCTCAAAAATAAATCAGAGATGCACTTCATGTAGCCATTACAAATGAAACACACCTATGCTTACTACAGTAAATATTTGCGACAGTAACACATTTAAACAAAAACTCAGGGTCTGTGTATATTAAACCTAGTTGTCTTAACCAGAGATTTAAATAAAATTCCTCCTAAGCACAGTAGGTCCCTACACAGATGTCTGGAGCACAGATGAATGGAGCACAGCTGTTCAGCATTCTTTATCTGTTCTATACAATTTAAAACCCAAACAGAACAACAGCTAATCTGTATTTGGTACCAGCTATCACTGCACTTTTCAGAAAATTGTTAGCTGTTTAAAGTACATCCCATCATTCACTCACATGACGTCCAGCACGGAATCATTTCGAATGACCTTATGGGAGACGTCAGCTAGCAGAAAAAGACCACCGTCTGTCCTCCGGATACTAGCTGCATAGCCTGGCCAGATCTGCAATCTGAAGACATAAGTGGGTTCTACATTAGGGTTCTAAAAGAACTACAGAACCTTCCATGCCCCCAACTGAAACAGTTTGAGCAGACACTGCTCCTCTCTACCAGCAATGAGAAAAACGCCAGAAAATAAATTAAATCAACACTAATGTGAATTTACTAAAATACTAAACTATGAAATAAATTTAACTGATAAATATACTCACTATCATAAAATACTGCTGGAATTTTTGTCCTAAATATGGTGATTGCAATGAAAAATTTCTTTCCAAAATAATCTATAGTGAGGAAGAGAAAAATACCACTGACCTGTGTTGCTGCAGTACCATAGCACTTGTTGGGTCATAGAAGTTTCTCCCGACGAGCTTCATATCCAAAAGTTTCATTACCCTGAAATAAAGAGCAAGAATGGGTTTTCTAGTAAAAGAATAAAAAAAACTCAATTCCATTACTCTTAGCTACATTTCCTTGGGAAGCCTGAAAGGTCAGAAACATCAGCACTCTTGCCAAAAAAAATGCACCACAGCATTTATCTTGGAGTATATGCAATTGACTGCAGCTTTTCTACTTACTAGGTACCAGAAATCAGGTTGATTTCCCAGGCTCAATTTACATGACTTTCATCATTAACTAAAAAAACATGAGATTTAATTTCTAAGTTTGTGAATATCAGTCTGACATAGGAAGTCATCTTTATTTTTGGTAGTTCAACTTACTAGGTAGAAATTAGGTCCTGTGTTAAATTTTTTAAAAAAAGATGATTTGAGAATAATATTATGAAAATGAGAAACTCTTTCAAAAAGTTTAAAAATCAAAAATTCAAGGGAGTGGGGAAAAATTTTCCCAGCCAAAATTTTTACAAACTACCTCTTCAAATAGCCCCATCACTAACACCAATAAGTATATACTATAAACATCTGTTTTTAAAGTTCCTGAATGAATCCAAAGGAACCCATCCCCCATCCAACTACTTCACACCACCTTTCACATACCCAAATCTGGTCAATCACTTGGGATAACTTTTGAGTAAGTTAGCCTCAATATCATCCATTTATTTATTAAATGTTCCCAAACTCTTCTATATACATTCTGTAGTGTAGTACCATCCAAGCGTCTTGAAGAGCACTGTTACAAACACAAGACTGAGGTTAAAGAAAATAAGATGTCAACTGTTTTCTCACCGACGGAAAACAACATTGTAGAAGGGAATGCACAAGTCAGAACAGGGCTCCAGGATCTTGGTCAACTGAATCTTAACGCTGATCTCGGCACCATCAGTTTTCCTTTGACTTTTTAACTCAAGAACCTAACAAATAAACATATGCAAGTAAAAAAGAAATACCAAAACAACCAAACTCTAATCCAACTGTGTCCTAGAAAACAACTAAAATATCTTAAACATGTTTTCTACTTCCCCATCAATTTGCTGCCCACACTGGACAAAATCACAGCATGACAACCAGATTTAAGAGAGGATATGGTAAAAGAAACCCAGTAGAGAACTGGCAATAGATCTCTTTGAATTTAAAATCTTAAACCTTTGTCACTAGGTCTAAGGCTTCCAATCCCATCTCTTATGTGAGAAAGGACTTCATGAAGAACTCAAATGTAAGTTTCTCAGTCTGTCATCTCTTTGTTATGGAGAAGTCTGCCTCCCTTCTTCGAATAGGAAAGTACAACTCAAATGTTTAGGAAGTCTATGATTTCCCACCACTCAAAACTCTTAGGTTTCATCTGAAAGTACATTTCCTATTTGGTCTCACTTGTTGAAGCTTAATAGGCAGATAGAGAATGGATCCATCAAAAGCAGTGACGTTTCCAGTGACAGCTTGATGGTCCTTCAGCATGCCAAACCTCATACTTTTGCACTCCACATTGGGGCTAGAAAATAATAAAGAGGATTTTATTTCAGTTTGACTCAAAGAGCGGTCTTTATTATAGCCATGTGATAGGTTTGTTTCTCTAACAGTCTCTTGTAACTACTGCTCCATCTAGTGGTCATATTAAAAATTCAAATACTACCATCTAACTGAAAAAGAACTTTGACCCACAGATGCTTGCTCACAAATTATTTTTTAAAACCATAATTCCAACCACCAAAGACAACTGCCTTAGCATGTCAGTATGCATTCTTCCAGAGTTTAGACCACAGGATCGAAAAACTTTTCCTGTAAAGTGCCAGGTAGCAAATATTTTAGACATTATTGGCCATATGATCTGTATTATAACTATTCAACTCCGCTAACATAGCACAAAAGCATCACAGACAATATGTAAACCAATAAGCTTGGCTATGTTCCAGTAAAACTTTATTATGAGGTTTTACTTCATCCTTTTTTGCTCATGGCTATTTCAACTTTTTATTGATTCACTACCACAAATATTACAGCTTTGAAAAACTCTAGTAGCTACTTTGTAACACAACTGCCCCAGTACATTAGAGGTCCCCAACCCCCAGGGCCATGTGATCAATCCTAAATTTATTGATATAACATTTAAGTTATTTTCTCTGATTTTCTCACACTTAAATTTAACCCTAGACTGTCACTTGAGAATCGTCAAATATTGGTATGAGATTCATGCAGGGAGGATCTATCTAGGTATTGTGGGATGTGTATCTTGTACCACCGGGGAAGAGGAACATCCTTTAAGAAGAGGAATGCAAAATTACAAATACAAAATAAGTTAAAAGGTCATGGAAGGGATCTATGTAAATACGAGGCCCTGAACTTAAACTGTTAACTTCACAGTAAATCCACCTCTAATCTCACAATAGGTGCATAAAACTGTACCTATTAAGTTATAATCTGAATTGGCAATATAGCCTAATGCAAAAAGAAAACATTAACCTTAAACTCATTGCAAGGATCTGAGTATGTGCATTATTGTGGGGTGGGGGAGAGGTACATCAGGAATTACACAGAAAATATTCAGTTATTCCAGGGGAATAATTCATTACTGCTAAGAAGTGGCTACAGAGAAAAAAAGCTGTGAATACCTAAAAGTCACATGATATTGGTAAACTGCTTCATTATGACACTGTATTTTGATAAGATTCAATCCCAAAGATTGAGGTATTCCTTTTGATCCTTGCTTCACAAGACGCTCTCTGGAAAATAAAACAACAAAGGCACCCACACATACCAAAACCAAAAACTCAAATAACCCACACCATAAAAGCAAACAAAAAAAAAAAGGAAGAAAAAGTAATATTTCATCCTTTGCTTACAGATACACAAAGCAAGAACTGAGACACACAAACGTAAGCTTTAAAGGCTAGTAGACAAATGAATAGCAATCTCTAATTAAGAAGCAAGGTCACTCTATTTGTTCTAGTAATATTACTAAATTAGGCCAACTAAGAACACAAGAATTCTATAGAAAAAAATTAACTCCTGCAGTACTTTCCCTAAATAATTTCCTTATCTTCAACATGACAAAGAATTGTCTATGTCTGAATTAGGAATGAAATGAAAAGTCATGAGTCCACTCTCTGGTACATCCTATCTATATTAACGTCATTTTCACTTCATCAGGAATGTCCCACCTCTTTGCCAGTCTCCCTACAAGCAAAAAATAAAACAAACTATCCTGCAGTACCTACCACCCACAGAGGACTTCAGCTACAAAAGAAATAGCATTTATAATACTATGAGAAGGCCCCCTCCCAAGCAGAGAAGGCCAGCCCCTGGCTTACTTTTCCTTATGTTCTGCAGTCCCCACTGGAAGACGATCCAGAGAGTGCAGTGATGACAAAGGCAGAGGTGGTGGTGATGGCTGCTGGGCAAGACCCCGAGAAGTCATGCTGACAGCACCAGGAGCCTTGTACACGCCTCTGCCTATACCACAAGCTGCTCTTCCCAATGGTAATATATTCGTATCAGAATTTCCTCTTCCAAGCATTCTGAAATGTTGAAAAGAGCAAATCAGGAATTTCTTAATCATGCTTCTATGTCTGCCCCATGCAAATGATTCTCTAAGTCTACATTATCTTCCTGGAGAAGTCAGCAGGAGGGTCCCAAGCCTCGGGATTCTCTACAACAGGGGTCCCTAACCCCACCTGGGCCACAGACCCGAAAGGTCAGTGGCCTGTTAAGAACCGGGCTGCACAGCAGGAGGTGAGTGGCAAGCAAAGTTTCATCTGTATTTGCAGCCTCTCCCCAGCGTTAGCATCACTGCCTCAGCTCCACCTCAGATCATCAGACACTAGATTCTCATAGAAGCAGCTGTCCTTGGTGCCAAAAAGGTTGGGGACCACTGCTCTCCAAGTCTGGTATGCCAACACGACTCACCAATTCCTACTAATATTGACTCTCAGAGCCAACCTCCATGCCAGAATTGAGGTGGAGTTTGACTCAAAGGACCACTACAATCAGGTTAACTTAAGAGGGCAAATGAAGTTGTGAACTGCCCAGTGGAGAACTACTTTTTTATCCTTTTCCAACAACTGATTGGATCAACAGCTACTGACTATTCTTAGAAAGTATCCATTGTTTTATATTAAACCATACATTATTTGTTTGTGAGATAATACAACCTTTTTAGACTTTCTCTTTGGACTTAAAAGAGATATTGCATCTGAATCTGACAGTTCCCTAAGAAGGCAACTTTACCCACCTATTCCAACAGATGGAGGCCTCTGCCATCTTGCTATCCCCAGCTGCCAACAATGATGGATCCGGAAAAGGAGGACGGGGTTCTTCTTTGTCCTTGTGCAACATACTGGTAGACAAACCTCGACCTAAAATGCCTCTACCTAAATAAATAATCAAACCCCAGCTTTAACTGTGAGTTAAACATGTTATACAGTTATTTTTCCAAAGATAAACTATATGAATTTAAGAACAAAGCAATCAAATATACCACCATGTTTTCTTAAGTTAGTTTTCCACATACCTAAAGGAGGCATTTCCCATTTTGGAGGGGTCCGCGACACTGTTTCAAGGCCCAGTCCTCGGAACATGGAGACCAAACCCATAGGTTCCTATAGAAAGTCAAAGAATAAAGTCATTCCAAAATGTAACTTAGATTTAAATATACCATTTATGTATGTATTTATATTTGTATAAGCTAGAGGACTAAGGCATTTACCTAAGTCCATCTAGCATTCATTATGAGGCACTTTATCTAGATTCTCAACTCTAGGATTTGAAATATATGCCTAGAAGATGCAACTACTTGTCAAAGGAAAAACCCCCAAAACAAAAAAATACCAATCAATACCCGATCCTTTTTTTTACCCAGGACTTCACACTTCTAAGCATTTTGAAACCCATTATTTTCTCTGATAAGCTATATGCCACCACTATGCATCCAGGCGTGGTCTTACCCTTTGTGCTAGTCCACTCTGTGGGCTGGGTTCCTCTGGCTTTCCAAATACATGGCCTCTGCCCACAGGCCTTGCTCTGCCCAAAGTTGAGTCCAAAGGTTTAGGAGTATGTATCCAAGACCCTGGCATCCGTACATACTGAGATGGGTGCCCAGGAGAAGGGCCCCTGAAGGGTGGTCGGACAGGATCCATTGAAAGGCTGCAGTAGACACAGTTGTCGTCCTGTTCTGGTTAATTACCTGCCAGCATTTTATAAAGATGAAAGAGTCCTAATTGTTTTCCTTTTCCTTCAAGACAGACTCACAAAGCATTAAACAAACAAACATACAAACAAATAAAAAAACTTACTTTAGGTCAGACCAGTGATACAACAAGCCGTCTATACCATGTTTACTTCAAAAGCTTATATTTAGCCCAGAATATTCTAAATGTTCTCCATTAACAATCCCTTAGCTGCCAACCCATCCCTGAATTTTCCTGTATGTTCTACCCAAACAGACTCTCTAACCACCTGTCGCAAAAGGAAGTATTTTTTATGTATGAGCGTAAGAAAGCTTATAGTTAACACAGCCATATTATAAAATTATTCTGTCAATAAATATTTATGGGTTTTGTTTTGGTTTTGGCCTCTTTCCTCTACCAGAGTCCTAATTTTTTTCCAATCCATTATCGCATTATACTATTCCATCTCTTCCTTGATCTCCTTAGTGGCTTCTCCGCATCTTTACCCAACTCCTCTATATAAAACTTCAAACTTCACCGGAACTGAGGTCTCCAGGGTACAGACCATTTTTGATTTGAGCCTACAACACCTGCTAAATCTCAGGTGACATTTTACATCTTTTTCTCCCCTTGTAATTAATTACCTGCCAGGGTAACCAAGGATGAGGCTCTTCCTGCTCCCCAAATCTCAGGTCCACTAGGCCTCTCCAAAATCACTTTATAACCTATAGATTTCAGGACTCCTTTAATGGGCCCCCTCCATCATCCTGACCCACCCTGGATCTCCAAAAAATCATTTATAGCTGAAAAGTTAAACAAGCCTTTTCTTAACTTTCGCAAACCTGTCTTAAGTATTAGCTACAGAGAAATCAGGCCATGCACACAAAGAAAAGACTGACACATAATTTCTAAGTCAATACTCTAGGTGGAGGTAGTTCAGAATCTGACAAAATTTTAATTAAATTTTTTAACACTAAAATGGCAGGATATGTCTCCCTTTCTCAAACACTACTACAGTTCTAAATGCTTAAACACCATTCCAGTTAGCCCAGCCTCTTTTCTCACACCTTCCCAACACCACCTGAAGAATCCAGAACAATCAGTTGCTTAACACTGCAAGGTGATATAACACCTACCAGTTACAGGATTTCTGGAATCCTCCTCTTTGTCCACCCTTCCCTCACTTCCATTATCTATAGATTTGGGCACCTCCTCCAGGAGGCCCTCTCTTCATATGGATTTTCTCCTTAGAAAGTTAGCAGATAGTTGGCTGACCATAGATCCAATAGGGAAAGGTCCCAAGACAGGTGAGGCCTACCTTCCCCACTTCCAGGAGCAAGCTCCGGGCTGGGGCAATAGGTCTGGGGCCTAACAGGAAGAGAGGCTCCCGAAGACAAATCCTCTCCTCCTTCCATCCCAGCAAATGTGCCATTCCCCAAACCCGGATGCCCGGCCCACCCTTCCAGTACAAATAATACATCCAATCAAACCCCACATGAGTTCCCTCTCCTCCGGCTGGCTACCACCATCCCACCTTTTCAAGGTCCCGCCTTCTCCTACACTCCCATCCTCAAATAACGACTTCCCGCCCCAGCCGGGGCCCAGAGCCCCTTGCGCCTGGTGGGGGGAGGGGAAGATCCATAATGGGCCTGGAGGGACCCTGCTCACCACCACGAGCTTGCGTGAAAGCCCACCAGCCTTCAGGAGAACGACCTCGGTCTCTCCGGCCTTCCACACCTCCGTCCAGTACACTCACCAGAGCCTGAGCCCTCAGCTGGCTTTGCGAATGTCCAGGGAACCCTGCGTTCAACGCACCCGCCACGCCCAAAGACCCACATGCTCAGACTCCAATTTTCTGTCCTCTCGCGGGACCTCAGAGCCTGAGCCCATTGGCTAAACGACGTGCCGCTCACAATATCCAGCCATTTCATTGGCTCCCCTACAAAAAGAACCTCTCCCTTTCTAGCAGCCTTGCTCTACAGGGAGATTAGTTCCAAAGGGGAGCTGGAAATGGGGGTCCAGATATTAGGAGTGAATCTAAGCATTAAAGGGTCACATTTTAAAAAATCCTGACTCTTATGTGGGCAACTCCTGTAAACAGATTAAGCTTACAGGCTCATGTTGAAATGGACTTGTCTCACCCTTCCCAGTTAGATAATACAGGGCTATAGGTGGTGAATAGGAAAGAGTAAGGTTCAGTTTACATTCAAATGACTAAGTATGTGATCTCTGCGCCTCACTTTCCTTATACATATGAAATAGGAATTAAAGCATCCATAGGATTGTATAGAAATGTACATACATTCATGAGATGATAATACATAAAATACTTAGCACGAGAAGATTGCCTGCAATAAATGTTGCCTATAAATTGCCTATTTGTTGATGCCTGAATCTGTGAGCCAAGAAGAGCTTTCTTCAAACTATATAAAAATATTGGTGATTAATTCTTTAGGTGATTAATTTCACCTAAAGAAATAAAGATTTCTCCCCTCTCCCAAACATTTTGGCAGTAACCCCACATCCCCCCAATCCGTTTTTCTGAAGTGGTTGGGGTCAAGCTTGGAAAGTTCGTGGCTGATGCCTTAGATATATGCAAATAGTTTGTGTGGAAAAAATAAAAGAAGTCTTTCCCAATCCTGAGATAGCTCATACCTTTTTAAATCCATCCATACATTCAAAAACACTCCTCTTCCCAAATCAGGATGCATTGAAAATTAATGGAGCAGGAAGATTTTCTAAACAGGATCTATTGACAGGATACCCCTTAGCTCTTTGTAGATATTTGTTTAATGTTATATTATAACATTGTAAGTTTTTCAACCCCTACAACCTTTCTACCTTACAATGTTACAATGTTATATTATCATAACATATAGGCAGAATTATTTTGTTGCCCTTCCAAAAATTTAGTAGCAAGTGCATTCAAAAAGATACACAACTGTTCTGTAACGTTGATAAAGTCCCAGCTCCCTGTCCTTATAGGTTCTCTTGAAGAAGAGCCCAGTTGGGACCCCTGTAGTAGAGGCCTCACAGCATCCCCAGCTTCACTTTTTCATGTCCTATAGCTTAACAATAGATTGTCCCCAGAGCTTGGAACATCTCCTGTCATAAAAAGTTGCCCTGAAACTTATGATGAATTCCCTCATGCTTACTGATCATAATCCTGGTCTAGCATTCTTTCCAAACTACTCCCATATTTGCTCCTGGGTTGCTAACGCCCCCAGAGGACCATGTTGCCAGAGAAACAACTCCCATGAAGCACAACAGACTCCCTGGGACCATCATGTAGCCCATGGAATAATGCCCAGATTTTCCTTCAAATACCCTAAGCCCAACTGAGAAGGCAAGGTAGTTTTTGAAGGTGTTAACTTGCTGTCTTTTCAAATCACTGGTGCTCTGACAATAAACACTTATTCTAAATAGCCAACTCTTGTGTCAATCAATTTGCTGAGCAGAACAGGCAGAATGAATCCCAGACTCAGCTGCCCTTCAGTACACTCTTACTAAATCTTTTATAAAGATTCATCCCATACTCAAGAAGTATTTGAAGGAGAAGATTCAGCAGATCTTCACAATAGCAATCCTCAGATAATTTTCTAAAGCTGTTGATTTTGTAATCTAAACCAGAGCACCATTACAAAGGGTATATGCATTGGGTTCCCTAGATTTCTATATCCCGTCATGCAAGAGTAAGTGGCCTCTGTACAGTATTTATAGCCAGTTCATACATCACAAATACTATTTATTTCACCAAAGGAAAATCTGTATAGTCTCAGCGGTAATTGGAGATAAAGATGCTTGAAGCTCTCTAAAGTGTGGACATCTGTTTAGAATCTTCCACCAGCTAATCAACCTCTCCTGGAGTTTATAGTTCTCACCAGGGCATGTCAATTGTTAATTAACGGTCCCTAAAACATCAATTGAAAATAGCATACACATTATTATGCTGTTTAAAGTATTTAAAATTGAATTATAGATGATACTTTCATAACATCATGTTCTGTCTACTTGGCCCTGCCGGGCTCTAAAGCTCTGAGAGAGGATGGTCCTGTCACTATATACAATTTGGATTTCCCAGGCAGTCATATCTTTAAATACTTTTGTCTTTGGTTCCCACAAGTACTTCATTTCTGACTATATATCTTGATTTGTTGTTGTTGTTGTTAAGAAAATAAGGTCACCAGAGCCACATAAAAATTAAAAGCAGAAAATTATATTACCTGTTCGACCTAGAAACTACAGGGAGAATTTGATTGAAAGTGGACCAATGTCTGTAGTACCTCTGGGTCTCCCCCTCAGCCTGACTCCCAAAGCTCCCACAAAAAAATTGTCAATAAATATGAGCTCACAAGAAAAAAATTAATCACAAAACACATTAGGCTCAATAAGAAGACAAACAACCCAAATTTTTTTTTTAATGAGCAAATATATAAACTGATCTTTCACCAAAGATATACAAATGGCTATTAAGCATATGAAAATGTACTCAACGCCATTAGTCGTTAAAGAAATGTAAACAAACACCACAGTGAGACATCACTTCACATTCATTAGAATGGCTATAATAAATAAGACAGAAAAAAACTGTGATGGTTAATTTATGTTTCAACTTGACTGGGCCACTGGATGCCCGGATATTTGAACAAACATTATTCTGAGTGTTTCTGAGAAGGTGTTTTGGATGGGATTAACATTTGAATTGAGAGACTGAGTAAAAAAAAAATTGTCATTCATGATGTGGGTGGATGTCATCCAATCAGTTGAAGGCCTGAATAGAACAAAAAGGCTGACTGTCTCTGGAATAAGAAAAAATTTCTCCTACCTGACTGCCTTGGAACTGCTTTTTCCTGCTGTCAGAGTCAAACTAATACATTGGCTCTTCCTGGGTCTTGAGGTTGCCAGCCTTTGGACTGAGACAGCACCATCAGCTCTCCTGGTGTGCTGGCTGGAAAACTACTGTTTGGCTATTGCCCATGGGAATATAGGCTGTCACCCATAGGAACATAACATTCTAACAATAAGCTTTCTCCTTCTGTACCCCCGCTTGCACACCCGATCTGTGGGTTGACAGGTAGTGAGTGAATAGAAGAAAAATAGACCTTTGTGTTCAGACAGAATGAAGAATGGAATTTTGGGCTTAAAAACCCTGTACCTCTACATTTCGGGGCTGCTTAATTTGGGGTCTGCGTGCCCCTGGCAGACCCAGCTGGCTGAATAAATAGCATGTTTTCTATAACTCACTGAGTTCTGGTGGTCCGTGAGTCTATCTGTGTGTCTATCCAGGGCTGGCGGCTACAACATTCGGAGGCCCCAGCGAGATCTCAGGGAGTGGCCCTGGGATCTGAGACCAGACAGGCCTCCGAAGCAGTTGCTGTTCCTGTTACAGATTCAAAGGGGTGGCCACCCTGAGATGTTCCAGGGCCCTTGAATGCCATGATGGGGTCAATGCCATCGTCAAGGAAACAACTTTCAAGACATGATCTTTGTTCCTGGTCTCGACCGAAATCTAGAATCTCCGAGGCCTCAGCGTCTGGATAAAAGGTACCTTTCCATTTCTGTTGGTCAATGGGGGTCCGTGGAGAGACTGGACACAGTCATATCTCCCAAACCACGGCCAGGCCGCAGGATGCCGCCTCCCGTGCCCTGTTGTTGGGTTCTGTTTATTGTCTCTGGTCTTGTCTAGGTTGTAGGTGGCGGACTTCTCTGGGTTCACCTACACCTCAGTAATTGTTCTTGTCTGAGTGTTTTGTGTTTTCTGCGCAAATGATGGTGGGAAGCCCGAGTTCACAGGAGACACCCTTAGGGTTTCTATTTCAAAGAAGAGTTTGTAGAGGGAGCTAACTATGGCATAAAGTTTTCTCCAGGCAGACTAATAACATTGTATAAAGTTGAGAGGCTGTCTTTTGATGTAAACTGGCCTCCTGAGGGTTCTTCTGACAGGGGTTTAATGAGGAATGTTTGGAAGATTGTCACGGGAGATCCAGGACATCCTGATCAGTTTCCCTACATTGATCAATAGTTAAACCTTGTTCAGAACCCCCCCTCCATCAGTGTGCCCTTTCTCTAGAGGCATGAGTTTTACTTGTGGGTGCCCAGAAACATGCAGCAACTGAATCTCCAAGACAGCCCAGTTTCTCAGTCCTCCAATCTCCACCAGAGGACAGTGACCTTTCCCCACCCTATATCCAGGACAACAGAGGCCTAATAACACCACTTCACCTCCTCGGACATGGGCAGGTAACCCCTATGGGGTTCCTGCTCCCACTCCAGGCAGAGCACCACCCATTACCACCACCACGGTCATTCTCCCCTTGCAAGAAGCACCACCCCAGGAGCATCACACATATAGGCCCTTTATGGTTTACCTTTCTTGACTAGTGACCTGTACAACTGGAAGGCACAGAATCCGCCTTTCTCTGAGAAACCCCAGGCCTTAATGGGACTCTTAGAAAGTGTTTTTCAGACTCACTGCCCCACCTGGGACGATTGCCAACAGCTTTTAATTATCCCCTTGACCTCAGAAGAGCGCAGATGCATTCACATTCTGACTAAAACACAAAAGATAGCTGAGGGAGGGAGGAGAGTTGAAGAAGCAGGAGAACAGATTGAGGAGGAATTACCCTCCATCCGCCCTAAGGACACAATTCTCAGGCAGGGAGAATGGCTTTAGAGTGGTACCACCAGATTCTAATTGGGGGAATCAGGATGGCTGCTTGTCAGCCAACTAATCTTTCTAAGGTAACTGAAGTTATACAGGGAGGTACCTCAGGAATCCCTTGGAGCATTTTTTGAACGGGCATACCAGGTATACACCCCTATTGATCCTGAGGCCCCTGAAAACCAGCAAGCAATTAATATAGCCTTTGCTACTTAAACAGACCCTGATATCCAGCGTAAATTACAAAAAATTAGAAGGTTTTGCAGGTATAAACCTGTCCCACTTGTTGAGATTGCCCAGAAGGTGTTCAACAACAGGAAGGCACCAGATGACCCCAAACATATGGCTAAAATCCAAAGCTACTGTCATCAACCTAGCCAATCTGTTGCCAGACCCAGACCTCGAGACCCCCATTGATGACTGCACAGATTTCACTGATGCTGTGTGTTCCTCGGGGCCAGACCTCAAAGACTCCTCTCTGCCTGAGGCCAATGAAGTTCTGTTCATGGAGGGGAGCAGCTTCATGAAGGAAGGAAGAGTTATGCTGGGGCAGCAGTCGTAACTCTAACTGGCACCATCTGGTCACAGGCTTTTTCCCATAGGACTTCTGCTCAAAAAGCAGAACTCATTGCCCTCACTGAGGCACTAAGATGGGGAAAAGATAAGGCAGTCACAATATACACTGACAGCCAATACGCCTTTGCCACTGCACATGTACACTGAGCCATCTACAAGGAAAGAGGGCTTCTGACTTCAGCTGGGCAGGACATTAAGAACAAGGAGGAGATCTTAGCCTTACTTGAAGCCATATAGATGCCTAAGGCTCTTGCTATTGTTCTTTGTAAAGGGCATCAAAAAGGGAATAGTCCTGAGGCTGAGGGAAACTGCTGAGCCAATGCAGAGACAAGAACAGCGGCCACAAGGCCCATGGGGCCCCCACCACATATACTGACCATTGTCCCTTACCTAGAACTGCCTCCATTTCCAACCTATATGGCAGAAGAGAACATGTATTTTCAAGACGAGGGAGCCACTAGAAACCAACAGGTGTGGTGGACGACCCCAGATGGAAAAATCAGGTTCTCATGAGCCCTCCACTAACTACACCAGACTACACACCTAGGGCAAACTAAGATGCTCCAAAAGGGAGAAGAACCACAAAGGAGATTGCCTCACAATGCCCAGCTTGTGCCTAAGTTAATCCAAAGAAGTGGAAGAAAGAAAAACCTAAGCATAGGGAAAGAGGAACTTATCCAGGGGACCACTGGGAAGTCGATTTCACTGAGGTAACCATAACTGTGGGGGGCTACAAATATTTACTTGTTTTTATAGACACCTTTTCAGGATAGGTAGAGGCCTTCCCCACCAGGAAAGAAACTGCCTTAGTGGTTACTAAGAAACTACTACAAGAAATTCTCCCTCGTTTTGGTCTCCCTGGAACTTTAGGTTTGGATGGTGGGCCAGCCTTCGTAGCAAAGGTATCACAGCAATTGGCTAGCTACCTAAATTTGCAATGGAAACTTTGCTGTGCCTACTAGCCCCAAAGTTCAGGCTAAGAAGAGCAAATGATTCAGACTCTAAAAGAGACATTAGTCAAGTTAGGATTAGAAACTGGTGGGACCTGGGTAGAACTTCTTCCCTTTGCTCTTCTCCGAGCCAGGTGTACCCCATATATTAATGGATTCACCCCATTTGAAATTTTCTTTGGAAAACCCCCACCTTTAGTACCTAAAATAGAAGATGAGAAAAAGGCATAACTGTGTAACCTTGTCTTACTTAAGTCTTTACAGGCCCTTCAAAGTATACAGAAGGAGATTTGGTCCCGGGTTCGTGCTGTCCACTCAGCTCTGGAGGACAGACTTGCCCACCAGTTTCAGCCTGGGGACTCTGTGTAGATCTGGAAGTTCACTTCCAAAGGACTAGAACCCAAATAGGACCTTTCACTGTCTACCTGACGACGCCCACTGTAGTTAAAATAGATGGCATCTCATCATGGATTCATCACTCGCACGTGAAGGCAGTACGAGAGTGAACAGCTCAGGAAGACGGGCCCTTAAGACTAAGACTCAAGCATATATAAGTCTAACCCTCTGTTTCTTCCTTTTTTCCTCTTTAGCCCAGGCATTTGACCAACCACAACCAAAACTAGAAGGAGCATTAATAACTTTGCTAACGACAATACACAGGTCTTAAATAAGACCACCCTAGACATAAAGAAGATTGCGGTTGTGCCTAAACCTAAAAACCCCTTACTATGTCAGGGTAGGAACTCCCCTAAACTTAACTGAGCTCAGCAGGCTAGAACTTCAAGTCAATTCACTAGCAGAAGTAGTCCTTCAGAATAGAAGAGGTTTACATTTATTATTCTTAGAACAAGATAGATTATGTATGGCTCTAGGTGAAACCTGTCACTTCTATGCCAATAACTCTGGAATAATGAGAAAAAGGTTATGACTAGTACAGAGAAATTTAGATGCCAGGGAAAAACACAGACTAAAATCAAATAACTGGTTTCATAGAATGTTCAATTGGTCACCATGGATAACAACTCTTCTATCTGCTGTAGCTGGACCTTTAATCCTCCTCCTCCTCTTGTTAATTTTTAGCCCACGTTTCCTCAAATCTTGTTTACATATATAAGGACAAAAATTAATTCTATTAGACTTTTAATATTACAAAATAGAGGCTATGAGCAAATTCCACATGAAGAATTAAGGATTTGATTTTCTGCTAAGGCCAGTGGGGAATGTGCTGGCTGGAAAATTACTGTTTGGCTATCGTCCATGGGAATATAGGCTGTCACCCATAGGAACATAACATTCTAACAATAAGCTTTCTCCTTCTGTACCCCCGCTTGCACACCTGACCTGTGGGTTGACCGGTAGTGAATAGAAGAAAAATAGACCTTTGTGTTCAGACAGAATGAAGAATGGAATTTTGGGCCTAAAAACCCTGTACCTCTACATTTCGGGGCTGCTTAATTTGGGGTCTGTGTGCCCCTGGCAGACCTAGCTGGTTGAATAAAGAGTGTGTTTCCTATAACTTACTGAGTTCTGGTGGTCCATGTGTCTTTCGGGGGGTGGCAGCTACAATATTGGTTCTCAGGCCTTCTTACTGGGACCAGAATTACACCATCAGCTCTCCTGGGGCTCCAGTTTGCCAACTCTGCAGATCTTGGGATTAGTCAGTCTGCATAACCACATAAATCATTTCCTTAGATATCCTAATGGTTCTGTTTCTCTGGAGAACTCTCACCAATACATATTCTGTTACCATGAAGTGGGATACTGATGTAATAAATACATAAAAATGTGAAAGTGGCTTTGGAACTGGGTGTGGGTATAAACTGGATGCATGCTAGAAATGCATGCTAGAAAAAGCCTAGATTGCCTCAAAGGGACTTGGTAGAAATATAAATATTAACAGTGCTTCTAGTGAAGCCTCAAACTGAAGTGATGAATATGTTATTGGAACTGGAGGGAAAACAATCTTTGTTGCAAGTGGCAAAGGACCTGGCTGAATTGTGTTCTGGAGTTATGTGAAAGGTAGAACTTACAAGCAATGAATATGGCTATCAAGCTGAGGAGATTGCTAAGCAAAGTGTTGATGGCATGACCTGGCTTCTCCTTACTACTTAGAGTAGAATGCAAGAGGAGAGAGAGGAATCGAAGGAAAGATTAAGCAAGAAAGAAGCAGAACTTGAAGATTTGGGAAGTTCTCAGCCTATTCATTTTGCAAAAATAAGAAAGCTTGTTCCAGAGAGAACACCAAGTATATGGCTAGACAATCACTCCATTAGGAGATTATCCATGATTAATTAACTGAGTTGTTAATCAACCACCTCAGAAGAAGCTAGGAGTAGAGATGGGATTATATCAGCAGAGACACTACCAGTTTGGACCAAAAGGAACAGGGGCTGGATTTTTTTTTTAAGACTTTCTAAAGGGAGGATTTTGGACTTCTGGGGTTCTATAGAACAGAGCTATTCAAATGCTTTATTCTTTAAGAAAGGGGAGAATAACCCCAAAGCTGATTCAGAGATTCTCAGGGCTGCCACTCCCACCACAGGCCCAGGAGGCAGCTGTTTCCTCTTCATAGGTTCATAGCTGGAGTGGAATATTGCCTCAGGATGACTCGTATGTCAAGTTTCACCCATACCTAATTTTGATGATCTCTAAATGAGACTTTGGACATGTAATTAATGCTGGAATGGATTAAAACTTTGGGACTTATTGGGTTGGGGTTAATGTTAAGAGTGGAAGATTTTCAAGTGAGCCAACTAGCTAAGTCAGCTACAGGGAAGAAATATCTTTAGATATGAGAAGTTGTCCTACTTGCTTGGGCATGGCTTAGGAAGTGTATTGTATAAGATAAGAAGATGGCCAATGTCTGCTTCTGTAATCCATTTACTTGTTAACCAGGGTGTGGTACTAGGTGATGTATTGTACTAATGGCCAACTTCTGCTTCTGTAATCTACTTGCTTGTTCTAGGCTTTATAACTGCCTCACTCTCAAACCCCAGGGCTGATCTCCTCTAACCCTGCATGGTTAACCCTACCCTGGCTAACAAAGGCTCATAATTCAACTTAATGGCTCTGTGGGTCTTAGAATTGATCACACCACAACAGTGAATTCATTTTGCATGTGAGAAGGACATGAATTTTGTAGGACCAGAGGGCAGAATGCTATGAACAAAATTGTGTCCCTTCAAATTCATATGTTGAAGCCTAACCCCAATGTGACTGTATTTGGAGACAGGGCCTATAGGGAATTAAAGTTAAATGAGGTCATAAAGCTAGGGCCCTGCTCAGATGGGACTGGTATCCTTACAAAAAGAGGAAGAGATGCCAGAGATCTCTCTTTCTCTCCATTCAAGCAAAGAGGAAAGGCCATGGGAAGACACAGCAAGAAGGTTGCTGTCTCCAAGCCAGGAAGAGAGCTCTCACTAGAAACTGAATTTGCTAGCACCTTGATTGTGGACTTCTAGCCTCCAGAACTGTGAAAAATTAAATGTCTGTTGCTTAAGCTCCCCCATTGGTGGTATTTTGTTATGGCAGCTCTAGTTGACTACAATAACGACCATCAGCAAGGATGTTGTAGTTTAAATGCCTGAGATTAAGCTTTTGATTGCTGAGGAACACATTTCAAAGACACCCATCTTGAATAAACATATTGTCAGATAAAGAACTAAATAAAGAACTAGGCCAGCCCCACCCATTTAGTCCCTTTTAGAAAGCCCTGGGTAACCTAGATCACTGACCTCTTGAATGCCCTCTGCTTTTCTCTTCCCAAGCTCTAATTCCTGCTCTTATGTTTTAAATTTGCCAATAAAGAGCAAACCCATGAGACCCTAGGCACCCCATCCCCTGTCCACATAAAGGCAGAATCCCAAGTCCACATTTTTCCCCCTCCCCTGTGACCTTGCTCAGGCATGATGAGTCCCCTCCAGGACTTGAAAACCTGTTTTTTTCAAAGTTCCCTGATGGTTGTTGCTGAGGTGCATCTTGCCATCACAAAACAACACAAAACAAAACAAAAAAACAAAACAAAACAAAACACCCCACAAGGGCCAGTCCTGCCACAGCATTGGCTCCAGTCAAGGAAATGTCTGTGGGGACTTGCCAGCAGATAGGCTGAGACTGACACAAAACAGATGTGGCAAAACCAGAACCCTAATACATTGCTGGTGGGAATGTAAAATAGTGCAGCCACTTTGGAAATATTTGGCAGTTTTTCAAACGTTAAGCAAAAAATTACTCTAGGAATCAAAAATTCCTCTTCTTTGTAACTACCTAGAGAAATGAAAACATATATCCACACACAAATTGCATGCAAATGTTCACAGCAGCTTATTGACTAGAGCCCAAACCTGAAAACAACTCACCAAATGTCCGTCATTTGGTGAGTGGATAATCAAAATGTGGTATATCCGTACAACAGACAGATTCAGCAATTAAAAGGAACAAACTACTATGCTATGCCATGAATGAACCTCAAAACATTAAGTGAATAAAACCAAACACAATATTGTATGATTCCATTTATATGAAAAGTCTAGAAAAGACAAATAGATAAAAACAAAATGTAGAATAGTGGTTGCCTAGGGCTAGGAGTGGGAATGAGAATGACCTGTTAATGGGCCTAAAAAATCTTTTTATGGTAATGAAAATGTTTTAAAATTGATTTATGATGTCTGTACCACTCATTAAATGTACCCAAAATTATTGAATTGTAAACTTGATTAGGATAATTTTATTACATGTAAAATATACCTGAATAAATCAGTTTTTTTAAATACACAATAAGAAACAGAAACTACAATGAACAGACCAGGCCCACATAGATTTCAAAAAAAGGAAGACTGGTCATAGAACATAAATAAATCTTTAATATGTTTTAAGAAATAAAGATGGCAATTAAAACCATGAGTAAAGAACAAAGGCTATCACAATTGTTTAGGCAGGTATAAAAAAAACTAAAAATTATTAATATAAAAATTGAAATTAAATATTTAAAGGAAAAATTATGTAAGAGAATAGACGTGGCTGAAGTGAGACATCATGAATTAGAAAATAAATCTGGTGTAATTACCCAGAATGTAGCACAGAGAGGAAAAGAGATAGAAAATATGAAAGAGGTTGAGACATGAAGAACAGAGTCAGAATAGAATGTCCAAAAGATTTGAGAAGGAGACAATATGGAGAAAAGAGGAAAGACAATATTTAAATTAACGGCTGAGAATTTTTCAGATTGATAAAAGATAAAAATCTTTAGAATCAGGAAGCCCAGTGAATCTCAAACAGAAAAGTGAACAGAAATTTACACTCAGCACATCATAGTGTACTGCAGAATACCAAAGCCAAAGATAAGATCTAAAAAAGCAGTCGTAGAGAGAAAACACATTACCTGTAAATGAATAAAAAATGGCTCAATAGAAAATGCCTGGAAAACGGTAGTATAATATATCCACAGGCCTAAAAGGTTAAGGGGAACAAAGTCAACCTAGAAATCGCATACCCAGTGAAAATTTCTTTCCAGAACAAGAATAAAAAATTTTCAGATAAACACAAACTGAGAGATTTGCCAAGGAATTTCTAACAACTAAACAAACAAACAAACAAACAAATAAAAAACAATTTAGGAATAACAGGTATTGTAGGCATTTAAAAAAATAAATAAATAAAAATAAAATAAAATGATACCAGAAAGTCTGAGATGAAAAAAAAGAATCATAAATACATAGTTGACTGAAGAAAGCAATAATAATGTCTAATATGTGGGCACTGTCAACTTCTCAAACCTTGGATTAAGACTGGACACCACCATCTTCATTTTTCTGTGTCACAATGCTATTCACAAAGTGCTTGCTTTTTTCAGCAACTGCAGAAAACCCAACACTGCCAAGATGGGACATTATTAAAAGGATAACAATCTACCGTTGAAACGATGATGTACCTTGTAATAGCAGTTCACACAGTTTCCTGCAGATGTCGGGAATCACTGTTTCCCTCAAACATTTCAAATATTCTGTGGTGATCCATGGGCTTGTGGCTGCGATACCCTGAGGTGCCTTAGGACACCGTTTGAGAACAGTGGCTCTAAGAATTTTTTTCAGTTTCAGGGAGAAAAATATCAGATTGTCACACTTGATATTACTTAATAGTGTGGATGTTAACAAATTGTATAAAGAGTTAATATTTTTTTTAAAAAAACTGAATTAACATTGAGTTTGAGTTCCCTACCATCCCTTTTGCCCGGACAGTCACCAGAAGGTGAAGCAACCAGGCCTGCTGGATTGCCATAAGGACAAAGAAAGAAACATTGTGCCTATAAGGGAATCCCAAATTCTCAAAATAGGTCTATATAACACTCCACCTTTTCATCCTGCTTAGTACCCAAGGGGTGTTCAGGAAGAAATGATTGCTTTCTAAGAATAGTCATTTTTAATGACGACACTGCCTTGCTGACACACATGGACCAGGAGGAGGTGATGGAGGTAGGGTCAGAAATTGTTGCCAGGTGATTTTTGAGGGAGCAGTTTCAGTGCTCAGCAATCCAGATACCTGTGGATGGCAGACAGTGTAGAAGATCCATCAATACCTTGAGTGGTTTGAGAACCCATTGTGATCAAAGGTACATCATCGTCAGACTATAAATACCCAGAAAGCCAGAAATACAACAAAGATTAGTTCCAAGGGCCACATGATCTGGCCAGAGTCAGCTGATTAGACCAAGACAACAACATGCAAACTGAAAAAATGTTAACAGTGGTGAGCCACCACCAGTAGCTCCCAGGAGGAAGTCAAAGGCTTCATGGACTCAAACTACCTCACCCTTTGCAATGCACCTCCCTCACAGAGGAACTTTTACTAGGAGTTGCAGGCCTGGCAAGCAGTAGTAGTGGGTGCATCTCAGTGCAGTCTTTTACCTGGTGCCCGATGTGTTTCATTCTGGTTCAATGGTAGGTCCAGGCAGCAAAGGTCTGGGTAGTGTAGGCTCAATCCACAGCTTGAATCCAGTTGGTCTCATCAGAGAACAGATCCTCACCATGGGCACCTATGTGATGACTCAGATAGTTCCATCAGGAGCCATGATTTGTTTCCATGGTTCATGGCCCCAAAAGGGAAATCTTTAATCTGCCAGTCTGTAGTTTTCCAAGCAGCAGACCAAACAGTCAGGCCATTGTCAATGGCCCAAGACTCAGTAAAAACATAACGAGATTCATAAGGCATATTGGCTGGAGCTGTGAGGATGACTTTGAGTTCTGCCTACTGAGAGGAGCAACTACATCTGTTCTCCATCCCACACAGCTGGCACTGATGCTGAATAGCCACAGCAGCCCAATGGACACCATGGATTTCAGCTTTGCCAAACCATGAACCTAGCCTGGGCACTCAGGAAAAACCTCTATGGACTGAGAGCCCCATTGAACAAGTGGTGTTGCTTCATGCTGTGGAGTGGAGGATAACATTTCCCCTAAGGCAGCAGTCCCCAACCTTTTTGGCACCAGGGACTGGTGTTTCCATGAGAATCTAATGCCTGATGATCTGAGGTGGAGCTGAGGCAGTGATGCCAGCCCTGGGGAGCAGCTACAAATACAGATGAAGTTTCACTTGCTTGCTGGCCACTCACCTCTTGCTGTGGAGCCATGTTTCCTGACAGGCCACAGACTAGCACAAGTCCACGGACCGGGGAGTTGTGGACCCCTGCCCTAAGGGATAGCTGCCTTTTTTTTCCTGTAAGGCTGAAAATGCCAGTGGGACCAGGCCAGCTGCAGACTTAAACATAGGCTTTTGGGCCCTCCCCACATTGTTAGTTGTTGAGTCTGAGTTAACCTGCCCCCAAATTATCAGTCACAAGGCCTCTATGGGTATTTTAACACACTCAGGTATTTGGTTCTGACAAGAACCCAATAGTAAGCTAAGAGCTGCTTTTCAAAAGAGGTGTGCTTCTTTGCCACATCAGGGAGGCAATGAAGGACCTTCCTTCCCCTGTCAAGGGCACCTCTGGGTAGAGGCTGCCTCCCCTTGTCAAATGCTCCAGTCAGGAAAATGATCAGAGAGATTTTTAGCTCAAAGGGGTCACAGAGTTGTGGAGTTCCAGGGACAGCAGCCTTCTCTATAAGAAGCAATTGACATTGGTATAAATCCTCCAGGAGTTCCTGGGTGCTCACAGTACTTTCTTAAAATACACCACTGCCATTACACACTCAGCAGAAGCCATGAGGACAGCACATGGAGTTGATCCAAATACATGCACACGAGAGCCTTTCTTCTCCCAGGAGAAGTGAGGGACATTTTTCCCTAGGGAGAAAGCCAGAAGACCTGAAGTCCTTTTTTCATTTGCTCAGAAATGTGGTTATCAATTCTTACCACACACTTACAATCACACACAATAAGTTATTCCTTCATTCTTTAAAAAAAAAATTTTTTATTTGGTGTCTATTATGTGCAAGGAACTATTTTTTAAGTTCTGGAGACACAGTAATGAACAAAACAGTTTCTCCTCTCACATAGCTTACGTTCTAGTGGGACAGCAGATGAAAATGGAAATAGATGATATGTCAGATGGTGATAAATGATACAGAGAAGAAGAAAGCAGGAAAAAGACATAAGGAGTATCAGGGATGGGACATTACTAACTTATGTAGGGAAGTCAGGAAAAGTATCAGAGACCTGAAGGGAGTGAGGAAACAAGACATGAAGTTATCTGGGGCAAGTGGGTTCTAGGCAGAAGGGAAATAATGCAAAAACCCTAATGCTGGACCTGCCTGCCCTGTTGCAAAAGTAGCCAGGCCTACAGCTAGAGTGGGCTGTACAGGGAAAGTACGACATGAGGTCACAGAAGTCAGAGAGAATGCCATGAGGTCTTGTAGATTGAACAAATCTGGCTTTTACACTGAATGAGGTGGAACATGGCAGGATATGGCGCATTTCCCCAGGGTCTCTCTGGCTGTCCTGTGTGAGTACAGACAGGTGTGCGGGTGGGGGTGGGGGTAGAGAGGTGCAGAAGCAAGTGCATCATTTAAGAGGTAATTGTAAAAATCCCACAAGAGAGAATGTCAGTTTGGTCAAGTGATAATGCTGGAAGCAGTGAGAAGCGCTAACATTCTGCATAGATGTTTCTATTATTTTGGAAAGTATAATCAAAATGCCATTATCCCAGCTATAAAAAACCCCCTAATAATAATTATTTATTATCAAATATCTATTCATTATATAAATATCCCTGATTGTCTCATGACTTTTTTTACATTGTTTTAGAAATGTCCAAGATAAACAAAAGCCAGATATTAAAGTAGTGAAAACAAATTTTATTCAGTGACTACTGAAAGTAAGGGAAAGAAGTGAGCTGCCTTCTGATTTGCAAAGAGGTGACTGGGCATTTTAAAGGGAGAGTGGGGGAGGTGGGGAGAGCAGGACGCACATGGAACATTACA
Organism: Macroglossus sobrinus; assembly: GCA_004027375.1. Classification (NCBI taxonomy): domain Eukaryota; kingdom Metazoa; phylum Chordata; class Mammalia; order Chiroptera; family Pteropodidae; genus Macroglossus; species Macroglossus sobrinus. The sequence goes on from PVKZ01000295.1 coordinate 610,019, forward strand.
AAGGGTGGTTACTGTAACTGACTCGGCCAGCAGCGTATGCTAGCTAGATATTATGGAAGTTAGAAGTCTACTTTCTAGAGACTGGGAGACAGAAGCTTGCTTTTTCCTGATATTTCAAAAGGATGGTTTTCAGGTCCTTGAGAGATACTCTGTAGTTACAGATTATACATATACATCTTGAAGGGACAGAGCAAGTAATCACAATTATAAGCATTTTTTCAGGAAATACTCCAGGAAAGAGAGGTCAGGAGCCCCTATCAGGTGTTAGCTAGAACAAAGCAATTGTTTTGGACAGCTCTGAGCATTTTAGAACAGAAAATCAAAAGTAGCTGGGTTGTTCTAGGGATGTGGCCTTCGACTGCTGAAAGCCACATTAAAGTCTGGTCAAGACTCTTAGGGAAGGGCTTTGAATGGAGTTTCCAGACTGAGTTTTCCGCAGTTCTCAGAATCTGTATCCAAATAAGGTCTGAATATTGCAGCTGAGTGATATTCTCTCATGTCTCTTTGCATCTATGGGTTCCTCCTTTATTCTTCCCTTTTTTCTCCTTACAATTCGTTGTTCTTTGATGAAACTGAATCATTTGTTTCGTCATTTTGCTGACAGTACTCTCATGGGTTATTTTGGGACATTTCCTAAAAATTGGTAGGTAGTACTGAGTTGCCCACCAAATACAAAAGAAGAGACAGGAGAGTAGACAGCTGAATATCATGCTGGGAGACAGGCGAGAGGTCCGGGCTGGAGAAAATAAATTGGGAGCCATAGACATAGAGAGTTGAAAGCCATGATTTTGGATGAGATTGCTGAAGGCAAGTAGACAGACAAGAGCAATGCTTTAAGGCCTGGGCCCTGGGCTCCCATGTTTAGAGTTGAGGAGATGTGGAGGTGACAAGAAAGGAGATGAGGAGCACATCCAGCAGGTCAAGAAGGAACAGTTAGGACAGTGACTTCAAAGAAAAGAACATATCTGAGGAAGGTAGGAGTGATCAACTGTGTCAAATGCAATCATTCAGTAAAATAAGGATTGCAACTTAACTAGAGTTTGGTGACCTTGAGAAGCCTGTTCAGTGTAGTGAAAAGCTGATTGCAATGGTTTCAAGAGAGAATAAATGAGGAAGTGGGGACAAGTAAAGACAACTGTTTCAAGAATTTGTGCTGCAAGCAGCGGAGGAAAAAGGTGGTAACTGGAGGCAACAAGACCTTGAAGGTAAACTTGTTTTCAGGATGGTTCCATAGTAGCTTATTTGTATACTGGGAGGCTGGACTAATAGAAGGGGAAATTGACTGGGGTGGGTGGGTGTGGTTGCTGAGCAATATCCTTTGAATAGGTAAGAGGAAATGGAATCCAGGGCCTGGTGAAGGGTCTGGTCTCCGGGAGCAGTGCCGACAGTTCTTCTGGAGTAGGAGGAGGAAGATTGTGCACCTGGACACAGATGAGAGTAGACAGGTAGATAAGGTATGTAGGAACGTGTGGAGCTGAGACTCTCAACTGCTTTTATTTTCTTAATGCAACAAGCAGCAGGGTGTCAGCTGAGGGTGAGAAGGGGGGAGGTGCTGGAGGTTTGAGGACTTAGGGAAAGGTGCTAGGAATGGACAAGGAAAATGTAGATTGTTGGCTTTAAAGTGAGACCACTCAGCTTGGTTGTAGGTGTTTCTCTAGCCAAGTTTAAGCAAATTGGGCAAATGCTGAGCAGACAGATTTAGGTTTCACCCAAAAGTGGGGTTTTCTCTGCTGAGTAATACAGGCGGGGCAAGGGCATGGACAGTGTGTGCTGGGATGTAGTTACCTCAGCAGCATGTGGTATCTATGCTGGTGGCGAGGCTTTGTCAGTGATGAACACTGAAAGTGGGACCAGTAGTTGTTCAGTTACTCCTAAAGTTAAATAGATGTGACAGGGGCTGCTGGTTGGTACTCAGTATCTACTCAGTCCTTCTTCCATGATAATAAACCTTGACTTTTAGGAGGGTACATGCTCACTTAGATAAAGACCACATTTCTCAGCCTCTTTCGAGGCCAGGGGTGACTCTGTCAATACTTTCTGGACAATGCTATGTAATCATAAACATTATGGGACAGCTCCCAGGAAACTTCCTGCAAGGAGATTTGACACTCCCTGTCATTTGGCAAAGGGGTGTAGGTGGTGGGACATGAATCTTTCATTCATCTGGCTAACTGGGGTGGGGTTTAATGACTGGAGCTCTGACCTTCAACTGAGAAGATGAAAATGAGGGCCATGGCCTGGACACCATGGGAAGGTAAGCTGGAAGGTTCACTGGAAACCCTTGGGGCTTGGCAGAGCAGAGCTGCCATTCCAGCACTTATTGTGCATCTTTATATCTTTACAAGAGAAATGTATGTCTCTTTGTTTAAGTCACTGTCATTCTGGGGCTCTATTTCTCAGACCTGAACCTCACTTTAACTGGTATTTTAGAGAAAAATTTTTTAATGAAAAAAAAAAACATATCTATTTCAAATATTTTAACTGATCACTTGCAAATGGACATTCATCCACTCAATATTTGGTATGGGGACAAGTTCTTTTCTTAAGAGTATGAGGTCCACAGAAACTACACACATCCGTAACGCACTGCTACAGGATCATCAGTTTTGGTTTCTCCAAAATCAGAATGAGAAGCTGAAGCATCAAAAAATTTGTGAAGCAATGTGAATGCAGTTACCCACCCCCATCCTTACATTTATCTTACCTAAATTCCACAGTATTTTTCGGTGAGTCACCTTTATTGTCTTTCCAAAGCATTTACCTTAGTTTCCATAGAAATAAGAACTTTCTTTTAGCATTTATATTTTGTCCATTTATATAATGTTTATTTATAAAATTTCATTTATCCTATTTTCATCAGATATACTTTCTTTTAGCCTTCACATTTTACATTTATACATTTAATTAGATAATTACAATTGTGAACACAACTGGAAAAAAACAATACTGGATAAAACACAATTGCCTTTGGAAGGAGATAAGCTGACTTTGGGAGTGATGCAGTCTTCGCACATCAGCCCTGTTTGTCGGAGGGAAAATGTCAGTTATCTATTCAAAGGGTCAATAAATACAGGTCAGATGTCCTGCGCAGCATCTTTTTACCTTTATATAGTTTAAAAACAATCTTGATTATATATTTAACTTGTATCCAAAATCTTAAAAAATGTCAGGATTTTACTCAGCAAAGCCATTTTTAACAAAGAATCCTAAAGAAATACTTGATGATACTGGGAACAATTTAATAAGAAAATTATTTATCACATCTTTTTTTTTTAATAGAGAAAAATTGAAAAACCCAAAATGTCCTGAAATTGGGGGTTTTGGGGGAGAATTTTGATAGTCCAAAGATGAATTCTAATGTAGCTGTTACTGTTATGTTGTACCATGCAAGAGACATTTCCAGAAGAATTCCTATGATTATCTTGTCCTGAGGAAAAATTTGAGGTTGAGTAATCAATTCAATTGGACCACACGGATAGGTCTGGGAGGACTAAAAGACGCTCGCTGTCTTTAATTCTTGCAACTAGCTCAGAAATAGCTGAAGTACAATATGCTCACTAACATGGAAGAACTATATATATATTTGAGTGAAATAAGCACATGATAAAACAGCATATCATTTTATATATTATACAATTTTAGAGTCTGAAGAAATATGCACTGAAATATTAAAATTTATCTATATAGAATAAAAAATAATTGAACATTTATATCATTCTACCTAGATGTACTTTATATTACTGTTATAGACAGTAATTTCTGAACATGGTGGCAATTCTTATGGACTGTTGACCTATCATTCCTGCTTTTTCCTTACTAACAAAACCCTGTGTAAGGCATCAGGATGCCCAGTGCCAGGGGAGAAATTGATCCACCCATCCATCTGTGCCAGTGCACAGTCTTAGGGTGGGTATGTGGCCCAGCACTATCAGAGAGATACAGGGATGAGTGTCTTTGGGCCATCGAAGAACAGTCCTGCCTGATAAAAGCACAATGAAGAGAAAGCTCTTTTACTATCTACTTTGTCTCCTGCTTGGCTTTGAACGCTGTCATGTGAAAAAATGATGCTGAGCTGTAGCAGCTACTTTGTAACACTGAGGATGGCAAAACAAATGGATCTAAGAAAATCTTGAGGTTTTGGCTACCACCCAACTCTGGAACCACCCATTTCCAGACTTCTTGTTACAGGAGAGAATTAAACATCCTTATTGCTTACATCACTGTCAGTCTAGTTTCCTGTTACTTGTGCTGACCACATCCTGATAGAAGCACTTTTCTGTCTGGCACCAAATGAATATTTAAGTCCATTCTTATTTAAAAGCAACTCTATTAGAAAGCTGTTATCTCATTTCTTTAGAAAATAAATAAAACTGAGCTTAGGCAAGGTGTAATTTTCCCCAAAGTGACTGGTGGAGGTGAATTTATGCCTAATCTTGACTCAAAAGCCCATGTCTGTCACTTAACCATATAGTTAAAAAATAATCAAGCCCCTGATTCCCTCTTTTGGTACCTTAACAAAATGCATACACACAGATGCAGGTGGCAATACACTTGGACCCATCTGCAGTCATGTATGAACGTGGCTTCGGGCTTTTTACTCCCATTTGCATTGATTTGTAGGTAGAAATGTATATGCTTCAGAGGCTCAGCCAAGAAAGCAGAATGGCCTTGCCTTTCTTCCACACTTTTACTAATGACATCCAGTCTGTGTATCAAGAAAACAGAGACAGGACACGGAGATTTTGATGCAGTGTCCTAACATTTTACCACCAAGATACTTGAAATGGTGAACGTGAAATTGCTACATGCTTCTCCTCAAGTTTTCTTGCAAGAGTCAAAAAACTAAAGACTGAAAAATACTAAACATCTAACAAGGCAGAGCCTTCGAGTTAGCCCAGAAAAGCAGAATGTTTTTGAAGCACATAAATAGAAAAAAGAGGATTGCAATTACATTGCACAGTACATTAGCTATCTAAAAGAAAGCATCGAAGACCAGGGAACAAAAAGCAGTTGGCTCCTCATAGCTCAGCCTTGGACCAAACAGGACTTCCATGTACATGTCTCCAAGGAACCATTCTGCACCAATCCTCTGCAGTGAGAAGAGACCAGAACAACACTACCCATAACTGCTTGGCTAAACAGCTTGAGAGGCTCAGTGTAGGAAAAGCCCTACTCATGACAGAAGAAAGATGAAACAAAAGGGAGGCAAGCTCACAGCAAATGGAGCTTTGCTAAGCTCAAAGAAAAAGGAGCTGTGATTTCGGAATCTAATGACCATAAACACTAATCAAGAGGCTTTCCCTAACCTCTAAAACAGCCCCCTCCGCGGAACCAGGGAAAACCCCAGACTTGTGAATAAGGTGGCGGGGCGGGCAGAGAAGCTGCCCCATCCAGGGACTACACATTGGAAAGATGAAGAATGTACTGACCTAGAGAAAGAAACAAGAGCACAGACCCATGAACTAAAAGGCCAGCGTGGCCAGTAAAGATTGGGATTCAAACTGAGTGGGTGGACCAGGTGATGCTAGGACAGAAAACCTCTAAAATTCAAAGCTTCTGAAGTGGGGGTTATCTGTCAAGTGTCATGTTTATTAAATAAACCTCTTCTATCTTACTAAGAGTTCTTTTCAGCAGTATTTGACTTAGTGTGATGATTCTCCATGAGTATTAATCTATCTTTTGAGAAGTACATAAATGGAAGCTACTTTTTGCAGGAGAGAGGGTGGGAGGAATGAGTTCTGGGACCACAGTGTCACCCATAGGCATTCATAGGGCACTGGGAGGAATCTCTGGCTGCTTCACTTTTGATAGAACCTACAGTTAAGACCTCACAGCAATGAACAGGAAGCAATTGGCTAAGAGTGCTCAGGAGAAAGAGGGCACAGAAGGCCTGAACCTGTACCTTCAGAGCACCAGGCCTGGGGATGCAATGTGAAGTAAAAATGCAGGGATGAAGCAGCTCTGTTTACTTTCTCCAAGAAGATTCTCGGATTCTCTATTTTGTTTGAAAACAGACTCAGGCAAAGGGAAGGGAAACTAACTTTTATTGAGTGCCTACTTTGTATGTCTGGCCTTATGCAAGGAGTTCTCATCTACAATGTTCCATTCCATCCTCACGCCAACCTTGTGAGATAGGTATTGTCCTCACTTCTATCAGATGAGGAACATGAGGCTCAGAAAGGTTAGGTAGTTTGTCCAAGGTCACACAACTAGTTACTGATAGAGCTGGGACTAAGTGCCAAGCCTCAGCGCAAAAGTTCTCTGCTCAGACACTGCACTTCAGGGAGGAGGGAGCAAAAGAGCAGCTGTGACAGTCACCATGAATCAGAGCCTGTACTTTTCCATGGACCTTCCCCTCTCCACCTGGGGAAGATGCAGTCAGTTGAAGACATGAGACATAAATATAAAAATAAATAGAAGGGACAAGTCTCCCAGCAGCAAGGACATGCATTATCTATGCTGTGGGAAGGTCAGCTGCTGTGGGAGGGAGCCACGTGGGCCCTGTGAGGAAAAGTGGGACAATAGCTGCCAAAGGCTAAAGTGGGTGGGCTAACAGGCCCCTTCTGGGTCGCACAGATTTTAGAACAAAACGTCTGGGGCAGGCAGCAGCCGTGGGCACAGTCACCACCATCCTCCATCTGCTCATTTTACCGGTGTTTGTGATCCAAGAGGGATTCAAAATCGGGGGAACATACAAGTTTGTGCTTTATGTGTCCCAGGACTGTCATCTCTCCTGTCCTACTGTCTCCAAGGCCCACAGACACCAGCTCCTGCCAATCAACAAAGAAGGTGATGAGAACCAAAACCACACAGCCATCACTCCGTCCTAATTTTAACACGACAATCCCGAGAAACCTTCTCCCTTATTAAGCACTGATCTGTCAATACTCTTTGATCTCTGAAAGAGCCTCTGCCCTGACCCTACAGGCTCTCACCTGAAGGAAAGAGCAGGCGGTTCCCATTGTCACATCCAGAGTCACCTTGCCCAGGAGAAGCTGCACCTTTCCCGACTTGCGGATGAGCAGCTTTCCAACCTGACCCTCTGTCAAGTCAGCCAAGGTGCAAGTGTTCTCTGCCAGTCTGGCTTCCTGTGAAGAGATTTGGGGGTGGAAATGGGGTAAGGAGCTTTTTCCTCCATCTTTCATGAGCAAACCCTTTCTCAAAGGAAGGGAGCAGCAAAGGTTGGCATGAGCTTCCCAAAGAGGGCCTTTTCCTAGGGTTGCCTGCCACTGGTTAAAAAATAAGACCCACAGTGAACATATAAACAAATGGACAAATTATCTATAACTGCTGAAACTGGGTGATGGCGCTTGACAGTGCACGTTCTCTCATTTGTACATGTTCAAAATATTCCATTATAGAAAGTAAACAGATACATTATCGGGGTTGAAGTAAAAAGCCCCAAGGTCCTTACGGGAAAAAAGAACAACTGCGGATTACTCTTGCGTTTTGGCTTGAGTGGCACATCTTTGCTTCTCAAGACAGGTGGCTGCTTCACTCCCTGGACCCCCTGCATTTTCACAGACCTCATTCCTGTGCATACCCGGTCTTTCTCCTGCTTCATAACCACCATTTGTCCATCCTCGTTCTGCACCTCTGTCTTGATAGGCTTGATGTCCTGAGTTGGTGGCTGGCCAGGGAGTGTGTCTGGCAGCTGGAGGAACAGAAGCTCTTCCTCCTGCGTGAGGCTCAGCTCCCTTAACAGCTCTGCCACAGACACGTCCTTCGGGAGGCCAGGGGTCTTTCTGGCTGCTCTGGGAGGAGCCTTCATCTTGGCTTCCTCCTCCTCATCTCGTGGCTCCTCTTTCACTGCCCAAGGTAACACAAGTAGAAGGGCTATCAAGTGGCCACCCTCTATGCCATCTCATTGTACCCATACCTTCACCTATACCTGCTCCACTGTCACTCAGCCATGAAGCTGGAGAGAAGCAGTCATTGGTTGGGAAGAGGGATCCAGGAGTTGTGTGACTTATCTATCAAAAGATATCTGAGGCTGAGCCCACAGGTACATGTCAGCATGAATCCTGTGAGTGTGAGCCTTTAGTGTCTTTGTACAGGCCATGCATTTTACAGCTGGGATGGGAGAGGACCTGTTTATCAGCAGCAGTCTGAGAGGCTCAGTCTGGGGAGAGGGGTTCCTGGTGGGGCAGTCACAGAAAAGGAAACGAGATGTTAACTGGCACAGAGTACCTTTCACAACAGGCACATCCACCTCCATGTCTTCTTCCTTGGGGCCAGCCAGCCAAGGCTTAACATCTGGTTCTTCATTCTCTTCTTTAAACAACCACCCCGAGTGAGCCAGCGGCAGCTGCACAGGCATGTTTCGGGTGTCATTCTTCAGCCCGGGATCATCAATGAACTGCCAAAGAAGAGACAGAGTCAGATGGCATGGCTAGCATACACACATAACTGGACTACAATTCATCTTAGCACCTTTCAAACTGAAGCCTGCTGCTCACCAGGCTCCCAGGACATGAGAGCTTTTTTTTCCCCAACCCTGTCTCCCAGAGGCCCTTTCCTCAGCCACAAAGAAGGGCTGTTCCCCACAGCATGCTGGCACCTACATCATCCTTCTCCAGCATGCGCAGGATCTGTTTTGTTTCTTCATCTGTCTCCCTCTTCTCTTTTTTGATGTTGATGATATGAGAGGGCCCCATGTCCGACAGATCCACTGTCTTATCCCAGTTTCCTGTAGGAAAAAAACCTGCTCATCAGGGGTAAGGATGAGGCCAAAAGCAAGGAAAACTAAACTGGGAGCAGGGGAATTCCACTGTCCTTGCCCTTCTATCTAGCAGTCTAAACTGAAATCCACTGAGCCCTTCCTCCTTCCTCCCCGGCAGCTTTGTACCCTTTTTCTTCATCATTTCAGCTGGGCCCTGCTCAAAGATGGAATGGGACTGGATCACTTCTGGGCGGCCCCGGCCCCGTCCATGCCCCTCTCGCTGTCGGTCTCTCTCTCTGTCACGCTTCTCCTTCTTAATGGTTACTTCTTCCTTGGGCCTGTAAAAGAGAATGAATTAAGGGAAACCACTTACCCTGCCTCAGAGAACTGGTGTTATTCTCTCACATCCCTCTATTCCACCTGAGCCAATAACTACATCATAAGAAACAGAACCCAATCCTTATTACCTTTTTCATTTCCTTGATGGGGCAGTCCTTTCAGTTTGTTTTACTTTATCTTCTTGTTTGAGAGTATATATTGGAACTATCACTCAAAAATTAAATTATTGAGATTGCCCCCAAATGTGGATTTTTTGTATTGACTGAAAGCAGGGAGGCTGTAATTCCAAACAACTTAAGGGAAAACCTGATACATCTCTGTCTAAACTAGAGACTATCAACTCTGGGTATAAAAGATAATCACTTTTTCACTGCAAGAAGTTAAAGCACAACTTCTGGGACAGACTCCCAGGATCAGTATTTTTTCAAAGCTTGCACATTATAAGCACCTGGAAACCAGGGCTGACAATCACCAGTGAAAAGAACTAAATATACCAATATAAATTTCTGAGCTACATACCTAGCTATTTCTCAAAATGTGCAAATTCAGAGTAAGTAAATAAGGAGTAAGTTCTCAGAAAGCCTAGCTACTTACTCTTCCTTGATCTTCCGACTGATGATATTTGGGGTGAAGGTTTTCTGAAAGTAAAATAAAGGAGTCACTGATTTGGTCAGTTCTGACCCCAAAGTACACAGGAAAAGAAAAACTCCCAAAGGGCATATTTTATGGACCAAGACCATGGATCTCTTCTGCACAAAGACTCATGCTTTTAAAGGAGGAAAGTCATGTCATGATGGCAGCAGAGTTACACACAGAAGGGACACCAAAAACCATTTAAACTAGCAGCCTTAGCTTCTGCACTCTGAAAGGCAAACAGATGATGGGTTAGACTGCCACCAGAATTTCCCTATGCAAACTTAAGCCTTTAAAAACTGGCTGTTTAATACTTGTCATTCCCCTTACCTCTCCACTTTGAGCTACTCTTTATATCTATAGTGATAGACATAATGGGAGAGAAACAGAGCATTTAATGCCATTCCTAAGATTCATTCTACTCTAGACCATACGTTTGCACATTGAGATCCATGGCGAATTCAGAACTCTCTAAAACTGCAGGCAAAGTGTATACTCCCATGACTTTCATAAGTTTCTTAAAGGTGTCCAAAACACATAAAAAATAAGCACTGCTCAAGTTGTTGTTGATCTAATGAGGATTCTCTGCCCTTCAGCAAACGCTGAGAACCATGTCAACAGCTTTTATCCAACATCTAGACCTGAAGATAAAACGAGCTCCCCAGAATTTGTAGGTGAAAGTGTGGGGACGAGATCTGTGAGACCCAACACCACGCCTAGCACATGGTAGGCCCTACAAGAACATCAGCTGAACCCCAGGGGCCTGGAATTCAAGGTAGTTGGGTACCTTCTTGACTCCTCCGAGGGTAAGATCTCTGGAGCGAATGGAGGGAAGGCGGCCCGGGGTGAGGGGAGGAGCTGGCCGCCGCCCGATAAGCCCCCGGGCCCCAGAGAGGTGGGGTCGGGGGCCCCCCGAAGCGCTGGGCTCGCCCGCGGCGTTTCCTTCCGACATGTTGCCTGGGAGAGAAATGGAAAAGGACAACAGAGTCAGTAGAGGGGACGGACATGCGGACCCTAGGCGGAACCCCACCCACCTGGCTGTCTGCCCCTAAGTCAATGCGTCTCTCCCGCGGCGTCTTAGCTCCTCCCCTCCCACGTGGCGACTCCCGGAACCACCCGGCCAGAGCCCTTGGCGCACCCTACTCCCAGGCCCCGGCTAGGCACGAGGCAGGGACGCACCCCCACGCACCCGGGCTGCGGCTCCACACCGCGTGCGTTCCGACTTCAGCTCCGGTGCGACACACAGCTGGCCCTGGGTCTCAGCACCAGGCGGAAGTCTGCGTGGCGCGGCTCGGGCGCCGCCATCTTGCCGCGAGGCGGAAGTGAGGTCGGTGGGCGGGGGCCGGCCACAGTATTTATCCGGCGGCGCCCCGCTCGCCTCCGCCTTCTCTTCCCGGTTCTTCCCGGAGTCGGGAAAAGCTGGGTTGAGAGGGCGAAAAAGGAAGAGGGGTCTGGTCCCAGTTATGCCACCATGCAGCGCTCGGGAGGGTCTTAGCCCTTGGCGGGGCGGCGGACATGCCTACTTCTGGGTCTTGGGGCTGTGGCGGCCGTCACTTGTGGAGATTCTCCGCGCAGGGGCTCTGGGGCAGTGGGGTCGCGGCTCGGGTTGGAGCGAGGGGTGCGGGACAGAGAGCGAGACCCCGACTCAGAGTCAGGACATCCCTAGCCATGCTGAGCCGCGGCTGCCGACTCGATGGTGACCTTGGAGCAGTCAGTGTACCACCAACCAGCGGTCTTGCTCTCGCTCGGAGTCCCTTTCCTGGACTTCTGGTGGAGTCTTGGATTGGGGTTGTGAATGCAGCTCTGGAGCAGCCCCAGTGAACCAACTGGGTGTCTAATGGTACCAGCGCTGGGCTCAGAACTACGGGCTGCTGGAGGGACGAAATTAAAGAACTTATTGTGGCTCCAACATTTGTAATTTAACAAAAAATGCCCTTTACTGTTATTTCCCCCACATGCACTCCCAAACCATGTAAAAACCATGTAACAACATTACGAAAGTTTGAGGGAAGGAAAACATTTCTGTTAGAATTCCACGTGGAATACTATTAAAACGTTTGTAATATAATCCAGCCCCCTTCACAAAGCTGTCGTATTGTAATACAATTTTGGATCCTCCTTTTTCAAATAACATTTTTTTTGCTGCTTCATAAAAAGACTGCTTAATTCTCAAGTGGCTATGTCATGATTTGTCTAACTTTTTCTATTTGGACACTTGGATCGTTTCTTTTCCATGTTGTAAATAACGCTGTAATGAACATCTGGTGCATTTAACGTTTTTTTATTCTTTTGTATTATATCCCTAGGACAATTTCCAGGCTTGTGATAACTGACTAAAAGACATACTTTTTTTAAGGACATTTTTTATTTTGAGATAATTGTAGACACACATGCAGTTGTAAAATATAATGCAGAGATTCCCAAGTTCCCTTCACTCAGTTTCCCTCAATAGTAACATATTGCAGAACTGTAATACTATGTCACAACCAGAATATTAACAAGGATAGTCAAAATAGACCATCACAAGGATCCCTCTAGCTGCCCTTTAATAGCCATACCTCCCTCCCTTCTACCCACCACTGGCAACTGCTAATCTCCATATTTATACTTTTATTATTTCAAAAGTTGAAATCATTTAAAGATAGAATTACACAGTACGTGATTTCTTGGGATTGCTTTTTTCATTGAGCATAATTCCCTAGAGATTAAGTTGTTGCGTTTATCACTACTTCCTTTTCATTACCGAGTACCCAAGCTTTCTGTAATCACCCTTTGAAGGACATCTGGGCTATTATGAATAAAACTTCTATGAACATACATGTACAGATTTCTGTGTAAACACGGGCTTTCATTTCTCTGGGATAAATAAATGTCTAAGAGAGCAACTGTTGGGTCGAATGGTAGTTGTATGGTTAGTTTTATAAGAAACTGCCAAACTGTTTCCACAGTGTCTATGCCATTTTGAACATGCATATTTTATGTTTCTTCATCCATATTGCTAAATTGCTTTCAAAAAGGGTTCTGCTAATATGCTTCACCACTAAGAATATATATGTGGATAGTATGTAAGAATATATGTAACATTTTTCCACATCCTTTTGAGTATTGGCTTTTAAAATTTTTAACTGTTTTTGCCATTTTAATAATACATTTTGTGTTGGTGTCTAGCTAGACTTTTTTCAATTCTTTTTCTCCATATTGGTTTTTGATAACCAAACCTAACCAAATAAAAACCCTTCCTGTCCCCTAGAGAACTGCATGCAGTGGCCCTTAACTTCTAACGAAATTTCTTTAATTTCATTCTCTGGACTTTGAACTCCACCAGCCTTTTATCAGCAACTCTTTTTTTTTTTTTTTTTTTTTTTTTACAAAGATACTTATTCATTGTAGGAAATTTGGAAAAACTTAAAAAGCACCTAGAAGAAAATTTAAAACACCTGTTATTATCCCATCTACTGTTTCATATATTTGAAGTTGTTTCTCTATGCATGTAGATTTTTAAAAATTGAGATATTTTGCATATGGTACTTTTTTTAAATTTTAACAATATATAAACCTTTTTCTGAGTTACGTATGCTTCTAAATTATGACTTTTAATTGTTAAATAGTACTCCACATTGTTGTCTTGCACCAGTTTCCTTCCTGTAATGCTTATTGGATTTCCACATTTCTCACCCCAAAAGGACAAGAGGAGAGAAAACTTAAATCAAGTGTTCCACCTTCAACATTTGGGGAGTTACTTTCTGACAATGATTATTATAATTTCCTTTTAAGAAGCTTCTCCAACCTTCTCTCTCATTAGACTAATATACTTTTGGCACCATTCTATTTATTTCTTAACTTGCTCCAACACCTCCCTCTATATTTTCTTCCAAAGAGTGTTCACTCTTTTATGTAGATTCAAAAGAAACTTGTAAATCACTGCTAGCTGAACCCTGTGTAATCACATCTGTGATTCTAGCAGATCTTAATTTGTTTTCTGCATTTTTACGTATTTAATAGTAAAGGCCATAATCTCATTCTTTTCTGATGGCTTAGTGAAATTATAATCAAACTCTTAAGAACAAATATAGTTTTCTGGGTCTAAGTGCAGATTTCAGAAGGTATATGCAGATTCTGTCGAAAGCCTGTTCCTGTGAATTCTTGATGGGTGTTGCAAATACTAAATGAATAAGGGACTGTTTTGAATACGTATCAGTAGAATAAGAGGAATGTGTGGTATGAGAATTCTATCCAAGTTCAAGCTATTACTTGTTCTTTATGAGTAATTTGTCTTCATTTGTTTACATCATTTGCAGGCCATTTAGTTGGGATTCTTCCTCACCTCCTTGAGCTTTAAACATTGGAGAGCTCTAGAATTCAGTTCTCGGAACTCTTCCCTTTTTCTCTATTCTTACCTGCCATGGCAATGATCCAGTTTCTTGGCTTCAGACCTTGTGCTTATCTCAGTCTGGACTTCTCTGAGCTCCAGATGGATATCTCTGCTTATCCCATACCTCCACTTGGTGTCTGCGAGGCATCTCAAACCTATGTCCTCATCCAAACTTGGATCTTCCTCCTCGAACTTCTGAGGTTCCCCACCTCAGTACACGGCAGCTCCATCCCTCTAGTAGTTCAAGTGAAAAATCTTGCAGTTATACTTGACTCTTCTCGTTCTCTCATAAATCTAATATTTCAGCTCTTGTAAACATCTCTCAAATCTTACCACTTCTCTCCCCCTTCACTGACATACCACCTTGGTCCAGGTCACCCTCATTTTTTTTTTGCTGTGATTATTATAATATCCTCCTACCTGGCTTTCCTGCTGCCACCTGGGTCCCCTCAGTCTTGTCTCAACACACCATAATTAACATATTTCACCTCAGATTACATCTCTGCTCTAAACTTCCAAGTGTCTTTTCAGAGCGAAAATGAGAGGCTTTACACTGGCTTACACAGCCCTGTGTCATCTTTTCATTCACTCACCTTCTCTTTGTCCTTAGCTCCTACCACATTCCCCTCACTCACTCTGTTCCAGTTGCACTGGTCCCCTTGCTGTTTCTAGAACAATCTGGTATGCTCTGCTTCAAGGCCTCTGTACTTGCTGCCTTGGATGCTCTTCTTCCATATAATTCTGCATGGCTCCCTCCCTTCCTTCAGTCAGGTTTTTTTATCCTAAAGTCACCTATTCAAGAAGACCTCTTATGGCTGTATTTAAAAATGTAACCTCCTACTCCCCTATGACATTCCGTATCGTTATTTATTGATTTATTTTTCTGTGTAGCATGTATCACCTAATAAAGTTTATTTATTTGTCTTTCTTCCCATCACCAGAAAGTCCCACTACAATATCCTCATTGTCTGAAACACTGCCTGATACATAGGAAGCACCCAATAAATTTTTGTTGAATGAATGAATGAATTCCAGTTTGTGGTGAGATGAAGTAGTGAATCTGGATGTGTGTTAGAAAAAGAAGGGTGGCTTGATTCCAGGTGGATTGCATCAGTAATTTAACTTTGGCACCATAGATATAAAGGCCATCTTTGTGTTGTGTTTTTCACATGTCTTCTCTATCGGATCTTCTGTATGCAACTGTCTGAAGAGAATAAATGCGGCAAATACTGAGCGAGTGTGGGGAAGCCTTTCCAGCATGGTAGCGGTTTGTACATTCAGTATGTCTGTCTGTTCCTGGTCATCTGCCATGCAAGGTGCAGTGGTGTTCCTCTGTTATGCTGTTCCACTTCAGGTATAACTCAGTGACTACACCAATATCATGGTTCTATCACGTTAGTCCTTCCACTTCTCATTTCACCTGTGATTCTCTCTTCATCGTTCTTCATCTTCCCTTGAAGTTTCTTTTGCCCTTCCAACATTTCACTAGTGTCTCTTCTCTAGTTTCTCAGAGTCCTTAAATATAATTCAGCATTTTCCATGTTTTAAAATTGTTAAATATCTCAATTTTTAAAAAGCTAAAACAAACCATATTCTTCAGTTGAGTGACTACTCAGAATTGTTTCCAAATTTAGAATTACTTTAATGCTCTTTAGTAAGTTCAAACCAGGTGACCAGTGAGGATTGGAAGAGTTCTAAACATAATTTCAAAAATGCAAAGTAAATAAGCACTGAGAAATTCATACAGTTCTTATAAACAGTCACTGCTCTCACTCCTGTCACTGTCAACACATGTAAATGAACGAGGTGGTTTTTCTGGACTGTCTGGATGTGTACACATTCATTGGTCAATGAGTTCTCCACACTCTGTTCAACCATGGGAAATACACGTAAACATTTTAAGTCTACAAAGTGCACAAGCAATAGTAAGACCATGGACTTACAACCTCATCTCTATTACCTCAGACTCTATATTGGCTCTGTATCTCTCTACCATGAAATACAAGCCTTTGTACTCACACTTGGATTTGAATCTAGTTTTACTTCATATGGACTGAGACTCATTTCCCACCATCGGCCTTTTTAAAAATGGAGTTGATGGCTCCATCTCTCAGGGTTGTGAGAATCACATGCATTGCACTGTCTTGGTTAATAAATGCTTTTGTTATTAATATCATCCTATGGCTATAATATTTAATATGGAAACTTTCAAGCATGCACAAAAGTGAGAGAATAGTTCATTGAATTTCAATGTACTGTCTTCAACAGTTATCCACCCATGCCGGTCATGTTCCATTTACCTCTCCATTTGCACCTGAGATAATTTTGAAACAAATCACAGATATTATGCCATTCATTTATAAATATTATAAAATGTATCTCTAAAGAATGTCCTTTTAAAAGGATAACCATAAAATGTCATCAGAGCTAATAATTTCCCAATTGCCACATAGGTTTTTTTTTTTAGTTTGTTTAAGTTTGTATCCAAATATGTTCCATACCCTTTAAGATTTTATTAGAAATATAATTAAGGTGAGGCAAGAGATTTTGCTGTAAGATGTTCATTTCAGTGTTGTTTAGAATGGAGAAAAAATAAAATAACTTAATCACAGATGAATAGGGGATTGGCTCCCCCCAAAAGGATGTATCACCTGACAATAGAACATACACAGCAGTTGAAACGATACTATAGAAATACGATGTAATAAGCAGATAAGATATTGGTAAGTGAGAAAAGCAGGTTATAAAACAGTATTTATACTTTCTAGTTTTGTTAATAAAGTATATCTCTCATAGGCATATATCTGAATGGTGAGGAAATGAGCAACTTTAATTTTCTCTTAAATTTTAGAATTAAATCTCATCGTTCCACCACGAGCACATATTACTCATAATAAAAAGTTATTAGAGATAAAAATGCAGCAGCAGTGCCTCTTGGCAGTTGTTTGGTTTCACACGGAGGTAATTATGTTTGGCACGTGATGCTCTCTTCTTACCATGTGCTTCCTCATGTGCTCTGCAGAGCAGTCCTCTGAGGCAAGAAGAGGCAAAAACCCCTGAGAGGGCTGGTGCCTTCACCTGACGCCAGCACGCAGCTCCACAAAAGCACATTCAGAGGGCTATTGTTTACTGCTCAGGACATATGATCTCATGTGCTCTCTACATGCCATCCTGCCAAGGTGAGAGGCAGAGACATGCTGGGACTAGCCTTCCTTTTACAGAGGGGGAAACTGAGGCAGAGAGAAACTGGCTTTTTTCTCTTGCTACCCTTCCAGAAGGTGGTAAGGATAGGTTTTTGGCACAGATGTCTGGTGCTGGCCATAACCGTGAGATTACGTTTTGCATCTCTTCAGAGTTTCACCGTCTCAGCGTAGGTGTGTGAGGGGTGGGACCTACTCCTATTTGGTCGAGGGAGTGCTGAATACTGCCTCAGAGTAACACACCAGACCACATTCTGTGGTTCGGGATCTGACCAAACTTGCTCAGGTTCTCCACACCCAGTTAGGTGGGATTGGCTTCTGCTTGTCTCTGCTTTCTGTGAACTGTTCGCTTTCTGTCCACTGTCACCTGCTCTAATCTTTTCTGCCGATGTCTGCAGCCCCTGAGTCCCTCTCAGTGAGTGTCTCTTATGCTCAGCTCATGCCTTCAGTGGCTCTCTGAGGCCCTCACGTAGGGCCTGCCTGCGTGGTCTACTGTCCCCACACCAGTCCTCCGGGCCCCCCACCACACTCCTGCTTCCACAGTCTCCTCTTGGCTGTGCCCCACCTGTGCCCTGGAACTGGCCCTGCCTCCTCCTTCTCAGAATTCTCAGCTGTACCTGCAATTTAGTTGTCTACTTCTTGTTCCCTAATGGTGTCTCTAAATGTCCATCTTTTCTCCACTAAAAGACTATGGGTTTCTTATAGGCAGACACTGTCAATATGATGGCAATGAAAACAGCTCTGATAGGTCACTGGACACTTCTTGCATACCAAGTCCAGCGCTGAGTGATTTACGTGTTGATCTCATTCAATGAAGACAATCAGCCTGCGTCATTATCCCATTTCACAGATAAAGAAACTGACTGAGAGGTTGAGTAACTTGTTTAAGGTCACCCTGCTAGAAAGTGATAGAGCAAGAATTTTAGCCATACCTGTCTGACTGCAAAGCCCATGCTTTTCCACATGGCGCATATTTGCTGCTGGTTGCTTGATTCAAATTTCCTTGAGTGTTCTTCCTTGAGGGTCCTCATTTCTTGGTGGTAGAAAAGCCTTCTGCAGACAAGAGAGCAGACAGTAATCCTTCTGGTCAAAGTGTTCAGGGTTCGGCTCCTCTGAGCCCAGATGATTGGCTGGGATGCGAACACTCCAAGCTCTGTGTTTCCCTCTCACCCCCACGTTCTTGGCTCTGCGTCCCCTTCACAGCTCCACAACTTCTCTCACTTGTCCCTTTCCCTGGGGACACCTATGTAGCCAGAGGATTCTCCCAAGACCACTAGGGTTCCTGGGGCTGTGGTCTGATATCTTTTGATAGAATTGGTAAGAAAATGATCAATGAAAGGCCCCAAGGAGAGAATCTAGACTAATCTAGACCCTCTCCACACTACCCAGCTCCCCTCGGATCTCGATCCTGCTCTTGCACAGATACCCTTTTCCCTTAATCAGAACTTTTGCCGTAAGCTCCCCAAAGCCCTTGGGCTAAGCCCCACCCCTCTCCCAGAATCCTAAAGTTTAGGGGCTGCATTCAAGTGAGAGATTTCCAAGTAAGGGTGTGTTGGAAAGACTTCTGCTAAGGGCACGTTTTCCTGATAGAACAGGAAAGGGTGCAGCCACCGCCTCTGCCTGTGAAGACATCCCAGGAGCTCCCTTCCAGACCCTCTGCCCTTTCCCCCTCCCACCAGCCCGGGCGAACAGGGACCAAGCTTGCTTATTGTCACCTGACGTTGGGCAGCCGCTGATCCCATTGGTGGAGCCAGATTCGGTCTGGCTCTCCTGTTCCTTCTCGGCTTCTCTGCCTCTCTCTCCTCCACGCTGCTTTGATTTCGCTCTTGCATCTCTCTGTGCTTGCTGGGCTGGGAACATCACCTCTCCGGGGGCAGCGGTGAGCTGCGGAGCAGGCAGGGGCTGCCTGCGGGGCATGGAAGAAACCTTCTTGGCAGCCGTAAAAGGAGCGAGAGGAGCCAGTGAGCCCTGCTGCCTGTGACCCAGGGTCTGGCAGCTTCCCCTCTGCCTGGGGGGCCATCCACCCAGAGGGCTCTCCCTTCCCTCCCTTCCAGGTCTTCCTCTGCAGAGCCCAGTGGAGCCAGGTGAGTGCCTTTTCTCCCAAGATCATCCTTCTGCCAATTCCGAGAGGAACTGTGGTGGCCAGGGGCTAGAAGCCAGGGCACCAAGATTCTGACGCTGCCTGCTGTGCCCACCTGGATTGCCAGGGCCAACGACCTTGTCCCCTTCCCCTTAGGCCCTTGGCCAAGGGGTTAACAGCTGGATCCAGTCTCCGGGGCACCACGGTTAGTCACCCCGTGACCATTCTGCTGCAGTCAGCGGTGCCCAGAGGGACAGTGGGGTGGGGGGCAGCTTTTCCTTTGGCATGCAGTGGCTTTTCTGAATGGGCATGGGCAAAGGGTATCAGTGC
Source organism: Macroglossus sobrinus (assembly GCA_004027375.1). Classification (NCBI taxonomy): domain Eukaryota; kingdom Metazoa; phylum Chordata; class Mammalia; order Chiroptera; family Pteropodidae; genus Macroglossus; species Macroglossus sobrinus. Next base: position 629,635 of record PVKZ01000295.1, read on the forward strand.
GTACACGGCGTATGCATGCTTTCGAGAAGACTGGAGGATTGCTTGCGTAGATAGTTCTGTCTGCGTGCAGTTATGCTCATGTGTGGGTTTTCACTGCTGTGTGGTATGCATGACAACATATGTTTCCTGTACACATAAGGCACATGTGTGGGGGATCACTTATCTGAGTAGCTTGTGGGTACATGTAGGAGGGGACAGTGCAAAGCAGTATATTTATGGAGTGGACATATCGCTTGTCATGTGTGTGGGAGTACATATCGACAGAGGGTTTCTATGTGGGAAGGTGTGACTGTGGAGCAGAAGCGGTAGGTAGGTGGAGAGTGTGGGCAGAAGCCCCTTTCTGTGGGCAGAGCCGCGTAGGTGTGCAAACCTGTTGGCATGTGAAGGTTCAGGGCTGGCAGTGTGTCCAGAGACAAACACCTTCTCAAAGTCTGTGTCTTTGAGCCTGGAGAGGACTGGAGAGTGAATGCCAGAATGTGGGCAGAGGCTGATGTGTGAGAGTGTGCATGGAAGTGCCAACAGGCATATGGGGCGCCTGCTTTCTATGGAGGTGGCACACATGCATGTTGGTTCCTGTGGTTTCTTTTATCCCTCAAATATGGCTTGTGAGAAGGTTGCATGCATATATGTGTGCATGAGCCCGTGAGTATGTTCATGCGTGGGTCCGTGTGGAAATGACAGCTTGTGGAGGGAACATTGCAGGACATTCTTAGAATGTGGAGAGTGATAGAAAGTACCTGAGTGCGTAGGTGAGTGTGTGGGAATGAGAATGTCTGAGAAGTTGTGTGCATCCTGTGGGTGGCAGGTGTGGGTGGGCATACTTGGTGCCTGTGTGTGCACGCGCGCGCTCACCTGCATGTGGGTGTGTGAATACTTGGGTCAGGGTGGATTTACATGGGAGTGTAGGTATTTCTCAGGTGTTGTCTCAACCTGTCTCTCATACCTTGCCCTTCCTCAGTCATCTGGGTTTGGAGAACTGGAGTTCATGCCCACCCTTGGTCGACCCAGCTTTACTGTTCTCCGAGGGTCACTCAAGGCACTCTCCCAAGCTGGCATGGGGAGCAGTCTCAGTTCTCCTAGAACTGTAGAGGGGAAAGGATGAGCTGGTCCTGGAGACGCCGCCATCAAGCATGGCTGCCCCGTCTCTGGGAGACTGAGGCAGGAGCAAGTACCCACCCGTAGCGGGGGTGTGGACTGCATTCCGTGTGGGTGGGAGGCAGCTGCTCAGGCCCTCCCTGGGGTGGGACATGTTTGTGTTGCTGTGCCAGTGTTCATGGCTGCGTGTGTGTGTACGTGGGGGCACACGTGCGTCTTCCTGGGGAGATGCTCAGTGCGTGCCCAAGGGGCGGCAACTCTCCACTGCTCCACACCTGTCCCTGTGAAATACAAACTGGTTTATTGTCATGCAGTTGTTTCTAGACACCCAATCCCATTCTGTTTTATTTTGGGGTGAACCCAGTAGCACTCCCATGCTTATTTGCCATAGAATTCCCTGTGCATGAAGCCACTGACATTTGGCTGAACCTCTCGATAGACAGGCATACATTTTAGGGTGGGAAGCTAAAATGAAACAAGAACACAGGTGGCACCCTGGGACAAGTAAGGGCCATCACTCATATTCTTCACCCTGTGCCTGCCACCCAGGCAGCCTATGGGTTAATTTAGAGGTGCCAGGCTCTGGAGCAGGCTTAATTGACAGGAGAGTGTGGGTTGGATCTTTTGGAAGCTATAAATAGAAGTACTGTTTTTGAAGGCACAAGGTATCCTCACCCTTAGCACCTGGGCGAGGAGGGGAGAGGAAGAGGAGAGGAGCTGAAAAGGCACTGACGCCCTGGGAACCTGTGGTGTGCTGGGGCTGGGCTAGAAGAAGAAAGGGGGAGTATGGATTCCACTGGGAGAAAGTCCAGCCCACACTCTTGCTCTTGTCCCAGAGACAGCCCCTCCTCTCCCCTCTCTCCTCCCCTCTCCCTTCCCCTTTTCCTTCCCCTCTCTCCTCCCCACCCTGCTCCCCAGAGCTCTAATGAGCCAGGCCAAATTCAGGGCCAGAGTCCACACTTCCTCACTACGCACAGGTGAGAGTGATGGTGGTGTGGTCCTTTTACACCAGGAAGAGAAGCCAGGGGAAGAAGTGAATGAGCGAGAGGGGGAGGTGAGAGACAATGCCATCGCTTAAAAGAGAAGGACAGGAGGAGGAAAAAGAAATAGTGGGAAACCATGTGTACCTGTGCATACATATATGCCACACACGTGACACCTGTGACATACACGTACACACCCACTCTTACACGAGGATACACCACCTTAGTTTAATGATAAATAGCTTGGGCTCTGAAGTCAGGGAGATGTGAGTTCAAATCACTTTCTAGCTGTATGGACTTTGGAATCTTAGTACTCCCAACCTCAGCTACCTTATCTGTAAAATGGGGATATAATAATAGTATCTACCTACTGTGAGCTTGTATGAGATGATGTTTGTGAAATTATTAGTACATAGTCAGCTGCAATAGATGTCAAAGATAAAACTATTTTAAAAAGTAAAGCAATAGAGGATGGCTGAAAGGGAATGAGGGATAGTAGAAGTTATAGGGCGGGAGAAGGGCTGTGGCTTGTGAGAACAGCCCCCGCCCCAACACCAGTGTATCCACGTGTGTCTCTGTGGCACTTGCACACCCGGCCCTATGTCATGGTGACCCCTGCAGAGTCACCCCAGAGAGGAGGGGGGCCTGAGCCCCGAAGCCTTGGCACCCTTCCTGGCACCCTTGGCCTCTTGGCTGCTGGTGCCCTAAGCCTGCCTGCACCCTGACCCACATCCCCTCTGTGGGTGCTTCCTGTTTCTCCTGCACCTCGCACTGTTCTCTCCACCCCCACCCCTTTCTCTTTTTCACGCCTGCTGGTTGAGGGCTCCCTCCTCGGCTCCATCTGCTGCGAATCTGTCCTGCCTTGCGTTTGCAGCATCCCCACTGCCTCTGCCACCTGTCAGGTGCCTTCTGCTCTGCAGACCCCTCCAAGGAGAGCCAAGTTCCTCCCATGGGGGACACCCCATCCCACCTTTGGTCCCTGCCTCTAGTCTTCCCCATGTAATCTTTCCGTCAGACGTGATGAGGCAGGTGCTATCAATGGGTCCTCAAGTTTCCACCTCGCAAGGGATGCTGGGAGCAAGCAAGACATTCAAGAAAACTCCGTGATGGGGAGGGAGGTGCTGATTCTCCATCTCCCCGCAGTTCCCACAGGAGCCAAACAGGAGGGGAGCATGGAACTGCTGTCCACGCCCCACAGCATTGAGGTCAATAACATCACCTGTGACTCCTTCCGCATCTCCTGGGCCATGGAGAACAGTGACCTGGAGAGGGTCACCCACTACTTCATCGACCTCAACAAGAAGGAGAATAAAAACTCCAACAAGTTCAAGCACCGGGTGAGTGAGAGAGGCCAGAGCCTCCGCCTCTTCCCCTATGCCCGCTCTTGATGGGGGCAGAATAACACAGGACCTGGAGGTGACAGCTGTGGGTATGCAGAGGTTGGGTTCCAATCCAGGATCTTCTTACTGTGCAACCTTGGGAAAGCTACTGAACCTCTCTGAGCCCCAGTTCCTTCACTGGTGAAAAGGGAATGATGATGATGCCAGCCCCTGCAGGCTGGTGAGAGGTTTCTATGAGGTACTGTTTGTGTGGCATTTGGCTCAGGGCTCAGCGAACTGAACACTGGCTCAAGAAAACCAGGGGCAAGGCCTTAACGTCTCACCTGGGCATGGCCTCTGACTCAAAAAGCAGCTTTGTCATTGACTGAGTGCAATGTGTCCCATGGCAGGGGTGAGGCCCTTTGCTGGGGCCTCAGTGATCCCCCTCAGGCTTCTGTAACCCTCTCTACCCCTGGCCCTCTGGCCTATTTGCTGGGTTTAGAAAAGGAAGGTGAGAGTCCTCTGCTGGCTGGGGTGTCCTTTCCCTGGGTTAAAGCTGGTATGGGGGCCGGTGGGGAGAAGGCTCCCATCTTCTAAGCTGGCAGAAAGGCAGGGAGAAGAGTGAGGTGGGAAGGAGCCGGTTCCCACGACGACGGCATCATGTGGGTTACTCACCCTCTCTCTCTTTAGAACTGGCTCCCCGATCTGGGTGTCTTTTGGCAGGCCAGTTGCCACGGTGACGTGAATGTTCAACACCACCCCCTTAACCATCCCCCCCCAAAGAATAAGGCATATTTTCCCTTCCTCCCTAGCTTCTCAGCATTGGCCGTTGCCGTGGAGACGGCACTGCAGTGTGCAGAGCTCTCGAAGTCTCCCTCGAAAATAGAGGTCTCACCACCCTCAACTTTGCAGGCCTCCACCCCAGGAGCATTTCTCCTTAGTTCCCAAGAGAACAGGCCTTAAGGAGGGGTGGAGGCTGGGGAGTAGCTGTATGATCTTCCCAGTGGCCACTGCTTGCTTCTGCAGAAAAATGGTGTCCAGGGCACTGAGCCATTGAATCCTTAAGACTCTGGCCCTCCTCAGGGGGCATGGGCCACCTGGGGGTGGACGTCTGAGGGAATGCCAATATTGGGCATGACTCCCAGTTTGACTCTTGGCTCTCTGTCTGCACCCCATGTCTCAGGACGTCCCCACCAAGCTTGTGGCCAAAGCTGTGCCACTGCCCATGACGGTGAGGGGCCACTGGTTCCTGAGTCCCCGCACGGAGTACAGTGTGGCAGTCCAGACCGCTGTGAAGCAGAGCGACGGGGAGTACCTGGTGTCCGGCTGGAGCGAGACGGTCGAGTTCTGCACCGGGGGTGAGGCCCTCCTGTGGGCACAGCCAGTTTAATTATGCTCAGGAGGAGGGCTTTGTCTTAACCCAGAAGACACTATGACTACCTGCTGTACACCAGCACCAGGCTTCGGCCACTGAGGAGACACAGGTGGAGGAGAGCTGCCCCTGCCCCTGCCCCTCAAAAGCCTGCAGCCTGATACAGGGGGCAGACGTGCTCACGGCTAGTCATAGTGACAGCACCACTTCTGTAAAGCGATGGAGTCACTTTTCTGGCTTGGCACAAACATATGCTTTTGGATTTTGGTAAATATGCATAACTTAAGTTACCATCTTAACCATTGGTAAGTGTACAGTTCAGCAGCCTTACGTACATTCACACTGGCATACAACCTATCTCCTGGACGTGTTCATCCTGCCACACTGAAACTCTGTATCCATTAAATGACAACTCTGCCTCTCCCCCACGCCAGCCTCTGGCAACCACCATTCCACCTTCTGTCTGTAAATTTGACCACTCTCGGTACCTCATGTGAGGGGAATCACACAGTATTGGTCCTTCTGTGACCAGATCGTGATGGCCTTGCTTTCACTTAGCATCATGTCCTCAAGGTTCATCCATTTTTTTGCATGTGTCAGAATTTTCTTCCTTCTTAAGGTGAAATAATATGCATGGTGTGGCTAGACTGCATTTTTTAATCGATCATTGGTTGATGGATGATGTTTCGTGGAGCAATCACTGTTTGCTTGTCTTGAGCCTCCACTTAGCCCAGGGAAATAAGCCATATTCAGTGTTCCCACAAATTTTCTTAGCAGAACTTAGCTTGCAAATTCCAGCACAAATAAATGCCAGGCTCAGCGAACTTGGTCACTGATGACCCAGGATCTGCCCTATGATGTTCCATTCTTTCAGTGTCCATGATGAGAACTGCCCTAGATCTCTCTCTGTCACAGGGAAGGGGCAAGGGACATTCTTAGCCCTGGGCCTATGAGGCTGCTGGCTCTACCCTCTGCCAAGTTCTGTGCCCCATCTCCTCGAACTGCCGTTCTCTTTTGAGTGGCGCTTTTTCTTAGATCAGCTGCAAACTCCACACTCTGGACGTGCTCCTTTTTCCTGTGGGGAAAGCCTCTTGGTTTACCCCAGAACTCTATGTGTAGTGGGAGTTTAATTCAAACAAGGGAGCTGGGGATGGCTGCAGTCCAGTCCACACTCCTCTTGCCAAACCCAGCACCCTGGCCAGAGCTGCATCAGCTAGGAGGAAAGGGGACCTTTTCCTAAATTGTTCAAAGGTGCTGTCTAAGCTAGCAGCAGCCTTGCCTGGGTCCCCGGTTCCCGGGAGGGTCCAGTTTCACTACCCTGTTTCCAGGTCTTTCTGCTTTTCTTTGGATGCTCAAGCGAAGCATTCACCCCAGACCCAGTCTGCCTAAACACTTACCCCGTGAGTGTGAAGGGTTGCATGAGTGCCTGCCTGTTATGACAGCTGGCTTCCCCATGGTTGTGGGGGCAGCCTCCTACCCTCTGGGTTCAAGGGATTGTCCCTAAAGAACTTCTATTCTCCCTTCTCAGTCCTTCTTTTGCCTGCCCATCACGATTGTATAACTGGGCAGCCCTGCCCTTGCCTGACGCAGAGAGTTCTGAACCTCTGGCACTGAGGTGCAGAGGTGACGAGGACAGACAGCATCCAGCTGGCCTGTTCTCATGTGGTCCCAGGTGCTGTGGCTGTTAGATGCTCCCTGCTGCTCTGAGCACAGAGGTGGGCTGGTGTATCTGTGCGTGTGGGGCAGGAACGCGGGCGGGCTGTGGTCCCCGCCCAGCTCTCGTCTCACCCACCTGCACTCTTGCAGATTATGCCAAGGAGCACCTGGCACAGCTGCAGGAGAAGGCTGAGCAGATCGCTGGCCGCATGCTGCGCTTCTCTGTCTTCTACCGCAACCATCATAAGGAGTACTTCCAGCACGCCAGGTGCGCGAGGCCTGCGTGGCCCACCGGGCCCCTCCTTCCTCCCTCAGCACAGCTGCCTCAGCCGCCCAGGCCGTCTGGCTTCACCCCAACCCTGTCAGTTGCCAGACTCTCTTCACAGAGTCTCCATGCCATCCCATTACTGGTTGGCCCTGGGGAGCAGCTGGTGGCTTGGGGTTGGGCTCCAGGGGAGGAGAGGGCACTCGGGATGGCCTGGGGTGCTGTGCAAACAGGCCTGAGGGAGTGAGGTCCTAGGTGAAACCCTCCTTGGGGGCGGTTTCTTTCACTGGGTTGTAATGTGGCAGCTCAGCTATCTCTCCAATTCAGGCACTGGGTCCCGAGGGGAGGAGTTGAGGAGGGAACAAGGTGTGACCGGATTTTGAGTGTGAAGGGTTGCGGTCTTCACACTGTGTGCTGGGGAGCCTGAGGCTCCAGGGCACATCTCAGGCAGCCCTTAGGGTGGTGCTGACTTGTCCAGGAAATCCAAGGATGGGAATTGGTGAAACCCACACCTATCATTCAACCTGAGCAGCTTTACTTTTATTGCCTACGGCCCACCTATGTATAATTTTCTTTAGGAAAAGAGAAAGGGCTCCTATTCAAAAATACTCGAGCCAATAGATGATCCCACTCAGTACCCTTGGCCTACACATGGGGAGCTTGAAGCCAGAAAACCAGCATGTCACTAGTCACTCAGGACAGCCAGGACCAGGCAAGAGTGATGCTGGACCGAGGCTGCCCATCCTCCCCGTGCCTGCTGACACAGCTCCAAGTCCATTTCTGTCCAAGGCCAGGCCGGGGCAAGCTGCCGCCAGTACTGTCTTTATCACTGCATCAGCCGGGAAGGTGGCTTTGCCCCAATCCCAGGGCAGTGGAGGCCTCAGGAGTCTTTGTTGTTTTGTACTAAAGAAGGAAGTCAGAGAGTCGAGTGGGGAGGGCATTGGCTAAGTGATCAGCCAACAAGAAAGGGAAAGAGAGCACCCATATGTGCCAGGGAGCCAACTTTAGATGAATAAAGTTCCCTTTCCAAAAACCTTAGAGTCTGTCCGGGAACAGTACGGACGGATGGAATGTAATAAGTATGTGTGATCATTGACTAAAATTCAGTGTCCTGCACATAATATGCAATCAAAATTTTGTTGAATGCAAGTGCCTGATGTTCCCCAAGGGTTTCAGAGAGGAGGGGACACCTGTGCTGGCCTTGAAGGATGAGTAAGAGTTTGCCAGGCCAGGTGGAGAAAGGTGGGAAAGGCAGCCAGGCAGAAGGAAGAGCAATGCAGACACAGAGGCAGAAAAGAGCTGGGGTGGGGTTCCCATGTCACCTGGGGGTGTGGGGGTGGTAGGAGGTAGAGCCAGAAAGACCAGATCGTGATGGCCTTGCTTTTCATTCAGGCGCCATCAGCGGGTTTTAAGCTGGGGAACAGCAGGTTCAGACCTCTCCTCTGTGAAGGAGTGGGCTGGATCAGCCCATCTCCAGGGCCCTCCCTACTCTCATTCTGGAATGTTCTATTTGTGACTGGTGGAGGCGGTGGTTGGTGGGAGAGCCAGGAGCTGGGCTGGCTCCCTTCTCACCACACACAGCAGCCGAGCCTCAGCCCAGCTAACCAGTGGCATTTTCTCTTCCCTTTGGCATTTCCCCCGGCGGGGTAGGACCCACTGCGGGAACATGCTGCAGCCGTACCTGAAGGACAACAGCGGCAGCCACGGTTCCCCAACCAGCGGCATGCTCCATGGGGTCTTCTTCAGCTGCAACACGGAGTTCAACACGGGTCAGCCCCCTCAGGACTCCCCCTACGGCCGCTGGCGCTTCCAAATCCCTGCCCAGCGCCTTTTCAACCCCAGCACCAACCTCTACTTTGCGGACTTCTACTGTATGTACACGGCCTACCACTACGCCATCCTGGTGCTGGCTCCCAAGGGCTCCCTGGGGGACCGCTTCTGCCGAGACCGCCTGCCCCTCCTGGACATTGCCTGCAACAAGTTCCTGACCTGCAGCGTGGAGGATGGGGAGTTGGTCTTCCGCCACGCGCAGGACCTCATCCTGGAAGTCATCTACACTGAGCCTGTCGACCTGTCCCTGGGCACCTTGGGGGAGATCAGTGGCCACCAGCTCATGAGCCTGTCCACTGCTGATGCTAAGAAAGACCCCAGCTGCAAGACCTGCAACATCAGTGTGGGCCGCTAGGGACTCCTGGGAAGCTGGGGGACTCGGGAGTGATGACAGGCAGGGCAGGCTTGGGTGGCATAGGTTCAGGGAGCTGGCTTTCTTTCCCCTGTCCCCCTGCTCCATCCATGCCATCAGTCTCCCCCTCACTCACCCCTTAGCATTAGAGGCAACAGAGGGTGGTCGCCTTGGTGGGTGCAGCCCACCCATGCCCAGTAGATTTGGAGAGGCTCTTAACATTAGTACGTTGGTGGGAGGTTGGATTTCTGGAGACTTCCCCTTTTCTCTGGTGTCCATGTCCTGCTGTTTTTTGCTTAATCCCAGGCCTCCAGCTCACAGAGACTGTAGCCTGTAGGCTCACCCCAGGAAGCCTCTGCAGGCCAAAGCCCACGTGTAGCTTACCTGCCTCCAGATGCGATGCAGAGAGCTGTGGGGTGCTCTTCCCTAGCCCCACGCACCCCACTCAGGTCTACCACAGGATGCCCCTCCCCGTTTAGCTGGGCCTGGGGGCTCCCTACTCAAGGTCTGGCCCTTCCCCCCTATAAATAGTTCCCTGCACTGCCATGACCCCAGCTGCTCTTGACTTAAAGCACCTCCTCCTGCATGGGGAGAGTGTAGCCCCCTTGTCACCTGTGCTCTGGAAAGGAGCCCTCTTTTTGTTCTTGGCTTTGGGGCATCCAGGCTGTTGGAATTTTTCTTTTCCTAGATCTGGAGATGACATAGATTCCAGCAGCCCTTCTTCCTTGCTGAGAGCACTGGGTCCCGGAATGGCAGCCACTGAGGGTCGAGGAGGGGGAAGGAGACCCCTGAGACCCAGAGGGACCCCTTCTTCAGCCAGGAGTGGGCTGCCTCCACCCTTAGGGGACTTGCTGTGGAAGTAGACCCAAGAACTTTCCCACAGAGCCCCGGCACCCGCCTGGCTGTGCACTTTGCTTGCTCTCTCTGCCATGGTGCCGTGACTGCACTGTGCCTATGTGTGATCCAGACTGTAGCTTCCCTGCCACCTCATCCTATGCCCCTGCCCACTGGCACTGTCCTTGCCACCCCCCACCCCTTCCTTGAGCCTATTGGCAGAGAGCCTCTTCCCTGGGGCGCTCTCATTGAAGACTTTCCTAAGCCTAAAAATGTTTTTACCTATTTCCTACTTTTGTACGGGTCATGAGGGTGGTGAGGGTGGACCCCCTGAGACAAGCAGACCAGGTGGGGTGACAGGGTGCGGTGTCGATGGAGGCAACTGGCTATTTGGGGATGATGGAGGTAGAGGAGAGCAGCCCCACAGTGACGGCCAGATTTCTGTGATGAAGGACAGAAGGGGCCAGCAGGCCAACAAGGCCATATCTCGGTACGGGGCAGATGGGACAGCTGGTCACCTCTTTTGTAGCCATAGGGAGTGGTGCAGTCAGCTGTCCCAGTGGTATGGATCAGGTTTGGGGGCATTGGAGATGTGTGGAGGAGAGGACATGGGCCCCCAGGCCCTTTTCCCTCTTGTCGGCAGCGTTGTTTTGGGGGTGGTCCACTGCCCTCCCCTGGCCCCCTGTCTGCCCCTGGCTGGGGCACGCTCGCCTGTGCTGTGCTTTCGATGTGCATCAATAAACCACCATGGCCTGAGAGCCTCGCCTCTCCTTGGGCTCTGGGAGGGCAGGTGGGCACATTATAGGATCGCAGAGGAGCTTACATGGCAGTGCCCCGCAGGACAGGCCAGCCGGAGTGCTCTCCAAAGCTGTTACAAATCTTGCTTCAGATAGTGGGGCTCAGGAAGCAGAGCCACATCCCCAGTGTGGCAGGGACTTTGGAGGTCACTTGGAGCTATCCCACACTTCACAGAAGGGGAAACTGGGGCCTCTTAGGGGAGAACCTATAGCAATCTGGGGGGCTAACTAAGATTCTCAGGCCTGCCTATTTGGAACCTTTCCCACTGCAGCATCAGATCTAGATGCTGACTTTTCCTCCCCCAGAGCCCATGTCCCCTCCCCAGCAGGGCTCCTAGTTTGCAGATCTGAGTCACCTCTGCGTCTATTATTATGAACTTATTAAAATGATCCTCTACTGGAGTGGAAGAGCTCCAGAAAAATTAGCATCACCTCTTTGACACTGCTTGGCTCAGGGCCAACAAACATGTGCCACCCGGAGCTTGGGCACAGCCTCCTGGGGCTAGGAAGGAAAGCTGAAGGGGCTAGGAAGGAAAGCTGAAGGGCAAAGGACCACTTCCCGAGGACCTACTATGGGCCAGGCATCACGCCAGGTGCTTTCACACATCAGCTTGTTTAGTCTTCACAATGGTTCTGTGCCATTTCCCATTTAACATATAAAGAAATCGAGGCACAGAGAAGTTAAAAGGCTTGCTCATGTCTTAACAGTCAGTGGGTGACAGGGGCCAGAATTTGAATTAGAAACTGGAATCTTCTCATTTCACTGCCCTGTGTGCCAGAGCCACCTGAGACAGTTAAGACACGGTCAGGGCCCCTCTCAGAGGAAGTGGCCCTCCCAAGGGTCTCCTCATCTCTCCTGGCTGACCAAGCCCATGCCTAGTTTCTGAATAACACCAGGGGGTGCTGTGGAGTCACATATGCCCAGGAGGCTTATTTAAAGGGGTTGAGCAGCAGCTGGAGTCCAGAATTCCCAGGATAGGGAATGACCACTGCGGTCCATCCTTCCACCTCTGGGCAGAACCCCCTGCCTCCCTGTTGCCAGCTTATGGGGTTCAGAGTCCTCCAGAGGCACAGGTTTCAGTCTTCCTTTTGTGAACCCTTCTGGGTTTCTTAGGAGTAGAGATTGGCTCCCAGAGTCCTCTCAGTGGGGGATGAAGGTGACCTGCTGAGGTGTGGTGAACACAGGTAGGGGGACATGCTAGATTCCTCTGGAGAACCTGCTCCTCCTCTGTCCCTCGAGAGGGCTGCTGTCTGGCACACGCCTGCCTCGGGATGCCTGAGGTGCCTGTCAGACCAGGCCTGATCAGGGCATCTGCTGGAGTTTGCCCTAGGGTTCCTTCTGGCCTGCATCCCTCCGGAGGAAGAAAAGATGTCACACACACACACACACACACACACACACACACACACACACACATTCCGTGGGCTGGATTTAGAAGATAGCCACAGTGGCCACAGAGAGAGCTGCAAAGTGAGAGACAACCTTGGACTGCAGCTGCCACTGTCCAGTGCAGAGGCGCTGAGTTAGCCTTGCTCAGGGAGAATGAGTCAGTGGACACTAAGGGGCACCTCTGAGTTACAGGTGGGGTATCTCGCTGTGCGGGCACAGACACACAGATAGACAACACACACACATGGCCACATGCACTAATGCTTTCAACACCACATACACACGTTTTTTCTCTCCTCTGCCCAGATACCCACACTTCCTTGCCTGTTCCTTTCCTCCCAGGCCAGCATCTTTCTTTAAATCCTGGATGAATAACAGTCCCCCGCAAGGTAGTGGGAGGGGAGATGCCTGCTCTGAGGACCCTCACAGTTTCATCTGGCTCTAGCATGTGTCTCTTCTCCATGTTAGGAAAAGAAGTGGCTAGGGTCCCAAGGAAAGGGACAAGGAGGAACTATTCCTCAAAATGGAGGGAGGCCTTCAGGAAGCTGAGCTGAGGTGATTGGCAATAAAACAGCTTGGCCACAGCATCTGGAGAAGATTGGAACCAGATGTTCCTGGGTTGGGGGAGGGAAAGACATGGGGCTGGGAGGGCACTGGAGCCAGAGAAGCAGGCTGGTCAGCAGAAGGCTGGGTTGGGGGCCTCGTGACTCTGGGAAAACATCTGGCTGCCCTTTACCCCACTCCCAAGTCAGGCACTACTATTTTTGCAAACAGGAGCAGCAAATCTTTTCAGGGATTGTGGAATCAGCTCTGAGCAGGGACAGTCAAGCACAGGGTGTGACTTGGGAGGTGCCCAGAAAGGCTACCAGCTAGCCAGAAATATGTCCTCTGCTCCACAAGCTCCTCCTTGCTGTGGGTTAAGCACTGTCCTCTCCAGCAGGAGCAGTTCTGTGCTGAGTTCCTGATGCCCGACTGGAAAGTCACGTATCCAGAAGCTTCCTTTAAGCACTGGAAGAGAGTAGTCCAGGAGCTGGAAAATTGTCCGGCAGAGGAAAAGCAAAGGAGGCCCATGGGAGAGTCTCATGCTTGCCGGGCACTGGGACAGGCTCTCTTCAAAGGTCATCTCATTCCTTCCTTGAAATCTTGTGAGGTGTCACCATCCCATGTGTCTAGATGAAGAAACTGAGGCTCAGAGTGATGAAATGATTTTCCCAAGGACACACGGCCCTCATATGGTAGAGCTTGTGTTCACAACCAGTTATGTTTAGGTTTGAGCTGGTGACCTCTTCATGACTGAGAAGCATGGGGCATTAGAGGGAGGGGAAGGGAAATGGAGAGAAAAAGGGTGGTGGGCAATGCAGGGCATCACCTTCCCTTCTACAGTGGAGCCAACAGTTGTCCCTGGAAGCCCCCGTCACTGCTGAGGGCCCCAGCAGCATCAGTGGCCTGGATCCCTGCCCTTTGGCTGTCTAGAGCCTGGCACTGCGCTTTCTCTTTGGCTCTGGCAGGAAGGGCTGCTGGGGAAAGGTGACACACAGGCTTGGGAAAAGAGGCCCAGGGAGGGACATCTGGGCAACATCACAAGATGAAGCATGGCAGAAACAGGTCTCCTGATTGCCAGGCTGGTGCTGTCATCCTGAAGTCCCAGGGCTAGAAAGGTGCCCCAGAGCAAGGAGACACAAGCTCCAGGGTACGTGGTTGCTTCAACCTGGTGTCTCCACTTGGTTACTGGGGCACAGTCTATTCTGGCTCTTTCACTGCCAGCCACGCACTCAGGCTCCAAGGGGACTTCAGGGGCTGAGAAACAGTGGGAGGAGCTCACCTGAGTTATGGGTGGCGGCACTAGAATTGGTTTAGTCTAGAACCTGAAGCAGCCAGAAGGTGGTGAGGTGGGTAGGCCCTGAGAACACATCAGGGTCTGGAATTTGTAACTATGGCCTGCATCCAGATCCTAAGCAGTCTTCAACACTCAAAGGCAGCCTCTGAAAATGGGCCTAGGGAATACTGGAGGGGCCATCAGCTGGGGTCCTTAAATCATTGAGGGACCAAAGTCTATGATGGTGATGGCCTTGGGACAGGTGCCCGGGCAGCTGCACGGGGCCATCCTGAGCTGCCTCCGGCTATGGTGTTTGTTTATAGAGGCCTTGTTTTGGGTGAAGGACGGGTACTCTCCCTGGGCTGGAGCCCCACAGTCTCGACTAGGTTATGATGCCAGCTCCTTCCAGTCATGTGGGCTGTGAGCTGGGAATGTGGTCTTCTGAGCTTCGGAGGAACCTGGAGGGCTGGCGAGGAGGGCTGCGCCCACTGACTACAAAGTCGGCTGTGGAGGAGTTGACGCCAGGCTGGTTGGCAAAGTGTCTGGGTGAGACGCCCAGGCGGCTCCAGTGGTTTAGGGGCCTTGCCATTCTCCTTGTGGCCCTCCAGGCTGTCCTAAGCACTCTACTCAGAGGAGGTGGAGGCATGGAGGGGTGGCTGTGACCTCTCAGCCTGTGACCTCACTGGAGCAATAAGCAATAACCTCCTCCAACCATCACTCACTGCCTTACAGGGCTTCGTGGCCTCACCTGCGGTCAGGACTGGCTTCCTGGAAGGAGTGGGGTCCTACACGTACATTGGGTACTAGCAATGTGTCCGGTTTCCACTACTGCTTTTGGCTTAAAGGGCCAATGTGGGGCCCATGATGCCATAGTGATCCCTGGGGGTGGGTCTCCCCACGTAGTCCCACAACATCTGGCATAGTACCTGCCCCGGCTATAGGGAGGAGCTTGGGGCCAGTAAAAGACCTACAGTCCCACTGAAGGCTCTTGGGGAGCCCCAGGGCTTGGAGCAGGCTGCCAGTTCTCTCCAGACTCTAAGAGTGGCTAAACCAGGTACCAGAACTTGGGTCTTCTCTTGCCTTTCTTTCCCTGTGAGATCCACATAGAGAAAGGGGAGAGAGAAGCTCCTTTGAAGGAAAAGAGCAAGGAGGTGGGTTCTCTCTTCCTGGCCTCTGGGAGACCGGTCTGAACCTCCCTGGCTGGCTGGGAGGGAAGAGGCAATGATGAGGAGGAAGCCAGACAAGAGACAGCCTTGGGTCGCCTTGGGAGAGGGGGCTGGAGCTGGAATGTTTGCTCAGCGTCTGGCTCTTGTCTCCATGAGAAGAGAAGGACCCACAGGGGCCAGACTCAGTGGCTGACCTTCATGAAGGCAGGCACTGGGGCCAGCTAGTGGGTCTGCTTGGGCTGATGCCAGTTTTCTGGCTCCAGATGAGCTCTCATAGCCAGACACCCTCATAGCCCACCCCTTCTCAAACACAGAGGCAAAAAACCTAGCTGGACACCGGATGGACAGAGACACAACTATCCCTTCTTGCGTACCTCCTCCCTCCCCACCAAACAGCCTTTTACAGAATGTTCTACCCCTCCCATTATGAGGGAGGGTTATGTGCAGTGTGTGTACCCGGGGTGCCTACAGGCTGGTGTGTGAGGCGGCTGTGTTTATGTGTGCCCAAGTGTGAAATCACACCCTCAGGGGTCCTGAAATAGAAGGGAGGAAGGGCAGCCAGTAAGGCCAGGTGTCCTGGCCGGGGGCCACTCCAGACACAGTGAGCCTGCACATCTGGAATGAGACTCCCCCGCCCGCTCCCACCACGTCCCAGACAGCATCTGGCACAGGATACCGGCTGTAACACTTTCGGTTTATTGGCTGGGATGCCCTGGTGTGGCTGACCAGCCACTGGGCCTGAGAGAAGCCCTGTCTTGCTCCCCATCCTTCCTTCCCCTTCACTGTCCCCCACCCCATGGCTCCTGTGGGACACTTACAGAAACTCACGCCCCAGGAAACTGTGGGAAGTGGAGGTTTAAAATAAAACCACATGAGGCTGGGGAAGGGCTGGGACATGTATATTACAATGAGGATACGCACTGGCTATATACAATCCAGTGCGTAGAGATGGGCAGGGAAGGCGGGCGGGTCCAGCTGACAGACCCTCTCACCACCAGCCGGCCCCCACAGAAGAATGGCCACTTCAAGTGTCTCAGTAAACGCTCTGGCTCCCTGGCCCTGGCCCCTCACTCTGGTGGGGGCGGGGAGGAAGGGGTCTGGAGAAGTGGCTCATGAAGTAGTCCAAGTCCCCGCCTCCTGAGGACAGCCTCACCTGGACCATCAGCCCTGCAGGTCCTGGAGCCTCGGGGGCAGGGATGGGATGCCCACCTTCTGCCCGCCCCCACTGTCCGGTCCAGGTGATCAAGGGCAGCAGGGCTTGTGTCCCTGCCAACGTGCGAGGGCAGTGGTCACTTCCTGCTGTGCAGCGTGTCTTGAAACTTGGTGCTGGTGTAGCGCAGGTGGAAGCCTTTTTTGGTGATGGTGTCGTCGGAGTGGAATCTCACCAGGACAGAGTCTCCTGCCGAGTACACCTCCTCTGGGGGCTGGCAGAGCAAAGGCCTGCACGTGAGGCTGAGGACAGCAGCCAGGGCTGCTATTTTCCCTCCCGAAAGTCCCCAGCTCTAAGGAAGGAGGGCAGCTCTGACTTTTGCCAGATCCTGCAGCACTTTGAAGCAGGAGGAAGACCCTTTTAGGGGAAGTTTAATGGGGAACCCAGAGGAGGGCAAAAAGCAGGGGGCAGAGGAGCTTGTCTTAAGTCCAGAGTCAGACTGCCATTTCCAACCCAGCTCTGATACTAACTAGTTAGTTGCGAAGTTTAGGCAAGGCACTGCCTCTTTGGGTTTGGCTTCCTTCAACTGCAAGCAGGACCAAATGCTACCTGCTCTCCATGCCTAGAAGGGCTGGGGATAGGGGCACATGAGTGGATGGCTATCCACCATGAAGAGTTCTGCAAAGGGAGCAGGTTCTCTGAGAGGCTACCTTATCAGTGTCCCAGCTGTCTCTTGAAGACTGGATGGCTGGGTCCCCCAGACCCGGACTCGGCCACCTCCCTCCTACTTGCCCCAGGTTCTGGCCATCCTCAGCTCCAGGTGACACCCCTTCCCAGGCTCCTGCAAATCTCTCCTCACCTCTGTATGCAGGCCCTCAGAGTGAGAGCCACCCACACAACACCAGCATACAGATGGCCCTCAGGATATAAAAAGAATCATTTTTGAGAACCTTAGGGACATTTGCAGCAACCATGCCAGGAAGCCCTGATGGGAATGAGTTCCTTCCCTGGGTCCCCTCCTGTTGGTCCCAGCCTGGTGGAAATCTCTGGAAAAAGCCACCTAGGACACCCAAATGTGCCAGATTAAGAGTTGCATGGGGCAAAGTGGGGAGAAGACATAAGCTTGATACCCAGGGGACTCCAGAGCCACTGAGTCAGACAGGCAAGGGGGCTGCATGCTCTGCTTCCTGCCCCACCTCCCCACCTCTCACCCTGCCCAGTTCTTGCCGCTCAACAGAGGCTGGAGCTCTGCTCCTAAGGGGAGGTTTGCCACAATGCTGGGTGCAGCAGCTGATGCAGCTCTGGAATATTTCACTCTTCCTGGGGCATGCGGGCTGCCTGGAGCACAGCAGTGAGAGGTGGGGACCAAGGAGGTGATGGGAGGGAGGAGGGCATGTCTGGGTATGTGCATGAGTGTGAGTGTGTGTGTGTGTGTGTGTGTGTGTGTGTGGAATGGGGAGAAGACAGTGTTCTCTGAAGGAGGACAAAATTCAAAAACAAAAACAAAAGAAGCCACAAGCTGTGACTGGGAGGAAAATAGATCCACCTTTGTGGTTTTCCTGTGGCCTTAGTTAAAACCCCATCAAGCACACTGCATGCGTGGCTTCTGCTTGGACAGGAGCACCAATGGCTTTGGAACCACTGGCCTCTCAGGGAGAGGAGAAGCTGGCCGTGGAAGAGATCAGGGTGTTTTTACGGCTTAGCCAGAATGGTTGGTTAGTGTGGCTCAGCTCAGGCCCAACCCTGGCTCTGGCCCCAACCTCTAACCCTACTCTGAGTCCCGGTGAGCTAGCTGCCTTGAGACTGGGACAAGGGAACAGGGGGAGCAGAGAGAACCCTTCCTCCACCTTCCTCCCTGGATGCAAGCTGTCCTGGAGGCCCAACCAAAGCAGTGCTGAGCAGGCTCGGGTGAGGGCAGGGTCTCGGAGGCTGCAGGAATCTCTGTGTTGCCCCAAAAGGACTGGGCTGACTGGGTGGGGACAGTCCAAGGCAGGGCAGGTCGCTGCCAGCAGCCACCCAGCAGGCTGGGTCTCCCATCTCCAGTCAAGAGCCAGGCATGTGCTGCCACCCACGCCAACCCCCAAGCCTGCAGGAGCACGGGCTG
Source organism: Macroglossus sobrinus (assembly GCA_004027375.1). NCBI lineage: Eukaryota > Metazoa > Chordata > Mammalia > Chiroptera > Pteropodidae > Macroglossus > Macroglossus sobrinus. Next base: position 647,764 of record PVKZ01000295.1, read on the forward strand.
GCACCAGGTCTGTGGGTTGGGGAGTCTGGGGGGCCTCACCCCTGAGCCGCAGTAGCGCCCCAGTCTGGGGGCCGTGCTGTCATAGCCATCGAAGAGCTCCATGTAGTCGTAGCCACAGTCAGTCTCCTCTTCCACCTCAAAGGTCTGGAATACGAGCTCCACGCCGTAGCCTTCCTCCGCCACGATGACCCACTCGCAGTCCACGCCCCCGGGGTAGTTGTTGTCACCAAACTGGGCGTGGGAGTAAAGATCCTTGGACTTCACCTCAGCCCGCACCTGGCCTCCACACTCTGCAGGGACAAGAGGGCCCCTCACTCCCTGAGCGTGGCCACCGGCAGGCGCCGCACCTCACCACACTGGCTCTACCGGCTGGAGGCCCTGGGAGAGGCCACGTGGCTGGTGAGGGCTGGGCTTGGACCTGGCCCAGAATATGTGCCTGCTGCTCTGCCTCTAGCTGGGGCCCACGGAGGCCGGGGACACACAGGGCAGGGGCAGCTTAGAGTGGGGGCTGGGGACAGCAGGCTTGTTGAAAGAGGACATTGCTAGTTTGCTCCAGGCAATGACTGTCATGGATGCATGTGGGCCCTGCACTGCTGGAGCCTCCATTCTTAGGAAAGAGGGCGTATATCTAGATTTTACACAAAAACTCCTGATTTTTAAATGCTGGCTCACATTTTTTAAAAAACAAAGCATGGGCCAAACACAGCAGGTCTGAGGGCCAAATGGAGTTCCAGTCTCTACTCTGTGACCCTGTGCTGGGAGGAGAAAAAAAGCATGCAGGGCAGGGCCAACAGCAGCCACCCTCCTGGTGACACCATCAGCCTCTAGGACACCTAGTACTCACCTCTCCCTGGAAGGGTGATGGGCAGGGCCTAGGGCAAGGGCTTAGTTGAAGGTGGGGAGGAGGATAAGCTCATCAACCCTAGGGACTCCCCAGCAGGTGGCTGAAGACCTACAAGGAGCCTGGGAAGGCCAATCTGACACTCCGCCTGATATTATAGGCCTCCCAGGACCTGCCTCCAGCCTTTCTCTGCACGTGCCCAATTCAATCCTGGCCTCATTCCTCTATTGCTCCGGCCAAACTAAGTGACTTCTGGTCACCTGTATACACCTAGAGCTATCCTAGGGCTATGACTGTCCTCAGAATCCTCCCCCTGCTGGAATGACCCCACCAGTCACACCCAGAGCTCTGCCCTTATCACGTTTGTCTCCTCAGGTAATCATCTGTGTGAGTCCTGTCTCATTCCCAAACAGTGAGTTCCCAGGGTGGGAACGATGAGGGGCTCAGGCCTGATGGATTCCCTTGGGCCCTGAGGGCCTTCTTGCATAGGGCAGGAGCTCCATAAATGGTTGTTAAATAAGGAATGAATGAATGCAGCAGTGTAAGCTGCTTGAGGACTAAGATGTTCCTCTGCTTTATTCATTTTGTGACCCGTGCTTAAAAGGCTGCCTCATACATGATACCTATTAGTAAATACGTATAGAATGAATGAACCCATGAATTTGGGGGTTTGGAATGTGGGTGGACAGCTGCTCACTCAAGTGTCCTAGCACTGGGGACTCTGGGGATCCCCTCCCCATCCCTGGGTTCCCTACCCACTGTTGCCACTGCCCCCTGGAGGGCCCCTTCACAGTCCTTAATTAAGACCTTGCCTTCCTCAACCAGGGAGCTCCCCCTCTGCTCCTCTGGCCTGGCCCTTGGCACACACTGTCTCTCCATCGGCCTGCAGCGTCCCAAGCTCTCTGTAACCCCCCACGGCGCCAGGGCTTGCCTTTGACACTGGGATCAGCAGATGCCTCCAGGACAAACGGCGGCATGAGAGCCCGGCAGCCCAACGGCCTGGCAGGCGGTGGCCTCACCTGTGGAGTGGGAAGCCTGGAAGCCCTTCTTCTGGACGGAGTTGTCGGAGAAGAAGAGCAGGAACATGCGGCTGCCTGTGGCCACGACGGGCTCCGGCTTCTTGCTCCCACAGAAGCGGCCCAGGACGGGGGCCTTGGCGTCATGCCCGTCATACACCTCCAAGTGGTCATAGGTGCACTCAGGCTGGGATTCGATGTCTATCTCGAGGAAGGTCTGGAGGACACAGGGAAGGAGGGCAAGTTAGGAATGTGTCTGGGATGAGCAGCAGGTGGCCCCAACCCCAGGCCTCCAGACTGCAGCTCATGGGTCCCAGTGGGAGTGGTCACTGCTGATGAATGGCAGTGAGGCAAGACCCGGGAATGGGGAGGTGGCAAGGACACCCCCAGTGTACACTGGAGAAGGGCCTCTGTCCAGACCAGACTGGGGTTCACATAGGATGGCAGCCCTATGGGCTGGGCCAGATCATCAGCCTGCAGCCGGCACAGATCCGGGCAGTGCCTCTGAGTGACCCAGGGCTTTGGAGTTGACAGGAAATAGGTGATGGCCACATGGGGGACAAGGGCGCCCACGTAGGCTGGTGAGTGGGCGCCTTACCAGCTTGACCCGGTGCCCAGGGGTACTTGAGATAGCCCAGGTACACTCCTTCTTGCTGGGATATTTGTCAGGCCAGTTGGGGCTGGTGATGGTGCCACTGGTGGATGTCACCTTGTGGTCACAGCCGGCTGTGGGAGGTGAGCAAGAGGAAGGGGATCAGCAGGGACCCCAATGTTCCACTGCCTCCTATGCAGAAGGGAAGAAAGTCTCTCCTTCCTGTCCACCTCACTTCTTCTTTCTTTTGTCCCCCATGTAAAAACTGACTGAACTTACATCAGTTACTCACACCCAGGGAAACAGCTGGTTGTTTCCAAGAGAGGCCCCACCTGGCAGCATCCATGGAGCTACCCTCACAGGTGCCCCTGTGAAGACCTCTGACCTTTGACGTCATTTGTCCACACCACCTCCACCCTCCATAATTCTGTCATTCTCTGATCTCCCGCCACACCTCCACGTTCACAGAAGACTTTGGCACCTGACTCAGTTATCTCCACCTCACTCCTGTGGCCCTCCTCGGTGATGTCAACAAACACGCAGACGGTCCACTCTACATGCTGGCCTCTCAGCCTGACCTCAGCTCTACCGGTTCTTAACTCCCTCCTTTTGAAGCCCACGTGCTCATGACCTCACCCCAGGCTGTGCCATTACCAGTGGTTTGTGGATGCTAGCCCCTCTCCATGGCTGCCTCCCCTTCTTCCAGGGCACTCAGGCCCTCGCTTTCCCAACAGCACTTCTTTAACTTTAGAGAGAGCTCCAAGGCCCCGATCCTTCCAGTTCCTCTCAATGTTCCCTCCTTGAATGACTTAACTTGCTTTCCTACCCAGCTGGACTACAAGGCCGACCAGCCTGACTGCTTATCAACACACCATGCTTCCGCTGGGCCATCCTGGAAAATCCTGTCTGTAGTTGCCAGTCGCGGTGGGCCCCAAACCACTCAATACTCTTGGATTTGTCTTTCGCCATTTCCATCTCTCACCTCCCCTCCTGCCTCCCTGAGGAAATTAGGGCCTCGAATGTGAAAGGTCTCAACTGCCAGACCCTACCCGCCAGCTCTCCTTCCCTGCCTCCACTGTCCCTCCTTTCCTGTCTCAGAGACGGTGCCCCTCCTCTCCGGCTGGAATGGATTTTCCTTCTGTGAGCTGGAGCTCATCACTGCCCACCGCCTGCAGAACCGTGTACCACAAATTACCCACTCTCACCCTCTGCCAGCTCTGCCAGCCTGAGCCTTCCTGAGCTGTGTGCATCCTAAACCAGCTCTCCCCCCGCCCTGTATTCCCCTCCAGCTGCCACCCAGCCTCTCTCCTTTCCTTCTCAGCCAAGCTTCAAAACTTTCTATCACCACATCCTCACTACTTATGGCTCCTTGATCCACTGCCAGCCATCTGCTTTCTGCCTCTGAAAAGTGTGGCTTCCCAAAGAAATTTAAAAGCTGGTACTCATTATTCATTATTATCATCCAATCTAGGTCCCTCTAGGAAAAGTGGGCAGCCAGTGCACGGCTGGGCTGGGGCGAAGAAAGGGACGGGTGGGTTGTCGGCTGCACAGCTGTACCTATAGGGTGAGGGCACAGGGTGAATGCACGGCCCTGAGGACCAGGAGAGAAGTGGCACTGTCAAAGGCTGTCCAGCGGCCCTGGTGGAGGCAGGTGGAGGCAGGTGGATCTCCTGGCCCTCCCTGTGTGAGCTACGAGCTGTTTCATTGCCCCTCTGCAGTAGCCTGTGTTTACACACACAGCCCTCCTCCATTCCTACCTTGGTCTTCCATGACTTCTATTTTTCCTTGCACCCCCACTTCTCTCCCCAGCTAGACTGCAGTCTCCTTGGGAGCTGGGGACCTCCCTCCTCTCTTGCATCTCCTACAGAAACTGGCACAGCGCTGCACCTCCTCAGGAGTTTAGGAAATACTGGCTGATTTGTAATTAGCCTGTCCCTTGAGTAAGATATCATGAATGCTTCTACTTCCAAGAAGTTTAAACCCTCTCTTGCTATCTCTCATTGATGTTGACGCTGAGGGTTCTTTGGCAAAACCCTCTTTTTCACAGAGGGGACATAGATAAAATGAAGTGTAAGCAACATCAGAATAAGGTCCCTTCTAAAAGACGTGGGGGCTCCACGAGTTAGGAACTCTACTTGGGGAGCCTGAGGTGACCAGGTTGGAAGCCCCTGAGTGATGGGTCACTGTCGAGTGCTTTAATTCTGTTTATTCTGGCCAGCAGTTTGTTTATACCTTGGTTGTCTACCTGATAATGGTGGGACGATCCATGTGTCCGCCACTATGCCAAATGCTAGAAGCATGATATATGAAGCTTAGTACCCTGCAAAGCAGGTACTATTTTTTATCATCTCATGGGTGAGAAAACTGAAGCTCAAAGTGACACACCCAAAGTCACACAGATTCAGTGGCAGAGAGTCTGCATTGTGCTGGGGGGACAGTTTGTCCCCAGCAGGCAGGGACCACAATGGAATTAACGCCTAGGAATAGGCCGGTGTCGTCTCATGTCCAAAGGGTACTGGATGATGTCAGGGATGACATGAGGGCTGTTTTCAAATATCTGAAGGGCTTCAGTGTCTGGGAGGCAGCGGCCCTTTTGAGTGTCCCAGGATAAGCAGTGTGACCAAAAACAGAGACGTGCACGATTGTGCTTGTGATGAGCTACTTGGATCCCTTTGCAGCTCCGACTAGGTGGGTGATATTACCATCTACATGTCACACAGGAGCAAACCACGGTGCAGAGAGAAGTCGGTTGTCCAAGGGTACGCTGCTGGCTAAGTGGCAACGTTGAGCCAGGCAGCCTGGCTCCAGAGTCTATACTCCTAACTGCTATCCAATCTTGCCCCTTTGAAGAGGGAGGTTTCAAAGAGAGGGACTTGAACATGGATTTGAAGTAGCACCGACCACCAGAACAGCCTAAAAATGGAGACTGGGGGCAGCTGTGAGCTCTTCCTCTCCCGACACGCACAAGGAGAGACCAGAAGTGCATGTGGCTTGGAGTGCTGGGACTAGGGGGATCTCTGCACCTGGCAGGAGGTGAAATCAGGTGACCCCAGAGGTCACTCAGCTTTTCGAGTATAAACTGAGCCCAATGGAGATGGCGCCCCCAAATTCCCATTCCCCAGCCTTTGGTCCCACAGGTCCACACGCCACAGGCAGTGCTTGGTGCCCAGCAGGCCCTGGGCACCGACACTGGCATCGCTTACCCTCCTTGCAGTCATGCTTGTTGTCATGAAGGACAAAGCCGCTGCGACACTGGCACTCGTAGCTGCCGAAGGTGTTGACGCAATCCTGCTGGCAGCCGCCATTATCCTTGGAGCACTCGTCCTTGTCTGCAGGGGAGCAAACAAGGGCAGATGCTGGGTCTGTGCAGGGCTAAGGTCCGGGCGGTCACCCCAAGGGAAGCGGGAGGCCTGGCTGGGCTTCCTCCCCCCCCCGGGGGCTGGGTGGGGAGTGAGAGGCCGATGGGCTCCGGCACTGCGTCAAGCGGAGCCAGCCGAGTGGGGCCCAGCTGTGGGGAGAGAAAGGAGAAGTGGGGTGGAGGGAGGAGGCCTAGGTCTGGAGCTGACCGGCATGGGAACCCTCTACCATTACCTGCTTACTGGACAGACGGACAAGTGGAAAAACAGACACATGGACAAGCAGACTGCAAGAGAAAGGAGCAGGACGCAGGGGTCCCTCTTTTACTTCACAACAGGAAATGTCACAGACACCATCAAAATGGGAGGGGCGGGGCAGGGAAGGCCGCCTGTCCACACGAGGGGGACAGTGGGGAGGAAGAGAGCACCAGTTCTGTCCGGCCAGAGGGAAGCAGGCCGGAATGGCAGAGCGGAGGTCGGGGTGGGAGGCACCAAAGCCCCCATCCCATTCTGTCCAAGGTGAGGTTCCTGAGTGTAACAAAGGGTCCGGGAGGCCTGGCAGGCCTCACTGGGGGGTCCGGTTTCTTTTCTGTACTCGGAATTTGAGCTGGTGGGGTCGTCCCCGAGGGGGCTGCAGAGCCGGCCTCTTTTCTGAAACGAGAGAGAGAAGGAGAAAAGGGACCAAGGGGTGGGGGTGGAGGGCAGGGACCAGACAGGGAGAGCAGTGAAAACCAGACCCAGAGCCTTGGCGGCAGCTCCACGGGCCAGAGCAGGAAGGCAGCAGGGACCACATGCAGGACGGCCATGTCTGGTGCAGCCAGGTCACAGAGGGGTGGCAGGTGGTGGGAGCACAGCGACAGGGGATGGGTGGATGAGGAGAAAGCCTGTGGCAGGGAGAGGCCTACGGGGGTGGGCAAGAGGTCCACACCCTGGGGGAGAGAAACGGTCTCTGGCAGAGGGGAGCAGTCAATGGAGAGAGAGAGAGCTCTGCTGTCTCATTCTGACTGCTGCGGCTACAGAGTATGTGAGACACACACACATCACGCGACATACCCACAGACACAGGATCCCCTCACAGATGTGCCATTGTCTCAACATGACAGCACAGACAATGCTCACAGGTTCACACATACGTGTGCACAGGATACACAAACCCCCTCACACACAGACACATGGGCAGACACAGATAACACATGCACACTCATTAGTAACCATCCATCCATCTGCATAAACATGCAACCAAGAGATACACACTCAAACGTGCTTTCGCCTATAGCTGCTCACATTCGGGTGGACTCATACATGTACTCTCCTGTGAACACACACGTGTGCACTGATACAAACACATGGTCACAGAGGCATGTGTATGTCACACCCACATATTCGACAGTCTGTCTGTGGTCACTCTGGGGACCATGTGCCTGGCACAAAGGCAGGCATCAGGGAAGGCGTGTAGATTGAATAGACACCCAGAATCCCAGAGATGAACTGTGAGGTAGAAAGATGCCTGCTGGCATGCAAACATCTAGGTGGGCTCTGTGACGAGGGGAGCTCTGTTCCTGGTCTCCGTCAGGAGAGGGGCCTGAGGGCTAGAGCACTGGTTCCCAGAAGGCCCTGCTTCTCCATTCCGTTCTCGGGGAGGCCAGACCCCATGCAGTCCGCAGCAAAGGGCCAAGAGGTGGAGTTCCCAAGTCCCATTGCAAGGCTCCTTCTCAGTCAGAGCATCACAGGGACCCTGGTTGAGGGCCTGTGGAACTGTCTGTGCACTAGCCCTGAAGGAAAGTTAGAGTGAGGGGCACCCTATGACCACCCTGGGGTGTCACCTAGGAACTCGCCAGTTAACTATGCTGGCAGCTTATAGACTGAGCAAAAATTTCCCCGTAATGTTTTGGCCATGTCTTCGTTTTACTTAAACCCCAAATACCAAGTCCAGGGTCTGGTACATAGTAGGGATGAGAAATAACTTGCCCGATGAATGAGTGAGTGGGTAAATGAATGGAGGAATGAATGAATGAGAGAAAAGTGAGTCCTTGAGGAAGGCCTGCTTTAGCGTCCCAGGGCAGGGCTCTGACATGGTGGAGCCCAGACACAGTGGGTGGGGGTGGGAGTGGGCAGCCTCCCCTCGGAGCCAGGGGGGCAGGTGCAGGAGGGGCAGGAGCAGGGAGTGGGGTGGACATGGGTCCAGACAAGGAGATGGCACTCACCCTCCAGTGCCAAATGCCCCAGAAGGTGGCTGGGGTCAGACTGAAGGTCTTCAGGCTCTTTCTTCTCCTTCTTGGCTTATAGTCTCCTGGCTCGGTGTCCCAAAAGTCCAAAGAGCCCCCTCCTGGGGGGCCAGAGTCAGATGCCCCAGGCCCTGAGGCCTTGACCTTGATGCCCACTGGTGAGGGTCCTCTGCAGGCTTCTTGTGCGACAGGGCAATGTGCGTGTGTGTGCGCGGGTGTGCACGTGTGTGTGCGCATCTTTGTGCAGGGCTGAGGGTGGGGTGGGCACAGTGCCACACCAGGGCAGGGCAGTAATCACAGGTGGAGAGCCCTGGGAGTTAGGCCTGACAGGTGTGGTGTCAGTCCCCGTCCCCCTCCAAGACTGGAGAAACAGAAGGGCAGGAAGAGAGGAGAGTAAGCAGGTAATGGTTTCCCTGGGACCAAGCCCACACCTAAGTAGGTGTTAAGTCCCCTCAGCCCTCTAGGGGGTGCCTCATAGGAGTTTCAGGTGGGCACAGGAAGGAAAGGGGTTTGCACTGCAAGGGGAGGGTCTCAGCAAGCAGCGGGCAGGGGCTGTGGGCACTTTAAGCAGAGCAGGGTGGCTGGCAGTGCCAAGCAGGGAACCAGTACACAAGGGCAGTGCATGGCAACTAGGTGGGGTTGGCAGAGATGTAAGGGGCTGGAGGATGCAGGACCCTGGGCAAAGTTGGGGAGAAGGAAGGCAGCATGGATGGGCCGTGGACTTCCTGCCTTCCTGCTGCCCCGTGCCCAGCCCACCAGGCTTGCTGGGGATGAAGATTCCTGGGTTGCCCCCACAAAGCCTTCCCACTCCCCCACACTCAGGGCCATGGAGCTCTGGCCCTGTGTTGCCTGTGTCCGGGATCCTACTGCTTCAGGAAGACTACCAGCTGCCTCATAGCTTAGCCCCAAGGGAAAGGACACAGGGAATGAATAAAGCAGGAGAAAGGTCTCCTGGGAGCGCTGGAAGTCAAGCTCAGGGAGGCTGAGCAGGGTGGGGCTGACTACCATTTATGTCACACAAAGATGGGGCCATCAAAGAGATTTGACCTCTCAATAAACTAAATGATACATAAATAAGTAAATACAACCATAATAATAAATAAAATAAATTTAAAAAAATTTTAATGAATAATAAAGTAATATATAATAAAGTAAATGCTGGACCCAGGAAGGCTTTGGTGTTGGAGGGAGGGAAGCCTCTCCTCCGCATGAACTGGCTTGGTGTCTACAGAATCTGATTAGAGATCTGGCCCACAGGGTCCAAAACAAACACCCTCCCGCTCTCCTGTAGAATCTGACTAGAGATCTGGCCCACACAGTCCAAAACAAACACCCTCCTGCTCTCCACATTCACCTCATGTCCTCAGGCCATACTTAACTGCCTGTCCCCAAGGCCAGCCCTCTCTTAGGCTCCTGACACCTGGACTGCCTTCTCCCTTCATTTCTGCATGCCTGAGTCCTGCCTGTGTCCTGCCTATGTCCTGCCAGACATCAGGCCAGCTGCTGTAAAGCCCTGAGCGCTCAGGAATAATGGGGTTCAGGGTGGAGGGGCTGGCCTGGTGGTGGAGGGCTAGTGGGGGAGCAGGGGACAGACAGACCTTGCTTCGGGCACCAGGGGGGCTGGGAGTGCAGGGTGCAGGAGTGGGAAGCAGGGAGGTGGGCTGGAGAGTCGAGGTTACCTGAGAAGAAGTGGGCCTTGAAGCCCTTCTTGGAGACTGTGTTGTCGGACTTGAACTCCACCCGCATGTTGTTGTACTGGGAGGTGATGACCTCGGGCTTCTCAGAACCACAGAACTTGCCGTGCAGCTTGGAGTCAGCTGTGAGTCCACTGCGCACCTCCACGAAGTCATACTTGCACACCTGCAGGGCAGCACAGCTCCAGGCCCACCTTCTCCAGGAAGCCTCTCCTGACCACCCCCACTCAGCAGGCTTCCTGTCCTGTGGGTCCTTTCACCTTAGGTTACCTGCTTTACTGAATCTGACAACTCAAAACAGTGCCATTGTACTATCATCAGACGGATCCTCTAGTACGCCCCACACAAGTCCCAGCCCTGCCTCCCTCCATTGGCTTCCTGACACCACATCCTTTATTTCCACATGCCAAGTGCTCCCTGGGCCCTCTTCCTTGAGCCCTGCTGCTTTCCTGAATCCCTCACCCCTCTACATTCTTGGCGTACTTCTTTCAGAGGGTAGAAAGCAGGTACTGAGCCAGGATCCTATGTCTCAGACTTCCCTGTGTCTTAGCCCTGAGAGGCACTTACGTCATTGCCTTCGGTCTCAAAGAAGTCGAACTGCAGGGAGATGCGGTACTGGGTAGGGGCCACCAACTGCCAGATGCAGTTTTTGTTAGGAGGGTACTCCTTGGGCCAGCCCGGGCTGGTAATAGAGCCATTGAGCTTGGTGAGGAACCCACCACAGGCAGCTGGGGGTACAAGGGAGGTGGCATTAGCTTCCAGAGAAGGTGATGAAGGGCACAAGCTGTGGGCTGGGGTGCCTTAAGAAGGAGCTGGGGGCTTGGGTCTGGTCTCTCCAGGACATAGGGCAGGAGGCAGGAGATGGGGGACAAGTGTCTTCAAAGTACTAGGAGCTGAGTGTGTACGCGGCCACTTCCATTTTATGCAGGCCAGGGCATCTGCTAAGATAAAGTGGGGAGAGTGAGAGGCTCTAGGGAGGCAGAGCCAATGGGCAGTGTGGACTGGGAGGCACAGAGCAGAGGCTGCTCAGAGTAGAGTAGAGAAAAGCCATTCAGCAAGATCAGGCTCATCAGAAGTCAGTGAGCCACAGTGTGCTGTCACCAGCCTCTTGGGAACATTTATAGAGAGAGGCCAAAACTCAGTGTCTGTCTGAGAATAGTGGTTTCCAAATTGGGGATAATGACTTTCTGGTGGGTGACGAAATCAATCAGCAGGTCAACATCAGCATTCCAAAAACAGAATCAGAATGGAAAAAAAGAAAAAACCAGAGTGCCTTACTCACTCCTGGTGACAATGTGTTCTAGGGGATCGAAATATGACATGTATTCCCTACATGTGAGTGGTGAAGAAAGTGCTAGGGAGTCCCAGCTGTCCCAGGAGGGGTTCTGTCCAAGGGCATGAGGGATCCGGGGAGGGAATGGAGTTCTGGGGCAGCCTGGGGGCACTCACCCTCACAGCGGCGCTTGTCTGGGGCCAGCTCGTACCCAGGGTCACAGCTGCACTTGTAGCTGCCCAGAGTGTTGAGGCAACGCTGCTCACAGCCCCCGCGGTTGGGCCGAGAGCACTCGTCCACTTCTAACAGTTGGAAGGAAAGGGTGTCAGTGCCTCCCAGGCCAAGGCCTGGGTCCCTCCTCTTGCTTTCTGCTTGAGAATCAAGTCCAGGGACCCTCAGGCTTCCTGTGACCTCCCCTGGCCCCATTCCAGAGCAGGAAGTTGCTTTGAGCCATTCAGCTCTAAGGCTGCGGCCACTGGCCCCACTCAGCCCTCCATGGCTGCTCAGGACCCACTCGGTCCTCAGGAGATGTCTTCTGTGAGAGCTCCAAAGGGACTTTGAAGGAGGGGGACTCCACAGAGCCTTCCTTCCTCCCACACTGGTGGAGCTGGTAACCTACACCATTTATTAATGCCTCTCCTGTGCAGTTCTTGGCTAAGAACTATTCTTTCATTTCTCCTTCCATCCTTACATGAAACCTGTGATGGAGGGGCTTTTACCATCTCCACTTTACAGAGGAGGAAATGAGGTTCAGGAGGAACACTCTGCCTGAGGCCACACTGGTAAGTCGCTGCCTGGCTTCTCCCCTGAGCTCCTACGGCATTTCCTGCCTCTAGGCCTCATGGCTACTTCGTCTGCACAAACTTTTAGACATAAAGGCAACCTGTGTTGTCATTTCACTTCATAGCTGATCACCTACTACGTCTCAGCTACCTTTACTTAAGTTTGTCATTTACTCAATGAGGTAGGCAGTTTTTCAGTGGGGTTGATCTTTTCTACCCAGTTAGACCATATATTCCAGGGCAGGATTCCAGGGCCTATGTGTCCCTCATGGTCTCTGTGTCAAATGGGTAAATGAAAAAGATATTAAGTTATTTTATTATACACTATTAACCACAGCCAAGCTGTGGAAACAGACCAATTGTCCATCTGCAATTGTGCCTATGGTCAGCAATACTGTATTGTACACTTAAAAATGTATTAAAGTCTTCAGCCATGTCACCCTGAACAAGCCTGATTCCATCTGATCTCGAAAGCTATGCAAGGTCAGGCCTGGTTAGTATTTGGATGGGAGACCACCTAGGAATACCAGGTGCTATAGGCATAAAAAAATTAAAATTAAAATTAAAAATAAGGGATTATAAGCTGACAGGGTTCTTGCAATCTGTGAGGTCAACCAATGGTTGCCTCATCTAAAGAAAAAAAATGTATTCAGAGAGTAGTTCACATGCTAAGATTCTTGCCGCAATAAAATAAAATGGAAAAAATAAAAAGAAAGAATGGAGGAGATGGAATGGCCACAGGGTGGGCGGGGTGGGGGAACAGGGAAGGAGGCACCTTTGAAAAAGTTGACAGCAAAGCCAGCTTTGTTAATGGATCCGTCCGAGACGAACTTGAGCCACAGGCGGCTGGACGTGCTCTTGATGTCATCCGGCTTCTCATAGCCACAGTAGCGCCCGATGAGGGTACTACTCTCACTGTGCCCGTCACGCACCTCCAGGTAGTCATAGGCACAGCTGTCATGGCGCTCAATCTGGGGGTAGGGGGGCTCAATCAGCAGGAGGAGCTCTGTTGTCAGGACCCAACCCCTGGCAGCCCTCGGAGAGGTAAGCTGTCCCAGGGGTAAGTGGGGTACGAAAGGATCACAGGGTCTCTGACCCACCTCAAAGGACTGGAAGGTGAGGCCCACATGGAAGCCCTCAGACACCTGGATCCGCCAGATGCAGACTTTGCTGGGCCGGTAATCATCTGGGTAATTGGGCGACTGGATGTGGCCATTGTCCTTTTTCACATCTCCCCCGCAGATAGCTTTGGGGCAGTGTGAGGTGGGAAAAACGGGAGGTCAGTGAGAATGCTCTGCCCTGCTCCAGAGCCCCCTCCCACCTCCTCTGGCCCTTCTCACATCCCCCCAGCTTCCCAGTGCCTCCCCCCAACTCCATCCCAGCCAATTCCACTGGGATCTCTGCTTTCTCCCGCAAGCACCCTCAACCTTGCCCTTGGGGCACTGGAAAGGGGGTGGTTCTAGGATGCTCAAGGACCCTATATCTGACTCCCCTATTCATTATCCTCAGTACCTTCGTAGACAGCAAAGAAGCCCTTCCCGACCCAGTTGCTGCTGCTGCGGAATTCAACCCAGAGGCGGCTGTCCGTAGAGACGATAGGCTCAGGAAGTTTGCCCCCGCAGAAACGGCCTGTATAGATGGTGTGGACAGAGGGGACAGTGAGGCCTGAAGTGAGTCCCTTCCCCCTTCTTGTGCCAAGGCTGTCCCTCTAGGAAGCCTGTTCCACCTCTCTGGGGGGCTCAGGGTCTCTGGCCTGGACACATATTCCCAAGACTACACACCCTCCAGTGGGCCTGTATCTGGTCCAATGTCCAGTTTTGGCCTTGAAGAGCCAAAGACTCCATCTAGAGGATTCCACGCACTTGAGGAGTAGGATATGAATGTGTTTCTGGGAGGAAATGTGAGTCTTCATAATAACCAACTGTACATTAGAGCATATTCCCATCGTTACTTGTCTTTTCTTATTTGATCTCTATGCAAACAATAAGAATGAATACAGTTTTCCTTGTACATTACAAAATGTGTCATTGATCAAATGCAGGGGATGCCACAGGACCCCAAATAAACCTCAGGATCCAGGGACTGAGTTAGAAAACTTTTCCTTTGAAATAAAAGCTGATGAGAATCCACACAAGTGGATAAGGCTGGCCATCTGTGGAATACGTTGTAGTCAAGAATTGACCAGGGATGCGTTGTGTATTCCTAATAAGACGGGTATTTCCTAACTTTCAGCAAGGGACAGAGGGTGCTGACCTACGTATGTAAGTTATAAAAATAAACTACAATCTTGGAAATGATCACACGTCTGCAGGAGGAAGTGTTGTAATAACAGCTGCCTTGGATAACTAAGAAAAAGTATTCGAATATCAGCAACCAAGGGGAAAATATGATTAGCAAGGATTGGTTAGCCTGCTACAGGCACAGGCTATGGTAATGAGCAATCCCGAGCTACTTAGCATCGTGTCCAGATTGGAGAAGGACAATTTACATAGCTCCTTGGGCTTGATGCCAATACCCTCCTAGTACACCTCTCTTTGCCCTAAGTCTGTCTGTTAAAGCACCTTTTTTCCTGTGACCCTCTCATTCCCTACTTACTCATTGCCCCCCCACCCACCCAGGGAAAAAGCACCCTATGTGAACAAGTTTGGGCCACTGTGCCAGGTAGGCAGCCGTTGAGGTGCACCAGGATGCACTGTGGGCACCCTCAGGCCAGACTTCACAGACAGAGACAACAGAGCTTCTGAAATTGCTCGGATGGTGAACGGAGCCTGGAATGGTATGGGGCATGCGGAATAGCTTTTTTATCTCTCTCTCAACTCAGCTGACTTCCACAACCTGCACATTGACAGCCACTGGGAGAGAGGCCTGGAAGAAGCCTGTGCTGAGAACCCTGAGTCCCGACTGGGAAAGGGACTTGCCTAAAGTCACACGGCTAGTTAGTGATGGAGCTAGCAGGCATGGTTCCCATGGCAGGGTGTCGCCCTTGGCCAAGTATTGTGTCTCAGGGGAGGATAACGTAGGTCTGAGAAGGAATCAGCCACAGAGGAGGCGGGGGTGGGCTGGTGCCTTACCTCGGAGGGGCGCCTTCCTCCAGAAGCCATCTCGGACCTCCACATAGTCGTACCAGCACAGGCGGCTGCGGTACAGATCCATGGATGTGAAGTTCAGAATGATCTAGAGAAAAGGGGGCGGGGGCAGAGGAAGAGGGTTACATGGCTCCCCGCACCTCACCGTCCTCACCCGCTAGGATGAGGAGCGCTGCCCCGCTTTCACGAGGCAGTTTGCCATGGGTGATAAATAGTTAAGGGGTTCTAAAAAGGGGCTCCTGGCACAGAAAAGTCACTCCTCCCAGCTGTCTGCCTGTTTCGGTCAGCATTCCTTGCAGATATCCCAGGCCAGGCCTCTCTTAAAATGCATGGCCTCGGGAATATGTGTATGAGATCAGCAGGCTCATTTCACTGATTCCCTTAGTAAGGAGCCATTGCTTCGGGTTGAACAAACCCAGCTCCCCTCGTGATCAACTTAAATCATATATAAATCACAGCACCTTTAGAGGAAAGAGGTCTCCTCAGTGAAAGCAAGGGCCCAGGCGGCATGTGGTACTAGGTCTGGAATAGAAATGGAGGGTCCAGAGAGAAGAGGCAGAGAGAAGACAGACCAAACCCCCGTCATCACATATTTATTGAACGCTGATTCTGGGAAGAGGGTCATGCTAACTTCAGAGGGGAATTCCTCCTGTGAGTGGGTTTGAGCTACGCCCCTGTTGAGGAGTTTGAGACTTAGAAGGATGAGACATATGTATGCATGAAAAGGTCATTTAGTGAAAAACTAAGACTCCAGTCACAAGGGCCTGGATTTGAATCTCACTTCTGCATTTACTGATGTGAATCTTCAGGTAAATCACTCAACCTCTTTGAACCTCAGCAGCTACTTCATGTGTAAAACCAAGAACATCTCATCCTAACACAGGAACAGCCACTGCCCTAAATGCCTCCCACCTTAATTTCAGCCTCTGAACTCATCAGATGTTCACCTAATCCTGGAGGAATGTCTGACACTTTGCTAAGTACCAACTGTCCCAGCAGGTGGGCGCATTAATAGGTAGAGAAGCATACTTTCTAGGAGAGAAACTGCTTCCTTAGTAGTTTCCAGAATGAGCCATAAAGCCTGTTGTGTATTCTGAGTCCAAAATGCAGGGACTCCAGAGAACAGTTCACTGTGACCAGTGAGGTATGTACAGTGGACATATAATGGCCCCCGGGGCTCACCTGTGGGTGCCAGCTGGGCTCCCTGCTGGAAGAGAAGGGAAAAAGAAGGTCTGTCTGTCTCCCCTCTGGCTCACTGCAGAGTTAGAGGCAGATAGAAAAAGAAGCCAGGATGAAAAAGATCCCAAAGCAGGTGCTGGAACCACTGTCAAGGCTGTGGCCTGCCACTGGTCAGGGGAGAGCATCTGGCTCCCAGTCACTCTGTCACACCAACCTCTCCAGAATTCTTGGTGGTTTCGATATCCACGTAGACAATCTTTCCCACTTCATGGCCTCTCTGTTCCATGACCTCCTTTCTCTCCTTCTCTCTGCCCCTTCTCAGCCACACATAGCACATGCCTTAGACCTTCTCATTCATAAGCTCAAGTTCAAGGGCCCCCCCTCCATCCACATGACTCAATCTTTCCTTGCTCACTCCCTCTGTTCACTGAGCTCACAATCCTACTAGTTCACTCAGTGGACCTTCCATCCACTGAGCCTACACTACTTTCACTGTCTTTCACTTCCAGGTCCTCACATCTCTCCTTACCCAGGCTGGACCTGTGGTCCATCTTTCTTATTTTCCTTTGATTCATAAGTTTAAGTTTATGTTTTTAAAAACCTTTTATTATTTGTGATACCCTGAGATGGAATCGAGATCATGTTTTGAAAAGTATACTGTATTACTCTTGATAATTATTATTAATCATCACAGAATATTATTATAAAAATATAAGTCCTGACGTTTCAAAAAACAGAAGTTGAAAATCTGTTCTAAATCTTGCTATAGAGCCAGTGTCTCATTACCCAATACTTTATCTGTTTAGAAAATGTGCAAATATCACAGGGGAACTTTAATTCACTATGGAATCCTCAGTGTATGGCACATAGTAGTTGCTTAATAAATATTTCTTGAACAGAATTTTGTTTTCAGGAATCTATTCTACAGATCTGCTTGTCCAAGTGCATAAAAATATGTTTCAAGATATTTAAGGTGGAATTTTTGAAAACTTGGAAAAACTTAAATCAATATCCATCAATAGAAACCTGCAGGGGATGATTAAATAACTAAATTAAGGGACATCAGGATAATGGCATGATAAGCAGCCATGAAAATGACTGAGTTAGAGCTGTATGTGCTGACATAGAACTATGACCACAATTTACTGTTGAGTGAAGGGCAAGTTACAGGAGACCAATCATGCACACACATGTACCAGAAGGTTCTGGAAGGACATACTTAGTGTTACCAATGCTTAGTCATCGCTGAGGAGTGGGATTTGGAGGCAGATCAAGGAAAGACTATTCTCTTTTTACCTTATACATTTCTGTATCCTTCAAAATTTTTATAACGTGCATACGTTATTTCTAACAAACAACAAAAACATCTTTTAAAGAGTTGCTGGATAGAAGGAATGCAGAGGGCCGAGTGAGGGCGCTCTGGCTTCTAAACTTGCACCCTCAACAACCATTCTGTGTGGCCTTTCTGGGCCTGCCAATCAATTCTGCTCACCAGCTGTGCTAAGAACAGTAGCAGCTGTCCCCTCCCTCCTCGGAAACAACCTTGGCTCTGTCCAGGGCGAATCAGTTCAGACCCTCTGAAGTAACCACGCATGCCCAGCCGGTGAACCCCAAAGGGCCCACCCAAGAACTCCTACGTGGCAGGAGGAACCAGAGGTCGCCTCGCACAGGAGGAAGAGACCTGCGCTGGTGGCTGGGGCATTCTACAGGGAGGCACAGCCATGGCTAAATTGAGACCGGAGGTGTCTAATTAAGAGTTGTAACAACTTGTCATGTGGAAACAGCTGTGTTCTGGTGGCAGGGCCACTACCCTTTGCCAAAGAAAACCTGGCCAGCTCCACCACTTCCTGGCTGGTGACTTGGGGCCTGTGGCTTGACTTCTTTGTGTCTCAGTGTCTTTGAAAAAAATGAAGGTGATCCCAAGGATTCCCACTGAGGAGTCAGGGGACTGACTGAGATGTGGGGTGCAGAGTCACCAGGTGCACCCCGCATATACTCCTCACGTCTGTTGAATGCTCTCAGGAAGAAGCTGGCAGAACATGTTGACCCCTGGGGACCCACATTCCAGGCTTTGGCCTGGCCTTGCTGTGCCATCTCGGACCCATCATTTAACTCCTCTCGGCCCCCATTTCCTTACCTGTAAGATGGTGATGGGAACAGTGCCTATCTCATAGGACTGAGGGGAATTAAATTAATATAGATAAAGTTTACAACAGTGTTTGACACGTGTACGTGCCATGTGTATAACACACACATCACACATACGACAGTGTGTGCCACTTTGTAAACTCCATGTGGCCTCCTAAGGCCTGCGAACCAAGTTTGCCCGATAGCTGTGCAAAGAACGAGCATGAACATTCTCTGAGCCCCACACCATTTAGCGCCTGAGAAGCAGGACTTAGGGCTGAGCACAGGCCTTGCAAAGGAGTGAGAAGTCAGCTCTGCCAGTGCAGGAATGGAGGAGAGGGGTCAAGGAAGGCATAAGAGAGGAGGTAGAATTTGGGTTGGACCCTGAAGAATAGCCAGGATATCAGAAGGCAGGGATGGGAATAAGGGTGGATACTGATAAATCTAAGAGGCATTTAAAATTTTTATCTTCTTGGTTCCCCTGTGACATCTGACCACAATCTCCCTTTGAATCCACTTTCCTGCTCATACAGGTTGGCTTGGGGAACTGTAAATCCTCTCCAGGACAGCTGCTCATTACATGCAGTGTAGAGACTTGGGACCCTCAGAGAAGCCTTCCAAAGAAGCTCTTTTGCTTATTTGACATAACCCTGACTTGCACAGTTGTATAAGTTCACATTGTTTGCAATAAGCTGACAACTGGGAAGCCAATGGAAAGCAATCTCTCGGCAGCCAAACAGATGCCAAAGTCCACCGGCTAACGCAGGTGGGTTTATTTAAGGTTTCTTGTTGAAAGAGTGTAGACTTTGGAGTCAGACAGGTCTAGAATTGAGTGCTAGTTCCACCACAACTACTGTGTAAACGTGGGCAGATTTACTCACGCCCTTTGAGCCTCATCTCCCTCATTGGTGTGGTAGGGATAATGTACCCACATCACAAAATCGTTGTTAAGAAGTAAAGAGATCATGCATATAAGATGCCTGATACTTCCCCTGACATAAAACTGTTAAGTAACCAAGAGTTGCCATTATTTTATGATGCTATCCTCTTCTCATTTCCCAGCTTCCGAGGGTCCTTTAAAGGGTCCATCCCCAGGGTTCTATCTTCAGTTCATTTACAACTCTACAGTCTCATCCAGGACTGCGGGTGGGTTTTATTTTTTGCATTTTTACAACTATGCATTGATTAACCTGGAATTTTTATCTGGAGCCCATATCTCTCCCTCCGGGTGGTCCTCCGAAAAGAATGAGGAATCTTCTGGGAATTATGAAGGGAGCAGGCCCAAGGCCCAGAGAAGATCCTAGGGCAAGGCCGTATGTCCACTAGAGACTAAGGCCTACCCATGCCAGCCTGAAGGAATGGGGAAGGAAGCGATCCTGACCAAGTTGCCTTGCCCTTGCCAATGGAGCAAACTTTCTGAACAGGAAAGAAAGTGATACTCTACCCTATTCTATGGTCCTCGGGGCCGGGGACTATCTCACACACCTTTCCATCCTCAGGCCAGGCACATAGTGGGCACACAGCCCACTTGGGTGAAGGGCACTTAGGTAGTTGCCGAAATGGGACAGGGCTTTAGAATATACATAGTATTGCATTCAAAGACTTTTGTGCCATAATCCAGGTTGTATAAGATCTTGGACAACTTAATTTTTCCAAGTTTGTTTTCTCACATGCAAAATGAGAACATCATTAGTGCCTGGGCTGTGATATTATTGTGCTAAATAAAAGATATAACACATAAAGTTCTGAACATATGACTGATGAATCACATACTGAATAATCACTGTTGCTATTATCTGCAGTGAGATTTCCAAAGGTTGGAACAGTGAAGACCCTTGGCAGAGGAATGAAGGAAACCAGGGCATAGTCAGTACAAGACAGCAAGAAGGACTGTGATATTTAAGTTAGATTCAGAAAAAGAACAAGGAAGGGGTGAATTCACTTTTGAAGGAAGATGGTAGAATGTTAACCAAGAAAGATGAAGGAATTACTCAACTCTCAGTAAAAGTCTCTCGTTAATGAAATAATCTTCAAATGACAACAATAAAATAAGCACAGTTTGGAAAGGAAATGGGCACTCAGTAACAAAGGAAGAAAGTCAGTGTGCAGCTCTTTAAGTTGTCTCTTGTGTCTAGGCTCAAAAATGACATCAGAGGACATTCAGAGAACTTGCAGATATGATCAATGTTTGTAATCTTGAGAACTCAGAATTCAGAAGAGCTTTCCCAGTTTCCGAGGGGTGTACGTGGTGTGGAGGGGTTTGGAGTGAATTCTGGGAATTGCAAACCACTGAGTTGAATGTTAATCTCCAATTAAATAGATGGCCTGTGACCATTTAGAGAAGAAACACTTGATTACCAGGAGCCAGTTTGGGTTCACCTGAAAAAAAGCCCTATCACAAATTTCACTTTTTTTTTAAAAGGGTTTTTACCAACTGTTAGAATGGTGGACTTAATTTGGTAAAGCAATCTATCTACATATTTGGCATTTATTAACCACCTTCTGTTCCAGGGATATAAAAATGATGCAGGAGGGGTCCCAGAAGAAGTTCACTCCTCCATCAACTAGATGGTGACCTGTGTGGCTAGATGGTAATGACATTCAGTGGTGTCATAACTGGTAGAAAAACTACCCAAAGCCTTCCCATTAACGGGTCAATGTCAGTTCAGAGGGAGATCTTGGAGCTACTTTGATTCATGTCCTGTTCAATATTTTGATCAAACACTGGGTTCCAAAGACCCAGAAGGCATGCACATCAATGAGCTCATGGCAGAGTAAAAGGGATGACTACCTGCTGGAGAGTGCAATTCTGATTCAGAATGATCTTGAGTACTGTTCAAATGATCAATGTGACCAGTAATAAAATCTAATCCAGCTCAAGGATACTCCAGGCGGTACTAATACATTAAGTATCATGTTCCGATCAGGGGAATAAAGTCTTAAATTTGACTCTTGGTAGCAATAAAAATACAAAGGACTCGGAAGGTCCCAGGGTGGGTGAGAGACTTTATGTGCAAAGCCTATGAATGGATCTGAGAAGTACTTAGGAAAGTGCCAGGCACATAGTAAGTACTTAGGAAAGTGCCTGGCACATAGTAAGTGCTATCTTCAAGTTAGCCTTCATTTACAGCTATCGCTGGAAGCCCCTCCTCATTGTAGTACTCCATCATTCTTATGGGTTGGATAGGTTTACTGCCGCCAAGAAGGTCACTCACAACCACAGTGATTATGTGCTTCTACTCTGCTGTCTTGGCAGAGGAGAGGATGCTCAGTTTACCTTCTCCCCAGGTGTGACAGAGATGCGCCATACGCAGTGCATGTGGGCGGAGTAGCCGTTGGGGTACTCAGGAGAGGAGAAGTTGCCTGTGCTGTCTTGTAGGGTCTCTCCACAGGCTGTCAAGGAAAGTAAATGACTGGGTGGCTGACTGCAGGAACCTGATCCCCGCAACCTTCTGTCTTCTCTGCCCTGTGCCCTGACATCCTCAGGGGAGAGGAGAATGGAGGAGGAGAGGGAGGAGTCTGGGGTGGTCCTGTCCCTTTAAGATCTACCCCCTTGTCTTCACAGATAAGCTCACACCATCCTATCTCCCTCCAGCGCTACAGGATGTCCTGTTGTCAAGGCAACTGGGTTCCAGAGTTGAGGTCAGGCTCTTTTGGTGGGCCTTACTCCTTACTCTCTGAGAATTGCTCTGTTCTTTCCATTTTCTGCTCCTAGTGCCCCTCATTCTCCCAGACCCTGAGAAGGGGGATGGCTCATCATTTCACCACCACCAGACTCTAGCCCCAGTTTGGCCCATAACTTGAATACTGCCACTCCCTGGGGGTCCCCTCCACCAGGCAGTCTTGGCCTTCTCTAAGGTTGGCGGCTTTAACCTTCTTGGTCCCAGTCCTGGCCTCTGCCTGCCTGGGGCCACACCCTCCACTCCTCCCTGGCCCATCCCTCCATGCCCTGACCTGGGCACTTGTAGAGCTTGCGGGCTTGGGCGATGTCCCCCTTGCTGAGCCGGGTCCTTTGTCCAATGGGAGGTTTCACTCCGTTCACCTCGTACTTGGGAACAATGGTGTCCAAGAAGATGCCCCTGAGGAGAACAAGTCCCACATGGGTGAGAACCTGATGGAAGGAGGGGTGGTGTGCCTGTGCGCACCGAAGGTCACGACCCTGCCAGAGCCCAGACATTCCTCAGCAGGGTCAGGGACGGGTGGAGACATCTCACCCTGTCATTATGCTGCCCACTGACCAGCAGCCACCCTGCTCCGTGGCAGCCACAGCACAGGAACCTGGGGGAGCCCCAGAAACACTTTGGGAGGTCAGGGACACAAGCCCAGGAAACCATGGGGACACCCGGGTGTCCAGCTCAATCTGGCCCTGACTCCCAGCCCCAGGAGAGCTTTGGACCCCTCGTTGATCATGTTTCCAGCCCCATTTGGCCCCTGCTTCTGTGGCCCTTTGCTGATCAGCCTCGAATGCACTTCTCCCAGGGTGACCCAGAGCCAACGCTTTACCCTATTGGCATAGCTGTTCCTGATAGCACCTAGGACAAGGCCAAAGTGCAGGGTCCACTGTGGCCAGATTGGACCCTGGAACAGTCCCACCAGTTCCCGACCCATCAGTGTCTCCAGCCTCTCAGTTCCAGCCTGTGACATCCTGGGTGTTCCCATCTGGGAGGAGGGGAAGCAGGCAGCCCTCCACCTCCCCAGGGCCCCTGACTCACCAGCTGGGTGGAACTCAGCAGGGGGTGAGAAGGGATGTGGTGGGAAATGCATAGGAGGGACTGTGGGTGTGGGGGACCGATGACCTCACCACCCTTCCTTGGTCTCTGTTCCCTCAGGTCTGGAGGCAGGAAGAGTGGGTCTAGCAGGACTGAAGAGAGGGGGAAGGGCCGATGTCTGGGACAGAGTGGGAGGGCAGATGGAAGAGGAGGAAAGGCCAGGCGGGAAGGAGGGCGAGGAGCATGCAGGTCAGTTCCCATACTGGGCTAAGGAGAAGCTAGGGTGGAGAGGGGCTGACCCACTACCTTGGGTTCTGGCTGTGACTTCAGGAACCTGAGCACAGGATAAAGAGTAGGTGTGTATGTGCTTGTGAGGTAGGGAGGAGGCTGGTCCAGGGCAGGAGCTGGTCTTTGCACAAAGTAGCCAATTATGAAAAGGCAGACCAATCAGAAGAGGACGCTCCTAATTAGAAAAATGTGTCCCTTTTTGATCATCAGAGGAGGGATGAGCTCAGCTCCTTTGGGCTGACACGGTTCTGGGGCCACCGAGTACCATGGCCTCGGAGTGGCTGGATTTCAGCCTCCTGTGTCCTTGGTGTGTACAGCACTAGTGAAGAACTTAGGCTTTGTGAGTCCTGACCCTGCCATGAGCCCACAGTGGAAAGGACAGAAGGACAGGCAGCACCATGGGTCCTCTGCTTGGGGGCCGCAGCCATCCAGGACCCATTGTTGTCCTTGCTAACTCAGCAGGACAGCCTGGTGCAACGCGGGAGGCCCATGGGGGCAGGGCTGGGCTGCCCTAGCAGAGGCCAGGCCCATCTCTCACCTGGAGAACGTGTTGCGGGCATAGTGCATGATACTGTCAAAGTCGTAGTTCTCTCCCAGAGACTCCACCTCCTGGATCTCCATCTTCAGGAAGTTATACTCCTGCCCTGCGAAGACCAGGAAAAGGGTGTAGGGAGTGGCAGGGGCTGGGTCTGTGTGGGATGCAGGGTGGGGAATGGGGTCTTCCCAGGACTTGGGAGGTGCCCCCCTACCTGAGGGTCCCAGGAGCAGCCAAGGGAAGCCTGGGGGGAAGGGCGGGTCTCTAGAAGAGTGTCCAGCAGAGGGGCAGGGTGAAGGAGGACTTGCAGCAGGGAAGGCTCAAGGGAGTATGGGAAGGAAGTGCCCATTTCTAGAACCACAGCGAGATGAAAGCAGTGAAGAGTGGAGGAGGCCTGGGGAGAGAGGGAGGAAACAGGAAGGGAGGGGAAACAGAGAGCATAGCGAGGAGAAAGGAGAGAGTAAACACTCTTAAAGGACAGAAAAGGCAAAGAGCAGAAGGCTGGGTAAGTGAAGAGAAAGGCTGAGGAAGCATTGAGGACAGGAAGACCTCTCCCCAAACCCCACCCTGAAGGCCAGCTGGGTTCTGGCTGCTCTGGGTGGCCCCTATGTCCAGGACCTGGACCTTTCCTGGCCCCCCCCCAAAGTAGCTCCGGAATCGATCTGTAGTCCCCAAGCTGCTACTGGTCAGAGCAGATGCCTCAGGGGCGGCATCTGAACCAACCTAGGTCCTGGGCAGGGCTGAGATTATATGCTGAGCTGACCAGAGGTGATGGCTTGAGGGAGCAGCTGCCACCCGCACCAGGGGCCCTGAAGCAGGGATGGGGGCAGGAGCCACAGTACCCCCCCACCCCTACCCTTAGGTAGAAGTACATACCTGGCTGGATGTTCTCACGCACGATGGAGACGTGGCGGTCCCGGTCTGGCCGCGTGTGCTCGTGCCAAAAGCCGATGACGTGGCCCAGCTCATGGACCACAATGCCAAACTTGTCACAGTTCTTGCCAATAGAGATGGCCTGCGGGCCCCCGCCACGGCGACCCACGTAGGAGCAGCACCTGGAGGGCGGGGCCAGCTCAGGGGGGCGGTCCCGAGCTGGGGGAGTGCATCCACTCAGGGGCCGGGCTAGGCTGCCAGGGAGGCGGGGAGCAGAGGGGCAGGGGAGGGGCCTGAGTGTGGGGATGCCCAGGCTGTGGACTGGGTCACAGTCACGTCTAGGGGCATTCCTGGATAGATGCCCCATGGCTGGAAGGGCCAGATGACACAGGGCTGGGCACAGGTAGGGCAGCTGCTGTGCCAAGGGCAGAACATGGGTTAGGGAGATGACAGAGGGTGCAGTGCCCAGGGGCCCCTGCTCACCCGCAGGGTCGATAGGTGAATACAATATAGCTGTCCTCATCAGTGCGCTCCAGGAAGGTGACACAGGTATGCTTCTCCCAGTGCCTCATGGCCTGCCGGAAGACTGCCCTCTGGCTGCCTGCCAGGAAGAAGGAGGCTGTCACAGTGTCCAGGGGAGCCCACCTTCACCCACTGCTCGAGTTGATACCAGATAGGCAGAAGGTACCTCTCGTATTACCGTGCACAGCAGGGCTGCCCGGGCATAATGCTCACCAGTGAAGTTTCCCCCAATGACAAAGGGGATGACCCCATCCGGCCACACACGATCCGGTCTGGACGTTGCTGCCCGCCGGCTCCGGGACCTGCTTCGCCATCGCCCCCGGCTTCTCCTCTGAGGCAGCCCGCTGGTCCGCGGGTAGTTGGGAGTGGAAGAGTTTCCTGGAACTGACAGAGGAAGACATTGGTAGCAAGTGGGTGAAGGGGAAGAGGGGCAAACAAATTATAATCAATCCTCATTATTGGGAGATTCCATATCTGCCCACTCGCTACAATCTATTTGGAACCCCCAAATCAGTACCCTTGGCTCTTTCATTGTCATTTGCTGACATGCACATAGCGGTGAAAAATTTGAGTCACCTGATGGGCATGTCCCCAGCCAAGATTGAACAAGGTGATGCTCTGCCTTCTTGTTTCAGCTCTCATGCTGCAAACAAGTGTCTTTTTCAGTCTATTTAGTGCCATGTCTTTTTGTTGTTGTTTTGCATGTTTTCCATTTTTGTGCCTTTTCTGTTAGTGATTTTATTGTTAAAATGACCCCCCTGCCCACCCCCACCCCTACCGTCCACAATGAAGAGCTGTTTAGTGTTCCTACATGTAAGAAAACTATGATGGGCCTTATGGAGAAAATGCCTGTGTTAGATAAGCTTCGTTCAGGCGTGAGTCATAGTGCTGTTGGCTATGAGTTCAATGTTAATGAAGCAATTGTATATTAAATAAGGTGTCTTTAAACAGAAACACACATAAAACAGGGCTAGGTATTGATGAGTTATGAAAATGTTGTGACCAGAGGCTCACTGTATTTCTCTTAGGAGTAGTGGCTCAGTATTTGCTAATTCAGTGTTCACAGGGACTTTCTAGAATGACTATAACTTTATTCATAACCACCATGAATAGTGAGGGTTGACTGTGATGGAAAAGAGAACAATGGTGCACTCATTTCCTAGGAACTGTAGGGACCTGAGACTAGGAAATGCTCCCCTCTCATCAGGTAAATCTTCATATTTGTGGTGCACACAGAACCTGATGTCTTCTTTAAGCATTCCCAAATATGAGGTCTCATTTGACACAGTAGCTCTCTGGGATGGATTGAGCAAGTGTCACTATCTACCTCTGACAGATTAGGAAACTAAGGCGAAAGGTTTGCTCAAAGTTACGTGGTGGGGTAAAGGCAGCCCAGGTCATCCAGCTCCTCCATTTTAGTCCCCACTAAGGTCGAGTAAGCCTTGCTAGTTACCAGGCCATGAGGTCACCCTCCAATGCCAGCTGCTCTCTGGAGTAGTTTGAGACTTCACTCTAGGGGCTGCCCATGCCAGGGTCCTCCCTTGTGTTGAAGATGACAACTGCATGCCACCACCAGAGTGTATTCAGGACAGGTCCCAGGTGAGCATCTGTGTCCTTTGGTGATGGAAGAGCTACCTATGGCCAGGAGCATGTTCCAGAGCAGGGAGGAGGCTGGACAGCACTGAGCCAGCCCAGGCCTCGTTCTTCCCATTCCCTCACCCATGCCCAAGTGCCAGTGGGTTGTTAGGTGCTTGGATCATAACCAGGGTTAAGAAGGGCCCATCTCTAACCTTGTAGCGCTTTGAGTTCAGCTGGGAAGACAGACACGTAAAAAAATTGTTGCACTATGGTACACTGAGTAAGCTGCTAACAATGTCAATACAGAGCAGAGAGAACTCAGGAAATGGAGGTGCAGTCATGTCTGGGGGCGATCAGGGAAGATTTCACAAGAGAAGCTCTCGCGATGGGCCTTGAAGAATGCATAGAAGCTTGCACAGTGGGAGCAGGAGGAGCAGGGACTGTGACGTTGAGCAGAGCTTTGGATTTGGAGTGAGAGGCTTGGCTTCCTGTCCCAGCTCTGCCACAACTACCTTTGTGATCTTGAACAAATCACATTACCTCTGTGAATCCTAGTATCTGTATCTATAGAGCAGGAGTTGTCCTGACACCTACCTTTGAAGGTGATTGGGGACAGTCCAGTTAGATAATGCTTATAAAAGTACTTTGTAAACTGTAAGCAAAAAAAAATGTTTTTTCTTAGCTCCTGGAAAGTCTATACTTCCTGCTCCTCCAGGGAAGGGATAAAGATATTCTAAGGGAAGACAAGGCCTTATGCTGGGTTCAAGATCATGGCCTCTGTTGTGGGAGGGCTGGCTGGGAACAGGGAGGATCTGTGTTTCCCCAATTCTGGCACCCACTTCTGGGGCAAAGGAAGGCTGGCCCATACCCAGTGCACCTGCAGCTTTGATAGAAGACCTGTGGATCGCACGCTGTCTGAGATCTGAGGCCTGCTGCACCTGGAAGGCCCTCAAATCCTCCTCGTCCAGAGCGATGTCCCCAAGGAAGGCAGCTAGAGAGAAAAGAAGAGGCCGCGGGCCAAGTTAATCCTCCTACCCCGCACTGAAAGCCCTGACCCTATGGGCACAGCCCCGGCCCCCATAGCAACTTTAATCCCGACCATCCTCTGGGGAAGGAGAAGGGCAGTGGGGTTTGGCTCTGGGGATCTCTTAGGAGACTCACGCTCACTTTTTAGTTGGAATCCCCGCAAAGCTGATGGCCAGCCCCTACCAGACCATTAGCTCTACCGAAACCCGGTCATGTCATTTATTTCATTATTCTACATCTAATACTTAGTATGCACCCACTGTGGACCAGGTTTCAATCCAGTGATTAGCAAGACAGATGAAGTCCCTGCTTGTATGGAGCTAGCCTCCAACAACACACAAGTAAGCAAATACTGAACTCAAGAATCCAGACAGTGATAGGTGCTATGAAGAGAGTAGGGGGTGAGATGATAGAGTGTCTACTCTGTGGGCCTAAAACCTTGGCACTGTGCTGAGCATGTGGCATTCACTTTACAAATGCCGTTTCAATGACAATGAGGAGAGGATAGGAATAAGAAGTGGAGGAGATAGGCACATTAGGGAACCTAGGACACATGTTGGGAGCTTCTCAACTAGGAGAAAAGGTTGAGCAGTTCTCAAGTGACTCCTATTTAGAGTCTCAGGGTCCTCTCTCTGGAGAAAGAGGAGTCTGGGGGGGAAAAAGCCCCCCAATAGGCCATTTTGATTTCTGAAGCTGGGATGGTATTTCCAGAGAGATGGGCTAAATAGTCTGCTTTGTGAGACGTCAGGAATGAGAAGCAGAGGCTGCAGAGCTGAGCTTGATTGGAAGGAGCTCAGATGCAAGCTTCAGGCAGGGCTGGGGTTGGGGATGGGGAGGCGGGAGGCGGGAGGCGGAGCAGAGGGCAGCTTCCCTGCAGCTCCACCCTGGCGACATCTGCTTCTCATCCCAGCGCTACACAGGCCTGGAGGGCAGCATGACACAAGTTGTTTTAACCTTGAGGCCTTGCACACAGGTTTTTCCTCCCCAGATGGCCTGCTGGGTGGACACACACACACACACACACACACACACACACCATCATCATCATCATCGTTATCATCATCATCACACACAAAGTCAGACACACAGGGTTAGTGTTCCTATAGATACAGGGTGACATCCACAACCATGCCATCAAACACAGAACTCCGCAAAGTCACAGAGACATCCTTGTACACACAAGCAGTGCTCTCAATGCCCTGGATAGCACTGGAAAATGGAAGGCACTGGATGATGTTTGAGTGAAGTATCACGTCAATATCCTTTGAGCCTGCCAACATGTGCTCACAGATACACATTCTTCTTCTGTAGCTGTGACCTAAAGCTGGATCAGCAGAATGTGGGAGTGGTTTTAGCAGTTATCCAGACCAACCTTCCTTTTTACAGATACAGAAACTGAGGCCCAGAAGGGAAATTATGTCACCAAGACCATGCTGCTAGACTGTAGAAAGGATGGATTTACAACTCAGGCCCCCTGGTTCCCAGTCCAGTGCTCATGCACTCAAGTTCATTAATTCTGTAGAACCCAGATTGTAAATACATACACACAAAAATAGACACGCAGACACACACATCCACCAAAAAATACAGTCACAGTCCTAAAAAACACACATGCACAAGCTCCAACACACACAAACCAACTGCAAGTTCCAAACTCATTAAGCCAGTAATAGTAGCAATAATGACACCTTGTGCAAATGTCTGTTGAAATTTATGTGGTGTTTTCCACGCTTTCACATTAATGAATTCATTTAATCTTGTCCTACCCAGTACATGCCAGTAAAGCCATACTCCACCTATGCATTTGCCTAGGAGTGTCTCATTACAAACTCAGAGAGAGATAACCTGGTGGCTAGGTCCCAGCCCACATCCCTGACTTAAGAGGTCTGAATACTTGGGCCTAAGAGAGAAAATGACTTGCCCAAGGTCACCAGCCAGTAAGTGGCCCAGTATCTCTTCCACCACATGAGAAAGTTTCTTAAAACGTCACCCTCAGTGGCCCTGGCTCAGCAATTGATGGGACAGCAATAGAAGATGCTTCTCAGCTGACATGCGAAGGTGACCTTAATTAGCAAGGATATGGGATGGGAGGTACATTCCAAGGACACAGTGGCGGGTTCCTATGTGTCAACAGTCACATAGGGACTCACAGGACATGTGAACATCCTCACACCTTTGTACATCTTGCACCTTTGCCCAGACACTGTACCACCAGGCTTACATACCCATATCCATGGACGTCACCATTCACACATGTGGCTGGACATTTACACTCCTCTTTGGACACAGCAGCAAAGAGCAAGGTCTTTGGAGATAGACAGACCTGTCTTTGAATCCTAACTTGGCTTCTTCTAGCTGACAAGTCATACAGACTCTTCCAAACCTTAATTTTTCTCCTGTATAAAGAGGAGCTAATAAAAGAATCTGTCTCCTAGCATTTATTTACATGAAATAAGGCATGTGAATAAAGCACCTAGCACAAAGCCTGGAGCATAGTGAGGATGCACTAAATGGCTAACCTTGACAACAACCCCGAAGCTCAAGTCCAGCTCTCCACTTTCCGAGGGTTCACTGGTTTACCTACACTGGCCTGGCAGCTGAGTAAAGCTCCGGAGTGCTCAGAAGCACAGCCCTGAATCCCAAGTACAGAGCCCACAGGCCTGTGCTGGCCTGTGGGACCAGGGCAGTGTGGAGGGCAGGGCAAGAGGAAGGCGGGACAGGCCCCGGGCTGGCTGCAGAGTGAGCACCCTGCGGTGGGGATGTCATGGCTGAAGAATGCGTGGGAACAGTGGGGGTGGGGAGAGATGGGGTGGGCAGGAAAGCCTTATAGCCAAGAGCTGGGCCTGAAGGCCCTGCTCTTTTGAGATTCCCCTGGGAAAGTGAGGGAATCTAGATCCTGGGAAGTCCAGGATGCCCCTCCTTATTTCAGAAGGGCCTCAGGATCAGGGTCAGGGTAGTAGTTGTTTTCAACACGGAATCAGGGGTTTTTGTTTTGTTTTCTGGCGGTAAACCAGCCAGGAGGATTCACGGCTGCTTCATAGCAGGTTCCAGGAGTAGGAGAAGAAAAGAGAGCGCGGTGGACCCTAGTGCCCATCCTTCAGGTTGGCCTCTTGACTCCTCAGTCTCCTCTCCTGGTGTGTGGCAAGGCACCCCCCTCTGAGGGGAGGGAGAGGAGATGGCTGTTGTGATGGAGCCCCAATGCCATGTGTACCAAGCACATGCAGGTCCTACTACACAAATACAAGCTTCTAGCTGGGGAAGGACACACTCAAGCTCTATCAAATGTTTGCATATACTTCTCACAGGTGTAAATTGATGCACAGGTGCATATTTGTATACATACTTCCATGCACTTGGAGTACCCACATGCATAGTTGAACACACTTGCCTATAAAGCAGGGGCACATTTGGAAATATGCAAAAACACACTCAACGACTTCCCTGTGCAAGCCCTAGTGTTTTTACACACAGAGATAACTGGATGTGCAGACCCCTTTTTCAGGCCACACCCCCGAAGGAGAAGGGCACTTTTAGAAAGGGAGGGGTAAGAGAGCGATATTCCCCAGATATCCTTGCAAGTCCTTAGAAGCCTAAGGAGTAATACATTTTACTCTTTCCCCTCTTTTCCCAATATTTTCTCTGGAAATCTCTGGAGAAACTAGAATTTTGGAAACTCTTTCTTCCTGGGGAGTCAGTCCCATTGGTTTCCCTCCACCTGGAGCCCAGGGAGGTTGTCTTTTCCTCCTACCCCAGGGCACCTAAAAGAGAAGGTGACTCAGGCAGTAGGGGCATAAGTGGGTGGGTGACTCATTCCGAGTGTCTGGAGGGAGAATGTGGTGTGGCAGAAGAAGCAATTGCTTCCTAGTCTCCTGAGCTTAAAACTTGTTCCTCTGAGACCCTTTGAAGTCCAAATCTGGGCCACGAGCCCCCTAGCGTGAAGATAGTGATGAGGGCTGGTGAGCTACCGGCCCACTTCACCTCCCAAAGCAAACTTGTAAGCTGCCAACTGAGGTTGAAGTAAGGTACTCGCTGGCTTAGGAGCAGTCTCATAGGCTTCTCCGCTTATGGGAGAAACTGGGTCCCGATTCCTGCCTCCAGGTCTCTCCCAGAACCTTGAGAGTCACTGCCAAGTCACCGGGGCAGCCAAATAGAGCTGGGAATCTTTGGAAAGGAACCCCTTGATGGTTTAACATACAAGAAATCAGGGCTGCAATCTTCCTGGGCAAGGGTGAGAGAGGGGTGGGGTCAGGGTCTGTGGAACTAGCTCCCAGCACATGTATAGACCAGCTTGCATCCTGCCCACTGCTCTGGCCTCATCCAGAAGATTCAGGAACCTCTCCAGGGTGTCAGGGTCTTAATTTTGTCCTTACTGCAACGGTAACCATAACTGTGGCAGTAATAGCAAGAGGCAGCTTCAAATAAAGGAGTATGGCTATCGTGAGAGATCACAGGTGAGCCAGAGAAGTCAATGGGGCTTTCATTTTTGGTCTCCCAAAAATGCAAGGTGGAGGAGAGAGCTGGAGAGGGTCCAGTGAGCAGAGGTAAGCAGGCACACCAGTTGCATGCAAAGGAAGTACAGGCCTACCTTGGAGATACTGCTGGTTTGGTTCTGTACCACTGCAATAAAGTGGACACAGCGACAAAGCGAGTCACATGAATATTTTGGGTTCCCAGTTATATGAAAGTTATGTTGACTCTATACTTAGTCTATTAAGTATGCAATAGCATTACATCTAAAAAAAATCCCTTAATATATATACTTTACTTTAAAAAACTTTAATGCTAAAACATGCTAACCATTACCTGAGCCTGTTGGAAAATGGCTCTGATAGACTTGTTTGGCACAGGGTTGACATATACCTTCAATTTGTTAAAAAAAAATTTAAAAAGTGCAATATTTGCAAAGCACAATAAAACAAGGTATGCCTGTAAAGTCAGGCACACCTGCTAACATCACCTCTAGCACCTGGAGGACAGGGCTCAGAGGGAGCAAGAGGCAAAGCCTGGCAGAAGACATAGAAAAGACCCTGGGGACCTGAGGATATGGGGGTGGGGTCTTAGGGAGTCTGGGAGAGGAAGGCAGGCTGCACCAGTCCCACCCAGTAGGGAGGCCTGATCTGACCCTGAATCTTGGCCTTGTCAGGCTCTTGGGCCCTCTCGGCCACCCCCAGGCCTGGCCCAGCTCCCCACCAGCCTCACTTCACCCTGGTGAAGAGACTTCTCTAGAGCCCTTGTTTGAAGTTCCAAGTTAGCCAGCCCCACCCTAACATGAAATCTGAGACTGGGGATAAAGCCCTTAGCCTCCTGCTGCTCTGAAAATCACTCCAACTTCCAACTAGTAGTGAAATACATCAGCTTGGCTTCCTACCCATTCTTTAAGGCCTTGCCCCAGCATGCCTCCTCCAAGAAGACCCCCAAAACTTCCCAGCCTGCAGTGATCACCGGTTCTCTGCCACCATCACCACCAGAGCTGCAGAAGGATAAGAAGCTCCTTGAGACTTTAGGTCCCTTCCCTCCAGGGTGGTACACAATGCATCTTGATTTGTGCTGTCAGTTATATCACCATGTGTGGTCCCCTCCTGGACTATAAGCTCCCACAACATCAATCCCAGGGCCTGGCACATATAAGGCATTCAGTAAATGCAGATATGTTGAATGAATAAATTACTCAAGGACAGGGTCAGGAAGAGACTCCCTTTTCTGAAAACCAATACTATTCCCTCAGAAAAAAATGGAGAGTGTGAGGCACATAGAAGAAAGGGTAGACAGTCAACATTTATTTAGTGCTTATTTATTATTTATTTAGTGCGTATAAAGCTCTAATAAATGTTTTCTCATATTTAATCCTTACCACCAACTCTACGGAGAGAGATATTATCAGTTTTACTTTACAGGTGAGAAAAGTAAAGTTCACAGAAGCTAATTAACATTCCCAGGGTGGTACAGCTAATGAGCTGTGGCTCCAGGATTGACAGTTAGGTCTGCTTGCTTCCAAAGCCCACGCTCTGTCCATTTAGCCTCATGTCCACCTCAAGACCAGTGAGAAATATGACAGCTAACTCCGTGGTTAACCTGTAGACCAGCCAGGGTGGAGGAAGAAGGGCAGAGGGGTTTGTTTTCTCCTCCTCCCACAGGAAGGGACTCCTATGCTGAAGTTTGCTGTGATCCATCCACCCAAAGAGGGGTCCCATGGGCAGGACTCAAGCAACCTGTCCCCCAATCCCTTGTGCCACATACAGGAACACCTAGAACTCTAAGAACTGTGCCACTGCCTCTGGCTCTGGATATTTGGAGACAAGCTAAAGTCAGAGGCAGGAGGTAGAGAAGAGGTTCTGATATCTTATGCCCTGTGGGTTCTCTTGTCCCAGGCAGCCTGCTCAGGGTCATCCAATCAGGCCAACAGCTGGAGTGCCTGGCCATCTGGTCACTCCAGGGGCAGGACCCCTTTGAGCCCAGCAGGAGCGAAGGGGTTACACAGGGTCTTCATGGACAAAGAACACACACACACACATACACACCACTCCTGGGCCCTGACCTCAGCGAATAACCCTCCAGTGTCTGTGGATGAGAGCGCTGATATACAGTGTCAGTTCTCTGTGTTTCCGACTTTCCCTCCCAACTTGGCTTGGTGCGATCCCCTGGCACACAGGCGCAGAGGTAAATCCCCGACCTGCACTGCCTTCTCTGACTTTGACAGCTGTCTCCTTGGTCCCAGAAAGCTGCTGCGCTGGTGGGGACCCCAGGACACCCAGGGAGCATGGTCCCAGAGGAACCCTTGAAAAACTTTCTTCTTCCACTTGGGCTGGGTAGGGGCCTCAGGGAACCTGCTCCTTGGAGATGCTGGCCACCCCATTCCAGGGAGACAGATGTGTAGTCTCCAAGCCGCCCAGACATACAGACAGACAGGTTGGAAAACACCAAGGTCCAGGAGCTGGGGACCAGGAAGAAGGGGAAATGCACGCGCGCGCACACACCACACACACATACACTCTCTCACGGGAGTTTGACCAGGAAAGTTTCCTGCGGGAGGAAAAGCCTCCTTGCCCACAGGTTTCTCTCAGCACCCAGGGAGTGAAATTTCCCTAGGAATCCTCGGCGAAGGCAAGAGCAGCGGCTTCCACAAACGGCGCAAAAGTTCAGTCCTAAAAGTCCCCCAAACTTCCCCTCCCTTTTTCCCTCCTTCTTTTGTTCCCCACTGCATTGCCAACCAGGCAGCTCCCGGCTTCCCACACCGGACCGTCCTTCCCCCCACCCCGAAGCCCCGGCAGTCCGCGCCTCCCGGCCGGGCCTGCCCGCGCCGGGCCCTCGCGCCCGGCCGGCCGCGGGGTGGGGGGCGCCTACCCGCCTTGCAGGGGTCTTTGTAGTTGAGAGGCTCCGAGTCGTCCTCCTCGCCCAGGTCATAGGTGTAGTCGGCCAAGTCCAGCGGGCGGCCAGGGCGCGGGAGCAGCAGCAGCCCCAGCAGCAGCGGCAGCGGCAGGCGGGCCACGCCGGGCATGCTGGCAGCGGCGGGCGCGGTGGCAGTGGCGGCGGTGGCAGCGGCGGGTCGCGCCCGGACGCGGGAGCGGGCGAGGAAAAGCGGAGCGCTGAAGGCGAGGGGAAGGCGCTCCCCTCCCCACCCGCCGCTCTCCCCGCCCGCCCGCTCCCCCCGCGCTCCCCACCTCTCCCCTTCCCTGCGCTCGCCGCCCTCCTTCCTGTCCCCCGCCCCTCGGCCGCCAGCTCCCGGCCCGCTCTCTCCTCCAGCCTCTCCTCTCCCTTCCCTTCTTTTTCTCCTTCCTTCGCTCCCGCCCTCCCTCCTTCGCTCCCCCCGTTTAGGGAAATGAACTAGCTGGGAGGGCGGGTTTTCGCTTGGAGCTCGGCCCCCTGGGGGCCGGGATCACGATCCGCCGGCCCGGGCCGCGCTCCAGCCGGGGCGGGGAAGGTAAGCAACCGGCCCGCACCAGGAGGGGGCTCGGGCGGCCCAGGCGCGGAGCGTGGGACGTGGAGGGTCGCGGGCCGGGGGTGCGGGCGGCGGCAGAGTCCCGGCCAGCTGCCCTCTAGCGGCGCTTCTCCCGCACGCTCCCCGCCCGAGCCCCTCCCGGGGCGGGACACGCTGTCAATCGCTTGTGCTGCCAGTGCCTCGCTCTGTCCCTAGGTCTCTGCCCGTGTTTCTCAGCTTGCGTCTCTCGGTCTCTCCCTTTCTGCGACCCTCGCTCTCTCGCATCTCGGTCTCTGTCACTCTAGTTGTTTCTGTCTCCTGCCCTCTCTCGGGAGACACCACTGGAGGGCGCCTAAAGCCCGTGGATCGGTCCCAGGTCCCCTCTCCCACCACCTTGAGCCAAAGAGAGAATGGGAAAGCCCCCTTTGCTCCCCAAGGCTCTATCCTCCCCTGGCTGCCCCACCAAGAGCAGGACATCGGCGATGTGGGAGGAGAGAAAGACACCCTTTGTTTTTCAATCAGGCTGCTTTATTCTTTTGTGGTAGGAGCCCCCCACCCCCACCCCATGCCCCGAGGAGCCATCTCTCTTCTGACCGCTTCCACCTCTCCCCACAGATCCCATTTCTCCAAGACCAGTTCCTGTGGTGTGGCAGGAGCAGCTTCCTGCCTGTCTGCAAAAGACTCTTTGCTCCTGGATCTTTCCTGTTCCCTTGGGGCTTCTGAAGACCCTGTGAAGCAAAGAAACACTGTTTATTATGTTGGGGAGAGGGACTGGTGGTGGGGGTGGGGGTTGGGGGGGGTGAGGGTCTGTGAACCTTCCCTCCCCAGAGCTCCCTAGGTGACCAGCCTCAATGGATTCATTCCCCTGTGCAAGTCAGCTAACAAGGCAAAGTGGCCCAAGCCCTCCTGGCAGCTTCACATGCTCACCTGATGGGTCCTAGATGTAGTAGAGGGGCACCTCGCCACAGAGGGTGCTCACAGTGGTGCCTAGGAAGTCCAGGTCCCTGGACGCCACTGAGCCAGTGTCACTGCCCTCCTCCTGGCCCAGCTTAGAGGGAGGCATTGCAGGCTTGACCTATAAAGCATCAAATTTAGAAGCTGGAAATTAAATTTCTGTCTCACATGTGGCCCCTTTTGTGGGACCTCAGGTGTATCAGGTGATGTATCTGAGCCTTGGTTTCCTCACCAGTAAAGAGGGGGCTGTGCTGGAGTCAGAAGCCCCCAGGTAGTGTGGGCTCAGCTGAAGCCGCCACCTGGAGGTGGGGTGGTGGAGTGGGGCTGGGGAATGGGTAGGGAAAGTGTAGTGCAGGTGAGTCTAGAAAGGGACACTTACCTGACAGCCCAAGAAGAGCAGCAGCACTTTACAGGTGACAAATAGCCATCATCTCAAATGCTCCTCCCAGTAGCCCTGGAAGGGAGACAACCAACTACCTCTCACCTTCACACTCACCTGGAAGTTCTGGAATTTTCTAGCGAGAGCCTCAAGACTGGGGATGTTCTCCGGAGCCATCTTCATGATGTAGCAGCATGTTCCTGGTGCTGGCTTGTAGGCAATCAGGAGCTGGGCATAGGAACGCTAGAGTTCATTCAGGAAGGCCCTGCCTTGCTCACTCCCCACCTCTGGTCCTGGGCCACCTCCCTCAAGGTTGGGCACGGGAGGGAGTTGTATTCGAATCTGGAGCTCAGGCACCCCCAGGGGAGGCAAAAGGACTGAGGAGTGGGGAAAGATGGGTGGGTATGAAGTGGCACTGCTGAGTGGGTCTAGCAAAGTCTTGTCATTGGTCCCCTGGGGCCAGGGTCAAGAGATCCAGGAATACCCACCCGCTGGTAATCATACACCACGATGCCAGTGGAGCCAATGGAGAAGGTGGCAGTGCTGCCCACACGCTCGCTCAGGGCTAGGCGTTGCTGGGCTTCCGGCCCCGCAATGCTCATCTCTAGGACCTAGGGGAGGGTACAGTGCTGCCTGGCATTCCGCTTTTCCCACTTGTCCCTTCGGTACTCATGACCACCCTCAGTTCTCTGTACTCAAATGCACTTTGTTCTCTGAGAGCTCAGAAAGTCTGAGTAAAACCAGGTACTGGAGGAAGCAGGCTGTCCCGATGTGGGGCAGGGGCCTGGTGGAAAAGCCCAAGTTGGATTTGCCACCCTATTCCTGCCTCTGTCCTCCCATTCATCTTGGGCAGTTTGCTATCTCCTCTACCTCCCCAGCCCAACTGTTCGTACCTGCTGCCCACTCCATCCCAGTCCTGCTCACCATCTCAGTATGTTTCTGGCTCATGTGAAGACCCATGAGCAGGGCCCCTACAATCACCACGACGACAAGAACCACCACCACGACCACGATGAGAAGGCGTTTGAGGTGCACAGGGCAGCAGGGGATGCGGAACTGGCCCCGGGGGGCTGCTGAGTAGTCCTGATGGGGTGGTGGCAGGGGAAAGGAGACAGGTGTGAAGTCATGAGGATGCCCCTTCTCCCTTCACAAGCTTGATGCCCTGTCACGCCCTCCCAGGGTTGGGCAACCAATGCTATGGATGTGCAGAGGAGGGATGAGGGGGACAGTGGGGGACTTTCTGGAGGAGGTGGCCTGAATTCCAACAAACCCATAGATGCATAGAAGTGAGGTCTAGATTGGAGAGACCCAAGAGAGCCTATTTCAGCAGTCATATCTCCTGCTGTTTCCTCCAGACCCCTGGTATCCCAGCTATGCCCAGTCCTTCTCTCTTCCCCAGGTAATCCGTGCTCTCTCACACCTCTATGCCTTTACACATACCACCCTTCTTTCCGTGGTGCCTTTCTCCTTCGCCACCTCCTGGGGAGCTCCTATGTATCTTCTGGAGCTAGCTTGAAAGTCATTTTCTTTGTAGAGCTTCCTTTGATCTCCCAAGTAGTGGCTCCCTACTCAGTGCCTTCTATAGCTCTTTCCACTGACCTCGGTGGTGGCAGCCAGCCCTCATATTGGAATCATTGGCTACCACGTCTATCACCCCAAGGGACTATGTCTTGCTAGTTGGTGTCCCCGCTCTAATTTAGCACAGCCCTAGGTTAGTTGAGTGAATGAATTTTGGATGAGGAAACAGGCCCGGAGAGGCCCACCACACACATGCACACACACATGATTACACTCACCGGTGGGCTCTCCATCAAGACCTCTTTGCTGCCGACATCCATCTTGCAATAGGCACCTTCTTCTCATCATTTCTCAAATGTGACTAGGATTTTATATGTGCCAGTAGGGAGAGGGGACAGAGGTGAAGGACTTGTCCTCCATCTGGCAGCCAAACCCTTGGCTTTGAAGCCTGTTTGTTCCTGGCCCTCCAGAACCTTGGACCCGATAAGCCAGCTACAAGAACACCTAAGGGCCCTTGGCCCTGGCACATGAGTCCTCTTGGCCCCAGCAAAAGCAAAGCTGGGTGAGCCGAGCACACTCATCCTTGGGCAATCTGTGCCTCTCGCTGTGGGTGTCTTCCTGGCGTGCTCGCCTTTCTTGCTGGCACCTACTTTTGCAGTCCTGTGGCTTTCCCTGTTCTTCTGCCAGGCTGAAACTTTTAGGCAACCAAGGGTCTGACCCATTCCATTTCTCAACAGAATTTTCCCCTAGGTGTAAAGATGAGCTCCAGCAAGGGGTGTGAGGAGGCGGTGTCTGTGGACCTAGAAGGGGTACTGCTGAAGGCATCAGTGTGGAGGTTCATAAACAGTTCAAAAATCCTCTGGGAACATCAGATTTTCCCTTCAAGTACTTTACCTGTCTCGCTATCTCTTAAACTTCTGTATCTAACCTCAGACTTGCCCCCAGCCATTCTTTACCAAATTCTGTAAACTGTTTTCTCTGGTTACAAATTCCTACTAACATGAAGTTTTCCGTATTTTGCTATGGGCTTGTTTGTAAGCTGAAGGCTTCCCCCACCCACCAGCCCCTGCTTTTATTTAATTTGCATTTATTTTCTGCTGGGATATCTTCTTCTGTGCAACTTCTTCTGGTTTGGGAACGATCTGCTCTTTTTCAGTGAGGATCATCTCATTGTGGCAGGGAGAGCTCATGTGGGGGTTCATCCCACAGGAGTTCTGCAAGTTCTGTACCTCATCTTGGGGGCTTTGTTCACCCAGATGTGTTCGATGACCAGAGAATCTTCATCTAACCCTTCGGTCCAGTATTACCCTCTGCATTTTTAAGCACATGCAGCAAGATTTCAGCACTGCTTTTGGGCCACCAACGCTCTGTCCAGCCCTAATTTTTAGCTTGGACACCCCTACCAACCCCATCATTATAATGACAATAGAATGCACACATTGCTTCTGACAAGTGCCATCCTTCTGATACTTGGTAGCTTTTTGAATATGCAGACCTTTAATGGCCTGGGCAGTTTCATGAGTGTTTTTAAAGTGAACATGAAGATTTGAGTCTCTTGATTTGCATGATTTTGTGGGGTTTTCTGCATCAAGTGAATGGCGAACCATTTTCAGAGATCAAGCTGAAGGCTTTTGATAGTAGATTCTGTGCCTGACACTTTTTTCTTATGTACAAACAGCTTTGCACAAGGCTGGGTGTAGTGACATGGGATCCCAATTTCCTTGTCCTTGAATCAGCCCATTCACTGGGTGCTGCCATCACCCTTCCTCTCTCCACTCCTCTTTCTATATCCTCTGACCCTAAATTTGCCCTGAGAACACTACTCAGCCAAATGGGTTCACTTTATGGACCTTCTTCTCCCCCTCTCTCTTTCCTACTCTTGCCCAAAGCAGTCTCTGCTGCTTTGTTGTGCTAAATCAAGGCTATATCCCTTCTGTCAAGTGCTCCTCTGCTCACTGGGCCAGGGGTGCTCTATGGCACCTTCAACTCTAAACTTCCATGAGTGCATAAGTCAGAGCCCCACACCTCACTCTTCTCTTGGTCCCACTCCCTTATCTTCCTTATACTGCAACTCCAACACTTCAACTCCAATTCCTGCCCTTTGCCTGTCAGCTCCCTCACAGCCTGGCCTTTCCCTGTGGTCATGATCTCATGACTGGACCTCCAACTCTCCAGCCCTGGCAGGTTCTCCTGCCCCCACAAGGACCCCCTCTCCATATGGAGGGCCTTCAGTCCTCAGCTTGCACAACAGCATGGCATCTGAGCTGAGAGCCCCTAAGAAGCTTGGGGAAGGAGAGAAGGAAGGAAATGTTTGCTCCCACCACTCTGCTCAACTCCCAACTGCCCCTTTAAATATTTGCCTAAGCCTCTAGCAGCAAGTGTCCTAGGAGGAGTGAAAGAGGAGGAGAAGGGTCCATGGAAGAGAGGGAAGAGTTCTTCCCTCAATTGTGTACAGGCTTGACTGTACGCAGATGCCAGATATAGCAGACAGCCGCCTGCAGCCCACCCCTGCCTGCCAGGGCCCCCACTTCCATCCCCAGTTGTCCTGGCAACACTAGGATTGATCGGCTGACTCACATGTACTGAGCCCGTGCCAGGTGGGCAGCAGGCCAGCGGGAGGGCCAAGGATAACTGCAAACATCTCTGGGTCCCTGTGAGCATCTGGTGGAGGAGGGTCTAGTCCAGCTGTGGGGCTCGTTCTGAGCAGGTGCTGTGGGTAGGGCTTGCCATCATCACAGGGTGCTGGAAAAGGGGGCTCTTGCTTGGAGAGAAGCCTCTGCTCTCTTTTAGGTCCTCAATCTCTCTTGTAGGCTGCTCTTAGGCTTGCCTGCTTTCTTTTACTCATTTTTTTTTTTTTTTTACCTGTTTGGAGGTTGGGAAGGAAGGATGCCCTCCAATTTCATAAGAGAAGTTCAGATGCTGGCACTAACCCAGCAGAAGTCTTGGGAACCTTGAGGAAGGAAGGAGGGAGGGACCTTCTGCTGGGCATACCTAGCTGTCCCCTTGCCCCCCACCCCAGCCCTCTGCTGCAGGCTTCTCGTTTTTTGGCCTTTACTTAAGCCATTTTTCCCTCTTGGAAAGCCCACCCTCAATGCCTCCCCACCTCTTTCAATACTGCCTCTCCTAAAAGGCCAAGTAAGAACCAATGGCACCCATTCTGTTACCTCACTGCCCTGGCCTGTGATGCCCCATCCTGCCTCCAAAATCTCCCAGCCTCCCTGACACATGTTCACTTAGCAGTTAACACACACTGCTGTTCTCATGAGCTACGTGGGTGCTTTTTGTTGTCTTATCTTTCCAACCTGGCTGCCAGCCACGTAACTGGCCCTGGGATCAAGCTTTCCCGAGGCTTCTTTGTACCTGCCACACGGCAAGGAACATGCACACAGCCAACAGGTACTTATAGTCAATGATAAGACTATCACCAAACATGAGGGGGCTCCTGGTGAGCAGTCAATAATTCATTCCTTCAGTATGTGGAGGTCTCAGTGCTTCACTGGCTTGCTCTGGAACATTGAATGAGACATTCTGTCTTTCTAGGCTTTAGAATGTTCATCTGTGAAATGGGACTAGTACTGTCTGTGGCCTGTCCCCGTCTACAAGCTATTGTGAGGATCCAAGACATTATAATGTGAAAGTCCAATCATCATGATTATCATCATCTGCTTTAACTCCCAGGACACCCCTTCTCTCTGGCGAGGAATAGGACCCAGCCTCCCACTTTCCGCCTGTCTCTGGGGTAAAGCCTCTGAGAACCACAGTGGCGGAGAGCTCCATGACAGCCACTCCTATGTGTGTCTCCCGGTTTCCTCCTTCCAGCCCCTCAGCTGCAGAGCTAGGACAGGATTCACTCTGCCCTTTGTGTCCTAGGCAGAGCCGTGCCAGGGACGAATGGAGACAGTTGCCCAGCTGCCTCATCCCCCCTCTCCACCCCCATTGGTTGAATTCCCACCAGCTGGCATGAGCAGGGCAGCACAGGCAGCTGGACGGGCCATGGCAAGTGGGTATCAAAGGGCAGGGGCATCCCTGCCTGGGAGAACATGGACTTAAGCTCAGACCAGAGGATTCCCTGCTGGCAGAAGCTGGGGAAGCATCTTACACCTGGTAATCTCAGTTTCCTGGATTGATGTGGAAAGAGCACCTGACTAGGAGCCCAGGCACCTGACTTCCAGGCTCCCCTTGTCCTGTACCTGGGAGCTCTTGGAACAGTGAGCCTACCACACCACACACACACTCCCCTGGGAGGTAACATGGTACAGAGCAGTGAGGACCCCAAAGGGCTTTATGTGAGTTATAGCTATTCGTATTTACTGAGAAATTTAAAAATACTTATTAGAGAATTAAAGTAAAATAGCAATAATAAACCGATACATGTTATAACATAAGTTTTTACATAAAATTAACTATTTTATGTAGCAAAAATATTTAAAGAGAAGAGCATCATTGCTTTACATTTTTATAAATTTCTTTCATTCTGGCTTAATAGAAGCTATATCATCACGTAGCCTCTGGAAAATTCCAGAGTACTTTGTGAGAACATGAAAGTGAAAAAGGCAAATAATGTCTTAACATTAATAGGAAAGTTGTCTTGACCTCAAAGAGTTCCTGGGAGGTTCTCAAGCCTGCTTGGGCTGCCTGCTCTGAAAACCCCCGGTGTGAATAACAACTGTGAACTTTGGAGCTGAGCAGACTGGGTTTAAAGCCCCGCTCTGGTACTACGGGTCTTACTTTCCTTCTCTGTAAAAAGGGATTAATATCATCTACCTCAAAAGGTGGAGAGGGTTAAGTAAGTAGAGTTCCCAACACATAGTAAGTGTGATATCAAGCTTGGCTACTTTCCCCTTGGTTCAGGCCTCAGTGTCTTCATTTGTTAAACAAAGGGCTGGACTGGAAAACTTGCAAAGATCTTCCCAGTTCCAACAGGCTGTGGTTGTGTGCTGAGAAATGTTCAAGAATTCCACATTCCCACTCCAGCTCTAGTGACGCCAGTGACGGCATCCCCTTTTCAGCTCACACAGTCACGGTGGCACATTCCATTCACCAGCTGTGGAAACACACGTGAACACAGATACACACCTGTCAATCATGATTGCCCATTAATCTGTTTAGAAGATGTGTGTCCTGAGGGCCAAGACACACACAGGAAGACACAGAGGCACATAGATCCCTGATGCAAAAATGCCTCTCAAGGGGATCTGTGCATATGCCTGCAAAGACACGTGTGCACACGTGTACGCAATCATGTCCTCCTGGGATGCCCAAGTGCACCTTGCACGCATGCACAGACGATCTGAGTGCCAGACACAGTAGCAGATGGGCCAGAGACCTCTGGGAGGGCATGCAGTATAGAGCGGCCAGGGCGGCAACCACTCCTTTCTTACGCTTCTCCCAGCCCAGCACTCCCCACTCCGCCCTGCGCGCCCCCGCAGCTGCCACCGCAGTCTGCGGCCACCCCAGCCGGGCAGCCCTCTGCTCGGCTCGTTTCCGCGCATCAATCCCGGCCGGCGCGCGGGAGCGAGCATGGGAGGGGACCGCAGCCGGTGCTGAGGGTTGGAGGAGTCGGCTCTCTGCTCTCTGCAGCAGGCAGCTGGGCCCCTTGCTGCGGCCGCAGCGGCTGCCAGTGGCCAGGCGGTGCCAGCCCACAGGGTGGCTGCAAGCGGTGGAGCGGGGGCGGCTGGTGGCCTGAGGCAAAGCTTGCCGGCAGCATGGCGAGGGTGTGGGCCAGGCGGGGCTCGGGGCTCCCGCTGCTGGCGCTGTCCGTGTTTGGTTTCTGCCTGATGCTGCAGGTCAGTGCCAAGAGGCCCCCCAAAACGCCCCCCTGCCCGCCAAGCTGCTCCTGCACCAGGGACACGGCCTTCTGCGTGGACTCTAAGGCAGTACCCAGGAACCTGCCCGCGGAGGTCATCTCTCTGTGAG
Organism: Macroglossus sobrinus; assembly: GCA_004027375.1. NCBI lineage: Eukaryota > Metazoa > Chordata > Mammalia > Chiroptera > Pteropodidae > Macroglossus > Macroglossus sobrinus. The sequence continues at coordinate 692,148 of PVKZ01000295.1, forward strand.
TGCCCAGCCCTGTCCTGGGGGTGGTGGTTGGTGGGGATTGAGCCCAGAAGGGGAGGAAGGCAAGGACCGCTCTGGGAGTGGATGGGGAGAACCCTACGCCCCCTTAGAGAGTGTGGGGACCAGGTGAACTCCAGTGGGTCCTTAGGACTGGAGATTCAAGGTATCAGCTGGGCAGGGCATTCTGCAGTCATACAGGCTCGGCGCCATAGCTGGGGAAAGCAGGAGTTCACTGCCAAGAGTGAATCACCACCAGCAGCGTCAATGAGACCTACTATGTGCAGGGCTCTGGACTTTGGAGGAGGGAATTGTTTACACCAACATGTGGGCCCCCTACCTGCGATGTCAAATGAAGGGCAGAAAGGCTTCTTGTGCCAGAAGGGAGGGAGGCAGCAGGGGGAGAGGTAGAAGTGAGAAACACCCACACTGACACCCTGGCCGGGGGGTGGGTGGGGGTATGGCAGGGGTGTGGGCGGGCAGCGGAAGCCTGCCACTGATCTCGCCAGCCACTGTGCACAGGGCCAGCCAGCCTGTCATTTGCAGCAGCCGCCTCCGGAACCAGACAGGCTGTGTGGTCCTTGGGAGTACAATGCTAACCTGTACCCCCATCCCTCAACAGTACGCAGCACACTATGGGTGTTTGTAGGATTGTTAAGGCGTGGGTACTGGAACTTTCTTTTGGCTGAGGAGGAAGCTGAGCTTGGGGCCATTGGTGCTCAGAGAGGCAGTAGGGGAGGGTAATGATGAAGGCAGACATCTAGAAGGGGAAGACAGCCCCAGGTGGGGGGCCAGTCATGTGAAATGGGAGTTTCCAGAGCAAGTGCCCTGTCCACCTCACACCACCCCAGCACAATCCCTGCATACTCCCCCCAGTACTGACTCAGGTGTCCCCTGCAGGACGCTGGTGAATGCTGCCTTCTCAGAGATCCAGGATGGAGCGTTTTCCCACCTGCCACTGCTGCAGTTCCTGTATGGACAAGGCCTTGTGGAAGGCGGGTGGTGTTTTGGGTGGGGCAGTGGAAGGGGACTGGGGAGAGGAGAGCCCATGTAGGTAGCCTTTAGACATTAAGATGCTCGTGTCTCTTACACACCAGTAGGATATGCCACAAAAGGCGGAGCAGCCTGGAGTAAGGAGGGGTGGGGGGAGCAGCAGCTAGGGAGAAGGAAGGCAGGGGTTGCATGCAAAAGCCAAGAAATGGGTATTGGGGAACCAGTTAGGAATGGATTTGCCTCCTCTGGAGACCTAAAGAAATTGGGTGCAATAATTCGGGCTGGTTCCAAAGGGTGGACACTGAAGCAGAGAGGGATCATCTTAGAGACCAGTGACCCCGGGGTTTGAGGAAGGAGCTGGAGGCTGAACAGAGGGAAGACCTGATGGCCTGGAATTCTAAAAGGGACTGTTTATCAAAGCCCCAATTACAAGAGATGGTACATGAGAGTTACCCTACCTCCTCCTCACCATCCATCTCAGAGGGACTGGAGAGCTGGAGGGTCAGGATAGGAGGGATGAGAGATGCACTGGGGAAGGAACCAGTTGCCAGCAGAGATCTACCCCGACTGTTTTTATTCTAGGAGCAAACAGGGGCACTGGGAGTTTCTGGGACCAGAACAAGTTTCTGCCTGGTTTGGCTGCCCAGGCTGCTCTGGGGTTCTCTGCTGGGGTCCCGAAGGTGGGAGACAGGGTATCCAGGCTTTGAAGAAGCCCAAGGGTGAGGCAACAGGCATGCCCTTGGAAGCTCTAATTCTGCCTTTGTCTCTCCAGGTTACTCAACTCCAACAAGTTTACGCTGATTGGAGACAACGCCTTCACAGGACTGTCCCACCTGCAGTACCTGTGTGTGGGAAGGAAAGGGGAGGGAGGCCAAAGGGAGGAGGGATGAAGAAGGAGGGCCTAGGCGGGCTGAGGGGAGGTTGACTGAGCAAGGCTGAGGGAGGTGAGGGCCCTTGCATCTCTGACTGCAGAACCTGAGCAGAGGTTGTTTCATCCATCCCTCTGTCTAAACCGTCCTGCCTGGACACCCTGTCACCACAGGCTCAATGTCTCCAGATTCAGAATGGAAGCCTGTCTCAGGACCATGGGCTGAAATCTAGATGGGGTGTAGAAAAATAGATGGGGGAGGGCCTCCTGGGATCCTGAATGGCTGCAGAGACAATTCTTATTTCCTCCAGCTTCATTGAGAACAATGACATCTGGGCACTCTCCAAGTTTACTTTCAGAGGACTCAAGTCTTTAACACACCTGTGAGTACATGCCATACACACACTCACCCTTCCCCACCCTACCCATGCCCATCCCTATTCCTATGTCCTTTGGCCTCAGTCACAATCTTCAGGTGACCCAGGGGTCTCTCTTGCAGCTCACTGGCCAATAATAACCTGCAGACACTGCCCAGAGACATCTTTCGGCCCCTGGACATCCTGAGTGACTTGTAAGGCCTTAGTCTTTGCTCTTTTGACAGTGCCACAAAAGGGCATGTCCCTGGAGGGCATGTTGTGGGAACCAAGATTGGGAAGATCATAAGGTCTAGAGAGGCTAGGAGAGTTTGGGTTTGGAAAGGGGGGCCTCCGAAAAGGCTAGGTTGAGTTATATGTAAATTGGTAGTCTTCCAAGTTAGGGTTTCTGAAGGCATCTGTGGGTCCTCTAAAAATGCACATGAGGCAATATGTGTATGTTTTTTAAACATGTGCTTTCTAAATGTATGGCTTGATTTTAATCTACATTCAAGTCTGATAGCATGGCCAGTCATTGATAAGTATTTATACAAGAGGACAAAAGCCCTGGGTTGTGGAGAGGTGGGAGGAACTGGGGTACAACACAGAGTTGTGCAGGTTATACACTGCAAATGGCACCTGCTTGCTTAGGAGGCAAGTAGGGGCTGAAATCTGCTTCCACTCAGCTGGTCAATCATGTGTCAATGGGGCTGCATCCACCCAAGGGGAACCTTTTTCTAATCCACACAAAGATGCCATGTGAGCAACCAGCAGCAGCCTTGACTATAGCTACTTCTGAAGCCTCAAGGGCCCAGATGGGCTGAGCAGCTGAGAACCTGTCCCTCTCTGTGTCACCCCTCCCCCGCATCACCCCCATGATCAGGGATCTGCGGGGCAACTCACTCAACTGTGACTGCAAGGTGAAGTGGCTGGTGGAGTGGCTGGCACACACCAACACCACGGTGGCCCCCATCTATTGCGCCAGCCCGCCCCGCTTCCAAGAGCACAAGGTGCAGGATTTGCCACTGCGGGAGTTTGACTGCATCACCACGGGTAGGAGGCAACCCCGCCTCGGGCCTCAGGCTGGGCCTACCCAGGGCACTCCACAGGCACTGCCTGAACTCCTCGAGCCCCTGCCTCACCAGCCATGCAACCCCTACCACCTTGGCACACTCTTACTCCTCCACCCAACCTCTCATCCCTGCAGATTTTGTGCTGTACCAGACCCTGTCCTTCCCTGCAGTGTCAGCTGAGCCCTTCCTTTACTCCAGCGACCTCTATGTGGCTCTGGCCCAGCCAGGTGCCAGTGCTTGCACCATCCTCAAGTGGGACTATGTTGAACGGCAGCTTCGAGACTATGATAGAATCCCAGGTACTTGCGCCAGGCCTGCCTATGCTGGGGTTTGGGGTGCTCCATTGAGTTCCTATAGGGAGGATAGATGAGACACAGTCTCTGCTCACAAGAATGTTCTAGTGTTTGGAGGCTGATACATACACAGATCATATCCATCTAATAGGTTGGTGCTAGGAGGGAGCTATGAACACAATGCTCTGAGAGAACAAAGGAGAAGCAAGCCTACCCTGGGAAATCAAGAAAAGATTCCTGGTAGAGGGATGCTTAAGCTGAGTCTTGAAGGATGAGTCAGGGGTGATGCCCAGTCTCCTGGCTTAAGTAACTGGGAGGTGCCTGTGAACTAAGGAGAAAGAGATAGGAGTGGCAAGTGAGCTCAATTTGGGATCTACTGAATTTAAGCTGAGTCTAGAAAGTTGAGGGGGACGTAGCTGGAAGAAAAAAAAATGTGGGAAGGTGTTTTGGCAGAAGGAACAGCATGAGCAAAGTCAAGAAGGTGTGTACCAGCTTATCATGTGAATGCAGGCACGGCATATAAACAGCTCACATGACTACAGCATAAGGTTCAAGGCAGAAGGTGGCAGACGAGACCTGAGAAGGGGAGGACCAGGTCAATGACAGGCTTTGAGAAAGTATGTAAATCAATCCAATCTGTATTTTAGAAAACTCCCTCTGTGAGCATCGCAAAGAGTGGTGAGGCATGGGGCAAGACATGTGGACAGACCAGTAGGGAGGGTTGGCTGGAGCCTGGGCTGGGCAGCAGCAGTGGGGATGGAGAATTATACTTAGAAAATAGGATTAAACTGACACAAGAAGAAACAGAAAATTAAATCGCCCTATATCTATGAAAGAATTTGAAGTCATTATTGAAAACAAAACAAAAACAAAAAACCTACCCCCAAGACTCCAGGTCCAGATGGAATCCTTGGTGAATTCTAACAAACATTTAAGGAATAAATAACACAAATCTTATACAAGCTGTACTAGAAAGCAGAAGGGAGGGTTAATAAGACTTGGGGACAGATCAGTTGCGGGTGAGTGAAGGACAGGGAGTTGTTAGAGATGGCTTCCAGGTTTCTAGACAGGGTGACTAGGTAGAGCCACAAATTGACAAGAACACAGGAGGAGGGAGAGGCTCAATTTTGGGGGTAGATGTGGAGCTCAGTTTTGGTCAGCTGGAGACTAAGATGCTTGAGGGTGTGTGGGCAAGGAGGGTCTGAGTTGTGTTTCAGGAGCTGAGTAATCATCAGGCGCTGGGCAGGCAGACTGAGGCTACAGGCGGTGACTGCCAGAGCCTGAGGCTCAGCAGGGCTTCCCTTGGGGGTGAGGTGGGGTGATGGAAAGGAGGAGGGTGGGTGAAGATGAGGACAGGTAAAGAGTGTAGCCCCATTTGCTTTGGGTGCCTGGGAAGGGGTCAGATCAATCAGGTTGTGACCTCAGGTACACTTGTTCTTGTGCATAAAAGCCTTTCAAAAGTAAGAGTTTTTGGGAGAACATATTTCATACGCAACTCTCCAGACATCAAGCTGTCATTTTGCACCCAGCTGTGGGTGAGCTCAAGTGCTCTCTCTTTCCCCTGCCTGGATACTTGCCAGTGGGGTAGCTTCGGGCCAGTCGCTTAGATTCTGAGTCTTAGTTTCTCTCTGTGAAATGGTAAAATAATAGGGTGCATTTCAGAGTGATTAACTGAGGCAATGTGTTCACACTTAGCACAGTGACTGCACACAATATAAATTCAATAATTGACATTATGGCTAAACAGTCGGTCAATTTCTTGGGACACCTATTCGTGCTCAGTGTCAGTTTCTCTTTGAACCCTGTGGGTAAGGGTGGAGGGAGGGTGATGCTGAGACTGATTATTAGCTGTGAAACAATTAGATGAACTTCTGCGGAGAGGGACTACTGTAGCAGAGGACCCTAGCTGTGGCCTACAGTCCCAAGGGACTGACCCCTTTTTTGAGGCTGCGGCATGGGCAGGGCACGTGGCTGCCTGCACTGCCTGATGCTGCTTCCTTCCTTCGTGGCAGCCCCCTCAGCAGTGCACTGCAAGCCCATGGTGGTGGACAGCCAGCTGTACGTGGTGGTGGCCCAGTTGTTTGGTGGCTCTTACATTTACCACTGGGACCCCAACACCACTCGCTTCACCAAGCTGCAGGACATTGACCCGCAGCGTGTGCGCAAGCCGAATGACCTGGAGGCCTTCCGCATTGATGGCGACTGGTACTTTGCTGTGGCTGACAGCTCCAAGGCAGGTGCCACCAGCCTCTACCGCTGGCACCAGAATGGCTTCTACTCCCACCAGGCCCTGCACGCCTGGCACCGTGACACAGACCTGGAGTTTGTGGATGGTGAGGGCAAGCCTCGGTTGATTGTGTCAAGCAGCTCGCAGGCGCCTGTCATCTATCAGTGGAGTCGCACCCAGAAGCAGTTTGTGGCCCAGGGTGAGGTGACTCAGGTGCCTGATGCCCAGGCTGTGAAACACTTCCGTGCCGGACGTGACAGCTACCTGTGCCTCAGCCGCTACATCGGAGACTCCAAGATCCTGCGCTGGGAGGGCAGCCGCTTCTCCGAGGTGCAGGCCCTGCCCTCCCGGGGCTCGCTGGCCCTGCAGCCCTTCCTTGTGGGTGGCCGCCGTTACCTGGCACTGGGCAGTGACTTCTCCTTCACCCAGATCTATCAGTGGGATGAGGGGCGGCAGAAGTTTGTGCGGTTCCAGGAGCTGGCCGTGCAGGCCCCTCGGGCCTTCTGTTACATGCCTGCTGGAGACGCACAGCTGCTCCTGGCCCCGAGCTTCAAGGGGCAGACACTTGTGTACCGACATGTAGTGGTGGATCTCAGTGCCTAGAGGGGTGCCGAGGCATCTGGGTTGGAGGCTGAGGGGTCCTCTGTGTGAGCAGCATGTGTGCCCTGCAAAGACACATGTAGCCAACCTCATGCACACTGATTCCTGGTGAGCAAGGGCACCATGTGGGTTGCCCCTGGGAGCCACTCATCATAGTTGTAATCAGCATGAGGACTCATATATGCACTAGGAAAGCCAGGCAACCTAGTGCCTGGAGCTCTTCTGTCTGTGGACACCCATGGACCCCACACTCTGCAGGCCCCCTCGCTCTGCTGCCTTCCACATGCTCTGGCCCAAGGAGGGGGAGGGGTGCTAGGAGGGAGGGCCTTGGGCTGATCCTTCCGACCCTCTGGTCTCTGTTGTTGGTGCTCCAGGTATCTGTTTAACTTGCTCACACCCCACATTGCAGCCATGACCACATTTTTCCTACTGCAGGTACACTCATCTGTGCTCCTCCTGCATGCACATGTGAACACTGGCCAACACCCTCAGTCACATGCATTTACACCTGTCCACACCCCCGGTTCCCTGTGTACACATGCAGATTCAGCGCTGCCAAAAGGGGCTCCCTTCCATTACCTTGCCTCTCTTGGAGGGGGTGTATAGTACCGTCCTCCTCTGCTCACCCCTGGTGTGCCCACCCTGCAGCTGGTAAGGATGAGAATCGTGGTGCCAGCCTCTGGGCACCAGCTTGAACTCCTAGGGGCAAAGTCCCTTTGTCCAAAGCAATAAAAACAGCCCCAGCAGACCCTGACCTCTTCCCAGTGTTGGCTCTGTTCTCACTGACCAGGGGGAGAAAGGAGACCACTCAGACAAAAGCTTTTCTGCTTTTCTTCCCTGTAGCTCAGCCTCAGACCTCCGCGCCCTAACCCTGCCCTTTGGTTCAGCCCCTACTTTGGGATGTGGACCCTGAGCTGTGCTGGCTCCTTGGGGTGGGTCCAAAAGCTGGTCATGCCAGGTGCCCTGAAAGCACTGGAGCCATCTGGCTGGGTGCCAGGAGTGGAGCTGGGCTAGACAGCAACTTAAGGGCGCTGGCATCCCTCCAGTCCACAGAGGCTCACACCAAGGGCATTGCCTTTCAGTGCAAGCTGGTGGAGGGGTGAGGACCCTATGAGGTAGCATCTGGGAGCCAAGCTTCTGCTGCCCTCTGCTGTGTGCTGGGGACAGGCAGTTGTGAGGTACAATGCTGGTGGTGAAGGCATGAGGGGGCTCCTCCCTGTGCCCAGACTGTGATGGGCTCCTAGTGGCAGGATGCTGGGGGCTCTCGGGGGCAATGCTATAATTCACTTGCTTCAAATAAAAAGTTCTCACTCCACTGCCAGCTCTAAAGTATCCAGCAGCAAGTCAACAGTAGCTGTTTCATTAAGAACAGAGTGCGTTGTCTATCCCTGTTAATCACAGGGGACCAGCGTCGGCTTTCAGTCCTCATTCCTCTTTGGTCCCTTCCCTCCAAGAAGTGACTGGGCACCCCCAAGGTCAGCCAGTGCTGGGGTCAGGAGTTCATGGTAATGACACTGAGGTGCTAGGTCAGTATGACTAGTCTCTATCACCTGAGCCTGACTCATGGCCTAAGTGTTCCTTCCTGGAGATCAGTTTTAGGGCCAATAAGACTGGAGTCTGTCCCTCTGTCAGGTCAACTCCAATCAACATGGCCAAGGACAAGCTCAGCAGTCCCTCTCCTCTCCTCCCCTTCTGCTGGGCAAATGTGCAGCATCACTACCACCCTCTTTCCTGGGAAGGATTTCAAGCAAGTTGACTGATTTCCCAGAGCCCGAGTTTCTCCTGCAATACAGATGATATGTAAGTCCTATTTTGTCAGATCCAGATTCAGCCACTTACTAGCTGGGTGGCCTCAAATGCATTACTTAGCCTATTGTATCTATTTCCACATCTGTAAAATGTGGACAGTCATGACACCTGACAGGGTTAGTGGGAAATTTAAATGCATTCACTAGTCTGTTAATACATGCAGGGCTCTTGGAAGAGTGTGTCTGGCAGAGAATTATGATTTTTATTGGTCTGTAGGACTATATGAGACACAGAGGAGGCACAGAGAAGGCCGCTTTGTGGAAGAGGAGAAGGGAGCCCTTCAGGGAGAACCACTGTCGGTCAGGTAGTGTTCCTTATCTATCCTTGGTCTCAGATCTTTTTTTTTCCCAAGTTAGGAAATATGCTCAGTGATGAAAAGTCATTTGCCCAATGTTACCTGGTGGCCTTTGTTAGATAAATGTTTGCCCTGATCAGTCTTCTGCTGGTGGCCTTGGGAAGGGACAGGGAATGTAAATGCTCCTCTGGGAGGAAGGTATATGACTGGAAGAAGGTGGGAGGCTCAAAAGAGAAGGCAAATTCTGCTGCTTCTGCAACTTTCCATGGGGCTGGGGGGCAGTGCACAGAGCCCCTGTGCACAGAGCCCCTGGAATCTCACAGGTGACTGACATGTGCCATATTCATGTACTCTTGGCTTAGCAGGTACTCCTTGGGTTCCCCAGCCATACTGTCCTGGAATTGTCTGTCCTGTTTTTTCATATGAGGAATGGGCCTTCATGCTGTGCTAAAGAGATGTTGCCAGGGAACGTGGGTAGGGTCTCCTAGACCCATTGGTACTCTGTTGCCCAGTAGAAAGATAAATGTCACTTTGATCGTTGCCCCACCTCAGGGCTCCTCCCAAGAATGGGAGACACTTCTTTCTCTGAATGCCCAGCCCTCTGCACATGGCAATGGAGCCTGCTGTATGTCTGCCTGGTTACCTGCCCTGGGGTCATCTATGTGTCCAGAGAGCTGCTTAGCAACCCACTGTAACCAGGTGACTGTGTCAATAGCTAAAGACCAAAGTCTATGAGAGGCAGAGTCCACTCAGTCTGCCAAAGCTGAGGAGGGTGACACCCCTAGCTGCCAGCCTCATGCCCCTCCATGCTAGGCTCTTAGCAGCAGACCTCTGACATCTTGCCCCTTAGATTTCCCAAGCACAGTCATCAGGACCAGGAGTCTGCATGTGAGAGATCGTTGCAGCTGGGAGGGCTTAGAGTGAGAACAGGGGAGCTTTCCCCCATTTGTGAGGCTAGAGAAAAGCTTGTGATGCTGAAGTCAGGCTTGTGACTCTGGAAGGCAGCTGGTGGGGAGAAGGCGGTTCTGTGGCAGGTACCAAAGGCCCCAAGGTTCACATGTTCACCGTAAGCCCGGTAACCTTACCTCCCAAAGAATAGACAGCCCTTCCCACTTCTGCAACCCCTACTCCCATCCTGCTCCTCCTGAGCTGGTCCCCTATTGAATCAGTCACATCCTTCTGCTCCAAGGACTATACCTAGAGACCAATGGTAGGACACCAACCTTTAGTGTTTCCTATTCCTGCAATGCAGGGTGGGAGCTAGGCCCAGGTGAAGGGATGGTTAGGCAGAGAGAAGGAAGCAGCAGGCCCTCAGGGGAGTGTCTCCTATAGGCCAATATCACTTCTAACTCTCATACCCAGCAACACCAATAAAACTGATGATGATAATTAAGTATAATCACAATGTGCTTTCATTTATTCCCAAGAAGCCTCCTTTCCCTGGCCCCTATCATTACTTATTCTATTCTTTTGAGGGGCAGCGGGTGTTAACTATGGATCTAATAAAAAGTAATGACTGCTCATTTCCTGCCTCCACAGCTCTGGGCAGCTCGGCTATCACCCTCACCGCAGCCCTGTGAGGCAGAGGGGAGGCTGTGCAGGGTTAGGGGAGGCTGTGATTCTCATTTTTAGAGGTAAGAAAGAGGCGCTAAGCAGGAGAGGTACACTGAATGCAACCCCACGTGGAAAGTTGTAGAAGCAGCAAAGTTTGCCTTCTCTTTTGAGCCTCCCACCTTCTTCCAGTCATATACCTTTCTCCCAGAGGAGCATTTACATTCCCTGTCCCCTCCCAAAGCCACCAGCAGAAGACTGATCAGGGCAAGCATTTATCCAACCAGCAACAAATGCCATCAGGTGACACTGGGCAAATGACTTTTCATCACTGAGCATATTTCCTAAATCGGGGGGTGAGGGGTAGGATCTTTGTAAAAATCAAGACCCTAGGCATAAAAAGTGCACTGCAGAAAGACAACCAGTGTCATTATAGAGCTCTCAGGGATGTCTGTGTTCTTGGCTCACAAGAATAGGTGGAATTTCAAACTTCTGTTGAAGAAGGCACGGAGCGCTGGGGGATCTGCCCAGAATGTCAAATTCTAGCAATCAGCCTGCCCAGGCCCGGTAGGCTCTGGCAAGATATCCAGAAAGAAGTCAGCTCCTGCAGCCCGCTCTTCCGGGTGAGGCAGATAGTAGTGATGAGTCCCTCAGGTTCCCTCTCTCCACTTCTTCCCCACAGCCCCTCTAGTTAGCTCGGCATCTTGAGGCCTTCCTGAGGTCCTGACACAGAGCAAGACCTGGATATGCTGGCGCTCAGCCTTCTTCCAGCTTGTGCCTGAGCCTCGAATGGAAAACTACACGCCATTTCGCGCCCTTTCCGTTTTACAGAGGGGAAAACAACGGATAGAGGGGAGCCAGTGAAGAGCCCCGAAAGTCCGGAGACCAAATCTCCCTCCTTTCCTCTTTCCCTCCCCTCACCTTTTTGTTGTTGTTGCTGCTGCTTCCCACCCCTTAATCTTTCGGAATTGGACCACAGTTGTATCGATGCATCCCACCGGTGAGTCGGAGACGCACCGCCCCTTTAAGGTGCAGGGTGCTCACTTCCCTGACCTCGCCCCGCCCCCTCCTGGGCCTCACTGCGCCTGCGCCGCACGCCGGAGCCCTGGGATTGGGCAGATCTCAGTTCCGTGCAACTTTCAAGCGAGTTGCAAGCTCCGCCCCCAGGCTGGTGCCGGAGGCTAGGCTCCCTAAGACCCAGGGCACTAGGTCCAGAGAAGGCCACGACCCGCCACCGCTGGCCCGAGGCCCGCAGCGAAGCTGCGGCGAGGACCACCAGCCTTGTTCTCTGCTGCAGGAAGTATAGGTCACAGCCGTAACTGCCCGAGCGGCGCGGCAGGGCGGAAGAGCTCGCCCGCCAGCCCCGGCCCCAAGTCGGTTTCTCTGTGTGCGGGCCTCGCTCCAGCCAGCTGGTCTCCCCGCATTGCGGCGTTAGGGGGCGGCGGGCTCTGCCGTCGCCAAGGGGCAGCCGGAGCGCCAGTCTGGTTCCCGCACCTCCGCTGATACCTCCATCTCAGCCCCGCGTGAGCATCTCTCAGGCTGTCTTCTTGGGGGTCTCCCTTCGCCCCTGAGGCTGCAAGATGGTGTCCTGGATGATCTGTCGCCTAGTGGTGTGAGTATGGCCACTCTAACACCCCCACACCCCGGGTGCCAGCCTGTCCTTGGGGTGGAAGCTAGGAACGTCAGGTGGGAAAGGGGACTTTGTGAGTTCCTTCACACCAACCCTCCCAACACTCACCGCCACGGGTTAACGGATCTGCGGGCCTGCACGCGGCATCGGGCACCGCGGGCTTTTCTCCACAGCCCCCAAAGCCTCCTTGGCTGATGGCGACCCCTCTTTTACACACACGCACTGCATACAGGTGCGTGGAGTGGAGAGGACCACTGGCTTGCAATAAGCCCCTTGGCAAACACAAGGTGTTGTGGCATGTTGTGGGTGGAGAATCCAGGTGTCTGTTTCCCATCAGAGCAGTCACATGACTCACCACCCTGGCCTCACCTCCCACTCTGTCCTACTCATCACCCTTCAATACTTAGTACTTGGCTTAAATATCCCTGTCTGCAGCCTGGCAGTGCCAGGTCTGGTGGCCCTGGGCCTAACTGCATGCCCATGGGAGGGGACAGCTTAGTGTTCTCAACAGCTCATGAGCCTGCGTCCCACCCACCTTGTTGAGTGCCTGTGTGCTCTGGCTCTATCGTGCACCCATGGGCCACTGCACAGGTATGGGCAGGCTTGGGATGTTTGTAAACAGGAGGGTGGGGAGGTGGCCTCCGGGGCACTGACTCAGATGCAGGTTGTGCAAGCCAAGCGGGAAGAACAGGGTAGGCACTGTCACCTCACACCCTTGGTGGAGGTGGCCACCTGTGGCAGGATGCAGGAGCATAGTGCCCCTCACACTCCTCCTCTGCTTTCTGGCTTGCTCTTTCAGGCTGATGTTTGGGATGCTGTACCCAGCTTATGCTTCCTACAAGGCTGTGAAGACTAAGAACATTCGTGAATATGTGAGCGTAGGGGTTGGCAGGAGGACTTGGCTCTGGTGGGGTGGGACAACAGCCTTGGGGGGTATGGTATGACTTGGCAAGGTGGGGAGGGTCTGAGCTGGCCTCCCCCTCATTCATGGGCGTAATCTGCTGTTAGATCCTGAGTAGAGCAGTTGTGGCTGGAGGATAAGCTATTGGGGTGCCTGTGCAGGAAGGACATTGTGGGTCAAGCCCACTGGGGGTGGGTACAGGAATGAGTGGCTTTTTCTCAGAGGCAGCTCTCTAGGGCCATCCAGGTGCTAGGGAATGCAGTGGGACAGGCTCTCTGGCATCTCAGAGCTGGGTCAGCCTGGGACAGGTGTGTTGACTCTGCAGGCTCAGCTGCTGGCCTCTGACCTCCCTGCACCCCCAGGTCCGGTGGATGATGTACTGGATCGTCTTTGCCCTTTTCATGGCGGTGGAGACCTTCACAGACATCTTTATTTCCTGGTACGGGTACAGGGACCTGTGGGCTGTGGAAGGGATGGACCACACTTGGCCTGGCTCCCTGGCTGACCTTGACACCCATGCTCTGACAGGTTCCCATTCTACTATGAGATCAAGATGGCCTTCGTGCTGTGGCTGCTCTCACCCTACACCAAGGGGGCCAGCCTGCTTTACCGCAAATTCATCCACCCATCCTTGTCCCGACATGAGAAGGTACCCCAGGGGGAGATAGGGAGGGAAGTGTAGTGGTGGGTGTGAGGGAAAGATCCCCGAACTCAGAGTCCAGGACACTGGAGGACACCTGGGTTCTAATCCCAGTCCTGCTGCCTTTGACAGAGCCTAACCTTCTTCCTCTTCTGGAATAATCAAATGGGGGCACAGATGAATGGCTTTTTGAGAGGGTGTAACATCAGCTGGAAGTTAGTTTGGGATGGTGGGGTAAGGATGGGAATTGAGGTTTGGGAATTAGGGGAGTGGGTGGGTGAAGAGGTTTGTTCTTGGTGTGGTTTGGGGCCCATTGTGGGTAGAGGTAGTCTGGGAGGCATGACGCCCAGTGGCTTCTCTGGGTTTGCAGGGGAGGAGTGACTCGGGCTGTCCCCTAAGCTCTCTCTGCCCTTGTCTGCAGGAGATCGACACCTGCATCGTGCAAGCCAAGGAGCGCAGCTATGAGACAGTGCTCAGCTTTGGGAAGCGGGGCCTCAACATTGCTGCGACAGCCGCTGTGCAGGCTGCCACGAAGGTACACTGGACCCCACCCATCCAATAGCCCCTCGCCTCCCCCCCAGTGTCTTTTGGGCAAGTCCAGCTCTCTGTCAGTGAGCCAAGAGATAACATCTGTCCGTGTCAGGGCATAGTGGTAAGAGGTGACAGGGGGATTGTTGGCAAGAACACGGAGCTGGAAGTGTACACTTCCCTGGCTCTGACACTGACTTTGAGTGGCTGCTCCTGCTCTCTGCGCCGTAAGTGTCCTGTTGGTGCCACAAAGACCTTGAGCTAGAAGGGAGCTGGGTCACTTTCAGTTCTGAGGCATGCTCCCCAGTGATCACCTATAGGTCAGCTCTTGATCATCCTAGGCAGCTGCCCTGGCTGAGGCCCCTTTGTGCTGGGAGCCCGGCCCCCTTCCTCAGGTGATGCAGCTGCTCTCCCTTCTTGCAGAGTCAGGGTGCGCTGGCTGGAAGGCTTCGCAGCTTCTCTATGCAGGACTTGAGCTCCATCCCTGATGCCTCTGCCCCAACCTACCAGGATCCCCTCTACCTGGAGGACCAGGTGCCCCGCCGCAGGCCACCCATCGGTGAGTGGGCAGAGGGACCCAGAGCCGTCCTGAGAAGGGTGGCTTCTGCTTATAGGCTGTGTCTTCCTCCAGGGTTCAGCTTTGTAAGTGCTCAACTTTGCCTCCCTGGGCTTCCTTTCCTCCACACAGGGTACCGAGCAGGGGGCCTGCAGGACAGTGACACTGAGGATGAGTGTTGGTCGGATACAGAGTCTGTGTCCCAGCCGCGGTCCCGAGAGAAGGCCCTGAGCCGCAGCCAGAGCCTGCGTGTGATCAAGAGAAAGCCGCTGGTGCGGGAGGTCAGTGGCGAGGGCAGTGCGAGGGAGGCGGGCTGCCCTGGCACGTCAGCCTAGACTCCTCACTGTGTGCTGCTCTCTCTCCCACAGGGCACCTCACGCTCCCTGAAGGTCCGGACAAGGAAGAAGACCATGCCCTCAGACGTGGGCAGCTAGGGCCTACAGAACCAGCGCAGTGTTACCTCGTGCCCTACAGGGCCCTGGGGGCTGTTCAGAAGGGCCCTCTGGCTGTGCCAACCCCCCAGGCTCTGCCCTCCTGGCTCCTGCTATTGGTTAAAGGCCAGGGGCAGGTGCTGCCAGGACCATGCACAGAGATGACCTACAATGTACCAAAGCAAGCCAGGCCCAGGGTTCTATTTATTGCCTTTCTCATTCCTCTACCTTCGCAGGTTTGGGACCAGAGCCCTCCCTAAACCCTTGCGAATGAAACCAAAGCCCACCCAGCTGTGTTCATTCCTCCCTGTCCTTCAAAGTACTTGACAGCCTTCTCCAAGGCCTTGTGTGTGTACCTTGGTTGTGTGTTTTGTGTTGGTGAGTGAGGTCAGGTTTATGCAAGTTTTGATAAATGAATACATAAAAGTGTTCTCTTACTCCTGGTTTTTATCCCTAGTCCTCACGGCACACATTATTAAATAGCCTAGGAGGAAGGTTGAAGAATAGACAGACTGCTAGAGGGCCCTAGTCTTTTGGAGCAGACAGCCACTGACAAATAACTATGATGCGGCAAGTGCTATCACAGAAAGCCCTTGGGGACCCCTGAGAACACAGACGGGAGAATGGAGGAGTAGCCCTGAGAGATGTTAGAGTCTAAGAAGACTAGTCAGGAGGAAGTGGGATTGGCCTTGACTGGAAGATGCATTATATGATAGGTAGAGAAGCCAGTGGGAGTGAAGGTGTTGTGGGGGCAGGGGTAACATGATGATCTGGGTTTGGGCATTGGTGGTGCTAGGTACAGGTTATGCCTGGGAGGCCTACTTTCTCCATGGGCTTGCAGGGATCTCCAAGCAGCTCAGGGGCATTGAGTTTCTTAAAAACACTCAGATGACATTGAGAGTATTGCACCTCTGCAGAGTGGCCGCGAGAGGGCAGCAGCCGCCAGGGTCTGGGCTGCCCCCAGCTTCCAGGTCAAAGAGGGTGGGGTTCGGAGGCTGGCCAGATCCTTGCCCTGTGGGGGACTGGCCGCTGGCTGGTTGGAGGGACTGTGCAGAACTCTGACCTGGCCTCGGATGGCTTTCCCTGTTGCTCGTGGTCATTGGTCTTCAGCCTGCTCCATCCATGCAATCTCCTGTGTTCTGCCACTCAGGCTCTGTGCCTGGGTTGGCTCCACTCCATCCCCTACCCTAATCCTGGGACAGCCAGTCAGGCTCTGTCCTCTCCTGCTCCTGGATGCTGGTCTCACCCAGAGCTGCACCCTGCTCCCACCCAAATGCCTGCTCTTTCTTCTTGCTTTTAATTAAGCAAAGATGTGGGTGAGAGTGTTGGGTGGGAAGAGGGGAGATGGGGTGGTAACCCAGAGTGACATGAAGAGCATGGATTAACTCTTGGCATGAGGATTATCTGGGTTTTATTTGGGGGAGGTACTTAATCTGCCAGAGTGATTTAGCTCCTCACATCTTGGTGTTCAGTGACTTAGTCTCTTTGTGTTCCCTTGCATTGTGGTATAGCCTTATCTTTTTTATATATTCATTCAGAAAACCTTTATTAAGCATCTACCAGGTACCAGGCATGTCGCCAGATACTAGTGATGCAGAGTCTAGTAATGGCTATGGCACCTGGAATGTAACCACCCCAGCAGGTGCTGCTCTAGGCACCTGACATATATTAACTTAATCCTCACAACAATTTCATGAGGTATGTACTATTATTATACTCTCCATTTTATAAATGGGAAACCGGAGACCGAGAGGCCAAGTAATTTGCCCAAGGTCACAGAGCTAGTAAGTGGAAGAATTGGGCATTGAACCAGGCTGTCTGACTCCAGAGTAAGTGTACTTAACTGCTGTGCGGGACTAAAGTAAATGAGATGTTTCTTGTCTGGGAAGCAAGAAGGAGACTAGCATATATCAAACATTGGTGTACACCTGATCTTATGCAGGACACTTCACAGAGATGATTCCCTTGAGTCTTCCCGAAAAGCCTGTCAGGGATTATATTCATTTTACAAAAAGAAAACAGACTCAGAGAGGTAAAGCAACTGTGCTGCACATGGATTGGGCCCCGTCTCCTGATGCAAGCCTGCGCAGAAGTGGTCTTGGTAAAGGTGAAATGGCAGGATCCACGCTTCTGAATTTGAGGGAACAAAACAGGAGCAAGCATGTGATGAATGGGGCAAAATGAAGCAAAAACTCTAAGGGACGGGGAGCTGCAGGGAGGCCTGAAATTGTCAGGGACAAGGGAGCTTCCATGAGACCTGGGCTTCACCGGCCCTCATTACTAGGATGGAGCCTTAGAGTGAGCAGCAAAGTCACTTAGGCTCCCTGGGCTGAATGGGAGATGCTGTCTTAGGTCCATGATCCCTACCTTACCCCCCAGCCTCCTCACTGGCCCAGTAGCCCCACAGCTCCTGCCTTCAGCCTTGTTGCTCCTATTTCTGTCTCCTGAGCACATCACATTCCAGCATCAGCCTCCAGGCCTTTGCTCTACTGAATGAATCTCCAGCCCTCCAGTCTTTTTTTCCCACCTGGTATCGGCCTTCCTTACAGACCTGTTTCCTCTAAGAAGCCTTCCCTGACTTGCCAACCCCTCCTTGTTTTCCTAAGGTTCCTGATCTCTGAACTGCTCACCCTCAGCACATGACAGTATGGGCTGTGCTGTGCCCATCGCTCTCCCCTCCCCCCGGCTGGCCTCCCCTACACCCAAATTGCTTCATGTTCCCTACCTCCGTCAACCTGGACTATTGCATGGCTCCATGCTGCTCCCCTGACATGCTCTTCCTCCTCCACCCCATTCACTGTCCTATTTGCCCTTTGAAGCCCACTCTGACCTCACGTCCCCTCACATCCCTCGTATTTGTAATCACTCCCCCTGCTCCCTTGGAGATGAGTGCTCATCCAGACCATGCCATCTCTGTTCCTGTGCTGACTTCTGTTTTTGCCTTGAGCACATTGTGTTTTCTCCCCCACTGGACTGTAACTTCATAAAAAACAGACTAGCATCATATCTACTTTTGTGTCTCAGCCGGAACAAATGGTGATTTAGCCAAAGTGAATTATTGTTGTCCACGTGTAGCTTGGTGGTGAAGGCTCACTTACTCTCTAACTTCTGAGCTCGAGCATCACCTCCTCCATGAAGCCCTCGCCCCACCCCCAGACTTCCCTAGGGTGGAACTAGGAGTGCCTCATAGTCATTAACATGCCTGACTCCAGGAGTCACCCCGCAGTGTCCAGCACAGGGCCTGGCACGGAAGAGGCCTCAGTGAGTGCTGGTAAAATGACAAGTGCACGAGTGAGTAAATCTCCAGAACAAGAATGGTCACGCTTTTGTCTTTGTGTCCTGCGTCTCTTTGGTGCCCATCACAGAGCCTTCAAAAATGCCAGGGTCTCTGTGACACATGTTTGGAGAATGGCTGCTGCAGTTCTATGGGCTCCAAGACATCTGGGACCAGAGAAGACAGGCTGAGGAGAATTCCAAGTTCTGGGGCATTCCTGGCCAAACACACACGTGCTCCTGAGGCTGGGGCACTGGGTGTGGGCTGGGGTTCCCTCAGAGCCTGCTCTGTCCCTCTTAGGATCACTAGACATCTGCAAGCACTGCCTCCCTCTCCATGGGGCTCCTGGCCCAGGCGTCACCCTCTCTGGTCTGGCCCCTAGGCAAAGGCTAAGCTGTGCTTTGGCTTGCCCATGGCCTCTAGCTTTCCATTATCCACTAGTGTGCCCACTGCTGTCCCAGGCAGGATCAGGGCTGGGCTGCCCTTCCAACTGGCCTGGAGCACAGATGTGCCAGGCTCTAATGCTGGGCATTGGGTAAGGAGACAAAGCAGCCTAGGCCAACCTCCTCAGAAGCACACACCTCTGCTTGGCCCACATCCCAGCCCCGCTTGGTTTGGGCCCTGGTCTTACTCCTCAGCCTCCCCATCTACCTTGCCTGCCTCTGAGGACTTCTCTATTGCCTCTAAGTCCCTTTCCCCTCCTCTCCACCACTTCATCATCCCTTGAACCTTTCAGGGGTGTCCTCTCTCCTTGCCTCTCAGCCCCTCTCTGCCTATAGCCCCTCCATGTCTTGGTCCTCCTCCCCGACTCTGACCTCCATATGCACAGCCCACCCCCACCCCACCGCTATATTTCTAGCTGCCACCCTGGGTGGCGGCAGTGTAGCCCCTTGTTTCAATACAGCCCTGGCCCAGGAGTTGAGTTGGGGAGTATTGGCTGGCACTGCCCTACTCTTGAGGGGGTTGAGGAGATGAGCACTCCAGCCCTTGCCCCTTGCCCCTTGTCCCTTACCCAGCATCAGGGACTGGGATGCCCAATAGCTGGGTAGGGGATAAAAGCCCAGCAAGAGGATGATGCCCGCTGCCCCAGAAATCCTGGGGGCCAGATCTGGAGTTGCTAGGCAGAAGGTCCTGAGCCAGGGCAGAATGAGGTAGCTTTCTCTACCCAGTGGTTAGATTGCCCCAAGGGGAGGCTGGGGGGAAGGGAGAGGGACGTTGGGGAGGCAAGGACTGAGAAGAGGAATTAGGTCAGGGATGTGGGTGGGTGGGTGGGCACGAGAGAAGGGGGGCATCTGCTGTAGAGCTTCCTTCTGGCTCCAAAAGCCTCTCCATACTTCCCTTCCTCTCCCTTCCCCCCAGGTCCTGGGAGAATTCTCCCCGGTATTCCCCCCCTCCCCCATGCCCCCGCCCCAGGCATTGCCACAAGGTTGGGGGGTGGGGTTGGGGGGAGGCTGGCCTCAGCTGTCTGAAGGATAGAGGGGCTGGGGAAGTAGGGCTAGGTGCCCAGACGGCCGCGTGTGTGGGAGGGGATGTCCTCAGATGCCCTCCACCCGGCAGTCCCCGCTCTGACGTGGGTGCCCCCCCTCTCCCCGCCCGGATTAGTGGCAGCTTGGCCTGACTCTCCGGGGCTCCTTCCCCCGCCCCTGCCTGCTACCCTTCCCCGGGTAGGGGGCTGCTCCACCCGAGGGGCACTGTGCTTGCCCAGGTAAGGGGCTCTGGGGACAGCATGAGGGCAGCTGACTCGTGAGTGCTGCTGTGCTTGTCAGCATGAATGTGTCTCAGTGTGTGTGTGTATGTGTGCGTCAGTGCTTGAGGGGTTCGTATGAGGCTGAGTGAGCCCACGCGTGTCTGGGGGTGCTGGTCAGCTTGCCTTTGTCCATGAATCCAGCATTGTGTCCACGCAATATGTGGCTTCCCTTCTGTGTTTGTGTCTTTTGTGTGTCTCCTCAGCTCTTCTCTGTCCTCAGGCACAGAAGAGCCGGCTACCAGGGCTCTGTGGGCCTGTGGTGTGGGCTGTGGAGCAGGTTGGGGAGGTGGGTGAGGGTGGAAAGGCGCTTCTTCACCCACCCCACTCCCAGGACCCCCTGGGCATTTCAGGAGTCTGTCTCCTGGTCTAATCCAGAGACTGTGACCTGACAAAGCAGACATGACAACTGAAGTGGGGTGGGGAGAAGTGTCCATCCCAATTCCCTGGGACAGTCCCCATCCCCTCTGGGGATGACAGTGACAGGCCTTCAGGGCCCCAGACAGCCCAGTCTCCCACTCTACCTTGCCCAGCCTCTTCTAGGCCCCAAGCCACAGGAATCTCCACCACCCCCCCCAGACTCTCCCACAAGCTTTGATTGCCAGAGGACACAGATGGGGGACCACAGGCACACCCCAGCCTCCATCTGTACCCTGGAGCCAGCCTTGGGGCAGGAAGCTGGGGTTTGGGGGCTTGGGGGCATAAGATTACAGTCCTGATAGACCCTTCACAAGCATTGTCCCTGGCACACTCAGGTCCAGCCACCCCTCAGGGGAGCTGGGGGAAGAAGGCAGTGTTAATAACTCAGTCACGTAAACAACCCCTACCAGCTTGCCTGGCCACAGACGCCCTCTGGGGGGAGGCGAAGGGGCAGAGGGAATCCGGGGAATCCTCGCCAACCTGACCCAGGTCCTGCCAGGGGAGGCCAGCCCCTTCAGGTCCCCTCTTCTCCCCACCTCTCCTCTTCCCCTCAGCTGCTGAAAGAGCCCCTGCTTCTTCTCCAGTCTCCTGGGAGGAAGGCTCCCTCCCAGCTCTTCATGGCTCCCTTCTCCAGGGATGATGGTGTGATCTGGGACCAGACCAGGCATCCGAGAACTCATCCCTTCGATGGGACGGGGTGGGTAGGGTGCTGCTGCCTCTGTCCTGGTCTGGGTGAAGGCAGGCCAAGGATGGCTTCCACAGGGATTCAGGGGAGTTGCGGGGTGGGAGGTGGGTGCCTGAGGGGAAGGGAAGCACCCGTTGGGCGTGTGGGTTTCTGTGTGTGTCTGAATCTGTCTGTGTGTGTTTGAATCTGTCTGTTTGTGTCTGTGCTCTGGAACCACCCCCGCAGAGGAGCCGGGATGCTTCCTCGGGTGGAGGGTGCCCTGCTTTCCCATTTCCTTTCCTCCTCTCTGCTCCCTCCCAGGAGCCACTCCCATGGGCTCCTCTCCAGTGCTGGGCCTGGGAATACTAGGAATGGGGATGCAGAAGACCCCCAGAACGACGTGGTGAGGCTGGAGCAGGTGGTGGCGCTTACTGGGTCCCACCTCTTCTCCAGACACTTGGTGAAAAGAGGCCCCTAGAGCCGGGACAGAGTAGAGCCTAGGCCCTCCCAGAACTGCTGACGAAGGGTGCTGTGCCATTGGCCCCTGGGAGGAGGCTTGGGAAGGGGCTTGGGTCAGAAGGTGAAGAGCAGCTTGGCCAGGTGAGGAGGAGGCAGGGCAGACACAGCCAGTGGGTGCGCCCATGTGCCAGCGCTGGAGAGGACCAGGGGCAAGTGGTCCAGCAGGCACAGGGCCGGCTGGCATGGGTCAGAGCGCCCATCACTGACCCGTGAGAACCCGACTGTCCCTGCCAGCTCTGGCACTGTCCCCTCCCAGCCGCCTGCCCTAGCACCCCAGGGGGCACCCCACCCCACCGTGGCCTGGTCTGGCCCCTCCCGCCCTTTGCTCCAGTTCCCGGGCTTGGCACCTATAGTGGGGGTGCTGCCCGCCTGCCAGGCTCCGGGGCCGGGCCCACGGGAGGGTGGGGCGGCTGGGAAGCTGGCACGCTGCCCCCGGGGGAGCCTCTCTCGGCAGGCGCCCGGGTGCCGCGGGGGGGAGGGGGAACAAAGGGCTCATTCTCCCCGTGCGCAGCCGGTGGCATCGCCGGGGCGTTGGCGGAAGCCCCCGGGGCCCGGGAGGGGGCAGGCCCAGGCGGGGCCGCCGAATCACGGGCTCCTGTTTCCCGCAGGGTGCTGGAGGAGGAAACCGGCGGAGCAGCTTCCCCACTCTCAGTTGCGCGTCTGGCGATGGCGATTAGAGGTCCTGCTGCGCTCTCCGCCGCGATCTCCCTCCATTAGCCGCGCCGCACCTCTTTGCGCGCTCCCTGGTGCCTCTCTTTTGGGTCTCGGGATCGGCCCCTCTTGAAGGCACGACCCCCTCCCCCGACCCCTCGGCCTTTCCCCCTACTCGGTCATCTCCGACCCGGGGCGCGCGTTCCCCCCGGCCCGGCTCCCTCTCTTCCTCCCGGGGCACCGCTCCCTAGCCCCGGCCCGGCCCTCCCCGCGGCGCAGCACGGAGTCTCCGCGTCCCATGGCGCAACCCACGGCCTTGGCCCAGAAGCTGGTGCGGCCGATCCGCGCCGTGTGCCGCATCCTGCAGATCCCGGAGTCCGACCCCTCCAACCTGCGGCCCTAGAGCACCCCCGCTGCCCCGGGGGAGAGAGAGCGCCAGCCCGCTGAGCACTGAGCGCGGGGAAACAAGTCCTCGCCCGCCGGCCGCGAGGCCCCAGAGCCGGCCCATGGGGAGCGGGGCTCCGGCGCCAGCCCCGACGACTGCCTCCGCCGGCGCTGCACCCGGCCGGTGAAGCCCAGGTAAGCGCCAAGAGGGCGAGCCAGGGGCGCGCCTTTGGGGACGCTCTGAGGTGAGCCCCAGCCGCAGCAGGGAGCGCGCTCTCCCTGCTCCTCTGGGCTGGGCCACACATTCGAAAGTTAGGGGGCCCTACGGAACTGGACCGAGTCGGAGCGGTGGCCCCAGAAAATCTGAGCGTCCTATCTCGGCTCCCTCTCCTCCCTCCTGGGGCTTCACCAGTCGGCTGAGGGGTCACACAGAGAGAGCGCTGCGGCTCTAGTGCCACCTGTCATACCGGTCCTTTGCACACAAGTTCAATTTTCCCTCCTTTGCCTCTCTCTGGGGCGCAGCCCGCTTTCCCCGCCTTCTTCCCTCCCCCCGTAAGGCTGCAGTTACAGCAGCCGCCGGTGGCCCTGGCACTGCTGGCTGGACAGGGGTAGCTTGACCCATCGCAGCTGAAGCCTCTTAATCCTCCTCTCCTGTGCTGGCTCACTCCTTCCCTTTGTGGGCGCGGTGGAGATCCCAGCCCCCAGCAGTTGTCCTGGGACTCTGCTTCAGAAACCCAGAAACTGTAGAGCGCTGGGAAGAGGCAGAGATGGGGCTGCCCAGGTGTGCGGAGCGATAGCAGCCCACAGCCGTGTCTGGCGGCTCTCTCCAGTGACTCCAGCATGCCCTGCCTGCCCTTCTCACCCTACAAGCCTGGGTGCGGCTGAGGGGTGGGGGTGGGCAGGCAGCATCCCCAGAGCCAGACTGCAATGTGGGAAGAGGCCTCTGAGACTGCTGCTTTCCAAGCCCTGATTTACACAATGGCACACTGAGGACCAGAGGAGTGACATGACTTGCCCAAGGTGACATAATTGATGACCGAGTCAAGGCCAGAGTCCAGCCTTCTTTTCCTTGGTGCAGTGTCTTCTACTGAGTTCATCGTTTGCATTCTTGCTTCCTGACTTTCCCCCTGGCTTGTGTCCAAGTTTTAGGGTCAGGGAAACATGTCATCCTAGAAATAACAGTCTCTGCTGAGGGGCTCTGGCCCAGGAGCAGAAGGGCTATCAAATCCCAGGTATTTGAGGCAAGGGGTGACCTTCTACACTGCATCATACCACTCAGGCGGGTCCTCAAGTCACATGTGGGCAGTCAGCGTGGAGCCCAGCTGTGTGCTGGCACTTGCCTTACTGGTTTGAGCCGCCTTGGTACTGCCAGGGCGGTGCCCACTCTCTACCGGGTGGTAGGGTACTGGGACAGGTCTAAGAAGCTCATGCTTTGGTGGTTATGCTGCAGGGACCCCCCTCTGGAAGAGCCCCATGAGGGCAGGAGAGTGATGGAGAGTATGCCCAGCTTCCTGAAGGACACTCCAGCCTGGGAGAAGACAGCCCCTGAGAACAGTATCGTGGAACGGGAGTCGGATGCCCTGCCACAAGATGGCCTGCACCATGGGGCGCTGTGCCTGGGAGAGCCTGCTCCCTTCTGGAGGGGTGTCCTGAGCACACCAGACTCCTGGTTTCCCCCTGGCTTCCCCCATGGCCCCAAAGACATACTCCCACTGGTGGAGGGTGAAGGTCCCCGGAATGGGGAGAGAAAGGCCAGCTGGCTGGGCGGCAAGGACGGGTTGCGCTGGAAGGAGGCGATGCTCACCCATCCACTGGCATTCTGTGGGTCAGCGTGTCCACCTCGCTATGGCCCCCTGATTCCTGAGCATAGTGGTAGCCATCCAAAAAGTGATCCTGTGGCCTTCCGGCCCGTGCACTGCCCCTTCCTTCTGGAGACCAAGATCTTGGAGCGAGCTCCCTTCTGGGTGCCCACCTGCTTGCCACCCTACCTAGTGTCCGGCCTGCCCCCAGAGCGTCCATGTGACTGGCCTCTGGCCCCACACCCTTGGGTGTACTCCGGGGGTCAGCCCAAAGTGCCCTCTGCTTTCAGCTTAGGCAGCAAGGTGAGTGCTGGAACAGAGCATATACCTGGGTTTCAGGCCACACAGTGGTCCTCGAGCAGCTCTGCCAGGGCCATACCACACCTACCCTTCCATTCTGATGAGAGGATAAGGCAGCACCTAAGTAGAAGAGCCTGTCAGCTCAGACAGAGTCCTTCCTCTGAGCATCTCTTCTGAGCATCTCCATCTCACTAGGCCTCCCCTGCCTTTGGGCCATTTCAGGGACTGACCTACCCATTGTCCACTCAGAACAAGGCCCTGGGAACTGAGACCTCAAAACATGTGGTCCTGTCCGGGGAAGGTGGGAGGCAGACTAGGCCGTCTATCTGGGAAAGGAATGTACAGGCAGTCCTTTCGTCTGTGTCCAGGGCATCTCCTCCATGGGTGACCCCCACGCTGAAGGGATGAGATCTAAATTATTTTAAAACCAGTATAGTACAGGGC
The DNA here is from genome assembly GCA_004027375.1 of Macroglossus sobrinus. NCBI lineage: Eukaryota > Metazoa > Chordata > Mammalia > Chiroptera > Pteropodidae > Macroglossus > Macroglossus sobrinus. The sequence goes on from PVKZ01000295.1 coordinate 717,089, forward strand.
ATCAAACAATCTAAATAGACCCTGGAGGACCTTTGGCTGTGCCAGATATTACCCCTTTAGTTACTGGATTGTGGGGAGGTCTGAGAAATACTGGGAGATGACCTGGGGATGGCCAGTACAATGGGGGTGACATTTAGGAGCAGTACATGAGTTCTGTGTTTTTCACAGCCCTTAAGGCCATACAGGTGCACAACTGCTGCTTATCAGTTTGTTCTTTTAAGCCTTGGGAACAAAGTCAGTACTATCTTAATCCTTTCTCCTCTCTTTAGGGTTTTTACCATAAGGATCCGAGCATTCTCAGGCTGGCAAAGGAGCCATTGGCAACTGTGGAACCTGGGTTTTTGGGCTTAGCTCCTGGTGGGCCTCTCCAGAGAAATGGGGAGGCAGAATGTCCTTCATTCCACCAGAGGGATAGAGAGACCGGTCTCAGCAGACATCAAAATCTTTGCCCACTTCTCCTGGGGCATCCAGACACTGTTCCCCGGACCCCCTGGCCTACTTGTCCCCCAGGCCTGGTTCATTCGCTTGGCAACGTCTGGACCGTTCCTGGGGGCGGGGGCCTTGGGTGCCAGCCGGGGTCATCAGCCACATCAAGATGCCCCTCTCCTGGGCCTCCTACCACCCAGGTGGGCTGTTACTCATCTCACACACCTGCTGGAGATGAAGGCCCTTGTGGGAAGTGCCAGGGGGGCCAGGAGGGGTACACCAGGGAGCCCCGTGAATCCAGCGAAGAAGCAAACAAGGCCTTGGGTCCCAGGGCCTGCCCGCCCAGCCACCACACCAAGCTGAAGAAGACATGGCTCACGCGACACTCTGAGCAGTTCGGGTGCCCAGGCATCTGCCCTGAGGATGAGGAAAGCGCAGTTGCCCCACTTCGGGCCCTCAAGAGGGCAAACAGCCCTGAGGTCCAGGGAGTGGAGGGTAGCCCAGCTGCCAAGCGCCCCCCTGAGTCCTTCCCAAGCAGTGCAGGTCAGGGGGCCAGAGACTGGCAGGAGGTCCTGGACGCATCCTTGCGAAACAAAGCAGAGGCAGATCACCGAGATCACCACAGAGGTAAGGGGGCAGGGGCCCTACTTGTGGGGGCGGGGGGGCAGCCAAAACTAGGCTTCGCAAAGAAGTCAGATGGTGCTTTATGTGTAAATTATACCCAGTATCCTTTGAGAGTTCCTCAGCACCTACAGGCCAGAGCCTTCCAGAAAGTGGCTTCTATTTCCGTCTGCCTCCTCCCAAGCCATAGTGGTTGGTGGCAGTGTAATGACATGGTTCAGAGCTTGGGCTCTGGAGTCAGAGTGCCTGGGTCCTGGCATTGCTGACTGGTAGCTTTGTGGCCTTGGGCTAGTTGCTTTACCTCTCTGTGCTTCAATTTCTTCATCTATACTATGGGGATAAAGACGGCAGCTACCTCATAAAGACTCCTGCAAATATTAAATTATATAATTTACACAAAAGGCTTCGGAGAACTTCCGGCACTTAGCACTCAATAAATGTTCACCTTTAACGATTGTCTGTATTACAAATCCCAGTCCGGGGGGAATGTTTTTCCTGATGCACCCCTGTCCTGCCTCAGGAACAAACAATTGTCTCTTAGGCAGCTGGATCATGGAAACTCAGTTTGGACTTTGCCAGTGTTAGGGCTTTGGGCACATGCTGAACCCCTCTGTCATGCTGTGCCCCTCATGGATGCCTGTGGTGCTGACAGCCCCAGCCTTAGTTCCTCGTGATCACCTCAGTTTCTCGGCCCCCTGGACTGCGACTGCTGGGCCTGGATATGGACTCTTTCGATGGCCTTGCCCAAGCACCCTGCACCTGGCATGGGTCTGTCCATGCTCTCCAGGCCTGTGTCTGGGCTGGGAAGCTGCTAGCCCCTCTGCCTTCTTGGGTTACTGCACCTGTGGCCTGTGTTGAAACTATTCAGCCTTCTCACCTTCCGGCGCCCTCCATCCATGCTGGGATTGTCTCCTCACACCGTCACGCAGCTAGTGGCATCGCTAAGCCCACGGCTGAGCTATCCAAAGTCTATACTAGCTGGATCCTGTGCTTGGGTCAGGACCATCGCTCCAGCTGCCCTGGCCTTGGGCTCAGCGCACCAGACCCCTCCTCTCAGCCCATCAGTCATGTCAGCACTGCCAAGCGCCATACATAGCCTTTTTGGTGACATTTCTAGCTGCCTGGTCCACTCTCACTGATTCCAAGTCGGGCCTCTTGGGCCGGGGCCTGGGGCTGGGCTGGTTCTGCATGAGGATGGCTGGTTGCTAAGCCACGGCCTGAGGGTTGCCTGAGCCCTGAGGCCCAGACTCCTGACCAGCTGTGTTGTCTCCTCAGGACCCTGGGATGGCAGGACCAGCCTCCAGGACCCAGAGCATCAGGGTGCTCCTTGCTCAGCTACCCCAGCAGGCACCCCTCACTGCCAAAGCTGTGTCCAGGTGGCGGGAGAGGTGAGAGGGCCAGCCTGCCACTCCCAGCAAGTGCCAAGGTGAGCCCTTGCCCCTGGATGCCCCCATAGCCTCCCACTCGGGGCACCCTTGTCACTTTCTTCTGCCCCGTCTCTAGATTGTCTCTAGGAGGGGAGCAGCAGGAGGAGGATGACCAGGCACCCAGCTCGGAGGATGGAGGAGGGTCTGGGCCGAAGGCTGGTCTCAGCGTGGGCCTCGCCAAGCACCTGCTAAGTGGTTTGGGGGACCGACTGTGCCGTCTGCTGCGCAGAGAGCGGGAAGCCCTGGGCTGGGCACAGCGGGAAGGTGAGCAGAATTCCCGGGCATTCAGCCTCCCAGGAGGTCATGGTGCTTTCACGAGGAGCACGGGGCCTGCAGAGTTTGGGGCACTCCCTCCCACCTGCACTGCCTGTCCTGCCACCAGCTCAGGAGAACTGCTGTCCTGCTTTGCCCTTATTCCCAGCTAAGGCTCTTAGTCACCATGCTTTCTGAAGTTTCTGAACTTCAGGGTGAGGTGCGGGGGGCGGGGGGGGGGGGGGGGGGGGGGGGGGGGGGGGGGGGGGGGGGGGGTATTGGGATGGGAATGTGTAAAATCTGGTCCAGCCCAGGAGCTTTTGGGCCTGTTGGGGAAACAAGACTGAATGCCAAAGTATCCGTGAGAGCACTGGAAGGCGGGGCAGCTCCCTGTGGGCTGGCGCGTGAGGAAGGCTTCCTGGGTGGCGAAGCATGCGGGCCCTAGCTGGTAGAGTTCCGGCTGATGTTTGAGACTGTGAAGTACGTTTGGCTTCAGACTCTTCTTCCTGCATCCCTTTCATGGCACCTCTGAGAGCAGTGTGTTTGAAAAAACACCCTCCTGGTAGAGGCCCAGTGGTGGCTGCCTCCTGTCTCAGCCCCTTTTATCAGCCCCTGCCACTCCCTGAGCCTGGATTCCCGGTACACGGCATCACATTCTGGCCCTCACATCCTTCCCTGCTCACTGGGCTTGTCCATCCCCTCCGGCCTTGGCACACTCTGTTTCTTCTGTCTGGAAGGCCCTTCTCCTCCCTTTCTACCTGGTGAATGAAAACTTACTCATCACTCAGGCTCCTTCATGGACCGGCCCTCGCCATCCCCGCCCTCAGCCTTCTGTCTCTCATACTCCAGCATTCGCCCTGTGTTGCCTTCACCATTGCCATGTTTATAAGTCCATCTCCCCTTGGAATGTGAGCACTGGGAGGGCAAGCACCCAGTCCTGATCAGCGCTGAATCCCAGCCCCCAACCCGGGACAGAACAAGGTGTCTGCTGAATGAGTAGACGAACACTTGCTCACTGGCATTCTTGCACCTACCAGTGAGAGCCTAGTCTGAGACTCCGGGTGAGGAAAGGGATGGCCTCCCAAAGTTTCCTCTTCTGATATGAAGTCCCCTGAAGAAAGCTCCCTCTGGAGGGAACAGTATGGGTGAAGGAAGGTGCTGAAAGTTGTGTAGATTAGATTCATAATTCAGAGCTGAGGGGGAAGTCCCTGGGGCAGGAACCTGGGAGATGGGGCCTGCACTGTCCCTGGGAAGGCTTGCTGGAGACAGGGGTGCAATGGGAGGTTCTTTCTAGGGACTGTTGAGCAAGTGGGGGTATCTATAAGGGGGCCGTCTCCTTTCGGGGGTAGCCTCTCAGTAGAAACTGCTCCTGCTTTTCCCCAGCCCTGCCTGGAGTCCTCCCACATAAGGACCTTGAAAGGGGCCTGTGGCCTGAGCCCCCTCTGACCCTGTTCTCTCCCCTGGTCAGCAGGCCAGGGGCCAGCGAGGATAGAGGACAACCCGGCCATTGCAGTCTGTTGCAGTCGCTGCCACCATGGACTTTTCAATACCCACTGGAGATGTCCTCGCTGCAGCCACCGGCTGTGTGTGGCCTGTGGTCGCAAGGCGGGCGCTGGGAGGGTCAGTGAGAAAGCAGGTAAGAAAGGTGCTGGGGGCCGAGGGTGGGAGAGCAGGAAGGGAGGGTTGCTCTAAAGTTTGTGGCCATTTCTTGGCTGCCTGTTCCCAAGAAAGCCTCCCTCCCCTGACCCAGCCTCAGCCTCAGCCATCACTGCCCAATGCCCTATAGAGCAGACCTTTCCCTCTCCCCAGGTCAGAGGGCCACACCTGTGTCCTTGCCTACCCTTAAAAGGAGTCGAGTGCCTACTCTATGCCTCCCACTTTGCTCAGCTTGTACCTTTTAAACCTTTACAACACCGTGAGGTGGGTATTTTTGCCTCCATTTTCCAGATAAGAAAAACTCAGAGAGGTTAAGTGACTTGTCCAAGGTCACACAGCTAGTAAGTATTGGGTCCAGGATTTAGACTCTGGTCTTCTGATTCCAAGTCCTGTTCTTTTCACAGTTCTCAGCTTTTTCTTCCTTGGGTCAACTCGGCCACCTGAGGTCTTGAAATTTCCCAGTGTTCCAATAGACATGGCCAAAAAAGATTTTCGGGGTCAGAAATGTTTGGAACACTGTATTCTACATGATCATTTTGGAGTTTTGCAATGCATATCAGCATATTAAAGGCTCTGCCTTCTGCAAGCAAAGTATACTGTGTCACTGTTGAACCCTAGTGCCCCAGAAAGCCGACGTTTTACAGTTTGTCGAGTCCCTGGTTTAGATATCATGCCCTTGTTCTTCTTCCCTGTCCTAAACCTGTGCTTACCTTGATTTCCTGACCTTCCTACACCACAGGCTCTCCAGAGCAGTCAACGGAGGAGTGTGCCCAGGAGGCTGGGCACGGCGCCTCTTCCCTGAGGCTCACCCAGTTTGTCTCCAGCCAAGGTGAGCCATCTTGGAGGAGGTGGGGCAAGCAGGCGGTGAGCCCTGGGGGAGAACAGATTCCTGTCTGGATGTCCCTCAGCCCAATGCCGTGCCCTCCTGGTTGATGAGGACAAGCAGCACAAGGTGGCCTTCTGTCTGCGCTGACAGCCAAACTTCATCTCCCTTCCTCCCTCCCAGCTTTGGCAGAACTGAGCATCGCAATGCACCAGGTCTGGGTCAAGTTTGAGATCCGAGGGCACTGTCCTTGCCAAGCTGATGCCCAGGTGTGGGCCCCTGGGGATGGGGGCCAGCAGGTAAGAAGCATGGGACAGGTGACAAAGCACTAGCTAGTGGGCCCCAGTATTGGCAGTGTGTCTGCAAATTACTGACCTTGGCCAGGGTTGGCCCTTTTCTTTTGATGGGAATAAAGAGGGACATAGAGGCTTGGTGAAATCAGGCTACTTTCCCCCCTCCCCTGAGGCTTAGGATCCACAGAGCTAGCACTAGCTTCTACCCCCACCTGCCCACACCCAGCAGAAGTCCTCACTCTGCTTGCCCAGAGCTCCTACCCACTTTGTACATTTTCCAGCTTAGCACTTGCTGCGTCATACTAGAGATGCCCACTGGTGTGTCCTGTCTCTCCACGCCCTAGGCACCAGCTCTTGCTGGAGGACCATTGCTTACCTTCTCAGCACCTACCACATTCCCTGCACCTAACACATAGCAGGTGTTCAATGTGCATTTTGCACAGCTTTTATGAAGCTCATGTTTTTATTATAAAAATCATTTATTCAAGAAATTATTTATTGAATGCATTTTGTATGCCAGACAGTGTGCTAAATACTCATGGTAGAGAATTTGAAAAATACAGACAAGTATAAGGAAGAAAATGACAATGGCATATAACACCACCATGATTATTTTAACAGCAGTCATTTGCCTATATATTTATTTAAGTCTATTTTTGTATACTTTAGATCATACCATATAGAATTCCAGAAACTGGCCACCAGCCTGCCCCTTCCAGAGCAAGTTTTTTCTACTTAATGTCATATCATATAACATTTTGTTCCTTGTAAACATTATTTTAGGACTCACAAAAGTCTGCTGTTAATACACGTGGGTTAAATTGGATTGAGTTATGTTTGCCCTTTTTAAATCTCTGGTTGGACTGGGGGGTGGTGGATGGGTTTAACAGAAGGAGACGATGGAGACAACTGCCCCAACTCCACAACCTTCCTGCAACGGGAACACCAACAGGACCAAGGACATCAAAGAGGGTGAGTGGCCCCTGCCCCTCGTTCAGACTCAGGTGTGTGGGGGGTGCTGGGCCAGGGAGGGAGACTTCAGGAGAGACTGGAATCGCTTTAGCCACACTTTGTCCCCCAGTCGCCATTACTCTTTTCAAGTCACTCCAGAGAAAATAAATTTAAATAAAACCTAGGATAAGCCTCCTAACCCCTCTCCAGCCAGAACCTTGTTCTAAGGCCCTCTTTGGGGAAGTTCTGGAGCTGCCAGCGGGGAAGCTGGTTGTGGGAGGTGGGCACAGCCAGAGTAGAGTTGTGCCGGGCAATGCCAGTGAGGAGAGAGCAGGCTTGGCCAGGAGTTGAGGGAAGAACATGTGGGCAATGGAGCCTCCAGAGGAAGGTGAAGCCCTCACTGTTGTTCTCCTTGGCAGAGACTCCGGACTCCACAGAGACCCCAGCAGAGGACCGTGCTGGCCGAGGGCCCCTGCCTTGTTCCTCTCTCTGTGAGCTGCTGGCTTCCACTGCTGTCAAACTATGCTTGGGGCATGAGCAGATACATATGGCTTTTGCCCCTGTCACTCCTGCCCTGCCCAGTGTGAGCAAGGGTGTGGGGGTGTGTGTGTGATGGTGGGCTAGGGGCCTGGCAACAGAGGCGGGGCGGGCCCTCCTTGGGGGTCCAGGGGATCCTGAGCCCTCCCGCCCTCCACCCGTCTCTCCCTACAGGATGACCGCATCACCAACATCCTGGACAGCATCATTGCACAGGTCGTGGAACGGAAGATCCAGGAGAAGGCCCTGGGGCCGGGGCTGCGGGCTGGGCCGGGCCTGCGCAAAGGCCTGGGCCTGCCACTCTCGCCAGTGCGGCCCCGGCTGCCTCCACCCGGGGCTTTGCTGTGGCTGCATGAGCCCAGGCCTCGGCGAGGCTTCCACCTCTTCCAGGAGCACTGGAGGCAGGGCCAGGTGAGACTCTTCAACTCCCCACTTCCAGCTCTCATGGCCTGGCCTACCCTCAGGGCCTTGATGCCTAGGTCCAGGCAGACCTGTCCTGTCACCCAGAAGGGGCAGCAGGGCCTGGTCTCTGGGCTGTTCTGGTGCCCCTTTCAACACGTCCCATCCCATCTATTTTTCCCATGTCTTTATTTATGTCCCCACTACAGCCTGTGTTGGTGTCAGGGATTCAGAGGACATTGCAAGGCGACCTGTGGGGGACGGAAGCTCTTGAGGCGCTTGGAGGCCAGGTGCAGGCACTGCACCCCCTCGGGCCTCCCCAGCCTACAAGCCTGGGCAGTGCAGCATTCTGGGAGGGATTCTCCCGGCCTGAGAGTAAGTATTTTTGAAGGGGGCTAGAAGGAGCTTGGGAGCCAGAGCCAGGTGGTAGCAGAGTCCTAGCATAACCCTGGGACAGTTGGGAGCAGAGCCCAGGGCAGAAATGGGACTCTGTTGCTGCCATGGGGGCAGAGCCTCAGGGCCAAGGAGGTTCCTCCATGGGCAATGGCCTTTCTGTGTCCCTCTCTAGTTCGCCCAAAGTCAGCCGAGGGCTCGGTTTTCCTGCTGCACAGATCTCTGGGGGACGAGGACATCAGCAGGTGTGTATGGTACCAGGGGCTGGCCCTCCCTTCCAGTCACCGCCTGGTCCCTTGCCATCCTTCCTCTCCTCCTTACCCTTTTCGTCACCCTTGGCAGTCTGCACTTGCCTCTGGAAGTTACCCCAGTAGTGGGGGGGGGGGCTTTGATGGCGTCTCTGGTGGCCTGGGTTGAGCTTGCTGGGCATGACCCCTCTCTCATAGGATGGAGAACCTGGCTGCCAGCCTGCCCCTCCCAGAGTACTGTGCCCAACACGGGAAACTCAACCTGGCTTCCTACCTCCCCTCGGGCCCTGCCCTGCGTCCACTGGAGCCCCAGCTGTGGGCAGCCTATGGTGAGTGCCCACTCCATATCTGTGCCCCCCCCCATTTCTGGACACATGTGCATCTGTGCCAAGATCCTGGGGTCCGTTCCCAGCTCTCCTCTCTCTACCTCCATGCAGGTGTAAGTCCACACCGTGGGCACCTGGGGACCAAGAACCTCTGTGTGGAGGTGACTGACCTTGTCAGTGTCCTAGTACGCGCTGAAGCCCCACTGCCTGCCTGGCACCGGGCACAGAAAGGTGGGTCCTCGGCCAGAAGCAGGGGAGGGAACAAGCTGCAGATGTGAGGTGCTGTGTCTGCCTGTCCTGGGCTCTCCTGAGCTGTCTTCTCCCTCAGATTTCTTCTCAGGCCTGGACGGGGAGGGGCTCTGGTCTCCAGGCAGCCAGGTCAGCACCGTGTGGCATGTGTTCCGGGCACAGGACGCCCAGCGCATCCGCCGTTTTCTCCAGATGGTGAGGAGGGAGCCGGGAGCCCTCCCCTTCCCCTGCACAGCTCTCTGGCTCCCTGGCAGTGGGGGCTCCCAGCCCCAGAAGCTCTCTCCCTGTCTGAGTGTGCACCTTGTGTGCTCCCCCCACCCCCTCAGGTGAGCTGGCAGCCTCGATTCACACAGGCAGGTGCAGAGAAGGCAGACTGGGACCTAACGAGAGTCATGCAGTGGGGTGCACAGAAAGAGCGGGGGGTCGAGGGATGAGCTAATGATGATATGAAGGCAGGAGCTGCCACAGGCTAGGCACTGTGCTGAGGCCCTTGGGTACGTTATCTCAGTTAACTTAATTGTCACAAACAACCACCTCCTGAGGTGGGTACTGCTGCTTTCCCATTTTGCATATGAGAAAACAGGCTGAGTGGTGGTGCTGGGACCTGAGCTTATGGCCGTTTTCCACCAGATCATTACCCTGTGCTCCTCCTGGGGGCAGGTAGCCTCCCCTTCATGGGCAAAGGGAAGCCCGTCTGAGATGCTTGCTTGCTGTTCCCCTTTCATCATCTCTACTTTGAGGTGTTGGCAAGTAAGGGCTGAGGGAATCTTCATAGCAGGTGGAGGGAGACTTGACTAGGCTGAAGGAGGGACAGGGCAGGAGAAGGAGAGCAGGAGGCAGGAAGCTCCAGAGGGCTGGGGAGGTGGGAGGTCAGCATTGAGGTTAGGACAGGCCCAAGGTCCAATTAAGCCCTGATTGTCCTGGGGAAAAGACATCCACCAAGTGTCACCCCTGCTAAGGTGCGTGCACGCGTGTGCGCGTGCACACACATACACACACGCGCGCGCACACACACACACGAGCATGCAGATGTTAGCATGGCTGTTCACTACCGCCCTCCTTCCCACAGGCATGGGCATCTACAGACATCCTGACAGACACTCATAGATCTGTAGATGCACACACAGATGCTGGAACACTCAGAGGGGAGCAGACAGAAGCATCCCTTCATACACGCATGGCCCTGTCTAGTCTGGGTGTGGCCCAATGTGGGCAGTCTCATAGAGCCAAACCCCATGACTCATGGGGAAGGTCTGAGGGGCGTACTCCTAATGGGTGGCCTGGGAAACACTGCTCTGGCTCCAGGATGGACTTGAACTTCCGGGGCAAAGGAACCTTGGGACTGGCCTGGGGCTGCCCTGGGGTCCAACCTGGCTCACCAGCCTCCCCTCTCCGTATGGCCCAGTCTTAGATCCCTGAGCCTAAGCCCAGGGACAGTTGTTGAGGTCCTAGCTGAAGGAGTGGATTTCGCTGGTGGCACAGTGCTGTCATTTACCTCCTCAGGTATTCCTTGGTATCTCTTCCTGTGGCCTCTGCTAGTCCCTGTCTGCCTGAGGTGCTTCCCGCTCTGTTTGAGCTGGTGAAGACCTCTCATAGCTGGGCCTGCTTAAGAGGCCTTGGCCTGGACAGGCAAACCTGCCCATCCACTGAGAATCAGAGCTCTATGGCCTTGCCTCTTCTGGATCAGGGATCTTAGAAGAGTTTGGATTATCTCCTCAGGAACATATAGCCACCTATCCGACTACAATTAGCTCACTATCTGGGACATTTGCAGGACTCTAAGTTAAGAGCTGCTGGTATAGAAAGTTCATGAGTTGGTACTATGCAGGATGTGTTCCTGGGTTCTGGAGAAAGGGGTACATTTGAGCAAGGGAGCAGAGGGCCCAGGGCAAGGGACGCAGAAGCTATTCAAGGCATCTGGCCCCAGGAAAAGCGCGGATTTAGACCCCAGCCTTGGAGCCCTTAATCCTTTTCTCTAAGCTCCTTCCAGCCAAATCTCTGGTCTGCCAACCTGAGTGGCCCCAACCCCTTACCACCCAGCTCCTTTCTCGCCGTCCTATGTTTTTTCCTCCCTGTCCTTCAAGACTTGACCACTTCAGCTTTTTCCTGTGCCCTTGGCCTTTGGAAAGTCCATGCCCCATCCTCCTGTAGCCTTGCCCTTGCCTCTCTCCCTGGCTCATTCCCACTTCTCTTCTTTGAGGTGTGTCCGGCTGGGGCAGGCAACCTGGAGCCTGGCACCCCAGGCAACTGCTACCTGGACGCAGGGCTGCGGCGCCGCCTGCGGGAGGAGTGGGGTGTGAGCTGCTGGACCCTGCTGCAGGCCCCCGGAGAGGCTGTGCTGGTGCCCGCGGGGGCTCCCCACCAGGTGCTCCCCCAGTGGGCCAGGAGCTCTGCTGTGAGCTCAGAATGTCACAAGAACAACAGCATAGTGATACAGCGTTCCTCTGCCTGTTATATTTTTGTCCCTCTCAAGACCTGGAGAGCTAGGCCGGGCAGGAAGCCACATCCCATTATAGGGAAGAGAAGCTGAGCAGTCTTGAGCTGGGCGCTGGGTCCTCGGATGCCAACTTTGCCTGTGCCATCTCTGGCATCCCCTTGGCCTGGTTTTGACCACACCCTTTGGGGTGCTGGTGCCGGATCCAAGGCCACTGTTCTCTGAGAGCTGGGTGAGGTCATTATGGGAAGTAGATCTCAGAGCCCAGCTGGGCAGCAGGGTTGCATGATCCCAAGTCTCCACTGACCCTCCTGCCCACTTCCTCCCTGGCACAGGTGCAGGGCCTGGTAAGCACAGTGAGCGTCACTCAGCACTTCTTGTCCCCTGAGACCTCTGCCCTCTCCACTCAGCTCTGCCACCAGGGACCCAGTCTTCCCTCTGACCGCCGCCTGCTTTATGCCCAGGTGAGTGGTAACACTGATCGGGAGGCTGGGGGTACTGCCCTAGTCCCTCTGTGGCACAGCTGGAGTGGCATAGCAGATCTAGGTCTGTGCTAAGCAAGCAGCTAGCCTGGGCCCAGGAAGCATGTCCTTTCTGGTGGGGAGAGCACAGAAATGTGATTGTAAACTCCTTGTCTTCTCTCTTTCTCCTAGATGGACTGGGCTGTGTTCCAAGCAGTGAAGGTGGCTGTGGGAACATTACAGGAAGTTAAATAGGGGGATCGCAGGTGTCCGGGGTAGGGGTGGGGGGCAGGTAGACCAGGTACTCAGCTCAGGCACAGCTTCAGCAGTGAATGACACTAGGAACTTGGAGACTTTTAGTCAATTCCACAGGCACCGCTCTGGGCACTAAAAAGACACCCCATTCCCCATCCCTGACCTGGGCCCTAAAACCAGCAACCACAGTGCCATCGAAGTTCATACCTGTTCTTCGCAGGCTGGTACCTGCTCTACCCCTATGCCCCTCTCCCTGGTACCAGGCCCACATTGGAGGTAACTGACTCCCTCCAACCCCTGCCCCCCAACCCAGGTGACAAATAGCCCTTCCTTGGGGGACTTTAGGAATCCTTCTGGCTTAAGCAACACCTTCTTCTGCTGCCTCATCCCCTGCTGTCCCACCTGTGCTGAGCTCTGTTACACTACCCACCTCCTCATGGGGCCCAGGCACCCATTGCACTGCAGGCATGCTGGACAAGGGGCCACCGAAATCCCGCCCGCTTGCCGGGGAGCTGTGATGTGTAGGGAAGGGATGGCCTCAAGACAATGCCCAGGCTTGGCTGGAGAGAATGACAGGGACAATGCCCTGTTCTTGCTGCCTTCTCTAGCCTCCCTCCTTTCTATTTTCCATTAAAGTCTGTTGTTTTGTGAAAGCTGCCAGCGTGGTTGGCCCTGCTCCAGCAGGCCATGTGGATTGGGGTGGGGAGGGGAGACATGGAAATGGAATGGGGTGGGCAGGAGCTGGGGCCATTGGGACAGGGGCCTCAAACATCCCTGCCTGCTCTTCTTCCCCGGATGTAGGTCCTTCCCTCCCACTAAGGAGCATATGGAGCCTTCCAGGGCGCTGCCCCTGAGGATGCTCCTGCTAGGCAAGGCAGAGCCCTGGGACATAGCAGCAAGGTGGCCTCGAGCCCCACTCTTTCCCGAAAACTTCAGGATAGCCTATCTCTCCTGTCTGACCTGACCTGGAGCTCCGGGAGCGTGGCCCAGAAGAGGCCTTGCCCTGGGCTTGGCCAGATGCCTGAGACAGTCAGCAGCCCTTCCCCATCCCCACGGCCCTCTGGTGTGGCTCTGCTGCTCCCCTGCCTGAGTACATCTCAGCCCCAACACGCTCCTGCTCGTCATCCCTAATTGTTCTGCGGTGGTTTGGGAAAATTTTTTTTTAATGAAATAAACTTTTTTATTATAAATTTAATATACTTTTAGAACACTTAGTAAATAAGAAAATGTCACTGTAAGCCCACCTCCACTCATTTCTAACCCAAACACTAATAGTATTTTGGTGTATTTCCTTCTAGTATTTTTCTCCAAGGGTTTATTTCTTTTAATGCTATTGTGATCATTTTCTATGTTGTTACCTAACCTTCATTTTAAATGGCTGCTTACATTCTGTTAATTGGCTTTGCCATGATTTACATAACCATCCCTCATTTAAAAAAAAATTACCTTTCTTCATTGTTTGCAAAGCTAAATTATTTTCATTTTTTCACGGGCTAGAAAAAGAAAAAGAAAAGATAAGGAACACCTACACTTTACTGTCACTGTTTTCATTTAACAGATCTCACTTAATCCTTTAGCATGATTTTGAGGTAGATATTATTTATTTCCATTATACAGAAGAAGAAGCAGGAAGGCTGGGGTAAGCGAGTCACTCAAGGTCATACTGCAGTTTTAGTGGCGGAATTGGGATTTGAACCAAGTGTCCTGACTCCAGCCGCCTCCCGCCTCCCTCGTTTACATTATGGTTTTAGGGCTTAATGGCCTTTGCAGGTGGGCTTGTTATCTTCTCTGTCCTCCTTCCAATACACAAACTTCACAGCTGATCACATTCCAAGTAGCACTGAGTGACCCATTGCTACCTACATTTTATCTTATATAGCCATGTCCTGATGTCACCCAGAACCCCAAACACAGTCTTTCCTGTGGGAATATGGAGATGGCCCCATCACCAGGCCTCTTTCTTCCCACAGACCTCCCTTCTGTCTCCCTTTCCATGGTGGGTCCCAGCACTCTCCAAGGGCATACTGGGTCTGAGTCCTTGCAAACAGCAAGTGGACCAAATGTCCCAGGACTGGATCAGAAATGAAGCCAGTCTAGGTGGGGACTGGCTAGGTGGGGACTGGCCCTGAGACTCAGTTCGAGGCCCTTCCCCTTATGGAGGCTCAGCTAGCTCCCTGCCCCAGTCCAGTCCTGCCCTTCGGGCCTCTGCTTCTCTTGGCACCCTCTCTGTCCAGCTTCTCCTCTAGCCCCTCTCACTGGTGCAGATGGCACAAAGGCACAACCTTCAGAGCTGAAAGTGACCTCAAGAGTGTATATCCAATGTCACCTTTCTCTTTTTTCTTATAAAGTACATTTTTTAGACTTTTAATTTTGAAATGATTGTAGATTTACAGTTGAATGACAAAGATAGTACAGACAGTCCCAGTTACCCCTCATCTACCTTCTCATGTTAACATGGCACGTAACCATGGCACAGTAATCAAAACTAAGAAATTGCTTTTAATACAACACTATTAACTAAGCAACAGACTTTATTGGGATTCCACTGGTTTCTCACTAATGTCATTTCTGTTTCCGGATCCACCTGTGCCTACATCTTACAGATGGCCTACACAGTCGATGTGGCTTCCCCATGGTCACTCAGCAAGCTAGTGGCAGAGTCCAGGCTGAAACCAGACCTCTTCCTCCCTGTACCTGGGGCTACTGCCCTCCTTGCCCCTCCCACTTTGATAAGGGACAGACTTTGTTGCTCTGAGAGGGCCTCTAGCATCACAGACCCTTGACCCCACCCTGCCTGCCCATCCCTGCCTGTTTCTGAGGTTGCCTACACTGCCTTCCTGCACAGGTGCTCACATGCACATATAGGCCTACGGGCCCCAAAATGGCTGACTCAGGCTTTGCTCTCATGGGTGCTGTACTGCAAGGACACTCCCGTCCACCCCATGCACAGACACCCCCACCAGCCAGTGCTTTTCCCTTTCTGGGGATGGAGGTGCACGTGCAGAGCAAACTTGATGGAAACTTTCTTTGTTTCTGGTTCTGGAGGTTTCTATCTCGGCCCTGCTCCCTGCCTCAGCTTTTCCCGTCTGTCTCAGGGCCTTTCCTGCCTCAGTTTGGTGTGTGTTCTCTTCCTCCCAAAGCCTTGAGAAAGTGTGTTTTCTGTTGTCTCCTTCCCCTCTCCGGAAGGACTGACTGGTCCACCCCCTTGAGGGCCCTGCCTGTGCCGCCTTTCAGAGTTTACAAGCGACTTTCATGGCTTTCACGTTGCCTCATGTGCTTCTCACCACAGGGGTGATTAGGTACACTTCACAGGAGAGGAGTGATAATGGGGGGAGTGGAGCCACAGTTTGTTGCAGTCTTTGCACTTCCAGGCAGTCAGGCTGTCTGGTGTTTATCTTAGGCTGCCTCTGAGGCTTTCAGAGCCCTGCCCAGACATGACCTCATTCTCTCTCAAATTGTCCCTGGGAGGCAGAAAAGAGTCTGGGAGCAATGTTGTCCCCACTTCACAGATGGGAAAATTGGGGGATAAACGCGCACGCGCACACTCGCGTGTGCACACACACACACACACACACACACACACATACACACATAGCACCTGTGTTGACAAGCTGCTTTGTAGTCCTGGGGTCCTGACTCTCAGCCCTGTGAGTTCAGTGGTTGGGAGGTGTGGGATCTAGGGCTAGGGATGGCAACATTCATCAAGTGCCTACAAGGATTGTGGGACCACTGGGGACCCCACGGCCTAATACAAGGCCCTGCCTCTGGGGAACTCAGAGTTAGTTCAGCGTGTGAGAAGGGCCTAAAGAGGCTCATCTGCTGTGGCTGGAATTCCCAAGGGTAAAGTCTAGGTCCATGGCAGCCCTGAGGGCACATTCCATAAAAGTGGGCCTTCGTGTGGTAGCAACATGTGCTGTGGCCAGGAGGACCCAGCCAGGGGTTTGGTGGCCTGCCTGGTGATGGTGACCTATGCAGACATCACTGAGCTTCTCCCATGTCTCACCTTCCCAACAACCCTGTGAAGGAACAGCTATTGTGAGCCTACTCTCTATATTAGGAAACTGAGGCCCACAACTTTTCCAGGAACACAGAGCCAGCCAGTGAGCAGAGGCCTGGCATGTGGTTCCAAGTCCATGCTTTGTCTGTTCCACCAAGCCACTGTCCCCTCAAAAGGGAGATGCACAAAACCAGCAGGAGGGAAAGGGGAGACCTAACTGAGGACGAGGAGCCCAGACTTGGCTGGCTTCACAGTTCCACTCCAGCTGGCCCTTCCTTCCTGTCCTGAGAGGAGGTTAAAGGAAGCTCTGAAGAGGAAAGGTCAAGCTGGGAGAGAAGCAGGAGCTTTCCAAAACTCACACCCTGCTCTCGATGTGGTTGGCTGAGCCAGCTGGGTGTGGGGGCAAGAGATGAAGGAGCAGGACCTGGCCTGGCCCTGGCAGTGTTCTTAGTCTGCAGGGGAAAGGACCCTGAAACTACTGGGAAATGCAGTAGGCAGGGGCCAGGACACTGATGAGGGCTATGCCTGCTGATCCCAGGCCCTCTCTTTGACCCAAATCCCCTTCTCCCACCACCAGCCACACCTTGACCTTCCCAGCCCTGCTCCCTTCTCTGAAGGCTGTCACACCTCCTTGGCCAAACCAGTCATTTAGCACTTGGTTTATAATCCTGGGGTGACTTTTTATTATCCGTCTGTGTCTACTTCCCCAACTTGATCAAAATCTCCTCCAAGGCAAGAGCTAAGTTTCCCCTGCTACGATGACATTCAGTACATTTTTAGTGAAAGAAAGAGGTTATTTGGAAAGTGATCATTTCGGTCAATGAAATGATATGTTTATGACCAAAGCCGGACAGCGGGTCCCAGCCTCGTCCCAGGGCCTCGGTGACGTTATTGGGTTTGTTGTGACGCCACTGTCGCTGGCTACAGTGGCGCTCCGCAGCCTGCAGGCCGGATGACGTAACCATCGGAACCGGGGCTGACGTGTGCGCGCTGGAGAAATTAGCAAGGCTGGCGGCTGGAGGTGCCGGTGAAGGGCGAGGAGCAACGCACCAAGAAGCCGAAGCCACGCGGGGTCCGCTCCGCGGGGCAGGGAGCCTGGCCGGCTTACAGACTGGTCCCGCCCCGCGGTGACCAGCCAGCCAATCCGGGCATGCCGCGGGGACGCGCAGCCTATCAGCGGCTAGGGAACGGCCGCAGCTTCCACGCTCGCGAGCATGCCCAGCGCGAGTCCGCGGGGGAGGGGACGAGGCACCGCGGGCTGCGCAGGTCGCGCCCCGCCCGGCCAGGCCGGTCTGCGGGGCACGGCTGCCGCCTCCCAAGGAACCCGATGGCCTTGGAAGGCTTGGCGGGGGAGCTGGCGGCGGTGCTGGAAGGCCGGGGGCTATGCGTGCAGAGCTGTGACTCGGAGCCGACCGGGGAGCCGCCGGCGCCGGTGCGGCTGCGGAGGAACGTCTGCTACGTGGTGCTGGCCGTGTGCCTCAACGAGCAGGTGAGCGTCCGCCCGCCGGCCCCTTGCCCGGGTCACGGAGCGCGCAACCAGCCCTGTGGGGACAGAGGACCTACTGGCAGCAGCCATCGCTTCTTTGAGGGTGGCGCTTCCTAGTTTTGCAAAGCACTTGCACTTACACTGACATATGAGCCTTGTGCGGCCCAACCCTACGACTGTCCGATGTACAGAGTAGGAAACTGAGGCTGAGAGCCTGTTTGTCTTATCATACTGGGCCTCAGTTCCTTAAAGTGGGGGAACTGTCTTAATTCTCCTTCCTTTCCCCAGAATCTAGTATAATGCCCAATGTTGTAGAGTGTACCCTCTTAAAGATCTGTCCAGCGCTGCAGAGATCTCCCCAGAGTCTCTTGGACAGTAATGATGCAACCTGCACTTAACATCCAGACCTTCTCACCCATGTGTGATGCCCTTTTTGGCTCTGATCCCTGTACAAGTTGCTGTAACAATACCTAGAAGGGACCAGGGCCATAGGTAGGAGTTGTATAGGGCATGTTTCAAAACCTAGACTCCAGTGAGAGAAAAGGTCACAAGCAGTTTGTAAACCAGGAGGGGAAGTGAGAGACACAGTGATAGACAGTGCAGACACTTGGGCAGCTCTGACTCTGGGGCATGACCCCCAGCCCCTGAAGCAGTTCCCAGGAATCTTAGCCCCTTTCTGAAATGGAAGTCTGAATGCAAAAGCATGAATTGCAGAGAGGGGTATCTGGCAGCCACACAAGGGTCAGTCGCTGGGAGAGCTCAGCAGTTTGACAGTGTCCACCAGGAGAGAAGTACTGGGCAACTGTGTTTGAGATTTCTGGCTCCAGGGCAAGGGAAGGTTGCTGGCTGTGCTGCTTCTTTGGAGCCTCCTGCCTGGCTTTGTGGGGGTAAGGATCCTTTCTCTCCTCAGGATGAGGTGCTGCTAATCCAGGAGGCCAAGAGAGAGTGCCACGGGTCATGGTACCTACCCGCGGGGAGAATGGAGCCCGGAGAGACCATTGTGGAGGCGCTGCAGCGGGAGGTGAAGGAGGAGGCCGGGCTGCATTGTGAGCCTCTGACTTTGCTGTCTGTGGAGGAGCGGGGCCCCTCCTGGATCCGCTTTGTGTTCCTTGCTCGCCCCACAGGTATGGCCCACCTGGTGGCAGCATGGGCAGGGGACAAGTGACACCTTTTCCCCAGCTTGACTTCCAGTGAGATGAGCCCCTATTCTGGCTGGTCCAAGTCTGGCATCTACAGATTCCAGCCTGAGGGTCAGGGCTAGAATGCTTGGGTAGCTGTTGACTCTGCCAGGCCCAGCACTTCTCTCAACATAGATCCTTTTCTCCACCCCTCCCCCACACCTCCCCCAGGTGGAGTTCTTAAGACTTCCAAGGAGGCAGATGCAGAATCCCTGCAGGCTGGCTGGTACCCACGAACCTCCTTGCCCACTCCGCTGCGAGCCCATGACATTCTGCATTTGATGGAGCTGGCCGCCCAGTACTGCAAGCAGGCCAGGCACCCTCTTGTTCTACCCCAAGAGCTTCCCTGCAGTTTGGTTTGCCAGCGGCTTGTGGCCACCTTTACCAGTGTCCAAACAGTGTGGGTGTTGGTGGGCACAGTGGGGGTGCCTCACTTGCCCATCACTGCCTGTGGCTTTAACCCCATGGAACAGAGGGGTGGCATCAAGATGGCTGTTCTACGGCTGCTACAGGAGTGTCTGACCCTGCAGCACTTGGCAGTGGAGACCAAGGGGTTGCTTGGACTACAGCACCTGGGCAAAGACCATACAGATGGCATCTGCCTAAATGTGCTGGTGACAGTGGCTTTTCGAAACCCAGGTATCCAAAATGAGCCCCCAAAGGTTCAGGGTGAGAACTTCTTTTGGTGGAAGGTGATGGAGGAAGACTTACAAAGCCAGCTCTTACAGAGGCTTCAAGAGTCATCTGTTGTCCCGGTCAACAGATAGGAAGGTGCCATCGGTGCAAGGAGTTGGGAATCTGTGCTCCCTTCACTGTGGTGGCTTTGCTACCCTCTGAGGGAGACAGATTAGCAATCAGGGATCCTGTTGCGCTGGCAGCAGGACAGTTCTCCTGCTCATGAGGGCTTCCATCCCTTCTCACCATGGAGCAGGTCTCTACATTGCATCAAAAGGGACGGTGCCTTTAACCAAGCGAGGAGTCCAGAGCTCAAGGCAGTGCTTCCTAAGGGGATATTAGAGCTTTCTGGACCAAAGACAGCATCTTCTCATCATTTTCCATGCTCTCCCCCTGCCCCACCGGTAAAGCCCTAAATCTGGATTTTCAGGCATTCAGACATGAAGGGGGTGCTGAGAAGGTCACTGCAAGGGAATGGACCTTGCTGAGTAAACCAGTGTTGCTTACTTTGCCTCCCTGCCTAAATGTCTCTGTGGGAAGTAAGCAGGAAGAGGAGACTGCCCTCAAAAGAGAAGCTCCTCCCTTGTCCCACCAACAGTCACCCAGGCCTTCCCAGATAGCAAGCTGACGCTGCAGGGGCCAGCCAGCTGGGTATGGGGTGACGGGGGCAGGCAGGCTTTGTGCTGTCTGCCACAGCCTATCTCCAGCCCCCTGGGGCCCTCTTCATTTTGCTTGCCAGGTAGGATGTGACCACATTTCCTTCAGAGTTTGAGCCTTGAGAATGCCAGGGGAGCCCCTGATGGGGGAGGAGCTGTAAGAGCTGCCCCTGCCTCAGTTTCCTTCTCTTTGAACACTGCGACTGACCCCTCCTACATCACTCTGCCAGCCCCCAGGCTCCTGCTGCTGCCTTTTTACAACTCCAACCCTGTCCTCATCTTCCCTCAGCCCAGCTGAATCATGGTAGAAATTGTTTAAAGAAAGAACTTTATTGAAATTTAAGGGAAACCCAAAGGAAATGAACAAAGAAAATTTGGTGTGTTCTCCTTACTGCATCTGAAGTCTAGGTTTCTGATTTGGAGCTGAAAAACACTTGACTGGGCTTCCCTTCTGAGCGATGAAGGACCAGGGTAACCTCAAGCCACCCCATACCCCTACCTTTGCATCTCATGGCCACCATCTTGTCTTTCTGGACTCTGTGGCTATGGTAGGAATCCTGCCCCTCCGCCTATCCCACCGAGGACAGATATCTTCCCAGTAATTAATCCAAACCCTTTCACTCTAGCTCACTTCTGTCTTAGGGACCCACCACATATCCACATCACCATATCCACATCAATGGGCAATGATCTTTGCCCCCATTATTTAGCCTACAGTGATTTTCAACCCTGGGTGCCCATTTGAATCACCTTGCTGAGTAAACCAGTTAAAAACAACTCTGGGTCACCCCCAGAGATACTAATTTAACTCATGAATAATAGGGCCAGGGAGCTGGTATTTTAAAAACTCAACTAAGTGATTCTAACATGCACTGAGGTAAGAACCATTGACCAGCCCTCTCTCGAGTCTTCAGCTTGCTCTGCCACAACACACTCTTGGTGACCCCCTCAGAGGATCTCCACATACATTCAGAGCGAGATTTTTAAACTGTTAGGCCCACTGTTCACTAAAGTAGTCATACAACTCACAACCTAAGCACCTGAAAATGAGGCTTGCATACAGATGCTCAAGGCAGCCTACACCCTCACGGTGTCTCTGAGGCTACTCGGCCCTCAGACATGGGCAAGCTGAGCAGAAAGTGTTGCCAGGAGAGGCTGTTCCTGGCAGGCACTGAGGAACATCAGATTTGCTCTGCCAGAGCCTGTCTCTGTTTACCACCACCCCACCCCCTCCACCCTGGTGCTGAAAAAGGATCTTAATTTGTCTTCTCTGGGGAGGAAGATGGGCCCGAATTAGCAGTGGATCCCCGGGCAGAAGGACGCGAAGGATGGAGGACAGGGCAGCAGTGTCCACGCAAACCACACCATTTATTGCTGTGCTGTCTTGGGGGACACCGTGAGAATGCCAAAGTGCATCGAAGAGGGGAGTGTCTGTGATTCCTGGATGCTTGAACATTTTCTGAATTGAAGAGTCCAGACCCAGTTTGCCCACTGAGCTCTGCTCCCATCCCACACCACACGCACATACGCATGCACGCACATGCATGGTGTCTTTCAGAGTAGCAGTTCAAGTCCTCCCCAGCTTAGAGGAATGCGGGAGAGGTAGAGGTCACTGAGTTTGCTCCTCTTTCATGTCACCTCTTGGCAACCTGCACTTGGCTCCTAGAAGCGGCATGGGCAGGAAAAGGAAGCGAAAGGGGCTCTGGCCTGCTCCTCCCTGCCCAGGAGCAAAGCCAGCAACTGCAGTCCTGCTGTGAGGTAATGCCTGGCGCCGCCTGTGTGTTCCTGCAGGTCGAGACAGATTCAGGCCGGGTGGGGTAGCAGTCCCAGCCTCCGAGGGCATGTGGGGAGAAGAACATCAGGATTGCTGCCTGTGCTCCAGTCCCTCTCTGCCAGGCCTTGGGCGCCTGAAGTCAGGTGGGCATCCTGGCCTCATCTGTACCCTGAGCGCCCGTGCTCCCCTGGAAGAGCAGTCCATTGAGAACATTGGGCCTGGCCTTCCCCCGTCTCTGAGTCCCTCTGCCCAGGTGTCGTGGACCTGCTGAGACGGGTTCAGAAGGCGCCAGAGAGAAACCAGCTGGAGCTGGAGCCTGGCGCCCAGCCCCGGCTCTCCAGGCCCTCTCCCGCCCCGGTGCAGTTGCATCAAGGTTCTCATTAGCAGCTGCCCCCGCCTGGGCGCGGAGCATGCTTTGGCCATTTGCCATGAGACGGTTGGGGATTTTGCAACAGTGTCCGGGAAGACCAGGCGGGCAGAGAGGGCTACCCTGCCATCTACTGCCCCTTCCCCAAGGGTTAAGTCAAGGAAGCAGGAAGAAAAAAGGTCAAGTCTCAGTGGCATCTATGGCACCTAGGGTGACAGTGACAGAGCTCCCATGTCTACATCTTTTTGACCTACGGTTCTGACCAGCCTCGGAGCCATCAGCTCACTCTGCGTTGTGTCCTGGAACTGAGTCACAAGTCTTGGTCCAGGCCACAGATGGCCTGTAGAGGCCGGTGACAAACACAGAACACAGGAGAGTCTTGGTTAAGGTGCTCACCTGGCCATTGAGCTTCCCCGGGAAGGCCTCAAGGATACCATGCTGCCCAGGATGTCCCCTCTTTTGCTTCTTGGCTTTTGGTACCTTGGAGACCCACTTCCTGAAGCCCAGCCTGGTGCAGCTAACAAGGAAGGGTGTCTGAGGTATCCTGGGATCCAAAGCCCAGGACTCCAGAGGCAGAGGTTCCTGGATACAGAGGAGATGGAGCCAAGCCCCCACCTGGGAGAAGAGTGGTGGTGGCTATGCCAGGCAAAAGGCAGCTCCTGGGCAAAGGGGAGGACAGAAGCCTCCCCTCCCGTCATGCTCCTGGCTCAGACATGCTCTTCTGGAGGTGGAGAGAGGCACAGGTGAGGACCATGAGGGGGGAACTTGACAAAAGCAATGGCAGCCAGCTCCTTGCAGAATTCCTCCAGTACTACCACACCCTGGAGGAGAGTCTGGTGGTCCAACCTAAGGGAGAGCGCACAGGGTCATGGCTAGGAGGCATGAGGTGTGCCCCCAGTGTGACGTCCCAGTGTTACTGAGGCATAACCCAGTAGCAGACCCCTCTGAGTGAGGACGGAGTTTAGCAAGGGGTCTTCTGCGCCCTAGCCTGGCATCTCCCTGCCCTGAAGCATTCCGCCCTCCCAGCCAGGGCTCTTTATCAGGTACCCGCTCCCCTCGGTTACTTACTGCTCCCCAGGGACCTGACCCATCAGCTGCTTGCGCACCAGGAGCAGTTTTCCTGAGAACTGGGGTACCCTCTGAATTCTCTGCATCAAGTCCCCAATTACCTAGAGCAGGAACAAGAGAAGACTGTGGTGGGAACCAGGGACACTCAAGTGGGGTGGCTCTGCTGTATCTGTATATGCTGTATCTGTGTGATATCTGTGCTTCCCCGGGTGCTGGCAAGGTCCCCACCCCTGCAGCCCCTGATGGCCCTGTCCTGTTCCCCTCGCTTCCTGCCCCACCACTGGCACATACCCTTGGCCCAGGCATCCTTACCCGGACAAGCACAGAGAACAGGCTCCTGCAGCCAGGGGCCAGGTTAATGTAGGGGTCCAGGAGGTACTCGTGGATAAGTGGGTGGGGGAAGAGGGCGAGCCGAGACAGGACTGAGGTCACTTGCAGGTTCAAGCTGTATGGCTGCAGGGAACACGGTGGACAAGCCAAGGGTTGCAGGGGGCGGTGAGCATTTTTGCACACCCCCGGAAAGGCGCCTGGCCAGTGTGAACGTGTGCGGGGGTGGGAGACTCACGTGATGTGTGTGTGTCATGGATCCCCTGGGGCTGAGGGCCAGAACATGTTAGGGCGTGTGGAGCAGAAGCGAGACGGGGCTTCCCGCCTGGCTAAAGTTAGGGGGTGGGAGTAGTGTGGAGTTGAAGAACCGAAGATGACTCAACCCCTGTGGTCAAGCCCTGCTCTCCTGAAGTACTCCAGAGGTGCCCACCTGGGGTGCTCCCGTGAGCCCGCACCCTCTGACTGGGCCCAATCCTACTGGCTACCTGTTCCAAGATGCGGGACATGCGGTCAAACAGCATTCGGAGGAAGTGACCCTCAAAGAAAGGCCGCTCGGGCTCATGGGGGTCCAGGGGTGTGAGTGCCAGGGGCCAGCCCCAGGGGGCAACTCGGGAGCTGCACTCCTGGAACTGAAACAGGAGGGAGAGTTAGGGGGAGGCCCATGGTCAGGAGGCCCCAGTACACAGAGGGGACTGCATGGGAGGTAGGCTCAGGGCTCTCTGCTGGAGCTAGGAGCATCTTGGGCAGAGCACAAAGAGGCAACAGGTAGAGTTATCAATCCCATGGCTTTAAGGGGAGAGAAGTGGGTGCTGGCAGAGGCCTCAACACTCACCAGTCCATAAGCATCGTGGACATACGTGTCATATCCGGTGTCCTCCAGGAAGGCTGAGGTCTTGGCTTCCTCAGGCACGAGGCAGAGGAAGCTGAGAGGCAGAAACCTCAGTGTGGCAGGCCTCCCCTAGTGCCCTGCCCGCCCTGTTCCACCCCCTCCCAGAGGAAACACCTCCTGCCTAGCACCTCATCAGGGCTATGGCTAAAGGCAGTAAGACTCAAGTGGCTCAGACTTGCTGACCTGCCCCCTACCTGTTGACAATTTCAGTCACTGCCGTTTTGCCATCTGAGTTGGTGGCAGGGGCTGGGGGGTGCTTGGTAGAGGGCTGAAAGCCAACGTTGAGGAGGCCATCTGTGAAGTAGGGATCCTCCTCCAGGTCTCTGTGGCCAGGGCACACATGCATGACACCAATGAACCAACGAAGAGTGAGAGTGGGAGTGCTGAGGGCTGGGGTGGGGCCTGGGTTTCACTTACAGGGTGTCCTCATAGCTCTCAGGCTCTGGTGAGCCTCGGACCACATACGGGCGACCCTCAAGGTGGCACAGGATCAGACTGCGGATGATTTGCTCATGGGGCTTCTGGAGCAGCTCCTCAAATAGCCGCAGCGTGGCAATGCTGATCTGGGGCAAGAAGGGGCCAGCAGGATGTCCCTTCCTGCTCCAGCTCCTGGCTATGCCTGGGAGTTGTTCACCCAGACAGGGGAAGGTGCCCCTAGAAGGAGTCACCTCCTTGGCAGGTTTTGGGAGATGTGAATGGGTGTTGGCATGGGAATCAGAAATCTGGCTGGTCCCAATTCCATTACTAATTCGGTGAGTGATATCAGGCATGCCAGTTGGCTTCTCTTTGCCTCAGTTTCCATGTCCAATAAATGGAATATTGGCCTCGGCTACTTCACACAGTGGCTGTAAGCCTGAAACAAGCTCAATGAATATAAAAGCAGTTTGCAAAATATAGAGTGCTGTCACAAGTATGTGATCATGGAAAATGACTATGTGACAAAGCAGTCTAGTCACCAGTCACTGCATCACCGTTTTGGAGCTGAGGGGAGTGTTTCAATGTTTCAAAGGCAGAACCACCTGGAAAGCTAGTGAAAATGGGAGACCTCAGGAAATCTCTTTGGCAGGGGTGGGATGTCATTGAGTGCTGGTGAGGGCCCTCCCACCTCACCTCATCTGAGAGGTGGTCACAGTGCCTGACAAGGTGAGTGCACAGAGTGCAGGGGCTGTCCCCAGGGGCTGCAGGCCACTGCTCCGTGCCCAGGAGGAAAGCCACAGCCTCTCGAAGCAGTGGAGCGGAGCGGAGCTGGCGCAGCAAGGCGGTGAGCAAGGCGGTGGTGGTGAGGATGCTCTGTTCGGACCTATGAGGAGAGAGCACTGAGCCAGGTGGGGATGGGGAGGCCAGACGAACAGAGAATGGATGAGTGTGGGGGTGGCAGAACCTCTTTCTCGTTACCTTCTCTGGCTAGTGTCTCCCTGCTCACTCCCATCCATCCTGAGGTCCTGGGGTCCCAGGGTGGAGGCCTTTGCTAGCTCACACCAGCTCTGAACTATGTGTATTGGGGGACAGGCCTGGCCAACATGAACTGATGGAGCCCACAGACTCACTTACTCAAGGAGGTCCCTGGCCATAGGGACAGGATGGGGCAGGTAGGGTGGGTGGCTCAATCCAGACCATGGCCACATCTGAGGGGACTGGACACAGACTTACACATGCAGGAGCTGGGGCTGCAGAATCTCCACAAATAGCTTCTCAGCCACAGCCTTTGCCAAGGCATCCGCAACCACCTGGGCGCCAAAGAGCATGTCTTAAACACGCTTACCTTCAGTGACAGTTTTCCACTGAGAAATAACTATCTTTGCACAGCGTCCAAGACAACAGGGACAGGGTCCCAGCTAACCCACGGCTCTGCCTCGCTCCTGGGAGACCCACTCAGTCCTTGAGGTGGAGACAGCAAAGGGAGCAGTGTAAAGCAGGGAATGGTCCCCTTACCGTGTGTGCCTCCATGATGAGCTGGTCACAGTAATCGAACCACCCCAGAAAGGCAGCCAAGGCTTCTTTGCCAGGGAAGGAAGCCTCATCAGATGGGGCACTGGGTAACCTGCAGGGGGTTGAGTTAGGTGCTGTGAGGCCTGCCTTTGCTCTGTTCCAGGAGCTGAGCCCTTCCTCCTGGGCCCTGGAATCTCTGGTACAGGGCAGGGATGTGGACAGGGGGTGAAGCAAGGTGGTCAGTTCTACTGGGGGCTCTGTGGGCAAAAGCAAAAGTGAGGCTTCCCTGGAGGGTGAGAAAGCCCTTGGGACAGGCTGTAACCTCTGGAAGAGGGTGGCCAGCAGGGGTCCCCATCCCTCCTGGAAAAGAAGAAGAGCTGGCTACCAGAGGACACGTAGGGCTTCCAGCCCCTGAAGATGCAGCCTCGCCTTCCCTGGCCAAGCGCCTACCTCCAGCTGATACCCTCCAAAGCGGCAATGTCTGCAGGGTCCAGGAGAGTGGGCATGGACTGGTATAGCTGGCAAAGGTGCTCGACGATCACAGGGCAACAGGGGCTGCTCTGTACCAGGTAGGTGGCGGCTGCCTGGGAAGCCACACTCACCAGGAGCAGCAGGTTCTCCTGGGCCTTCAGGGCCACCCGACCTTTCTAGGGGACAGGGGTTCAACTTCAGGGACATGCAGCTGAGCCCCCAGATCTTCTCTGAGCAACCCAGCCCCCAACCCCCGCACACGCCTTCTCGGCAGCAATCACCTTGCTCTTGCACAAGCCAGTCAGGGAGGTGATCAGGTTGCTCTCCCCAATTCCTCCATCGGGCTCCTCGGTCTCAGCAGGCAGCGGAGCTGTCAAGCCCCAGGCCCCACAGGGACCCCTGTCGGGAGCCTTGTTGTGGGGGCTAGCTGGCTCTTGAGGCAGGGCGGTGGGTTCTCTGGATGACTTCTTCCTAGGGACAGTCTTTTTACCCTGCAACAGAGGCTGGATGGGGCCAGGTGGTGGAGAAGTCCATTCCCCATGCTGCCCCCTTGGGATGTGCAGGATGTGCTGGCTGTCAGGGCCTGGGCATGGCGCTGGAGGGGAAGCCACCCGAGTGCCTCCCTAGTGACCCACGCCACCTCTGCTTCCACCGCGGGGCTTGCCCTAGGTCTGGGCCCTCCCGTCCTGTTCCCCATGGAGGCACTCACTTCCAGGATGTAGGTGAGCAGGGCTGGATCCTGCTGGATCTTGGAGCAGAGGACAGTGGTGAACTGTACCTCCTCCTTTTCTGTGAGGGATCCAGGAACTGTCCCACCAAGCCGGAGAAGTTTCTGGAAGGGGAGCAGGAAGGAAACAGAGAGGCAAGAGTGGCAGGGAAGAGAGGGAGCTTTACCCCCAGACACCCCTTAGCTTCTTGGCCCCTCACCTGCACAGGCCTGTGGACATTGAGGTAATGCAGGAGGGGGTGCTGCACCTGGGCCAGCACCTTGCTGAAGAACTGGAATACCTGCTGCCGCATACCTGGCGGGTACTGAGGGTCAGGGGACAGAATGCCTGTCAGGAGAGGAAGCTGTGGCCCCTCCTGGAGCACTGCCCCCACCCCACCGCCCCCACACAATTCCTCCCCTCCTCGCTGCTCAGAGGGCACCTTCGCTGAGAGCTTCCTCCCTGCTGCTGATCACAGGGCAACAGGGGTTGGCCTCGTCTGCGCTGCCAGTTCCCTGTCCTGCTTTCTCTTTCTCCATAACCTTGTCATTACTGAACACACTACATGCAGCCTCCTTTGTTTTAATCACTGCTGTGTTCCCAGCAGCTGGGTCACAGCCTGGCACTTGGCCGGTTCTCAGCACATCTCTGCCGACTGAATGAAAGGGAGTCTTTCCTCAAGCTCAAAGATAGCAAGAACGAAACAGTAAAGCAGATAAGCAAGGGGATGTCGGGAGAGTGCTAAGGGAGCCAGCCCCAGCGCCCCTGCCCCTCCATCGCCCCCAGTGTCAGGACTTGGAGGAGCACACAGGTGGAAAAGCCTGGAACTCAGGGGCCTGGCTTGCACAGAAGGTTCCAGAGGTACCAGGGCACCGCCTACCTCGGCTTTGCCCAGGGTGCACAGGGTTTCCAGGATCTTGTGCTGCAGCAGGTACTCGAGGCAGGGCCCCGCCTCACCTGCCGTCTGCTGCTGCTCCTCGTACACCAGGATGTCCAGCATCTGCTTCAGCCGCCAGGGAATGTCCGTCTTCTTGGCTGGAGTGTTTTCATCTGAGATTTAGGTAAAAGGGTGAGTGGGGGGAAGATGGCACTCTGGGTCCATGGGATCAAGCTGGTGGGGCCTGGAGCTGGGGTGGCTGAGGGTAACCTAGAGTAAGGCCAGGTTAACAGTCTGCTCCAAAGGCCAGAGGAAATGAAAGTTCACAGTTGCTTCCTTCACATTTAAAAACACAAAAGACCTAGAACAAGGCCCAGAATACAACGCTGAGAATGTGTACATGCCCCAGCGATTTATCAAAGGGAAGAGCATCATTTTTTTCTCCAAACCCTGGGACCTACAGAAGGATCTTTGCTAGGGCTGCAGGCCAGCTCTGGTCCTGAGTGAGAATCTGTGGACTCAGGGGTCTGTCATATAATTTAGAGCTGTCTTCTAGCAGCTTCCTGACAGATAACCTCTTGAAGCCTGTTTCTGTCCCTTTCACATTCTTGGAAGGCAATACCTATTTCTCAAAAAGCAAGAAAAAATAATCTGTGCACAACCAAGTGTTTGGACACAAACCTGCTGTATCATGTGGAGGTCCTGATGGAGAAGGTGGCCTGTGGGGATTTCTTAGGCAGAGCTGCAGTGGGTGGATTTTTTTTTTTTTTTTAAGTATTAGTACTCTGGGACAGGCCTTGGAGCATCCCCTAGTTTTCGTGAACACACGCGGATCTTGAGTGAGGTAGCCTGCATCATCTACTGCCTACCTCTGGTGTAGGGACTGCCCACCTCTGTGTAGGGAAATCAAGGGATTGGGCCCATGCAAAGCCCCAGGTGGATTCGGGTCAGCTCTGGATCTCTTCCTACTCTCCTGGTGGATTAAGGCTCTCTGTCAAGATCTAAAATAGGTCTAAAGGTATAAACTTCCAGTTATAAAATTGGGCCTGGGAAGGTAATGTGCAGCATGGTGGGTATAGTTAATAATACTAAATTGTACAGTTGAAAATTGCTAAGAAAGTAGATCTTAAAAGTTCTCATCACAAGAAGAAAATTGTAACTATGTAGTGATGATAGTTAACTAAACTTATTGTGATTATTTTGCAATCTATCTATATATTGAATCAACATGTTGCATAACTGAGAACTAATATAGTGTCACATGTCAATTATATCTCATTGAAAAAGAAGAGAGATCATCAGTCTAAAGCAGTCATTCTCAACTGGCGGCGATTTTGCACCCTCCCACCCCCCACCCCAGGGACACTTGGCAATGTCTGGAGAAACATTTATGGTTGTCATAATGAGAATGGGGGAGCTACTGGCCCCTGGTGGGTAGAGGCCAGAGTTGCTGCTAAATATACTACAATGCACCCCCACAACAAAGAGCGAGCCAGTCCAAACATCCAGTGCAACAATGAGGAACCCCGTCTAATGGAAGTTCAGAGGGTCCCTCAGAGTATTCAAAGCCACTTTCTAATTTCTTGGGTGAGCTCAGCCTAGAAATAAAGTCTTTAGGAAAGCTGCAGGCTGGACTCAACCTCAGTCTGAACTCCAGGAGGTGAAAGCTAAGGACCCAGCACAGGGTTACCTGACAACCAGTGTGCATCCACCAAGACCAGCTCCCTGACTACAGAGCAGCCAATCAGATTCCGCCCCCAGGAATCTGATGGGCCCAGATACCTCAAGGCTTTGGCTCTCTGCTGTGTCAGGCTGGGAGAAGAACCCAGGCATGTTTTATGTTTTTGTTCTTCTCCTACCCTTGACTCTACAAGGGAAATGTCCTCCAAGTTGGCTTAGGGAAAGGAGGAATTTGTTCAATTTCTTTTCTATTAATCAGTAAGCCCCCGACACAGGTACTTGAAGACTGAGGGCCTGGACGCTCTACCCAGCTGGAAGCTGAAGGCAATGGAGCTCAATCTCTGCCTTGTAGAGTAGGCCAGCAAGACCCCCAACCTCCTTGTCCCCACTCCCGCCTCACACACCTCATCTCCCAAAAGATCAGAGTAGGGCCAGCCCACACTCTGAACTCCTAGGAAAAAGATGTCACCTTCCCCAGGACATAGTTGCTTCTGAGCTACATAGTGACTCTGCCCATACCTTCTTCCCAGTTCCCTGCAGGGGAGACCAGGCCCTACCTGTACTTTCGATGTAGTAGTGCGTGATACCCTTCCAGTGCTCCACGAACGCCTCCAGCAAGTCAATGCTGGGCTCCCGCTGCAGAAAGAGCAGAGACACAAACTGCGTGATCACGGGCTCCGCTGCTACCAGCACTCATCAGAACGGACATTCTGCCATCTACTAAGTGTCGGGTCAGTGTGAGGCCCTGGAGGAGGCACTGTGATCCCGGATTCTCAAAAGGAAGAGTAACACGTGTATAGGAAACACATCCGCATTGTCTCCATATCTTGCCAACAACCTCCTGGCACCTCTCCCCAGACCCCCCTCCCTCCTGGAAATGCTGTACTCCTGCCACATGTCATGATTCCACAATCCCTGTCTCAGAGGAGTGAAGCATGTTGGTGGACTAAACAGACAGAAACAGATCATTTCAATGCAACATACTTATGCTACAACAGAGGTACACAGAGGAAAACAAGGGGTACCCCCAAAACAACAAAAGAAAGACAGAGATGGAACATGTGGTAAAGACGAAACTTTCAGGTCCTTCTGAATCTGAGAATCTGTGAAAGCTGTGTTCAAGGCCACGACAGGCTCGGTTTAGCCAGATGGGTAACAGCATAATATTCAGAAAGAACTTGTAATGGGGGTGCAGCTTTGGGCCAAGGCTGCAGGCTGTGCAGACCTAACTCCTCCTTAGCTAGCTCTGCTCTCATCCATGCCTCCTCTAGCTCCTTCTCTTGGCCCTGGGGGATTCTGACTCTGCTATGAGCAAGCCCTAAATGCTCCCCCACTATTTCCAGAAGTGCTCTCTCCATCTCCACGGCCTTGTTGGAACTGGCCTTGAACTGATAACAACTGCTTTCCCTGAAAACTTCTCCCAAAAAAGGGCATTTCTTCTCTTTCCTTGCAGAGCAAATGTTTGCAAGAGAAAAATGCACAGTCAGGTAGTCCCTCCTGACAGACATTTATTTCTACCATTTGGTCTTTGCTCAGGCCACTCCTCTGCCCAGGAGGCACTGTACCCCCTACACTTATCTAGATCCTAAAAGTCCCCAGTGAGGTCCCACTGAGACCACCAGCTCCACAAAGCCCTATTCAGGGTTCCTGGATACATCTCCCTCTAACCTCATGCTTTATTGCACCAGAGAACTGCGTATCTCCTTTAATCTAATTCAAGGAGTATCTTCTGAGTGCCTTCTACATACAAGACACTATGCTAGATGCCACAGGCAATACAGTGCCACAAAGGAGAAGAGAATACATAACTGCACTGAATAACTCAACTACAGGAAATAGTGTGACAAAACGAAAGAGGTGGAAAGTGACCTCTGGGAAAAAAGGGGTAATTTCCAACAGGCTAGAACAGAGAAGGCTTTACTCATGTCATGCCAGAACTAAAACTTGAAGAACTGGGTCAGATTTCAACAACCAGAGATGATATTTCCTGCAGAAGGCCCTCTGCAAAGTGTGTCTTGGGCAAGAATGGATTGACGAGTGAGTGTACAGAGCTTTGAACGCCAAGACAAGAAGTCTGAATATTTTTTTTTAGTAGGCATAGGGGAGCAGGTCAGTGACATCTTCGGGGCAGTGTTTTAGGAAGAGTCATCTGGAAGTTGTGTGTAGGAAACAAAGGCAAGAAGAACGCTTAGAAGGCCATTATGACGGGGGAAGAAGTAATAACACTGAAGCAGGAGCCATGACACCCTTCCTATTGCCTTGGCTGCCCAGGCAATCTTGTCTTTCAAAATCAGTTGTGCGGACCAGGGCCCTTGCCAGAGTGACATCTCCCACGGTCGTTCCAAACACACTGTGTATGTGATGTGACCATATCTTATCACATTCTATGTGATACTATTATTGTAGAATCTCTGCTTGTCCCTAAAGGGCCACACATGTGGTGTCTACTCATTAGTATTTACTAAAAAGCTCAGTAAGCTCCTTAAGACAACTTTCCATAGTTCTCTGTATTTGGAAAGCCCCTGACCCTTGGCCAACACTACAATTATCAAACAAGTCTGTGATGGGGGCTCATCAAACCTCAAAATTCATTTATAGTCTCTAAAAACCTTGAGCTGGGCTTAAACCAAACAAAAAACAAATAATAATAATAAAAAGAAAAAAAAGGAAAATAAGAAAAAAAGGAATACAGGAAGAATAGAAGAAACAGGAGAATGCAGGTTAGCCAAAATAGACCATTAGAGAGAAGAAAGCAGGGGGATAATCTTTACCTGAGACTATTATTAGCTACTCTAACTCTAGACCAAAGAAATTGTACCAGATAACTTCCTTTTGAAGGTTAAGGATTACTATTCTATTTTGTCAGAAGAGAGCAGGAAAAGCACGCTTTCTCCTGAAAAAGAAGTCAAACAACTTACTGGGGTCTTAACCTGATGACTTAGCCAGGGAGAAGACCTATGCCCAAGCTGTGAGGGTACAGGGGAAAAGAGCGGTTCCCACCCTTTCCGACAATCCATGCAGGGCCGAACTTCTAGGGTACTGCCTATAGGCTATACACTGAGGAGCCTGAGAGATTGCCTGCCTGAAAGTATCTCCTTTGACCAACAAGATCAAATCCAGCCTCTGAGAGTGAAATTCTTGCATTGCAGGCATTAGAAATTCACTTCTTAGGGCTAAAGACTTGTCTGTCAGTCACCTCCCATTGGGTATGGAGCTCTCCCTGAAAGGTATGAAGTAATTTGTCAGATCACTTTCAAAGATGACATCTGTCTTGATTGGGGACAAGGAGGAAGGGAAGGAGAGATCATATGAAATTCCTCCCCAGGTGGATGGTCCCAGGTCCCTGGCCATCTGGGGAGGGCAGCGCTGGGGGCAGGTGGGGCGGATGTGCAAGAAACAGAAGCTTTTCACTTTGTTCATAAGTTTGCTTAAGGCTGAGACTGTTCTCATTCATAATAAGCTCTGATGGGGCGTGGAGGGGGAGGAAGGGAATCCAAAGTTGTTTCTCCTGAGAAAATCTAATAAACTGATCAATTTGGAAAGGGTTTATACTGAGACAAAAGAATTAACTTTACAGACAGATTCTTGGCAGGGTTAAGTTATAGAGCCTCCGCCTACCCTATCTAAACTGCACTTTTATCTTACTAAATGAAGTGACCCTAGTGGGCAACCTCTGCCCAGCCTTCAACCTCAAAAGAAAATGGCAAAAACACAAACTGCAGGGAATGTCAGAAATCCATATACTCTTCCCCAGAGGGCTGCCCCAGGCCTTGCTTGGCAGGGCTGGCCTCTCCTGACTCAATGCTCCTGCACTGTGAGATAAAAGGCTGGAAACGTGAAGAAGGCTGCTTTCTGGACGAGGGCCCACCCACCCCAGACTGTGTGTTACCCTTCCTGGGGACTTGGCCAGTCAGGGCCCGCACTGCCCAAGTGGAGGGTGAGAGCACGCTGGGCCTGAACGTCTTGGAGTGCTGTGGGGGCTCCGAGGGAGGGAAGGGGCGATTATTTTTAAGTCCAGGAGACAAGGAAGGGAGGAGCAGCGAGCGGGAGGGAGACAAACAGAGGCTGGGGGTGGGGACTTGGGGGAATTTGGCGAAGAAACTATTGGGTGACAAGGGAGCACCGCGACACAGATGAGCTGGGAATCGGAAGAGACTGGGGAGCAGGAAAAAGAAACAGGAAGCAGTTTGGGGAGAACGGTCAGGAAATGGAGCGGTCTGGGAAAGAAGCAACTGGAAGCAGGGAGGACGCGACCGGATGGCGCGAGGAGGCCGGGAGGGCTCCGTGGCCCGGCAGGGGTCCCCTCCCCCGGGCGGCCCGCGCCCCCCACCCTCCGCCCGCCCCCCGGCCCCGCCCCGGCCGCCCGGGCCTCACCGCGCCCACGGCCTCCTGCAGCAGCGCCCCGAGCCGGCTCAGCATGATGGCGCCGGCCGCTCCGCTCGGCTCCCGGGTCCCGGCTCCCGGGCGGCGCGGCGGCGGCGGCGGCGGCGGAGCTCCGGGCGCAGGGGCGGCCCCGCGGCGCTGCGAGGGAGGCGGGGCCCAGCCCGCTCCGCTCCGCCCCGGCTGGGCCGGGGGCGCTCGTCCGCGGCTCCTCGGGGCCCCCACCGACCCAGCCCGCACTCGGAGAGGAGACCCGGCCGGGAGAGCGAAAGGGCGCCGGAGCTGGGGGCGCCGCAAGCTGCGGGGCAGGTCCCGCGGGGCGCCTTAGGAAGCAGGGGGCAGCGGGAGAACGACCCTTCGAGAAGGGAGAGTGGACCCGGGGAGGTTGTTTCCGTGAGGAATGAGAAGCTTTGCAGGTCCTGCAAGCCTGTAGACGCCCCCGCCACCACCCCCGGTCCCGCACCGTAGCTACAGGCCACGTGTGGCTGTGGAGCACGGACCCCTGCGAGTCCTAACGAGGTGAGCGGAATGTAAGGTGCATACACTCCGGGTTCTGACCACTTTGTACAAGAATAGCTCACTAATGAGGTTTTATGTGGATTGCATGTTGAAGTGGTATTATATTACGTATATTGGGTTAAACAGTATATTATTAAAATTAAGTTCACTTGTTGCTTTAAGTAGGTACAGTGCTAGTCCAGAGGTCCTGCGGGAAGTGGCTTCTTTTGCTCTTCTAGTAGCACCAAGGGAAAAAATAGAAGGTGGGTTTCCTGTGGGGACATCACACCTGGGAAAATTGCACCTGAGAATTACACAGGCGAAACCTTCAACAAGAGCAGGGTTTCTTGGACTGTCCAAAGCCAGGACCTTAGGGACCTGCCTTTTAGCAGCCCACTTTACCCCTCTGCCACCTCCACCCCCTCAGTAATGGACAGAGATTCTTCCTGAAGATGGGGCTGATGTTTGTTCCATGTATTTCTGCCGACCTCTGACATCTTATGATGAGAGGGTAAGGCATTCATTGTCCCACTAGGTAAAGGGTAGCCCCTGTCATAGAAGTGTAGGACCGAGAGTGGTGGTGTCTTAGGGCTCCACTGCATGGACCCTGCCTTTGGGTCCCATTCCCCAGAGGGGCTGAGGCCCAGGAGACGATGACCTGCCCAGAGCTGGCTGTGTGCAGTGTAGTTACAGCCTGCCATCCAGACTGAAGCATGAGTGGGGTGGGGTGTGGTGGGGGGGAAGGTGGTCAGGGTCAGGGTCAGGGTTCCCTGAGCCAGGCTGAGCTAGCATTTGGAAATTGGGGGAAAAAATGTTAGGGTCCCTGGTGAGGAGTCCTATGGGAAATGAGAAGAGTTTTTTAGGCCAAAATGTGTACAAACAAAGGGAAGAAACCAGTCTGGTTTGTCAAGGAGGAACCTGGGGCGTTGGAGACTCCAGTCTGATCAGCACCTTTCTTTCCTGGGCCTACTTTCTTGTGGAAAAGGAAGCAGCTGGATGGATTAAATCTGCTTTTCCCCCTCGACATGTCTCAAGGAACCCTAGGGTATGGTGGAAATGTATCAGGAATTGATAAGCTTTCATTTGGCTTAACTTTTTAAATTTTATTTTTAAAATTCTAATAAAAGTCAGTGGATACTCTGTTATATGTGTTACATGTGTTATACGCCAAAAATATTAGAGTCACTGAGGTATTTAAATTCTGCTGCCAGATTAGCTCATCTGGGAGAACTTTGAATGAAGGCTCTCCTCCTGTCAGCTTAAATGAAAGGGTAAACAGTTTCAAATGAGCAAGTTATTAAGCCCAGATTCAAGGAGAGGGAACATAGACGCTGCTGCCACTCCATGGGAGGAATGTGAACGGATTGGCGTGCATTTTTAAATCACCATTATTTTATAACTGTTTACTTGTGTGAATCATGATTTTCTCAATACTATGCAACCAAATACAGTAATAAATTAAATTCTTCATTTGCCCAAAGAGCAACTGTTACATATAACCGCTGACTTAAAATTTTTATATTCATCAAATCTTAGTGTTCATCATAGCTTCTTTGTTCTCAATGATTTTCATAATAATTCACTATAAAATTCAGCTTATAAATTTATTCCAATCACTAATAGTACGATCAAATTTAAAAGAAAAAGGTTTGCTGCTAAAAAGGTTTGGAAACCACTGGACTAACCAGCCACCAAGGTTTTGCATCTGTCCGTGTGTGCGCCCGTGCACACGTATGCTTGTGTGCACATGTATTTTGGGGAGGAGGTGCTGAGACACTCTCCCCAAGTTTTTGTTTTAGGGACAGAGCTCCACTTTTGAGTTGCTCTGAATGTCAGGAACTTAAAATTCTTTAGGACATAGTGTCCAGTCGGCCCCACCACAAGCATTTCCCAGTGCACTGTGATCAAAGACCGCCTCAGCGTACACAGGGGTGCCGGCTTTGTCACCACTGGATACCTCGTGTCAGAACAAGCAAGCCCTGCACACCTTCACCAGCACCTCACACTGGGCACATGTGTGGAGACCACTTCTTTCTCTGAGCCTCCTTACCCGAGGCCCCTTGAGAGGCAACTGTTTATTTTGAGAAAGACCTAGGTTAGCAGTCAAGGGACTCAGTTGCTTGTCTCCATTCTCCACTTATTAGTTGTATGTAGCTTCAGGCTTCAGATGCAATGTCTCTATTCCACAATTTTCTCCTTCACTAAAAGGATTAAAATGATTTGTGCTGTTGCCCTCACAGGTTTGTTGAGAGGATAAAACAATATTGTCGACGTACAGAAAGAACCCCGACCATTTAAAGCCATCGTTCGCATTTGAGTGGTTCTCATCTACTTGCTTTTGTTTTAGCCCAAGGGGCTAGAAACTTGTCCTGGGGTGGAGGGCTGGATTCAGGTCCCAGCTCCAGTCTTAGGTTCACACTGGAGTCTCTTCCAACTTACTGGTCCTTGACCTTACTTAGCCACCTGACCATACCCCTCTTTGGCACCCTACACCTGGGCTCTGTTCCAGGCCCTTGAGGCCAGTCCCTCTGCCCACGAGCACAAACACCAAAGTCTTCCTTCTGATCTTCCGATCAAATCTTCCCCCCTCCACCCTTTTGACACCCAGGTCTATGTCCCTTCCTTTCCCCTGGAAGTCATTGCTGAATCAACCAAGACCAAATTACCTCCCTTGGCCTCCACTTGACCCTGGCTCCTGCTAGAGTTCATCATTTCTCCATTCCTTACTTTTCTGTGCCTGATCCTCGACAGTCAGCTCACTGCCTATTCATACCCTGTTGACCTTTCCTATGTTTGGCCTCCCCAGTGAACTGTGAGTATCTTGGTGCTGGAGGGAGCAGTCATGTCAACTATTGAACTTGCCTGCCAAGGGGAACATTTAGGGCCTTGATTGAGGACATAGCAGCCTTCCCTCCTCACTGGCTCACATGTCAGCCTCCACAGTGTGTCTCTATCCCTCCGCTATTCACCATCACACAGGCCCTGAAGGAGAGGCGGAAAACAGGACCCTGCTGGACCAACCCCTGCTTTTATGGCCCAGGTTAGGGAAGGGCAGTGTATGTGTCATCTTTCTATCTCCAGCCTCATGTGCCCCCATTGGAACTCTCACTCCCATGACTTCCCTCAGCCTGACATCATCTGTCCCTCTCACCTGGACCTGGTGGCTCATAAATAACAAATAGATTTGGGGACCCAATGCAACCTTTTAATTCCAAGCAGAGTTCCCCTCCCCCAGCATCACACACACAGTGGAAAGGGAAGCCAGGGTCTGGGCAGGCAGAAAACCCAGACCTGGGCAAAAATATATATATAATTATATACACATATGTATTTGTAGAGAAGAAAAGCTGGGTGTGTGATTAAGGTAGGGTAGAGAATTAGGTGAGGAAAGCAGCTGGGGGTGCCCCAATAAATTACATTCTTTAGAGAGCATGGTGGGGGATGCATGGGTGTGGGTGGGACCTGGTAGCCAGGACATTCGGCCTGGCCTCTTGATCCCATCTGAGGGAGCCCCAAGGCCTGGTTCTGCCTAGGACCTGGGTGCCAGAAGGTAGGATTCTAGCTGGCTTTGCCCAGAGGTTGATGGGGGGCTGGGGTTCTACATAGGCAACATCTCCACTCTAAGCCAAGGCTTCTGGGGAAGCCACAGGGCTGAGCACGAGGCTTTGAAGCATAGGATTTGCGAGGAGAGAACTGCGTGAGCTAGAGGGCAGGGTGCCTCCCCGCTGGAGTCAGAGGCAGGAAACCCAGGTGCAGGGGAAGCTGTGGTGAGGTGAGGAGGAGTGCTGGGCAGACACAGGGGCCTGGAGCTCTCCCTGCCTGCCTGCTGCTTCCCACCCTTACCTCCTCCTGCCAGGCCTGAGGGTTCCACCACCCCCTGGTCAAGACATGGAGGCATGACCTCCTAGTGCGATGTGCATATCACCTCACTCTCACTCTTCTGGGGACCTCTTTTCATAGGGGGAGAGGGGTAGGGATTGGGCGCAGACACTAACTTTGTGTGTGCTGGAGTCCAGCCTGGATTTGCCCTGTGCAGTGAGGACCAGGGATGAGGTGAGGCCCCCGGCTCATTATGGGAAAAACGTCCATGTCCCACAACCCAGCACTGAGAGGCCTGGGCTCCCCTGGACTAGGAATGGAGCCAACACCACCTGTGCCCAACTCCCTGCTCCCCCAAGAGATGATGCTTTGGGGTCTAGTGACCCAGCTCCAGGGCCCTGAAGCAGGAGGGATGAGGGGCAGTCACAGAGCATGGGGATGGTCAGAAGAGAGAGGCCTTCTTCTTGAGTTCATTCCGCTTCCACAGAGCCAGCTTACTAAACTCTTCGGGAGACATGGCGAATACCCTGGAGAAGTCCTCTGCTGACAGGTGCCTCTGTAGGGGGACACATGGATAGGATAAGAGGGTGGGGCTGGGCAGAGTGATGAGTGCCACTAAGACCTCAGGTCTCCCCCACCAGGCAGCGGGGGCTGCCCACCAGGAGCCCCTTCACCCACCAGCACATTTTCCCGGCATATACCTCTAGTCGCATGCGATCCACACCTGGAGGCAACTTGGTTCGCCCCTTATTGGTTACCACCAGCATTTCGTAGGGATATATCTGGGGGGCAGAGGAGAGGATCAGTCTTATGCTCATAGCCTTCCCTGTCAGCGTAACCCCTTCAACTCCCCAGGCCCCTTTTCAGCCTGCAGGGACCGTTGGGTTCATGCCATTTTGCCATTCATCTCCCCCAGCTTCCCTGCTGCACCCCCATCGGCAAATCCAGGAAGACCCCTTAGCGCATTCACTTCCCTGGCATTCACTTCCATGGCTTCTCCCGGAGCTGACCCACCCCACTGTAGATGCTTCTGTCCCCTGCCCACCGCCCCCACCCGGCTCTGCCCCTGCCCCTCACCTTCTGCTCCAGCACACAGGGCAGGGAGTTCCCCCGGTCCATCCTCCCCCTCTGGCCCTCTCCGTTCTGAGGAGACCAAAGCTGCAGTGAGCCGGAGCGGGGCAGGGAGGCCTCCCAGCCTTACTCTGGGCTTCTCATGTCCTCACCAGGAAACCCTGTGGCCCCACATCCCCCTCCCCAACACGGCCAGTCACCCGTTCATGACTGCTGATGCTCCATGTGCTACCCTCCAGAAGGCACTCACCTGCAGGCCTGTGGGAAAGAAGACTCATTCAGGCAGGCCTCCAAACCTGCAGGCTCAGCCTCCCCACCTCCAGCCACACAGCCCTGCCCATATCACAGATGGGGCTGAGCTGGGGGCCTGCTGAAGCCCCTGTCCTGGCTCCCCTGGCACCAGGTCAGCCCTGCCTCTCACCTGGGCTTCCGGCCTCACTCCCAGAAGGGCTGAAGTCTGTAGACTGTAGCTAAAAAGGACACAAAGGGATTAGAAGGAAGATGGCATGTTCCTCATTGGTCCCCTTCACTTTAGGGGTCTCGCTGCTCCCCCAGGATGCCAAGTAGCTTGGTCCCTCAGAGGACCCTACATGCACACGCTTCCCGCGCAATCTGCAACCTCTGGTCTGGGACCTTACCCGGCTCAGGGTGGTCCTGCCGTAGGCGGGAAGAGAAGATGACTTAGATGTTCCTGTGTGCAAGGCTGTAAGAGAGCAAGAGACCCATTCAGTCCCTCTGGGCTGACAGTCA
The DNA here is from genome assembly GCA_004027375.1 of Macroglossus sobrinus. Lineage (NCBI taxonomy): Eukaryota > Metazoa > Chordata > Mammalia > Chiroptera > Pteropodidae > Macroglossus > Macroglossus sobrinus. Next base: position 757,439 of record PVKZ01000295.1, read on the forward strand.
TTCCTGAGAGGGCTCCGCCACCAGGAGCAGGGCAGTGAAGGGTAGACTAGGGGGAACCTGTTGGGCCTCTGTTGGCTACCAGCTCCTGCCCGTCACCTTTGGTAAGTGACATCATGCTGGCAGCTCTGAACCACCTCTAATGCCTGCCCTCTCTCTAACACCAAGTGCACCAAGTTTACATTTAGGCCAAGTGCCAGAGTGTCAATGTCCATGGTCAGCCAGTGATAGATGATGAGGCTCACCTTCGTAAAATGAACCTCTGGAATACAAAATACACCTATTATTTCATCAAAATAATTGAATTATTACAATTTTATTATTAACAATGTTAGTTATCAAGTTTCAAACATCTGAGAGTATAATACAGAAACAGTCATTTTCTCAGCACTGTCAGCTGCTAGATTGCACCAGCATGACCAGATGTCACTTTCAACTTGCATATTTCATAATATCGCACATTATAATTCAAGAAAATTGGTTTTCAGCAATAGGTTTTCCTAGAAAAACTTTGTACTTTAGCTTCTTAGTTTGGGCAGATCTCAACTCCCTCATCTCCAATTACTAGGAAGTGCTGGCATTCTGTAGCAATCATTTTGACCAGCATTTTCATTTAAAGGTTTAGCCTTGATAGATGCAAAACTATAAGGAATTGTCTCATTAAAACATTTTTATAAAATTTGTTATTTAGAAGTTTGATTGGTGAGAACAAAATGTGTTTTCAGACCTTGTTCTGCCCACCTTACTACTTCTGAATTTTTAAGATACTTAATACTTATTTTTGTGTTGAAAATTATCTGCTTTCACAATTGTCATACATTATTGAAGCATTTTACTATTGCGGTAAGCATACATTTCTACTTCGACTGACAGAATTTCAACCTACAAGGCACATAAAACGGTTTTCATTCCGAATTACTTGTACAATGCTTATTTATGTTTGAAAGTGACCATTCGATGTTACTATTAAGTCAGAATGACATGCCTGTTCATAATTTGAAGTCATGAGAGTAATGCATGCAATCCTATGACCACATATACGTTCTGGGGTGCCAAAATGGAAGTTAAAGAGCTAATTTCAACTGAGTAGCAAATGCCGATGGAATACAGACTGAATTCAACCTTTGGGGCATCTATCTGCCTTATTCTTTAGGGCTTAACTATTTATTCCACATTGTTTAAAAAGGCCTCTTGTAACCCTTTCCACCCATCCTGAAATATCATCCCCAGTGGCACTGTGGATGTCCTAGCCACATGCACGCCTTATGGTGCCTTGAATCCTCCACCCCAGGGGCCTTCACCTTTACTCCACAGCAGGCAACCCTTTTAATGGCCTTGTCATCCACAACTGCTTCACCCTGACATCTGAAGCCCATGTGTCTACCTTGTAGCCACAGCACCCTTCTTAGTTTGTAGTTTCCCCTCAGCCTTGCTCCCAGTACATCTGCTCGTCAATCTCCTGGGAACATCCAGCCTCCTGATCCCCAATTCCCCTTGTCCCTCAACTTGTGTTTGAGTACAAAACTGCTTTCACCTGCACTCAGCAGCTCACTTGGCCCCTCATCCCACGGCACCTGCCTCACAAACCCTGCCTGAATCAGCCTACAGCTTCCCTCTCACCTGCAAGCTATGGAGGTGAAACCTGTAGGCTATCCAGATGGAAGGCCTCGTAGCAGCTCCCATTCCATGCAGTAGCTATTCTAAACCAGGGGTCCCCAATCCCCAAGCCAGGAATGGTACCAGTTCTCAGCCTGTTAGGAATTGGGCCACAAAGCAGGTGAGCGGTGGGTGAGCAAGTGAAGCTTCATCTGTATTTGCAGCCACTCCCCACTGCTAGCATCACCGCCTCAGCTTCACCTCAGATCAGCAGGCATTAGATTCTCATAGGAGCACTGGTCCCTGGTGCCAAAAATGTTGGGGACCGCTGTTCTAAACCTTCCTGAATCTCAGCAAGCCTCGCCCACCTTTGGCTCAGCAGACATCATCCACTTCCACCGTGGCTTGCTCCCAGATCAAGTCCCCTGCCCTCAGACAGAGAGTGAGGCCTTTTGGGGCTACTCACATCCTCAGGCTGGGTCCCTTCCCAACCTCCTCCTAATAACCTTCATCCAGATCTGAACGTGTGTGCTCTCCAGGCTACAGTGTGGGCACCCATCTTGACTCTCTTTCCTCTCTATGCACAATCACATTTTTCTCACGGTCTTATTACTACCTATAACCTGAAAACTCTGCCTGAGGCCTGACTCACCCCTCAAGCTTGTGACTTGGTCAGACTCAGCACCCACCTACATGTACTTCAAACCCAACACATCCCCAAACCAGTCTCTTCATCTCCCTCCATCACCCCCGCCCCAAACCTACCTCTTTCAAGATCTTAGTTCTAGGTTTGCCATCACCCGGCACCCAAGACAAAACCCAGCCTGGTCTCCCCTTCACCTCCCACCTCTAATCAGCCATTGAGTCTAGTTGATTCAATCTCCTATACATTTCTTAAACCCATCCCCTCTTCTCTGGACCTGTGTATATTTTAACCTTTACCTAGACTACTGGAAAGTGTGGCAGATTATCTCCTAAGATGGCCTCGATCACTATCCCCCAGCCCGCGTGCCTTCCTGCAGTTCCTGTCATCACGAAGTGACTCTCTCTCCCCTGCCTGAGTCTGTGCTGTCAGGGAGCTGCTCTGACCAGTGCAACACAGTGGAAGTGACACTGTGTAGCTTCCGAAGCTGGGCTTTTACAGGCCTCATAGCTTCCAGTTTGGGGCTCTCAGATCTCCCCACTCCTCTCCAGCTGCCATGCTCTAAGGACGTCCAGGCTCGAGTCGGTGGTTTGAGGCATGGTGTACAAAGCACTGGCCACCCCATCTCTTTGCCCTCATTCCTGCCACCGCATGGCGCACTCTGGATGATTCCAGGCTCCTGGAGGCCCTCTGTGCTGGCCAAGATGTTTCCTGTTCCTGGCCTTTGCCTCCATTGTCCCTAGTGTCTGTAATGTCTTCTCCTCCACTGGCTTGGTTTAGAAACCCCCCAACCCTCCGACCCCAGGCCCTGTCACTGGACTCTCAAAGCACTCACCATGCACCTCTCATCTCACCAGAATACCTGCTGGGCCAAAACCCCAGTTTCAGAGTCAGTTTTCCCAATGACTGGAAGCTACTGAAGAAGAGGACTATATTTTTTCACTCTTTATAATCCCCAGTGCCTAGCACATGGTAGACACTCAAAATGTTTATTAAACAAAATTAGCTAATTCTGCTTTAGCTGACACTGTCCTTTATTATCTAGTTTTGCTCCAGGACTGGTATTTTTGCCCTAAGGACAGCATGAGTGCTTTGAGCCAGCAACCCAATTTTCTGTTTCGTATATACCCTCAGTAGCACAGTGCTGGGCATACAACAGACATCTAACTGTTCGATTCTGGCCTCAGGGTCTGGCCAGGCACTCCCCAGCTCCCTGCATGGCACTCACAGGTGTGGAAGGGCGTCCGGTCAGGCAGGGAACGGGCTTTCCTCCGCGTAGGCAATGACTTCTCCATCTCCTCTTTTAAGATCATCTTTCCCAAGTTGGAAGTAACCTGGGGAAGGAGAAAGGGAGATGGGTCCAAGATGGAGATAGTCATTTCTCAACTTCAAAAGGTTCGGAGCTGGGCATACTCCAGGCAATGCCCGGGGAGCCTGTAGAGTCTGTCATTCTGGTCTGATGTGCTGTCACATTGGGTTTGGCCACCCTTGAGAGGAAAGAGTCAGAGCCGCTCAGTGTAACTCTACTCCGGTGGCCTCCTCATCCCAGGTCATGAAGCCCAGAGCACAAGCCCATGTAGCCGTCAGTGGCCTTTGCATGACTCCCAACACCCTCTCTCCTCCCCTGGAGACCAGCAGCCTGCTCTCTCCTGTCTCCTCTTCCCATGAATTCCTCAGCCTGATGAAGCCTGGCACTGGGGAGACCACCATTTCACTGCTTTTGACCCTAATATTCACTAGTGTTACCCCTAAAGCAGCCACTGAAATCCTGGGAAAGAAGGGGAATTCCTTACATGCTCTGACCAGGATGCTCTTCAGACATGGACCCATTTAGAACAGAATAGCTATGGAACCAGAACCTTTTCCCCAGGAAGACACAGGGAGGCCGGGATGGGGAGTAGCGAGATGATACCTTACTGAGTTCCTCTCTTTGACGCTCCCTGAGAGCCTTCATCTCCTCCCCAGAGTCATCATCTTCCTCTTCCTCCTCCTCCTCTGCCCCTCTCTGCGATGCCTTCCGCTTCCTCCATTCTGTCTCTGAGAAACATGGGCAAAAGCAAACATGTGGACAAACCATTTGCTCAGTAAGTATTTATTAGGTGCTGGTTGTGTGCACGGCACTAGACTGTGCCTTAAAGCAAACACTACAAATTATCTTTAAATGATAAAATAAAATAAAAATAAAATAAAATAATAAAAATAACCTTTTCTAATGTTGCAGTGAGGCTGGGTAGGCAACATACATTCACATAACTTAAATTCACTGGGTACTAAGACCTTGTTTCATTTCTCTTTCTCTTTTCCAGACCTATCACAGAACCTGGGACACAGTGGAAGTGTGATAAATGTCTGTTGAGTGGTCAAATAAATGAATAAAAAGAGATGAATGACTAACAACTAGGGCTGCTGACACCAGAGCTATAAGAATGTGAGAGGAGTGAGCAAGGAGCTTACAGGGTTCCCTATAGGCCACATGGTGGAAGTGGGGGTCAGGGTGAGGGTGGGCTCATGGGGCATCAACCAGGACTGTGAGGCAGTGTCCTAGCCTCCCTATTCCCTCTCCCACGATTTCGCCTACCTACAACGGCCAGTGATGGCGGGCATGGCCAGTAGTCAGTTTCAATCTTGGCTGGCTGGTTGGGGTCGGGCGGCTGGGCTGCAGGGAACTTGGATGACTCGATAATGAGGTCCTCGATGAGATGCTTGCTCTGAGGGCTGCCTCCCACGGACTCTGCAGGCAGAGGTCACGGTCAGCCCATGCATGTCCCCAGCTCCCAACTCCCTCACTTCTCCCCGCTTCACACATGCGAGATCGTGGATGTGAAAACAATGCACAAGGAAGAGCACAGGCCACGGTTCTGTGCTATTATGGACAGTTATTCTCCTGTCCTCTCCCAGCCCTTGGCATGGCCTCCCAGGACATAGCAGGAAGGGGACTCAGGTCAGTTAGGGGAACTTCACCTCTCTGCTTGTAGATGGGTGGCTTCTTGTAGATGTTGAAATCTGGGCGGGTGGTCTCTGTGGGGAGGGAGCAAGAGCAGGTGAGAAGAAGGGTGTGTTGATGGCGGGTGGGTGGGGGAGGCCAGGTCAGTGAGGAGAATGGAGACAAGTGGAATGGGAGAAGGTAGAAAATTCATGGGCTCCTGTCGAAAGCCAAGACAGAATCAGTATTCTTAGAACTATCCCTTTAGGGGGTTGGGACTTTTTACACTCTTTTGGTTGGGTGGGAAAGAAGGTGTGACAGGACCCACCATTTTGGGGAGCTGTGCCCAGGATCATGTTATCTGGGGGTCTGGCTAGTTCTGTGGGGAGTATATAGCCCAGACAGTGGGGGACTGAGAGCAAGGGGCTTGGTTTCCTGAAGGAAAAAAGAAGTCTTAGGGAAAGGATGCAGTCAGGCTGTCACTAAGACCTACCAGGATGGTGGAAATGAGGCAGGCTGGTCCGGGGGGTCCCAGTGGTTCTTGGGGCTGAAGCCTGAGAGATGGTTCCAGGGGACCGGCTGTCTGCCCACACCTGCAGAGCAAAAGTGAGGTTCACTGTAGCTCCCAGGGCCCCCACACTACCCTTCCAACCCATGTGGACATGGCTGCACCTAACTCCATATCTCTGTCTTCCCACCCTAGCAGCCACAAGCCTCCTACCCCAGGGCAGAGGCAGGGCATCCAAAAACTTGACCTGCTGACAGAGCCTGACCCAGGAGAAAGAGTTACATAAGGTCCTGGGTCGGACAGACAGATGGACAGAGCTGGACAGTGACAGGTCACGGTCCACTGATTCTGTCACCCCCTGAGCTCTACAGAGCCCTCTCTGGATGCGTGTGGGGGATGGGGGTTGGGCCTGTCAGAGCAGGCCTGGGCAGTGTCAGGTATAGAGCAGACTCACCTCTGGGGATGGTGGGGGGGATGTAGATTTGGGTGACAGCGAGCGCTGCAAAAGAGAGGAGCTGGTTAGAGCCACTGGGTATAATTAAACCTTTATCTCTAGACCCCCAGAAGGGCCCCTGCATCCCCCACCTAACTCTGCATCTTGCCTGCCCAATGTCTGGGCCACTTCTTCTCTATTAGTCCTTGCCACTACCCAGCACTAGCCCTCCGTCCTTCTTTCTTGTACTTTCCTGGGCAAAGTCCGAAGTCTTTCCTAGGAAGTACCAAGAAGTCACAGATCCTGCAGTAGTGTGCTTGTGCTCTGAGGGCCAACAGAAGATGTCTGTGGCCTGTCCTCAGAGCCTAGCAATGAATGGAAGAGAACGACCCACAAGCATCTGGGATGGGGTCCAGGCTCCTGGCCAGGTATTTAAGTCTTCCCAGGCTGGCCCCTTCTTACTGCTCAGCCATGACAGTACTGCTTTCTTGAATACCATTTATAACATACCTGGCATGTGTGTGTGATCTCGTGTACTAAGTATCTGGTGAGGTAGATGGGCAGAGGGATCACCTCTATGTTATAGGCAGGGAAACTGAGACCACGCCATCACCGAGGTCACTCAGCTAGGACTTCTGGCCTCTGAGTGCTCCTGGCATTTTCCACAAATCTGCTGTCTTTCTGCTTACTCCCACTCTCCTACCTGATCCCTCTGCTGCTGCCATTCAAACATGGCCTCCCTGCTCGCCACATGGAGCTCTCCTGCAGCCCATCTGCCAGCTCTCCACAAATACTCAGTCCTCACTGGTTGATTCTTGTGCTCAATTCCCTTTCTTGTTTTGGCCTCCAGAAAATAAAGCACCTCCCATGTGGCTGGGGGAGCCCTTCCCCCAAGTCTTGTCCAAGAGAAACCCCCCACCTCTCACCTCCCGGCTTCTGGGCAGCTCCACGTGATCCAGAAGAGAGTAGGTAAAGTGGGGCTCGTAGATCATGAGGTCAGGCCGCTCAATGTCCAGGATGGCCTTGTCCTTGGGGATGGCGGCCAAGTCCTTATAGCCCAGCACCTGATTGTCCATCTTGGCCTGTAGGAAAATGGTGCCAGTGGAACAGACGTGCCAAAAGGCTCACCTGGGATCCTGGCCTTACAAGCCAGATTTGCAATTTATTAGGAAGAAAATGGGCAGCCTTTTCAGATGGCAGCTCCTATAAATTAATAGTTTCACTGTTTAAGGGTTTAGAAAGTCGCCGTAAAAAACCTAGCACTCTGGGTACAACCAGACAGGACAAGACCAGGAAAATGGGAGTGAGGAAACCTCTAGATTTGGGGGTTCATCCTGCCCACCAGCTGTAGCAGGACCACGCGGGGGGTCCCAGAGAAGCTGCCCAGGGGCGAGCGTGTCCCAACCCTCCATCCTCCCAGCCTGAGGGTGCCAGTGGCGGAGAAATACTTACCACGATGCTGGAGGGAGAGCCAGGAACACTGGAGTCTCGGGAGGAGCTGACGCTCCCGGGGGAGGTAAGTGGTTGCTGGGGAGAGTGAGAAGGCGGCCGTGGGAATGTGCGTGCGGGCGAGGGCCGCGGGCAGGCCGCTCCAAAGGCGCAGGATTGGCCAAAGGAGGGTGGATCAGGGCAGAGAAGACTCCCTAGGCCTCTGGGGCCCCGGGGTGGGGCGCTGCGGGCAACCACCAGGTGGCACCATCGACCCCGACCTGACCCTCGGCAGGAAGCCTGGCCCCACCCACCGCGAGGCCCAGGCCCTCACTGCCCAGGCTTGGGTGTATATAGCCCTGCGCACCTTCTGCAGCCGTTCCATGCAGCAGGGAGATGACTGGTCGGGTCACTCGTGGATCGCTGTGCGCGAGGGGAGACGACAGGGCGTCAGGCTCGGCCTGGCTTCGGGGCGCTGCGCGCTCGGGGCCGCGAGTGCAGAAAGGTTGTCCCACTGGACTGTAGTAGCGTCCTCATCCCTCGGCGACTCTCCAGGCTGCTGGCCGAGTGCAGGGCCTGGAATGGGAGGGAGAACGTGCCGGCTAGGCCGTCGGGCCGGGATCTCAGCGGGCGCGGGCTGGGGCTGGGTTGCCCCGTGCGCTGTGCGGGCGGAAGGGTGCCGGTCGGTGCTGGGCTCAGGCTTTCCATTCGCTCAGCTGGGGAAGCGAGTGTGCCCGTGGACCAGGAGGCGGGAAAGTGGACGGCCGCACTTGTTTTTGAGCCATTGTTCTCTGGCTGGAAAGGAAATGACGGCAGGGGTCAGCCATCCGGGTGCTCTCACACCTGCCCTGCGGTGGGGCTGCTTGCAGGCCCAGGTTCTCTCACTGCACCCTGCCTCTGCCATGCTTCTGGCCTTGGCTCAGTGCTGGCCCCTCGTCCCACTCCTCCTCCACCTACTGTCCACTGTGCCCCCTCCCTCTCATTTTCAGGGAAGGCTGAACACAGAGGAACTTAATAATGCCTGTGTGGTGGACAAACTGGGAGGAAAGGACAGGGAATGTAGCAGGCTGTGGGGGAGTGGTCAGGCCATTGGCTGATGGCTGCCACTCGGTTGTTAGTTCCGCCCAGGGTTCCACCCTTCCATCCCCTGGTGAAGAATGGATAGGAGGGTGGAGGCAGCCCAAACCTCCATGTGCCTGTCCCTATACAGCAGTGGTCGCACTTGCAAACATTCTGTAAAGCACCCTTTGGGGCCAAGGCCCCATCCCAGCCGCCCATAGCCTTCTCCGTGCTGAGGCTGCACTCCCAAGTGTGACTGCGCTGCACGCCGGGACCCCCTGGGTCAGCAGGAAGGCAAGCTGGCAGGCACTGCTCTCCCTTTGTTCCTAGTGAATTAGGTCCTGTCTGCTGCAGTAGATTATGAGTTCCCTGGGCCACCGTCCATGTCCTCTCCTTCAGTGACTCCTTTAGCAATGCTCACATCCCCACCCCCCCACCCCACACACACCCCCACCACCACCCCACACACACCCAGTAGCGAACACATAATAACCATTCAATGAATGCCTGGCTGAGTTTCCAGTGTGATGGTGGCGGTGAGACTGTCTTTCTGTCTGTTGGCAATATGCCACAGAGTGAAGAGAGAGAGAGAGGCTACAGAGATCTAGGGAAGAGGCAGAATAATATAGTGGTTAAGAGTATGGATTCTGAAACAGCCTAGAAGTGAGTATAAGACTCTGCTACTCAGAAGCTGTGTGACCTTGGGCAAGTTACTTACCCTCTCTGTCTCACGTTTCTCATCTGTAAAATGGAAGATAGTGTCATAGGGTTGCTCTGAGTATCACACAAATTATAACGTGAAATGCTCAAAATATTATAAATTCTATGTAGAGTGTTAGCTATTATTTCTATCTCTACAAGAACTAAAGAACTTTGGTGGTTTTTCTGTAGTCATTCTTTGTGACAGAAGGTTATGAGAGGCTGAGGCCATTGGTGCTCCCAATCTTATCACCCATTACTTTGTATCAAGCCATTATTCTTCTCCTTCGCTGTCTCTCCACCACCAAAACCACCTGCTCGCTGCACAAGCAGCCCTTCCCTGCTTTGGCACATGCCCTCCCACTAGTCTCTGTCTACCTCCTTCTCTCCCAGATCCCATCCATTCTTCAAGGTCTGTCCTAAACTCCCCTCCTCTGGGAGGCCTCCCTTACTATTCTAGTCCTCAATCTTCTCTGAATTCCAGTGGGACTTAAAAAAAGAACCATGTAAACTAGTCTTTGATTATATGTCGCCTGACATGGGAACATGATTTTTCAATAATAGCCACTGTGTTTTGTATGCTCATGCTAGGTACTTTGATAAGCACTTTGCAAGAATTATTTTGTTTCATCTCCCTAACAACCCTATAAGGTGGACCCATTTTTCAGATGAGGAAACTGAGGCTCAGCGAGGTTGAAAATTTGTCCAGAGTCATGGAGCTGAAAGTGACCGTGTGTTCAGCACTGGCATGATCCAGAGTGCCTACGAAGAACTATGTCAGGTGAGAACAGAGAATCTGCCACATTTCTCAAGTCTTTTTGGAATTCTAGAACCAAAGACTCCCTCAAGGATGACAGACTCCATTCCAGAACTTTATCCTTCCCCTGCCTTCTTCGTGCTCGCTTCATAATGTTTTTAAGTAGGTGTTTGAGGACCCAAGTAAATTCTAGTACATCTTCAAAGAGCTGTTAACTCCTCTCACTCCTCTCTAATATTTATTAATAGCCATTGTCAAACTAGCTATACACTTGGCTTAGCCCTAGCGGCAAATGCTTATTCATCCATTCACCCATCTATTCATCTGCCTATCCACCCACCCACCCTATCATGCATTGTTTTATCCATCCATTCACCAAATATGTCCTGAGCACTTATCCCGCAGTGTCTACAGAGCAGCACTCTGTGATGTAGGTTTTCCGGAGAACACAAAGATGAGTCAAAGGAGCAAGCTGTCCTTCCAGAAATGAGGCATGTATGTAGATAACTCCCATGCAAAGCAGAAAACTACATGTGCCAGATAAGATAGCACATGGGGCTGTGCGAGGTCACAAGACAGAGGATTCCTCCCGCTGGGGTATCAAGACGAGAAAATAAAAAAAGTTTCTTAGAGGTGGCAGTATGTGAGGATGCCCAGCTTGAGATCATGCAAAAACTGAAAGGAAAAAAATGATTTTTTTTGAAAGAGAAAGCAGCGTGAGCGAAAGTGAGGGCACAGGGAAGCACTGGGTCTGTCTGCGGAACACCACGTGTGGCTGATTGTAGCACTCACACGGCTGAGAGATGTTTGGGGCAGGGGCTGGGCCAGACTGCGGAGACCTTGAACCCAGACCAGGGAACTTAGATCGCATTCTGTGGGCAACAGGGGCCATGGAATGCTTAGAAACTTTTTTTTAAACAATGAAGTGACAGATCCAAGCGGTGCTTTGGGAAAATGAATCTGGCTGCAGCCTGGGAGATGGAATGGACGGAAAGAGGCTGTCCAGAGACAAACTAGCCAGGAAGCTATGGCAATAGTTCAGGTGGAGGATTGTGAGGGTCTAGACGTGGGCAGGGGGCAAAGATGGAAAGTGGCAAGTGGGGGAAATCTAGAGGCACAATGTGCAAAATAGGACTTGGTCAAGAGAGCCCCAGAGGAGGAGCTGTTTGCAAGCCGGAGAGACAGGAGAAGGGGAAGCAATGAGTTTACTTTTGCCAGGTTGAAGTTGAGATGGGTACAGTAGGTGAACAGGTGGGAATATCCCGGGGAACTGGAGGTTAGAGGAGGGGCTATTTGAAATTTGGGAGCTATTTGAGCTAGAGGTGGTGGTCTGCACATGAGGTTGCCAAGAGGGAAAGGTCAAAAACAGATCCCCAGGAAATATCCCGGGGAAACATCCAGGGGACTAGAAGGAAGAAATAGCCAGAGAGGGCATGAAAGGGAGGGGCAAAGCTAGGTGGCCAGCTTCTTGGGGGCAAGGAGTCTTTATATTTTCAGCAAAGGGCCTGATACATAGTTAGCATGCAAAAAATATTGGGAGAAAGGATGGGGGTGGGGAAGGTAAAGAGGGACTGAGAAAGAACATCAAGAGGCTGAGAGCCCACCGCCCAGCGAAGGCCGGAAGTGCCAAAAAGACTCATAGCTCGCCAGTGAGGATGTCAAGACCTGGTGGCCTCTCAGAGCAACTTCAGAGGAACAGTGAGGCCTGCTTGTTAGGGATGACAGAGAGGGCAGGCCTGGCTGGGACACCAGCCAGAGGTGCTTCCACGGGGTACATTAGAAGGGCAGCACCAGGCTAGCAAGAGTAACTTTGGAGGAGACGAGATTGGCTGAAGGTTTTTAAGCAAAGGGGAGACTTGACCATGTATTCAGGCAGAGGGAAGGGGAGAGGAAGAGATGGTAGCTGCCAGAGATAGGGGTTACCTGGCAGGGGGCCAGTTCAGCAGGGCAGAGGCATCTGGTCCATGTCCAGGTGGAGCCCGGCTTTGGAAAGGAAACCACACTTCCCCAAAAGGGGGACAGGTAAGAAGCTGGCTCACCACATACAGGGGCCTTTAGAGGGGCCAGTCCCAATTGGGAGGCTCTTATTAAAAGTGAGAGATAAGGTCCTATGCAAAGGCGGGTTAAGCAAAAGTTGAAGAAAGCAGAGAGGGTTTGGAAGGTTCATGGTGGAAAGTGTGGGTGGCTGAGACTATTGGGGAGAACAGAGCTTCCATGTGTCTTGGAGGCTGTGGCTGCACCTGGTGGCCCTGGTACCTCCCCTTGAACACCTGCTGGGGGGCGTGGGACATCACTGTCTATCAGTGGTAAGGAGGAAGGAGAGGGGTCCAAGATGAGCCATTTCACAGGTGTACACAGTTATGCACTGGGACCCATACTCAAACATGCCCATGCACTATTCCACAGAGGGGATTCAAAATAATGATACCTCTGCTCTGTCCCCCAACCCCTTCTTATACAGCTTTCCACAGCCCCATGCCCATTGCCTGAGCCAGGTCTCACCCCTCAGCCTCTGTATCTCTTCCCTCACCCTGAGCCATGTTGTTCAGGGCTGTCACACCAGTGCCCACCCGGTATGCTGGAAAGCACGCTGGTAAATCTTTAATATCTCGCTCTTCTGGGGGCATTGCATTTTAATTTGGGGCCAGACTTAAGGTGTGAGGTCTTACTGGTGAAATTTTAAGCTACCAGGGAAAATGTTTTGGGGCAGAGGAGAGTGTGTGTGTGTGTGTGAGCGATAGATAGATAGATAGATAGAGAGAGAGAGAGAGAGAGAGAGAGAGAGAGAGAGAGAGAGTTTTCTTGGCCTCTCTCAAATTACACTACGCAGGCAACTCCACCCACAGGTTGCCCCCTCCCCCAAAGCTACTTTCCTCCAAGTCCACACCCTCTCTCACTCACCGGCTCCAGCCTCAACCCTCTCCCACCACGTGCACACCTCCTGCCTATGCACTCCCTAGGTCCCAGCAACCTCTCATGAAAGAGGTCCTAAGGTTAGTCTGCAGCAGGAAGGGAGGGCGGGATAGAAGGAAGGGAAAGAACCTGGGAGGAAGGCACGCCCAGGTGGTGGAAGGGACATCTCAGCTGCCCAGCCCCTCCCCATCAGACACCAGCAAGCGCCTCTGTCAGCCCCACCCTCCCCCAGCTGTGCAGCCTGCCTTATCTGAGCCACCCCAGCCAGCCCCACCTCACACTGCCCACCCGAATCTCCATGGCAACTAGAGCCTCTCAGCTCCCTGGTGGGGTGATAAAACCCACCCACCCATCCTCACTCTGTCTTGCTCCAGTTAAGGCCTGACCTGACTGTGAAGGCTCAACCAAGAGACCCACAGCCTGGGTCCTCTGGTCCAATTTCTGCTCCTATCCCATGCCGGCCACCACTTGCTCTGCACCAGCTACTGGGTCAGGGGCTCTCATGCATCCTCTCTGCGTTCACATAAGCCAGCGTTTTCCCCAGTTAGATGAGGAAACTGTGGCTGAGAGGTTGACTTGCCAAAGGACACCAAATAGAAGCCAGGCTGCAATTCCCACCCAGGCCTGTCTCAGGCCAAAGCCAAGGGACACTCTTTTCAACGGGTTGCCAACGATACCACTTAATCTGAACTTGGAACTTGGGATCCCATGTGTTAACCTCATATGGGGGAGCTGTCCAGAATCCTACTCGCTGGCCTGGCATGTGGACAAGGGGCACGAGGCTGGAGGACTCAGGCTTTGTGCCCCTGGGCAAGGCCAAGCCTTGGAGCAGACTGTAAATGAGTTATGAAATGAATCCAGCTGTCCAAGTGGGCTGGGGTCAGGGTAGGCAGGAACTTTGACCCTGCCGTTTTTCTCCAGTTTCATTCACAGTGTGACTGAGGTCCTTGCTCCAGCCCTGCTCTTTCTGTTTTCTATTCCCTTTTTCTTTACTTTCTTCATCCTTCCTCAGACTGTTTCCCTTTCACCCTCTCCTGCTCCCGGCTCCACCCCTGCAGTTACTGTGGCAACAACTCAGAGCCAGAAATAAAGGCAGGATCCAGCTAGGTCACCAGTTCCCAAAACAGCATCCCAGGGCGGAGAAGAGAAGAGTAGGCGGCTCGGACCTGAGGGAGCAGGGAGGCCCAGGCCCGCTCCAAGGGCGGGCCCTGTCGGGGGGGAGGGGTGGCACCCACACTCCCCCAAAAAAGATGTGATTAGAGTAGGGGAGGGCTTCCTATTCTGGGCCAGTGGCTCATCAGAGCATCCCTCACCTCCGCCAAGCCTGAGGCTTGTGCCTTTTCTAAGGCTGGCAAAGCCATCACTCTCTCCTCTCATTTCCTCCTTCTCCCTCACCCCCCATTCTTAAAGCCCTGTTCTACCTGCTAGGACAAGGGTGGGAGTTCCTCTAATGCCAACACTATACAGCCCCCTCTCACACTTTGGGGGGCATCCGGCAGGGGCCAGTGGGCAAGAATCAGGGTCCTGGACTGAGAACCCACCTGTTCAAGGCTTTGCCTCCCTTTGCTGCTGATGACAGCATGACTGAGCCCAGGCACTCCTCTTCCCTAACTCGAATATGCATCTATTCCTCCTGTTTCTCTTAGATCTCTTGCTTGAGTTTTTAGGTCTTCTCTATTTGCCCTCTGAGGAGTCCCTCTTTGTGTGCCCCCGACCCCTCAGGCTTGCTTGGTCATGTTCCTGCTCCGGCCTCTATTTATAGCTGGTCTTGTTGGAGGGCTATAGGGTCACTTGCACAAGCTGGATCAATAGGGCTGGGGGAGATACAAGGAATTCACACCCCAAAATCAGCTTTCTGAATTATGAGGCATCCCTGTCTGGTCTTTGCACACTCACATGAGCTCCGAAAGAGGAGTTCCCACAGAGCTGCTCCCCAGGGTGGACTGCCTGCCGAGGGGTTCGACACATGGCCACACAGAGGCCGCAGCACTGAAGCGAGACTCACACGCGGGCACAGGCAGGAGCGCCCACACTGAAACTCAGCTGCAGAACTCACGCACCTGCTTGCAAGATCACACCCCCACTCTCCCAGCGAGGCCCCCACAAAATGACACACAGCGCCATCGACACCCTCGCGCATCCACCCACCGATCCTCCCCTTCACAGCCACTCGCGCCATGTGCTGACACCCCCTCCCCAAGCTGTGCTGTGTACAGCAACACACACGGAGTCGCTCAGCTTTACCCAACCCTGTGGAGCATCCTGTGCCACCCATCTTCAAAGCACGACTGCCTCCATGTCCTAGACCTTAGACCTGCTCCCCTGACTCTGGTACCCTGGCAACACAGTCTCCTGGAAGGGACACACCAGGTGCATCTGCCGGGGAAAGGGTGCTTGGCCTGTCAGGCGGAGGGAGGGCACAGCTAGCAGGGGCGCCTCTGGGTCTTTGGGGGCCGGCATGTTTGCTCGGCCCCCAGCTCCTAGCACTGTCAACAGCCAGCAGCGAGAGAGCACCGGGGTCAGACCCGCGGCCACACCCTGCCACCCAACCTCATTCCGCATTTGGCCCTCACCCAGCCAGGCTAGCCAAGGGCGAGTAGCGGGCTCCCCAGGGCCCTCTCGACCCAGGAGCACACCACACCAACAGCATTTAGGCCTCTGTGTGAACTGTTCCTCTTCAGAGTGTCTGTGGTGCGGTAGGAGGGAGGCTGACAATCCTTTTCTCTTCCTTCCCTGTCGGCAAAGAGGAAGCAGCTTCCTTGTCCACCCTGGGCCCCATCCCTTCACTCCGACTTCTGGGCCACACAGCTAGGCAAAGGGGGCACTGGGGTGACAGCATAAACATCCCAGCCGCTCTGCCTTAAATCAGAGGGCGGTTTGATCAGATCTGGCCAGCGGGCCATTCTCCCACTGAACAAGGGGCCACAGCTGGCCTGCCCAGGGGCTCCCTGCCACCACCCAGAGCCTTTCTCCCAGGCTGGGGTTGCAGCCCAAAGCACCCAAAGAGAGGAAGAGCGTGGGAAACCCTGCCACCTACCTGTTCCCAGTTTGGCCCAGACACTCTGAGCCCCAAGGCCGGGCAGGGACAGGCGCAGGCCCAGGTCCCAGGCTGTCCTAGGTAGCAGGCATCTCTTCCAGGAACTCAGCTGTGCTTTCTCAGAGCACGAATAGCAGGAAAAAAAGCCAGCTGGGGTGTGGTGGTGGGGAGCTGGCGAAGGAGGGGACCTAGCCTCTGGGCTCCCCCTCCCTAGCCCCCACGCTGCTCCTCCACAAGCCTGGTGCCTGGATCCCCGTGCTGGGGAGTCTGTGTCTGGCAGGTGGGTAGGCAGGACAGCGAGCAGCCGCTGGCTCCCCACACTCTCCCCACCTCCAGCTGATAGCGTGTGGCCAGCCTGGGGTGTGTTTGTGTGTGTCTGCTCTTCTACCTCGCTCTCGCTCACTGCAGCTCAATCCCTTTCAAACAAGAGGAGCATTAAGCCGGCATCATGACGAAGCAGAATCGGAAGCAGACTGGGCCAGCCGCTGGCCTTTTTCCCTTTCCCACAACCCCAACCCTGCAACACTCATGCTCACACATACACGGCCCCTCGAGCCTCCTCATCAATAGCCAAAGTTTGATTCAGGGTGGGGAGGGGGTTGAAGGGTTGTGGGGGAGTTGGGGAGGTGGACAGGGCTCTGCTGGTAATCGAGGGGTGACAACACCTAGTTTCTCCAAGCACCTGTATCTCCTACTCAGCACCTAACAGCAGCCACAGAGGCCTCTGGGGTCCCTGCCTCTCTGGGGTGCTAAAGTGTGCTGAGGGCTAGGGGTGTGGGCACAGATGTCAGAATTGGTCATGCAAGGATTCATCTTCTTTGGGGGAGGGTGGATGGGAAGATTGGAAAAAGCAAAGCACAAGAGACTGGGCTGGCCCCTTAGGAACCCGAATCCCCCGAGAACTTCAGCAGAGCTCAGCGGTGGTGGTTTGGTGAGAAAGACCCCTTTTCTTGACAGGGCAACTTCATCAAAAGGGAACTTCCTGCCAAGTGATGCCCAAGTCCCAACATAGAATTTCAGAGACATGCCTTCCCTGTCTCTGGGTCGGCCTCTACTGCTCCAGGACCTTGTCCCTGGCCTTTTGGTTCCTTCTGGGTTCCGAGCAGAGCCCAGTTCACTTGTGACCCCCAGGGGCAGGGAGGGAAGGGAGCCCAGGCAGCTGACCCTGGCCCTGGCCCCTGCCTCTCTCCACCTCCGCCTGGTATACCTGCCTACCTAGGCAGCCCTTTGCTGTTGCCCTGGTAACCACTGCCCACAGCCGGTCAGCTGATGTATCAGCTGTCAGTTGGGGAAATCTAGAAACTGGGGAGGGGCTCTGGGGTATCTGAATGGAAGATCACAGTGGAGGGTCTTAAGGGGGACAAGTGAGAGTGTGCCACGGGACCTCTTTTTCCAAAAGAAGAGGACAGGAGGGGGCAGGTAGGGACAGAAAGGGGAGGATGTGTCTGGGTTAGTGGAAGACAGAGAAGAATGAATCCCAAAAGATGGGCTCCAGCAAGAAAGGAGGAAGGAAGAAGGCTGAGGAAGAGTAGAGTCCAGACTTAGCTGTGGTGCCTGGGGCGGGTGGTGGGAGAGGGTCCTGTGGAAAGGTATGGTACAGCAGGGGGTTGGGGTGGGACAGGATCCATCCAGCCATGAAGAAAAAGCCAGGAGATGAAGTGGGAGAGGATGTACCTTTGATGTCTCAGGAGGGATACAGCCTTGGAGGAGAGGAACCAGGCCTCTCTGGGTAACCAGGCTGGCCTTC
Organism: Macroglossus sobrinus; assembly: GCA_004027375.1. Classification (NCBI taxonomy): domain Eukaryota; kingdom Metazoa; phylum Chordata; class Mammalia; order Chiroptera; family Pteropodidae; genus Macroglossus; species Macroglossus sobrinus. Next base: position 775,179 of record PVKZ01000295.1, read on the forward strand.
CGCCAGCCTCTCTGCTTTCTCTCCCTTCCACCCCACCCTCACTGCCCTGGCCCCACCCTGGGCCTGCACAGCTTCCCTCCACCTCTCCAAGAGGCCAAGCGCCAGGCGCTTTTACGCCTCAGCCTTTAGGACAGCAGCCAATTGTTTCACTACCTCGGGGCCTCCCCCACTCTCGCTCACCCCTTGCCAGACCCCACCCCAGGAGGTTTGCCTTCCTGTGCAAGGGTCCCCAGAGGTGGGGCTGGAATGAGCTGCTGTCAGAAAGGACAGCTGTGGGCAGAGGCCTGGAGAGAGGTGGCTCATGAGGAATGGGTAACAGTCTCCAGGCTGGGAGGAAGGGAGCATTCTCCTCAGAGAAACAAGCATGTTGAATGGGGTGAGGGGGTCAAGGGGAAGGGCAGCAGGGAGTGGGGAGAGTTCACGGTACCTTCAAGGGCCTGGGGCGTGGGGCAGGAGCACGGCAGCTTCCTCGGTGACATACACCTCCATCCCTCGGCGCATCTCCTCTCCGCCTCCCGTTGCCAAGACAACCTGCTGGCTCAGCTGAGGAGGCGGCAGGGAGGGGGGAGGAGGTGGCTGTGGCTCCTACTGCTGCTTCTTCAGTGATGGAGGGAAGGGGCCTGAGGTAGGCCTCTCTGCTGGGGTTGGGGGAGCTGCAGGAGCCGGGCTCCCACCCAGCTCCACCACTCTCCCCTCCCTGCTTCCACAGGGCTCTGGGATTGGCTCCTGGGGTGGCCTCAGGAGAACCCTAATTTGGGGCCAGATAACAGGCTGTGGAGAAGGAGGCAGTCCTGGGCAGTGGCCCCCCATTCCAGAAAGCTCAGTGTGGAGTTTGGGGAGAGTGATAGGAACAAGGGAGGGACAGGCTATACTGGAGGGTTGGAGGGTGGCTTCCAGCAGGAAGCAGAGGTCCTGGGCATGGCTGGGCTGGGTACATGGCTGCGGGCCCAGAAGCCTGCCCCCATCTGACCTTGGCCATCCCTGAGTCCCTCCTCCTAGTCCTCAAACTTCTCATTCCCTTTCATCTACAGAAAAGTCAGAGCCTGGGACAGTGCTCTTCCAATCCCACAAGGCCCATTCCCACTGCCGCCAGCTCCGTAAGAATGCCCCTCAACAGGCAGAGCCATGTTGGGGGCTGGAACAGTGTTCAGCCAGCCACCCCTGGAACCAGGGGGACTGCAGAGTTAGGGCTCCCTCTGTCGACCTGAGGCATGGTAGCTGTCAAGGTCATTTCTTACTGAGAGGGATCCTGGTGTGTGTGTGTGTGTGTGTGTGTGTGTATGTGTGTGTGTGTGTAAACACACACACACACATATATATGTATTGTAGAGTGGAACATTACTCAGACAGAAAAGGAGCCGGGGGTTGGTCCAGAGGGCACACTCAGGCCAGGAGACCCTCCTCTAGTGTGCCTTGTCCCACCTCCTCCTCACCTCTGGCCTTGACCTACAGGGAGACTTGCTCTGCCTCCAGCCCCATCCTCCTAGGAAGGCCCAGACTCCTCAATGCCAGCTGAACCGTTATCGCCCCTTGCTTGCCTGCCTCCCCATCAGGCTGGGATGAGAAATGAGGCAAAATCTGCCCCCCAGAAGCAGGCAACACTGAACACCAGGTGCCTGTTAGCCCTGGCCCCAGGGCGGGCTTCCTGGGCACTGCTTGGCTGTCCCCAGGGGGCTGGTAACAGGATTAGCATACCTTTAAGCCCAGGAATTCCTTGAGGCCTTGAGGATGTGCACTGGAGTCCACAGCAGTGCTGGGGCTCCTGCCCCTCACAGGCAGCCGTCCCAGGCCCAGGCACCTGGTTCTTAATTCCTTTCCCCACCAAGGTCACTAGTGCCAGATGTTCTGACTGGACTCCGGCCCTGCTGCCTGCCCCCTTCCCTGGGCCTGTGCAATAGGCTTCTCTGTCCTCTCTCTCGGTCTTGCTCCAGTGCCCCTAGGCCCGCCCCCATGCATGGCCCTGCTGGGAAGGGGGGCACCAGGGACTCCCCTGTCTAAACATTAACTCCCAGAGAGGCTGAATAGGGCACCTGGGCACTTAAGGAGAAGGGAAAGGTGATGGAGAACTGAGCCAAAGGAATAAAAGAAAGGACGAGGGCCTAGAAGGGACCCTTCCTACAGTTCCTCTAACTGTATTCTCTATCTCCTGGACCCCAAGCCTCAGCCCCAGCACGCTGCCCCTAGACAAGCCTCACCCCCAAACTCCAATCCACAATTGCATCTGCTTACTCCCCTTCTCAAAGCCCCTCATCATCTCCTCCCTGAGGAAGCATGAAGACCAAACTCTAAAATGTGACCCAGTCACTTCCTGCAGCTTTACTATGCAAACCTTCAGTTCTAGCCAAACCCATCAACTGCTCATCTTCCCCTGAACACACCTCACATTTTCCTGCCTTTAGGCCTTTCTTCTCATGCTGTGTCCACTCTCAGTGTTCTCCCCTTGCACGCCTTCTCTGCTGGCTGAAATCCTGCCTGTTCTTAAAGACCACGCAAAGCCCAGCTCTTCCCCAGGGCCCCACCCCACGCACTCTTCCACCCCAGAACCCACCGTGCCTGGCTGGGGAGTGGAGACCATCCCGCTCGAGGCGCTGAAGACCGGACAGAATCCAGACTGTAATGCTCACTGGCCGTGACCGGGGATGATTTAATGTGTCTGCGTTCGAGCTCACCCACACACGACGTGGGAATATTCTTACCCTCTAAATAAGGGGTTCTAAGTGAGCATGCACCATGTGCTGCCTGGCACGTCACCAGCGCTCTGTGCACAGTAGTGTCCTGACTTCCTATAGCTCTTATTTCCTCTTTTGTTCTTTTGGGATATGCCAAATGCTGCTTTGCTGCCTTAGGTGTAACAGAGAGCATTCCAAAAGTCCCACCAAAGAACTGCCTTTTTATGGGTTTATCCCCACAATTAAGTTTCAAGTGTCTTGAGAGCTTGATGAGGGGTGACACAATATCTTGTCCATCTTTTTTTTTTTTTCTTTTTAACCAAAGGGTTAGCACAGTACTCATATGTTGCAGGGAATAGATAAATATTTGGATTAACTGCTTGGACCCCCTCCCCTCCCAGGGCCATCTAAGGATGGAGGGTGAAGGCCGGATTCTGGCTTCTCATTTTTTATCCACCTTGAGGGATGGAAGGGTGCCAGGCCAATGATGCCTTTCTGTGCCTTCTGTTGGTTTATTCCCTCAATAAGTCCTTACTATGGATAATGTACTGTCTCGGGGGCAGGGGAGGCAAAGATGGACTATTTCTATGTCTGAGGCACTTGCTGTCTAGTGGATCCCTGACACAAGCACAAATAAGGATGGTCTGGGCCAGCTGTGATATATGCCACAGGGCAAGGGTGAGTCCACAGGCAGGGAGACCAGCACACTGGAGACTGCTGCTTCCCCCAAGAGTGAGGGAAAGTCCACAGGGCAGAAAAGGCGGCTCAGAATGAGTGTGCAAGCTTCCTGGAGGAGGGCATGCTAGGCCATGGGAACCTCGTGAAAGATGAGCACAGTGCCCTTGCTGGACGACAAGGTTGCTGTTTTGCCAGCGTTTTCCAAGGGGAGCTGTAGGGATGGGAGTGGGAAGGGCACCTGGGCAGGATTGTGCAGGAGTCTTAAAAACCATGCTAAGAAGTCTGCCAGTGATCCTGTGTCGAGAACAGAGCTGTGGTTGATGGTAGGGTAAGGCAAGCTGAACAAACTGTGTGATGTTTTGGAGTGTGTGTGTGGGGGTGGGGGGCGCAGAATGTCAGGAGGCAGAGAAACCATTTAGAAAGCTGTGCCGTGATTGAGACATCCCAGCGAGGTCTGGCAATGATGTCCCAGAGTTTGGAGGAGAAAGCGGTCATGGGCAAGGGGGTGAGAGTTGAGATGTTGGATTGCTCAGAGAGACAACACGAAGAACAAGGGGAGAAGAGGTGGCAGAAGTTTTAGGGAATGTTTCTATGAAGAGGAGCCAGGAAAGAGAAGATCCAAATGGAGAGAGAGTGAATGAAAAAAGGACAGTCTGTGGCAGGCTGAGGGAGGCAAGAACTTCAAAAAGGGGTGGTCCTTGGCAGTGTCCAGGGCTGTAAGTCTGAGGACACCAAGGTCTGAAGCAAGGCTTATGGTTTAGTGACTGGAAAGTCACTGCCACTGGAGTCTGAGAGACAGAGTTGAATGGATGCAAGTAGAAGCCAGCTTGCGAGGACTAAAAAGAGAGTGGATTCCCCGTCTGACCTCATGCTTTGTCTGCCCTCTGCCTCACCTGGGTGTGTTCGGAGGACAGGACAGAGATCAATGCGGAGACTATTCTTAGCTAGAGTTCTTGGTAATCCTAAACAGGCACAGGATATGAGGCACGATGCCACCACCTCCCTCCACCTTGTCACGCCCTCCCTGAGATGAACGTGTTCGTCTCTCCCCAAGCCCTCCCCCACCGTGGCACCCCCATCCACACACTTTGGACACGCAGAAGCCACCACCAGGTCAGGGCAGTCTGAGGCCCAGTGGAAGCCTCTTTCCCACCCCACACTCATATACGTTAAATCGATCTGAGGTCCTGTGACCAGACATCCATTCCTCTGGCCACTTTCCATTAGCATCTTCATAATCCCCAGTTCAGAGGGAATGAGCTGGGCAGACTTCCCCAGAGTGTGAAGAGCCGCCCTGGGTACGGAGCCTGGACTCAGCAAGTACGAAGAGGCACCAGATGGTGTAGTGAGAAAGTTCAGAGCACCCAGCCAGGGACCCAAGGCCACAAGCAGGCATTAGACCTGGCCTGGAGTGGGGCGCAGGGCTCAGGCCTGGAGTGGGCCACAGGCACTCTGAGATGGCACAGGCCTCCAAGCTGCCTTCCCCATTGTGGTTCTCCCGGTCAGGTCTCACCTCAAATAGCAAGAAAGGAGACAGTGAAGGCTTTCTGGAGCCGGCCCCCAGAGGCCTGTCTGTGCTGGGGAGGTCAAAGAGAGGGAGGGAGGGGCCGAGAAAGGCAGAGAAGAAAGCGGAGGCAAGACAAAGGGCCCGTCCACCTTTGAAGCTGTCTCTAACCCGAGCCAGGGAGGGCGGGGGTGGGCCTGAGAGCCCGGCTGCGGGGAGGCAGGCTAGAGTTTTAAAGAATGTCTCAAATTCCTGCGGAAATCAGAGGGATTGTAAGAGCTCTCCCTCCCCAACACACCTCCTTCCCAGACCCCAGAGTCCAGCCCTCCACACCCTTTGTCCTCAGGTAATTGCTGGGTGTTGCCCCTGGGTTTAAAATCCCATTGAACTCACCGGTTATCAGCTGTGGCTACAGACCACCCTCCCTACACACCCCCCAGAAAATAACCCCCAACACAGTTCCCGCAGTCTTCACCCGGATTAAGGCTCTTTGTGATTGGGGGAGAGAGAAAAAAGCGACCTGGTGAAAAGCAATTATGACAAGCTGGAGGGAGGATGTCCTGGGGCCTGGGGACCTCCCTCTTGGCTGCAGCAGTCTAAATTGCCGAGCTGGGGGTGTCAGACTGGGTTACAGACCTCACCAAGGGAGAGGTGAGTGACCTCCCCCCAAACCCCCACCTCCGTCAACTTGGACTGCTGTTACCCTCACCTCCCATTTGGACTAAACCAGGCCCCTCCACCAACTCCCCATTCTGTCCTTATTTTTACGCCATTCTTGGGAGAAGGGATGTCTTTCATCCTTTTTGTTCTCTCTCCATAATCCCCTTCCCTGACATATTTTCAGAAAGGAGGGAAACTGAGGCTCGTGGTCCCTCAGAAGCACGGACTAGGGGTGGGGACGGAGGTGGGGAGCCGGAAGTCTACAGGGAGGGACCTTCCCCCAACAAGATTAAAAGCCAATGCAAAGGAGGGAAGAGGCGGGTTTTATGGCCTGAGTTCCATCCCCCAAATGCGCACCTGGGGGCGTCTCCGAAAGCCCACCCGAGACACGCCCTTCGGTCCTCTTCCGTCCCCTCCCCGGGGGCCGCCGGGCTGCGGCCTCTGAGGTTTCTTTTCCCGCAGGCGCACCGGCCCACCTGAAGTGGACCTGGGAGAACGAGGAGACACTTTCTCGTCCTCACTCCCCCTTCTGCTGATCCGCGCCCTCCTTCCCCGCTCCGACCCTCCTCACCGGAAAAAAGCAATCTTGCTCCTGGTCAGGCGGCTTCAGCGGCCGGGGCGCCGGGCCTGCTGCCCGGCTGGCCGCCTGCCCAGCCCGAGGCTCGGCCCCAGGGTGCAGGTTCTCTGTGCCCCAACAGGTAGCACGGGACGCACGGGGAGAGACAGGAAACCGGAGCCCGCGGAGGGAGGGGCGCCCTGGACTCCCTCAGGCGGAGGCGTCGGCCTCCCGGGCCACCCAGGCCCAGGCCCGGGCCCCTCGAGGCCACCCCGCCCCGCCGGCCCTGCACCTGCCCTTTGCCCGGGCGCTGCACGTCCCTGCACTTCTTTGAGAAGCCAGTATGTCACCAATGAAGTTTTGGAGTTGAATCCCACCACACACACCACCACCCCGCCTTCCTTTCAGATCACCCGTTTTCAAGAAAATGGTTTTATTCTGGGGCTGGGAGCTGGGCGCAGGGGCACAGGCCTGGGTAGTGAAATATGAAGGATGGTCAACCTTTTTTTTTCCTCCCTTTTTCATCTTTCCTGAAACAAAAAGTAAAAGTCCCTTCCTACAGTCTTGCTAGGAGGAGTTTGGGGGCAGAATGAAGGGAATCTGAGCCCAGTGACACTACAGGTCTGTCCTGGGGCCTGCCCCACCCCTGGGGGCCTGTGCCAGGGTGGGGTCCAGGACACTGCCCTGAGGCCCAGCCCTGGTTGACGTGAGTCCTGCCCCTCTCCAGCTCGGGGCTCTGATTCCTGTGGGTCCTCAGGGCCCTCCTGGGGGCCTGTGGCTCCCCTCCTCCACCCCAGCCCCGACTTTGGATTAAGAAGAGAAAGGGATGGGAAAGCTGGGGCCGAGCAGCTGCCCCCACCCTGTGTCCCTGACTACGTCAGGGGCTGTGGCCTCCGAGTGCGCTTGGTCCGGCGGGTGGGTGCCGAGCCCACAAACTCGAACTGCTTCTGCCTCTCGACTTGGTTGGGAAAGGGCAGCTGGCCCTCGTAGAGCCGCTTGATGAAGTGCGCTTCCCGCTGGTTCTGGCGGCTGCGGGAGGCCTGGCGGGGTCTTCCCTGCCGCGTGAAGGCCATGAACCAGCCCTCGTGCCGCGCGTTCTGGAAGGCCGTGTAGTTGTTCTCCAGCACGATCTCTGTGAACACGCAGTCTTTGCTTTTCCCGCTGGGCTGTGGGGGAAGGAGGGAGAGGCGGGAAGTTTGTCACCCGCCCTGTCTGGCTTATCTGCCTGGTGGGCCTATTTTAGGACGGAGGAGAGAGCGACAGGGCCTGGCAGCCCAAGGGTTTCTGCCTAGTGTGACTGTGCCCTGGTTGGAGAGGCGAAGCCGGGAGCAAGGAACAGCTTTGCTTGAAGTCAGATCTGAACTTAAACACAGGCTCATTTGGAGGTTGTACACCTTGAGCGAGGTGTTTAGCCAGAAGGCCGAGCCTCAGTTTACTGAGATGGGGCATCAAGGTCAAGGTAATTGGTGCAGTTTTATGCATACTCCATGGGCTCTTACACATGAGAACGGGCCTCGGTCTGGGTGAATGGTGTTGCTGGGTGGAGGGAAAGGAGGCACCAATCTCTGATGAAAATAGGGGGCAAACGTTTATAGACACCAACTGTGCCGAGAGCCACACAGGCACCCCTTTCACCCTATAGATAACCTAGATGCTATTTGTACAGATGAGTAGCTTGAGGCTTGGGGGAAATAAAATCAGCAAATATTTGGTGAGAACAGAAGCCAGGATGACCAGTGTCAAAGGAAGTGGAATTCTCCCTCTATCACAGTGCAGGACCCACCAGTGCGGGGTAGGCCATTGCACTAGTTGGTGGTTACACTAGTACCTGGTTACACGTGCAGGCAGGCAGTGTGCATATTGCTGGTTGGATCTTGAGGGGCCCACTGACCTTGGGGGGAGCCCCCGGCCGTGTATGTATGCTCATTCTTCACCCTGATCACAGGGGCTGCAACATCACATAGGGGCTGAAATTCTTACGCATGAATGCTGAGAAGTACCCCACAAATCTGAGGCAAGGATTCTGTGGATCAGTCAGTGTCCTCAGAGCACTTGTAGACCCAGAGGGACTCGTTGAAATGGAGGAAGCGGAAAGCGGCAGCGTGGCGGGTGAGGGCAGGACAGTCTTGGTCCTGGGTCGCCCCGTGGACGTGGACAGGGGTGGGTTGCTATTGGGCCCTGCACGCCCCACCCCAGAAGCCAAGCATCTGCTGCCTTTCCCAGGCCTCACCTTGCCGATGAGCTTGCCCCGCTTGCTCATGCAGATGTATTTCTCACTCTCGGCTCCCTTGATGCGCACCCGGCTCCCGAACGTGTCCGTCTCTACTATGAGCTTGGCTGTGATGGGGAGTGGGAGAGAGACCTCTGTCTTTTAAGGTTGCTGGCCCAGGGGGGCCACAGGGGGCCCTCCAACCAGCCCGACCTGTGAACTTGGGTGGGGAGCACAGGGAGGCCCTTGGGGACCCTCCTCCAAGAAGCTTCTCCCTGCTCTCCCATGGCAGCCTCTGCCCTGACACGGGATCTAGGGACAGAGCAGGTGAGGCTGGCCAGGGGTGTAGGTGGCTTCTGGTGAGGGCTGGGTCTCACCAAACTTGTTGCCATCCTCAGCAGTGGCGGAGATGCGACGCCCAGTGACCTGCACGTGCTTGCCGCTGGTCCGGCTGTAGAGCTGGTACTCACGGATCTGCCGCCTGCTCAGCTGGTCAGTCATGGCGCCCTGGTCCCTCACATACTGGTTAAAATTAGGAGACGGGTGATTCTCCCCCTTTGCGGTTACCAAGGGAAAAATAGTGTCAATTTGCTTTGGGCGACACCACCACCGGTCCATCCAGGGAGAGGGGTGCAGAGGTGAGTGTGGTGGGGGCAGGCCATTTGTCCTAGGAAGCAGAGGTGCAGGGGAAGGGGGCATATGGCCATGACCTTCTCAGGCCAATGGGTGAGCTAGTCCTGACCTCTTTGTTCCCTGTCCAGCCAGAGAGCTGGTGGCTGCCCAGAGTTGGGGAACACTTGGTGATGTGGTGCAGACTTGCAACCATGACTCTGGGAGCTGGAAGGAACCCTCAGTGTTCTGGAATACGATCCCCATGTTCTGTGCAGGTGTGCATAGGATGACACAGCTAATTAGAGACAGAAGCCCTGTCCTGCTCTTCGCGTTGCTGCTCGTCTCCTCTCCAGAACTCTGGGGTCTTGGTCCTGCCATCCAGGACAAACGGATTTCTCTTCCATCCTTCCCGCTGGCCTTGAAGGACCCCACCCCTGGCAGATAGCAGCCGGAGGGGCACTGGAGAGCATCCTGGGAGCTCCAAGACCCTTCTCCTTAGGCTCCTACAGGGCCCTTATTGGCATTTCTTGACAGCACTAACCATGGAATCCTAAGCCAGACACAGAACCCTTGCCGGTACCCCAGGGTGCTTGGGGCCCTCGGAAAAGCCAGGCCGCTCCCACTGTTTCTTCCTCCTCCAAGGGCGGGGCCCTCCTTAGCAGAGGGAGGTGAAGGCGGCAGAGAGAGGTGCTATCAGTGGCTTGAGGGCTTCTTCCTGAGGCTGCCTGCCTGTGCCACAGTGTTACAAGCTCCCGGCCCCAGGAGCCATGCTGCCACCCACCCGCTTCCCCAGGAGCGGTGAGAGGCCGTTTCCACCCACGCACTGTGACGCACCATGACAAACCGAGGCAGGACAAGTACCTAGTCCAGGCCGGTCTCTTCCTACCATCTGCAGCACTGAGTGAGAGAGAGACCACTTCTTGCCCTCTTTCATGGGCAAGGGTCAGCCTGGATGACGTGTCGCAGTGGCTGGCCATGGCCTCAGCTCTAGCACTAAGATGTTCCTCTCTCCACATGGACCCTGTGGCCTGTGCTGGGACAGCCTTTCCCTGTCTCCAGTCTCTAAATCCACCTTTATCCCAGGCCGGAATGCAATCATCAGACAGAGTTAGACCTGGGGCAGCATCTGTGAGGGCCACTCTCTCCTGCAGGGAGGGGTGGGAAGCGTCAGCTTTGAGGAAGGGGAGGTGAGGGAGCAGCTGACCTGCTCCGTGTTAACCCTTCGTGTGTGTCTTTGCTCACATCCAGCTTCAGCTCTTCCACAGGCCAGGAGTGTTGCCAGGATCCCAGCCTAGGACACCCCAGCCAGCCCACCCCGCACCCCACCCTGAGGGCCCAGATCTGAGGCCCAGATCTGGGGTGGGAGACCTGCCTCCCTGCCAAGGGGTGGGGTCTGCCTGTCCCCAGCCCCAAGCCTCCTGGCCCAGGGTCAGGCCCTCCGCCCCTCTTGGCGGGCAGCCTCCTTCTTGGCTGTCTGTTCCAGGTCGGGAGCAGAGAGGGCCCCCCTGAAGCCCCCTCCGCTCCTGGTCCCCCTTCAAGCCCTGCACAAAAGCAGCCCCACGCCCCCCCACAGCCCACAGCCCACAAGTCGCTCTCCCCGCGGGACCTTGCCTGTCCCTTTCATGTTCCCGCTGCGGGGGACCTCCCCTTCCACTGCAGCAGACAGCTGCTTGTCAGCCAGCCCCTCAAGCATGGCTGTGGTCCGGCCTGCTGGCCCCCCCTCCAAGGGGGCTGAGGGGGCACTTCAAGGGGGAAAGGACAGCTTTGCCACCTTCCCCAAGTCCTGAATGGGGCCTCAGCCAGGCCGTAAACAGCCAGGCCAGCCAGCACCATTGTGCTAATTCCCCTTCCAGAACAGGTTGGGCCCACCCCCAGCCCCCTCCCGGCCAGGCTGGGGGGCTTTCTTCTTGCTCTCCCTGGATGTGTGAAGCAAAAGGCCTGGAACGGGGGCTTGAGCAAAAGGGGGAAGGAAAAGGGGGGGCTGTCTCTCTCTCTCCCACCCCCCCACTGCTTCAAAGGCAGCCCCTTTCCCTCTCCCAGAGAAAAGGCATTTACCTTCAAAAAAAGTCCCCCCTGGATATGAAGAGAAGCGGCCTCTGGCCTGGGAAAGCCAAGCGATCTCCCCAGCCGGTTCTGGACCACTGCATTTTAATAGCTGCACTTTTATGGAGGATCACAAAAAGGGACCGAGCCCTGCGCGGGGGCTGGGCTGGGGAAGGTGGGCGTGGGGGGGGCCCGACTCGGGTGGGGGCAGCCCGAGGAAGCAAACCCCAAATCCTGTTCCCAGCAACCTCTTTGGGTTTGACTACATTGCCTGTAGGTGAGAAGTCACCCGCCCCAGCCCCGTCACCCGCCCCCCCACGCACACACACCAGCTGGGCATTCTGACTGCCTGCATGAACCCCTGGGCATCTGTGCTGGTGGAGTGGGGGCGTGAGTGGAACACATAGGTGGTTTTGCATGGAAACCTGTCCTTTCAGGTGTGAGCCTCACCTGAGCCATCGCCTCTGCCCTCTTCTAGCCACTCCCAGCTCCATCCCTCAAGTTGGGAGTGCCTTTGGGTGACCCAGTGTGGAGGGATGGAGAGAGAGAGGCAGAGATCCCAGGGGAAGTAGAGAGGGTCATGAGAGGGAGGACAGATGAAAACCTCAGACAGTCCCCAAGTCTGCCATAGACTTTTCTCCTACCCCCCCCCCAAAGGCTGACTCCCCCAACCCTAAACCTCAGAGCCTCCTGGACCCAGGGATGGTCCAGAACTTGCCTCTGTCCACCAAAACCAGACTGCCCCCTCCCTCACTGGGCGGGGTGGGGGAGATGGGGAGAGGCCAGTGGGGGCAGCTCACCTACCTGAGTTTGACAGCAGAGGATCAGTAGCTGCAAGCATCTGTGCGGGAACACGGGGCAGACCAGGCGTGGGTGCCAGCAGCCAGCCCAGGGTGCACTGGGAGCCCATCCCCGCTCACACCCCTGACCCACCCACCGTCTGCGTGGGAGTCCCAGGAAGATTAGGGCTGCCCGAGGCTGCAGACGGAGAGGCCACGCACTTACAGAGTGAAGCGGGGCAGCGGGCGGGCGGCTCCCATCGCCATCGCCGGAGAGGTTTCCTGGGTCGGCTGCCCCCTGCCCCCAGACTCAGGAGCAGACGTGGGCAGGCCCCAGGGGTAGAGTCCCAGAGAAGCCAAGGTCTCCTCGAGCCACAGGTTTTCAGGGGGGAGAGGAGGAGAGAAAGGGGAGGAGGAGGAGGAAAGAGGAGAGAGGGGAGGAGGAGGAAGAGGGGGAGGAGGGCGTAATTGGGAGACTGAGGTGTGAGGTGTCCACCTTCCCCGCCAGTGAGACTGCGAAGCCGCCGCCGGCGGTGCTGCCAGCCTCTCCTGGACTGCCCGAGAGCAGAGGACGGGGCTGCTGGGGTTTTCTCAGAGGAGGCTTGCCCCGTGGTCTGCAGTTATCCCGAGCCTCACAGACCCCGATGGGCGTGCCCCTTCCTTCCTCTCTGGGTCAGCGTCCCCTGCCCTCAGGTTTAGTGCCCCAACCCTGAGGGTGAGGGCAGGTATCAATCTGGGGTCGCTGGGTCTGGCTCAGGGGTAGAAATTCCCAGAAGCAGCCTAAAAAGGAGGAGCCTCTCTGTGGGGGGCAGGAGGTGGGCTTGGCTAGGAGCTGCAGCCTCCACTGCCCCTGGCTCTCCGAATCTGCTGTCTGGCCACTGGAACGAGGGGTTAAGTGTGTCCCAACTGGCAGTGAATAGTGGGTGCAACGGCTTGGGGGTCAGGGACTGTGAAAGGTCGCCATGGAGTCCCCAAAGTTGGCCTGGGCTGGGAACGCAAGCGCTGGCCACACTGCCCTGGCGCAGGCCACCTTTCTCTGGGCCTCTGCAACTCCCTCTGAGAGAAGGGAACCATAAGGCCCAGGACGATGGAGGACCCAGAGACAACTGCACTTAGCAGATGGCAAAAGGTCTGTGTTGCCGACCTCATTCACTGTCCCCCTGGGGCAGCAGCCAGCCTGGGCGCCTTTCAGGATGTCCTCCCGGCAGCTGCCTGCGGCGCAGCGCCCACCAGCCTCTTCACATGACTCTGGCCCCGCACTGCTCTGTTCCAGGCCAGTCAGTACCCCATTCTGCAGATGAGGAAACTGAGGCGACCTGAATGGCCCAGCTCCAAACGGCAAGGCGGGTTTCCGAAGTCCGTGCTCTTTCTGTTCCAGTGGGTTGTGTCTGGAGCCGTGTGCACGCCCCCAGGGCCCAGCACCGCCAGACACCCCGGTCGGTCGCCCAGGGCCTTTCTGGAAGCCGTCCCCTCCCTACAGGAGGTGGGCGATGGTGGCTGTGGAAGGGGGCTGGTGCTGGCGGACGTTTGCGGGAACAAGACCCGCCCCCTCCAGGGAAGCGGAGCTTAAGCCTCCCCTCTCCTCTCTAGGGGTCCCAGTGCCCTCTGGGAGGGAGGAGCAGGGGAGTCGCTGGATGTGGATTTATTCAACTAAAGAGATGAGTGGGAGGGCAAAGCTCTCACCTCAGGCCTCCTTCTCACCTCCCTAAGCTAGGTCAATCCACAAAGTTGTCTGCCACCCCTTCCCCCACACACAGAAGAGCGGGGACACCTCCGCCCTGTCCAGCTCCAGCACCTGGCTCCCAACCCGTGCCTCCCCCTCTGCCGGCAACCCCGAGCCAGGCCAGTGGACGGAGGACGGCATTAGCCCCGACCCTGCATAACTGGGAGAGTCCAGAGTTGGAATCAAATGGAAAGAATATCAGAACTGGAAGGAATCTTGGAGATTCCTCATCATTCATCCATGAGGGGCTCACAGCTAGTTAGTGGCAAGGTGGGGGACAAGGTTTCAGGTGCCCAGACTCCCAGACCAGCGCTTACTTTTCTTGGAATGCACCCCAGCCTGTCCACTTCCCTGCTTTTGCCAAATTCATCCCACCATTTGTGGGCCCAGTTTAAGCTCTGCCCCTTCCAAAGAAACTTCCCTAATCTGCCTCTCTGCTGTGGTCGGTGCTGTCTCTGGGTCTGTTCTCTGCTTACTTGTGACCTCACGCCACATCCTTACCAGCCCCCAGCTTCCAGGTAGAGTATTAAAGGCTACCTCCTCCTGATCTCTATCCCGGGGTCACAGGTAAGATCAGAGACACTTTGAGGAGCTAGCTCAGGTTTCGGTTCTGGGGTGGGGGTGTCAGCGGGGCAAGGTGGGGGAGTGGGGGAGACAGAGGGCCATAAGGAGAGGCAGGTGTGGGGCATTCCACCTAGAGCTGTCTGGGCTCAAGGCCTCTAAGCCTGAGTGCCTGGTTCCTATTAGTGGGAGAAGCTCCTGCTGTCACTGGCCAGCCCCCAGCCCAGCCTATCTCCATGGTAACAGATGCCAGCAGTCAACTTGGCCTTGGGGTTCAGCCAGGGGGCTGGTGCCAGGGGGTGCTGGGGCAGGGCTGGGCAGGTTGTTTCATGATGTGACATCTTCTGTTCCTTGTCCCTTCCCATTGCACACCTGCAGTCTTGGCTTTTAGACTTGGCTTGCTCCTTTACCCCCATGAAAAGGCCAGGGGTGGACACCCAGTGGGGAGGCAGCATGGAGTGTTCCAGTCCTGGGCTCTAGATTTTATCCCCATCCCCTGGCCTTGGCCATCACAGGCTGTGTGTGACCTGTGGCAAGTCCTTTCACTTCTCTGGTCTCTGCTTCCCAATTTATAAAAAGGAAATGGCTACTACGGATGCTGTTAAAACTACCACCGTGTCAACAGAGATGAAGGACACCTTGAAAAATATCAAGTGCCACAAGAATGGGGGAAGGAGACAGAGATCCTCTTATGTGGCCCAGCCTCAGTTTACCTAAACTTTGACTTTCTCCCTGGACTAGAGAAAGCTGAAAGGAAGGGACAAGTGTAGGGTTTATTAATGTTTATTGAGGGGAGGCAGTGGTAGGAGGTGATAAGGGAAGTGAGAAGCAGCCCAGGCTTCAGTGGTTAATCCCGCCAAGTTTGATACCCTCCAACTGGGATGTCTCACGCCTGCTTCCCTTAACAGCTCAGCTGGTGCAGACACTGGAGCTGGCAGAGCCCACCTGCAGACCAGCCACTTGTCACCACCTGCTTCGACTCCAGCCCACCCTTTTCCTGTTGCGGTTGAGGGAGGGAAAGGGCAAAGGGCACCTCAGCAATGCAGACGGTCTCCCATCTTTGCTACTTGATCCTTATTGCCTGTCAGCACAGGGAAATCAAATTAGCAACATTGTAGGCGTTGAGTGCCCTGTGTGCAGAGCCATGGCGGCTCTGGTGGTGCCCCTTTCAGGCCTCCGGTTACACAGGCATTTTGGACTCAGTTCTAACTCCTGTTCTCAGTTTATGTGGCTTCCTATAGGGCCTGGTGCTGTCTATCCTCCCTTTCATCCACGAAGCGGTTAGAAACAAGGGCTCAGTGGCAGGGCTACCTGGGGCGGGAATCCTGGCTCCTGCACTAGCTGTGTGACCTTGGGGGCAAGGTGTCTAACCTCTCTGTGCCTCACTCTCCACATTTGAGAAGTGGGGCTAATAGCACCCACCTCAAGGCATGGCGGTGAGGATTAAAGGAATGAGTCCATGGAAGACACTTAGAGCAGCGCCCAGCTCAGTGTTATTCCTGCATTCGTATACGTTGGCCTTCTTTCTGTCCAAACCTCCAAGCCTGTTCTGCCTCAGGCCCTTTGCACTCTGCTCCTGCTCCTAGAACTGTCCTGCCAGCTCCTCACTCAGCTGGCTGCCCCCTTCTGGCTAACTGCTTCCTCTGAGGGACCTCAGATCTCCTAAAGAAACAGCACTTTCCCACCCTGGAAATTAGCCTGTTATACTTCTTTAAAAGCGCTCGAAAGTAATTGGAGTTGCACTGTTGCCTTTGTGTCTCCACTAGGCTGCAGGTGACTTGAAGGCGAGGAGGAACTCATATCACCCTGGCACGAAGCTGTGCTAAGTGCTAGTTGCACGACCTGAACTGATGTGCCTTTTTCACTCACTCTCTGGGTGACCCAAGGTCAGTGGCCTGGTTCTCATTTGTCAGAGGGTAGGACAGTGCCCACTTCATCTCATGGGGTGCAGAAAGCAAGCAGCAGGAATGCCAGCCCTACCCTCTGCTACCTCATCTGCTGCTAAGAGGATGGTGGAGAGGAATGGGAGCCCAAATCCTAGATGCGGACCTCCTTCTTGGACCTGTTCCTGGGGGTCCTGGGAGAGAGGGCAGTGCCAGCTCCCCATTTGCCCACTATAGGCCTGACCAGCAGGGGTGCTGGAGAGGGGCAGGGAGAAGCCCAGTGAGTATAACCAGAGCTGGGGCCATCTGTGTGTCACCATGGGTGAACTGGCTCCAAAGTGGCTCCGCAGGCCTGGAGGACAGGAGTCCAGAGCCACACAAGGGGTCGTTCACCCCTTTCCATTCCTCTCCTGGCCTCACCCCAGCCATTTACTCAGCCTGGTTCCCGTGGCCCCGTGAGTTGCTCCAGGGGAACCAGCACAGGAGTTGAAAGTGTTCACCTGTCCCACTCTTATAAGAGACCCTTTACAGCCACCCTAAGCCTGCTTTGTCTCCCCCACCTGGGAGGGATTCCTTGAGGGCTCAGGCCTCTGGGCTCCTGCTCCACTCAGACCTTCGCATGGGTGAGGCCTCTGTGAGCAGGAGCTCGCCCTGAGCAGAACAAGTGCCCAGGAAGTAGAGCTAGCACTATGCCCTGCTAGCTGGTCCCCCAGGTCCAGGCCCTCCCTGCCAGCCGCAGCCCCTCAGTTCTGTGCATAAAAAATCAGGCCCTCCCAGGCGGGGGTGTGTAGAGACAGGAACACCCACAGCAACTCTAGCTCCCTCCTTCAGGCCGGGGCAGAAGGGCGAAGCTGGGCAACGGGCTGAGACACTTGGTTTCCACCCCAAAGCTGGGCAGGTGCCGGGCTGAGTTTGGGGAGAAGACAGGGAGATGGAAAGAGCCAGGCAGAGCCGCACAGGGCCGGACCAGCAGGGATGCGTCTGCCCTCTGCTGGGAACAAGGGCTCACTGCAGCCGGCAATGAGTACGGCTCCTGAGAAGAGATGCTGAAACAGGGTCCTGGCAAAGCAAACTTTATTGCGGTCCTGAGGTTGGCGTTCTTCCCTCCAGGTCCTGCTGAATCTGAATGCTTAGGTTGGGTTGAGGGGCTCTCATGTTGTCCCTCAACACTGTCATTCAGACTCAGATGGAGACGACTGGTGTGGGGGTGGGGCGCCCTGGGTCCACAGTACACCCCACGAAGGCCCCCTCTTCATGGTGGTCTGGCAGGTCCTCCCTTGGTCACTGTGGCCAGGCCACTCTGGGCTCATTTCTTGGATCCCAGCTTTTTAGGTCTGGGTGTGGATTTGGCCTATGGAGAGAAGGGAGGGCTCCAGTGTCTCACTCCTGCAGGGTCCCGGCACACCCGCCCCAGGAGGACCAGCCCCTTCTCATCAGCACTCACCTTCCTCACAGGGCTCTTGTTTTTACTGGGTCTGGAACAGGGATGGGCAGAGAGTTGTGGGGTTGAAGGGGGTGAGAGCTCAGCCTGACGCCCTGGCCATCCCAGTGCTTACACTGAAAAGCAGGGCCCTGGACACTTCCGGGAAGCAGGGGCTGTGTGGGGAAGCCGCGGAATTCACCTGTCGCTTGCCAGGGACCACTCTGACTCTCTCTCGTTAAACAAGATTTTTTTCTTTTTAGGCTTCCATCTGCTTTTGTCACAAGTATGTATTTTTCATTACAAAAATAATGTTACTCATGTTGCACCAAATATAGTGAATAGAGAGCAGAATAAATTACTTAATGTTATTTACCTCCCACTTAATATCATTAACATTTTGGCGTATTTCCTTTCAGGACTTTATTTTCGAAAATTGTGAGATAGAATGAAAACAATTTGATACTGTGTTCTTTTTAATTCTATAAACACTTTTCAGGTTGCTATGTTCTTCTGTAACATCCACTGAGAGAATGTGACATGCGTTAATCGACTATTATATTGGTAGAGATTTAGAATTCCATTTTTCACTGTTATTTGAATAACGCAGTGATGAATTTCTTAGTGCACATCATTTCCCCCATACATCGAATGGATCCTTTGGAGGGAGTTACCATAAGATAACAGCTTAACACTTTTTATAAAGGCCGTGCTAACCTGTGATAGTGGCACCCGCATGCCCTTGTACGCGCATATGTACACACACGCACACACCGGGCACACCCCACTTTTACTAGCACTATATGCCTCAGCTGCAAGGATCTGGACAAATTAATAGACAGAGAGAGTTACCTTGCTGCCTCCTCTTCTTTTTCCACCTTTTTTTTCTGGGGACCAAACGCAGGCGTTATTGGGAGAGTTGGGGCAAGGGCCTGAGCAGACCCCCGCCGCACCCGCCCCTGGCAATGCTCCAAGGCCTCCTTGCTCCACCTCACCTTGGCAACGCTGGTGTGCTTCGGGGGCGCCGGCCTCTTGCCTTGTTTGACGGGAGTCTCTTCTGGACACAAATTGATCTCGTCTTCGTCCTGGTCCTCCTCGTCCTCTGGCCGCTGCTCTTCCTCCAATTCTTCTTCCTCCTCCTCTTCTTCTTCTTCTTCCTCTTCCTCCTCTTCCTCCCAGGAGAGGTCTGCACTGTCTGCAGGGCATGGGGGGTGGGGCGGGGCCTCTGAGCACAGGGTCTCCACGTAGCTTGAGACTCGCCCTGGGGGCTCCCCAGCTGGAGCTGAAAGTGTCCACCTGCTCACCTGCAGCGCCTCCCCCATGCCTGACAAAGTGAGAGATTTGAGACAGCTCTAGAGGGTGGGGCCGTAGGAGGAAGCAGGGGAAGGGACAGGCTGGCCTGGCTGGGTAGGTGGGGGATTCACTCTGGAAGAACAAAGAACGGGGTGGGTCCAAGGGACCAGGAGTAGGGATTCAGACCTTCTCCTAAGGGAGGTGGATCCTGCGGGGGTTGGGGGCAGGAGAGCACAGGGATGAAAGAAGCACAACCAGACACAGAAGAGGGCCAATTAACGGGATATGAGGAGGGTCAACAGCACAGTGACGTGCCAGGGCCCATGCTACCCTACAGCTGCGTACTTCACAGCAGACACAACACTGTCAGTGCGTACCAGTACTAGTCACTGTGCTCGCTGCTCTTTCTGAAGATCCCATTTATTCCTTATAACTGCTCTTTGAAGATGAGACCAGGCATACACCAAGCCTCCTGTTACAGGTGAGGGGGCTGCACAGAGGGCGTGGCAAGGAGATGAGAACTGGGCTTAGGAACCGTGCCCATGGCCTTCCAGTCCAGGTTACTGGCAACCATGTTGCCTTTGGGGATTTTTCTCTAATAATTCAAGAATCCATCAAGTGTTCAAGTACCTATTATGCCCTTGGCTCTGTGCTGGGCACTGCACTCTCAGAACTTCCTCAGGCCCAAGCTCGGACTCACCGTAACATTCCTGGCCACTGAGGAACACGGGTCCAGAGCCGGCCCGGAGCTGAAAAGTGACTGGAGGAGAAAGCTCCAATCCCATCATGATCTGCAGGGGGAAGGATGCGAGGGTGGGAGCAGAGAAGATGGTTCACTCAGGCCTGCCACCTGGCTGGACGCTGGCATCCTGCAGACACACTCAGAGTTCATTCCCCAAACCCCAACCACACACATTTCATGGGTTCTCTAGACCTCACTATGCTCTCAGTCCCCTGGACTTTCCTGCCAAGGTGGACTTTGTCAGAGAAGAATGTAAATCTGACCATTTCATTCTTGCTACGGTCACAGACAGGCTTCCAAGCTGAGGGGCAGCTGTTAAATAGGGAAGTCTGATTGCTACAGACTAAATTATGTCCCTCAAATTTCATGTTGAAGCCCTAACCCCCAATGTGATGGTATCTGGAGATGGGGCGTTTGGGAGGTAATTAGAATAAGATGAGGCCATGGGAGTCAGGCCTTCACGATGGGATTGGTGTCCGTATGAAATGAGACCAAGGAACTCTGTCAGTCTGTCTCTCTCCATGTGAAGACACAGTGAGGAGGAAGCTATCTGCAAGCCAGGAAGAGGGCTCTTACCGAAACCTGAACATGATGCTCACTGATCTCAGATCAGATGAGAAAAGCAGACGCAACGCTGTATGTACAGTGCAATTTCTGTCTTATAAGTAATGTGCGAATATGCATATGAATAAAGGTTAGAAATAAATCATGTTAACCATAATTTTCAGTGGATAGTACTCCATTTATGTACTTTATATTTTTCCAGACTTTCCAAATTTTTTAGAGTAACAATAATGATACTCATATTTATTGAGTTCTTGCCATGTGCCAGGCCATGTGCTAAGTGTTTTATCTGCTTTGTCTCATTTAACACCTTGCTCACGAAGGAGGTGCTATTACTTTACCGAAGAGGAAACTGGGGCTTAGAGAGATTAACTTAGAGATTCTAGTTTAGACAGGAAGCAAATAAGTGAAAACAAACTGCAGCCGCAAATACTTAGAAAGTGTGGATAAAATGTAATCCAATGTTTTTACTCATGGCTGAATAGTAAGAGAAAAGGGAGAGTCTCCAAACATCACACATGAAGAGTAGCAGGTGCAAGAGCTGCTGCAGCCACTAAAGGGAAATGCACCTGAAAAGAGCGAGGGCTTTGGATTTTAACAACACGCGTGCACCGACAGGAGACAAGGCCTTGGCCCAGAAGAGGAGGGTTGTAATGAAGCCCACTGTGTGCAGGCCAGGAACCCCAAAGGACCGCAGCTCAGTAAGAAGCCCCAAGGTGAGGGTTGAGGAGAGGGGACTACAGAGCCTCAAACCAAAAACTAGAAACTACACGCCACCACAGAACTCCCACGCTGTACCTGTCACTTGCATAACGTCTGAATTTACCAGGTGGGGACTGCCATGCCAAGGAACCTGTGTAAAATCCCAGGCTTCTGATATTCCTGGGGCAAAAGGCAGATGCAAACACAAAACCACTCTCCTAGGATACTCTTCATTCTTTTTACGTGAAACTCTTTCAGGGAAAACAAAACTCTGAAGATAACTCGCCATCTAAAATTATAAAACATACTCGAAACAATCCTGCAGAGTCAGCAGAGGAGACAAAATGACTGCAGACTAGCACAACCAACACCTGAAGTAAGAGAATAACAATTTGGACTACTAGGAAGTAAGGTTGATGAAAACCAAATATATATAAAGTAGGAGTCAGAACCCTAAAAAGATGATGCTATGAAAAATAAAAAGAACCAAATGCAGCTCCTAGAAATGAAAAACATTAGCCTTGAAATAAATGGAACAAATGGTTAAAAAGCAGAATAAGCCAGCATAAGCGAGAATCAGTAAACTGAAATAGTGCTGTGTAGAAATTACACAGCATGCATCACAGAGAGATAAACAAAATATGAAAGAGAAGCTGAGATGCTGGGGACAGGATGAGAAGTCCCAACATGCATCTAGTCAGCCTAAAGGACTGGAGAGAATGGAGCCAATATTCAAAGTGAGAAAAACCAAGAGTTTTCCAGAAATGATCAAAGACCCATATCCTCATATTCAGAAAACCTAAATTTTGAACAGATAAATAAAAATAATTCTACACTAGAACATGCAAGGTAAAATAGTACATAATAAAAACAAAGAGTTTATCTTAAGATAAACCAGGGGGAAAGACAGATTTCCCGAAAAAGGAACGGGAACCAGAAAGACTGAGGATTTCAACAGCGACATCAGACACCAGAAGAACACGATGACATCTCCGAAGTTCTGAGGGAAACTTCCTCTGTACCTAGAATTATACAGTCAAACTATCATAAAGGGATAAGGGGAAAAGACAGGTATTTCCAGGCAAAGCTCAAGCAAGTTTGCTATTCTTTAGACCCACTAAAGAATGTTTCAAGAAGATAGCAATTAAATTGAGAAGGAAGACGTGGATATAAGAAACAGTGGTGAACAAGCAAATTGGTAAACAAGGAAAACTTGTAAGCATTACTGTAAAATAAGATAGCACCAGTAATGACTAGTGTTGAGTGGGTTTAAAACAAGTTGATGCTAAAACACTACATGATAACAACATATAAGTTAAGAAGAGGGTAATTACAGGAGTTCCCTGGATCGTTTGGGAGAAATAAAAACATTAATTTTAGACTTTAATCATGCATGATTTTTTAAAAAAAATTAAAGATAACCAATAAAAACTAGAAGGAGATTCTAGGGCTTCCAAACCAGTGGAAAAAGGGAAAAGAAACTTTAATCAATCTAATAAAAGACAATAAAAGGAGAAAAAATAAAAATAAAAGAGCAAGGAAGGTAGAAGCACAAAGTACGCGTTAAAAAAAATCCAAATATACTAGCAATCACAATTAATATAAACAAACTATACTGATTAGGTAGATTAAAACAAAGTCTAGCTACACACTCCTCATAAGATATACACCAAAACATAAGGACAGAAACACTGAGGTAAAGCTACAGAAGCATGTATCCAGATGTCGCAGAGGCTTCCAGTTGCTTACGTAATATCCATCCTTCCCTTGTTTCATAGTAATGGTGCCCTGACATTATTCAGATGTACACAGCTGAAGACTGCATTCCCTAGTTTCCTTTGCAGTTAGGTGTGACCATATTACTAATTTCTGGACCAGTGAGTTGTAAGAGGAATTTAGTGGGTGGTACTTGTGTGATGACTCCTTAGAAGGTAGGCAGAGAACTGAGGAAAGCTCTTCCCTTGCTTTTTCTTTCTTATTACCTTAAATGCAGAAGTGAGGGCTGGAGCTGTTGCAGCCTTCCTGGACTATAAGGTGATCTTGAGGAGGGCATCTCTGCACTAAGAATTAGAGCAAAATAACAGGAGACCTGGTCTTTGGTGACCACCAAGCCACCTCACCAGCCCTCAACTGCCCATCCCTGGACTTGTATGCAAGACAGAAATAAATTTCAAATGTGTTTAAGCCCCTGTGGCTGGGTCTCTGTTATTGCTACCCTACCTAATTAAAATGAAAATGAAGCTCGTTGTACCATCTGGTGAGTGATGTTAATAATATGGCTGTGGTTGTGTGTGTGTGTGCGTGTGTGCATGTACATGGGGTGGGGGCCAGACGGTGTATAGGAAACCTCTGTACCTTCCTCTCAATATTATTATAAACCTAAAACTGCTCCAAAAATAAAAAATAAAGTCCTTAAAAAATGAATCTAGTTGTATTTGTTAGAATTAAGTTTGGCAACAAGTGACATGTAAGCCAATAATGGTGGCTTATGCAAGATAGAAGCTTGTTAGTCACATAAACTAAGTCCAAGATATAAACAGTCAACTGCAGGTATACTGCTCTGAAATCACCAGGGATTCAGGTTCTTTGTAACGTGTTGCTTTACCATCCTCAACATGCGGCTTTTACCTTCTGGCCCAGGATGGTTGCTCAGATTCTAGCCATCACATCACATTCCAATCAGCAGGAAGGAGGTCGCAAAGATCTTTCTTTAAAGACACTAAACATGTTGTAGATATTCCATTGGCCAGAACTTTAAGGCCATGCCTAATTCAGAGGGACTATAGTTGTTATTCTCTGTGGCAAAAGTTATGAATTATATTACAAAAGAATAAAGGAATAATATGGAGGGACAACTGGGAAACAAATTAATATCAGATAATATAGGCTTTAATTCAATAAGCATTTTAGGTAAAAAGAAAGTCACCACAAGGGACATAATTCTGTAAATTATATGCACCAATGACAATGACATAGTATAAACATACATAAAACTCTAGCTTCAGTAATCAAGACAGTATGGTATTGGAAGGATAGACACATAGATCAATGGGACAGAAGACCTAGAAATGGACCCACACAGATATGTGCAACTGACTTTTGACAAAGTTGCAAAATCAACTAAATGGAGGGAAAACAGCTTTCTCAACAAACAGTGCCGGAGCAATTGCACATCCATAGGCAAAGAAATGAACATTAACCTAAACCTCACACCTTATACAACAATGAACTCAATATGTATCCTGGACTTAAATGTAAAACATAAAACTGTAAGACTTTCAGATGACAACAACAAACCTCAAAAAACAAAAACAGAAAATTTTTGTGATCTTGGAGTAGGCAAAGAGTTCTTAGACTTAACACCAAAAGTCATAAAAGGAGACATTGATAGAATAGACCTCATCAAAATTAAAACTTTTGCTCTGCAAAAGCTCATGTGAAGAGAATGAAAAGACAAGTTATAGAATGAGAATATTCACAAACCACATTTTTGACAAAAGGCTAGTGTCTAGAACATATAAAAAAGTAGCAAAACAAACAATCCATTAGAAAATGGGCAAAAGCCATGAAGAGACATTTTACTGAATATACAGATGGCAACTAAACACATAAAAAGATGTGCAACTTCATTAGCCATTTGAAAATGCAAATTAAAAGTACAATGACATATCACTACATGCATATCAGAATGGCTAAAATAAGAAACAATGACAACATGAAATGTCTGAGGATGCAGAGAAACTTGATCACTCATGCATTGCTGGTGGAAACATAAAATGGCTCAACCACTTTAAAAAATGGTGTGGCGGTTTAAGAAATTGACAAGCAACTACCATGTGACCCAGCAACTGCGCTCCTGGGCATTTATCCCAGAGAAATGAAAACTTATGCTTACACAAAAATCTTTACACGAATGCTCACAGCAGCTTTATTCTTAATAGCTCCAAACTGGAATCAATCCGATTTTCCCACAGATGAATATTTGAACTGTAGTACATCTATATCACAGACTACTACTTGGCAATAAAAAGAATACACGCGACTTGAATGAATCTCCGAGGAATTATGCTGAATGGGTGGGAGAAAGCCAGTTCCAAAAAGGTTACATATATATGAGTCTATTTCTATGACCAAATTTTAGAAATTGAGAACAGATTGGGGACTGCCAGGGGTTTGGGGTACGGGAGAGAGTAGGAGGGAGGTGGGTGTGTATGAAAAAGCAACAGGAGGGATTCCTGTGGTGTTTGAACTGTTCAGTGTTTTGCTGTAGTGGTGGATATATGAACATAGGTGATAAAACTGTACAGAACAAAACCCCTAGACTGCAGCAGTATCAATGTCCTGGTTTCCATATTATAGTTTTACAAAATGTTACCATTGGAGAAAATTGAGCAAAACGTATGGGGATCACTTTGTATTATTTCTTATAGCTGAATGTGAATCTATAATTATCTAAAAAATTTCCATTAAAAATAAACATATGTAAATCTAACAATAAAATTATGAATCCACTGAAAATCCACAATCATAAGGGGAAATTTTAACACATTTCTTATGGCAATTGATGGATCAGGGAGACAAAAAATACGTAGATTTAAATACAATTAATAAGCTTGACTTAATGGACACGTATAGATTCCTATATACTACTATGTATTAGGCCACAATTCAATTTTCAACAAATACCAAAGAATTGATATGTATGTGGACCACAATTTCTTCTGCAATTACATTGAGAAAAAAATGTGATAACCCAAACCATTCATACCTTTGGGAATTAAAAAATTCTAAGTAACTCATAATCAAATAAGAAATCATAATGAAATTAGAAAATATGTAAAATAAAATGAAATTACTGTAAAATATATATTGAGGGATGCAGCTAAAAACATCTTTAAAAAGAAATTTATAGCATTCAAAATGAATAAATAAAACTTATTCAGGAAAAACAAGGTAGAACACAAATGAGCTAAATACCTAACTCAGGAAATAAGCAAAAGTACAGAGAAAGTAGATATCAGAAAACCAGAGAAATTAATAGAAAGTAGGGAAATAGAACCATCAACGTAACCAAAAGCTGGTTCTCTGAAAATAAAAAAAAGACTAATGTCTAGTGATTAAAATGAAGGGAAAAAATGAAGGATGATAATTACTGAGAATTTAAAAATCCGAACTAAAAACAGATATAGCCATAATTAAAAATATTATCAGCAAATAGCAGGAACAATATTTAGAAAGATATAAATGATCAAAACTTACTTGGAAGACATTTGGTTCAAGCCAAGAAAGTAACAGGGACTGAATTTATCTTCCAATGTGAAATAACTTAAAAAACTCAAACGTAAGATAGGAAATAATGGCTCTCAAAGCACTGGACATCAATCAAGGAAGAACTGTAATCCTCGAGAGGTGGGACACATATGAAATGAGCCCAATGGTTATCCAAGTTTCCTTCCTGGACAGTGCAGTGAGGGGGAACTCGGGCAGAGCCCAGTGATCTCCATGAGTTGAGGAAGTGGAACTGGGAACCCAAGAAGCCAAGGCACTTAGAGTTCACAGAGCAGAGGACCAGAGAGAGCTGCAGACAGAATGCCAGGGATCTGCAGAACACCCTACCCGCCCACCTTGAGTATTTTCAGTCAAATAGTGATTTGCATATGCATGTGAGGAAACTACTTGAGACTGGGGAGAGAATCACTCCAAAAGTGTCTGAAGCTCATATAGAGTCAGGAATAGTGCCTGTTTCTAACACCTAGAGTAGAAAACCTCATAATTTATGGGGCACCTGTTGGAGAGCTAAGAAGGATCTCATTATAGTAATGGCAGGGGTGGGGGTGGTAGCTAGATGAAACTCAGGTTTTGTCCTACCAAATCCACAAGGATGAAATGGTATTTAAGTAACTTGACTGCCTAGCACCCATTTAAAAATTACCAAAGAAGTGGGAAGCTACAATTCATTATGATGAGATAAATTCATTATGATGAGATAAATCAAAACTGACACAAATTATAGAATTAGTAGTTAAGACTATAGTCCATATGTTCAAGAAACTTAGAGGAATGATTGAAAATATTTGAGACATGGAAGATTCAAATAAAATTTCTAGAGATAAAGACTATAATATCTGAGAAGAAAATACATTTATGGAATTAACAGCAAATCAGATACTGCAGAAGAAAGAAATAATGATATTAAATAAATAAACACTATTCAAAATAAAATACACAGAGGGAAGATACTTTAAGAAAATGAAAGGAGCATCAACAAACTTTGGGACAACTTTAAGGAGCCAAGTATACATGTAGTTGGATTCCTCAGTGGAGATGAGAGAGAAGGGGGAAGCAGAAAAAAATATCTGAATAACGGCTAAAAAAACTTTCAAATCTGATAAAAATAATAAGACCACATATCTGAGAAGTTCAATGAACCTCAAGGCATTTCATAATCAATTTGCTCAAAACCAGCAGTAAGGAGAAAATCTTAAAAGCAGCCAGAGGAAAGAAGACATTATATACAGAGGAGTAAAGATAAAGATGCTGGTAGATTTCCCCAAATTATGCAAGCTATGTTTGGAGAAATCTACTAGCAATAAGTGTTGAAATGAAAAAAAGTGTTGAAATAAAATTTAAAAAGTTTTTTTTTAATCTAGTTGGAAATACCTTTTAAAACTGAAGTGAAATAAGGACTGTCAGACATACAAATGTTGAAAGAATTAATCACAAGCAAAGACCTGCATTAGAAAAATTGTTTAAGTCCTTCAAGCAGAAGGAAAATGACACCAAGTGAAAAACTGAATCTACCCAGAATGATGAATACCAGAAATGATAAATATAAAAATGTTTTATTCTAATTCCTAATCTCTTTAAAATATAGACCATTTAAAAACAAAGACAATAACAATGTGGTGTGGGATTTATAACATATGCGGAGGCAAAAGTTCCTACAATAGCACAAAGGATAAGAAGTGAGAAATAAAATATGCTGTAGTAAAGTTCTCATATCATAAAGTGGCATAAAAGTGTTTGAATATAGACAGTTGTAAGTTAAAGATGCACATTATAAACTCCAGAGCAACTACTAAATAATAACAGAGTGAAGTACAGCTAAGAAGTTGATAGTGGAGGTGAAAACGTAATCTTAAAAACCACTTTGTTAACTAAAAGAAAATCATAAAAGAAACAGGGATGGAGCAAATAGGAAAACAAATAGCAAGATGATCGATATAAGCCCAATCTTGTTGATAATTACATTAAATATTAATAGTTTAGATACTCTTAATTAAAAGGCAGAGATTATCAGATTGGATAAAAGGCTCAATTACACTGTATCTAGAAGAAATTCACTTTATATATGAAGATACAGAGATGAAACATAAAATGATAATAAATGAACTGGAAAAACATACCATACAAACACTAGTCAAAAGAGAGCTAGATTGACTATCTTAATCAGACTAAGTAGACTTCAGAATATTTACCAGGATAAAGAGGGACATTTCATAATGATAAAGGAATCAATTGATAAATAGGATATAGCCATCTTAGAAATGTATGTGCCTAATAAAAAATACATGAAGTAAAAACCAAGAATTAAAAGGAGAAATAGACAAAGCCACAATTATTGTTGGAAACTTCAACATTCATCTCTCAGTAATTAATAGATCCAGTAGACAGAAAATCAGTAAAGATATAAAAGACTTCAACAAAACTACCAATTTGATATAATTGACATTTAAAGAGAAATACACCCAACAACTGGAGAACACACTTTCCTCAATTGTAAATGAAATAGTCACCCAGAAAGAACAAGTTATGGATCATAAAACAAGTCACGACACAGTTTAGACTGAAATAATATAGAGCATGTTCTTTGACCACAATAGAATCAAACTAGAAATGAATTAAAGAATCTTAGAAAATCTCTTCGAAATACCCCAGTGGCTGAAGAAAGAAACTATAAAACGATCTGAATTGAATATAAGTGAAAACAATACTTATCAAAATTTGTGGGATGAATAAAGACTTGAATAGATAGTTCTCCAAAAATGCCCAATAAGCACACGAGGAGATGCTCAACACCATTAGTCATTAGGGAAAGGTGAATCAAAACCACATTGAGCTGTCAGTTCACATACACTAAGATGACTGTTCAAAATTAGACAATAAGTGTTGGGGAGGATGTGGAGAAACTGGAATCCTCATAATTGCTGGTATGAATGCAAAATGGTAAAGCAGTTTGACAGTTTTGTATAAAGTTTAACACACACTTACTGTATGACTTGGCAAGTTCACTCCTAGGTATTTACACAAGAGGAAAGAGAACAGATGTCCCAACAAATACTCACACTCAAATGTTCATAGCAGCTTTATCCATAATAGTGTAAAACTGGAAACTACCCCAATGATCTCCATTAACAGGTGAATGAATAAACAAAACTTAATATGTATGTGTGTGTATATGTATATTAATATGTATATTTATATATATATAAAATGTATGTAAGTATGTATGTATTTGTAGAGTGGAACATTACTCAGACAGAAAAGGAGCACATTACTATCTCACCAGCAATATGAATAAATCTCAAAAGTGTATGCTAAGTGAAAAAAGTTGGGCACAAAAGACTACGCATCACATAATTCCATTTAAATGAAATTCTAGAAAAGGCAAAATTATAGTGACAGAAAGTAGACCAATGGGTGCCAGAGGCAGTGGTAGGTGGAAGGGACCGACTGCAAAGAGGCTTGATTGTGTTGATAGTTACATAATTATATACATTTGTCAAATGAATCGAATTATATACTTAACATTGATGAATCTCATTGTTCTAAATTCTATCTCAATAAATCTAGTAAAAGAAACTGACTCAAGAGAAATAGAAATATCTGAGTAGATCAAAAACTATTAAATAAATTATAATAACTTAAAATCAAACCAGTCCCACATAGTTTATTTGCTTATTTACTCACTTCTTCATTATATATTGAGTTCTTACAGTATACCAGGCACTGTTATACAGACAGTGTGAATAATGCAGCAAACAAAGCAGGCCAAGTCCTTGCCCTCTTGGAGCTTATATTCTGGCTGGGGAGAAAGAATGCACAAATGAAAACTGATGCCAGTGATGGGTCCAACAGGGGAAAAGTGATTATGGGTGCAGAAGGAAGAGGAGATGGTCTGTGGTCAGAGAAAACCACTTCAATGAGTTGACATTTGAACAGAATGGATGTAAGTAAGGGGCAGGTGTGTCCCTGGCACAGGGAACAGTAAATGCAAGGACTCTGAGAAGGGATTATGTTGGGAGTTTTCAAGATACAGTTGGGAAGCCAGTGTGGTTTGAGCAGGGTCAAAGGGGAAAGTAGCAAAGGCTGAGGTCAAAGAAGGTGCCGAGGGACAGTACATAAAAGATCTGGGATCTCATTCTTAATCAAGTGGGAAGCCACTGACTTAGCCAAATATTTTAGCAGAGAAGCAACACCGAATTTTGTTCAAAATAATCTTTCTGGCAGCTCTGTACAGAATAGACCGGAGGTTTGAAAACTTTTTCTGTAAAGGGCCAGATGGTAAGTATTCTAGGCTTGTAAACCATGTGGTCTCTGGAGACTACTCAACTCTGCTGTTACTGAGTGAAAGCAGCCATGGGTAATATAGAAATGCAGAGTATAGCTGTGTTTCAATAAAACTTTATTTACAAAAACAGGCAGTGAGCTGGATTTAATTCTGCCATTGGAAGATCCTCGAAATATTCTATATTCTGAAGGTAGGTAGACCAGTTAGGAGGCCCTGCAATAAAACTGAGCAAGAAGTGATGGTCACCTGGACCAGGGTGTAGTAGGAAGGTGGTGAGATGTGGTCAGATTGGGGTGTATTGTGAAGGTAGAGCCAACAGGATTTGCTGGTGTTTCAGATATAGGGTGTTAAACCGGATTTTTTTTTCTTCGCCTAATTGGAAGAGAAACTACTGAGAAAGGATGAGGTTTGGGGGTAGAAGAGATTATAGATATAAATCAAGAATTTGGACTTAGATTTGTTAAGTTTGGGTTATCTATTAAATTCATTTGGATAGAGGGTCTAGAGCACAAGAAAGAGGCTGGATGAACAGAAATAAATTTCAGAGTATTTGTATAGATCTTTAAAACCATGGGAATGAATGAGATCTAGGAAGAGCTCATAGATAGAGAAAAAAAATGGGTTTGAGGGCAAGTTTTACAACATCTGTTTCCCAGGTCTTCAAAGACAGCTAATCGTATTCTAATATTCCCTGTTCCAGCACACGTAAGGAAATGAGGCTAGTATGCTTTGATACCCAAATAAGAGAAACATATAGGCCAAATTCACTAATGAGTATATAAGTTTAAAAACAAGTCTTAATATATTAACAAAGCAAATTTGGTTTATACTATGATGGAGTGTTTATTTTAGTAATGCAAAGTTGGTTGAGTATTATTCTATTAATATAATTTACCATATTAACAGATTAAAGAAGAAAAGAACCCAAGATTATTTGAATAAGAAGCACTTGATGATCATTCACGATTAAAAAGAAAATCCAATTTAAAAACCAAAAACATGAAACTGCCATTTTTCACGAACAATGATGATTTGCTTAGAACACTCAAGATAAATTATTAGAAATAAGAGAATTTCTGGATCCACAATCAATATGTAAGTCATCAGCAGTCTGCTGTAACTAGCAGTACACGGTTTAAAAATGTGATCTTCAAGAGAGGTTATTTAACTCGCCCAAGGTCACACAGCTTGTAAAGGGTGGGCTGGGATGGAAGCGGGGCTCTCTGCCTGCTGAGGCCAGGCGTTTAGTCATGGGCTGTACCTCCTCACTGGCATGGCTACACTGCTGCAGGACAGCTGTGTCCCGGGTCTGTTCCATGCCCACTCAGGAGGTGAGGCCAGCAGGGTCTCCTGGGCCCTACTCGCAGTGCTCCTAAGCCCGCAGGGAAAGGCTTACCATGGGCAGGGCGGAGGCCTGCAGCGAGGCGATGGTGATGGGCTTCGTCCTCTTGTCCTCCTGGTTTGCGGGGGGCAGGATCTCCACGAGGTTCATCTCCTCTTTGGCTTTCTCCCCCAAGCAAATCTGAGAGGGCAGACAACAGGCAGGGCGCCGCATCACCCGAGGGCAGAGGAGGCACCCCTGTTGCCCCCGTTGGGACCAGAGCTCCCCCCTGCCCCTCTGGAGCGGTCCCTCCTCCCCGCCATGCGGGGACACCCACCGTACTGAGCAACACTTTGCAGTCCTGCTTCCCTTCCTTCTGCGGTTTGAAGGTCCAGGTCCGCTTCTCCTGGTTCAGCTCACAGCCTGGAAGGGCGGGCGGGCTCAGGGGAGATGTCCCTTCCTCCAGGTAGTCCTCGGCCCGGTGGACGCGCCCCCAGCACCCCGGTGCTCACTCACCCCAGAGCGTGGCTGTCGCGGCCTTGGCGGTGCTGCTGGTGCGGCTGCGGTTCATGGTGCCGCGGGAGCCGACCGCGCGCTGCGGAGGGGCCGGGTGAGGCGAGGCCGGACACGGCGGCCCAGAGCCGGGCCGGGCCCCGGGCAGGGGTCTTGGGGAGACACCAGGGAGGCCCGGCCGCCCGCTGCCCGCTGCCCGCCCCGCACCCGGGGGAAGCGCGCGGCGGTGCCCGTCCGGGTTCCGCTCACCCCGGGTCCCAGCCCTCGGTCCCCGCCGCGCTCACCGTGGCTGCTTGGCGGGCGCGCGTCGCGTCCCGGGCGGATCCTGGGAGCGCTCCCTCTGGGCTCTCACGCCGGCCCCACCCGGCCTCGCCGCGGCCGCCCACCACAGCTGTTATGAGGCCTGCGCAGGGCACGGGTGGTGTCTAATCAGCCCTAATGGAGAGGCCCTTCTCTCCCGCCCGGTTCCACCTTCCTTTCCGCTGCGCCTCAGAAGCACCTGGGGGGCCTGTTAAGACGCACGTGCCACAGGCCCACTGCCAGTTTCCCACCCAGCAGGTCTGGGAGGTGCCAAGAGCATTTGCATTTCTAACCGTTCCCAGCTGAAGTGGGTGCTGCGGGTCGGGGACCGCACTGTGACCCGGCATTTAGCGGGATCAACGGCCACAGGCGTTGCCGCCAGGATGAAGCAGCAACAGTCGCGCTACTCTGTGCCCACATCTTTGTTCTTGTCCTTTCCCTCCCCCTGAGTGTGGGCCCCCAGGACTGTGGTCCCCAGAGACCTGTTTCCAGAAGGATGATGTGTCCCATGGCTGGGAAGGGGCGGGCATGAGGAAGGTGATCCAAGAGGCAGCTGTCATGTCAGTAACTGGTGAGGAATCCACAGTGAGTTTACTAGTCCCAGTCATTTAACTAACAGCAGTTCACAGGGCACAGCGATGCTCTTACATGTTTGTTTGGGTGAAGGTAGTAGGAGGAGGATTTTCAGCTGACCCCCGCCCGCCCACTTCCAATTCTTGAGGCACCTCTGTTTGGGAGTCAGAAATAACCAGGGATCTCTACCATTGCATTCTCATTCTTCCCTCCTATCCCAGAAACTTCTCACCTCCAAATAAGGCTCACTGAGTTTCCACGAGGGCGCCAAGGCGATTCAGTAGGGAAAGGAATCTTTTCCAAAAATGGCGTTGCAGAACAGAACTGGGTACATCTGTCTCTGGAACCCTGACTGCAGCTTCTGCTGTGCAGGAATTAACTTTTTTGTCTTTTTAAAAATATCAATTTTATTGAAAAATAATTTATATACAAAAATGCATTTATTTAAAATGTATCATTTGATGAATTTTAACAAATGTATACACCTGTGTAGCCATCACCACGGTCAAGTTTTAACTTCCATCACTCTCCCAAATTTTCTTGTTTCCCTTTGCTGTCAGTCTCCTCCCCTTAAGGCCTAAGTGACAATAGGCAAATACCTGCCTGCTTTCTGACACTATAGATTATTGATTATTCTAGAATTTTACATTATAAGTAGAACCAAACAAGGTCTTTTTGTCTACCCTCTTTTGTTGTACAAAATGTGTTTGGGATTTATTTATCCAATTCGTTGCTTGTATCACTAGTTTGTTTCTGTTTATTGTTGACTAGTATTTCAGGATTTGTATATCCACTCACCTGCTGGTTAGTTGTCAACTTGTATCAACTTGACTAGCCTCTTGTACCCAGTTATTCAAACACTAATGTAGGTGTGGCTGTGAAGATATTTTGTAGATGTGGTTAACATCTACAAACAATTCCCTTTATGTAAGATTACCACCATCAATAATGCGGGTGGGCTCCATCCAATCAGTTCAAAAGCCTTAAGAGCAGACTGAGACTTCCCTGAAGAAGTCCTGTCTCTGAACTACAGCTTCAGCTCCTGCCATAAAGCTTCCATTTTGCTCTTCCTGACAACCTGCCCTACGGATTTCAGACTTGCCTAGCCAGTCCCAATAATTGCATAAGCCAATTCCTCGTAATACATACCTGACTGATTTACCTGTTGATGGACGTTTGGATAGTTTCCAGTTTTAGACTACTATAAATACGAATGCTATGAACATTTGAGAGCAAGTATTTGCATGAACATATATTGTAGTTTTACTTGGATAAATATCTAGGAGTGGAATTTCTAGATCATTCAGCAAGTGTATATTAAACTTTATGTGAAATTATGAAACTATTTTCCAAATTCCTATGTATTTTCCATCTCTACCAGCAATGTATGAGAGTTCTCATTGCTCTACATCTTCATCAACACTTGGGAGTTGTCAATCTTCCTAATTTTAGCTGTTATGGTGGATGTATATGATGACATCTCTTGTGGTTTTTATTTGTATTGATGACAAGTTATGTGGAGCATCTTTTCAAGTGTGTTTGCCATTTGTGTATCTTCTTTTGCAAAATACCTGTTCAAACAGTTTGCCCATTTTTAAATTGGGTCATTTTGGGTTATTCTTTTTATTGAGTTGTAAGGACTCTTTATATATCTTGGATACCTGTTTTGTGTCCAATATATGTATTCCAAAGACTTTTCACTCCTGCTATAGCTTATTTTTTCATTTTTTAAAAATGGAATCTTTTGAAGGACAGAAATTTAAATTTTTGATAAAGTCCAACAATTTTTTCCTTTATGGCTCATGCTTTTAATGTTTTAAGAACTTTTTGCTTAACGTAAGGTGGTGAAAGTTTTGAGCCAAGTTTTCTTCTAGTAGTCTTGTAATTTCAACTAATACTTTTATATCAGTAATCCATTTGAAGTTAATTTTTGTGATGGCGTTAATTAAGAGTCTGGGTTAATACCCACATCCCCAAGTGGATAAACAGTTTCTCTAGCACCATTTTTGGAAAAAGACTATCCTTTTTCTATTGAATAACCAATCTCGGCACTTTTGTAAAAAATCAATTATCAATTAACTATATATGTCAGTCTATTTCTGGACTTTATGCTATCCCATTGATCTATCTGTTTTACCCTAGTGTCAATCCCATGCTGTCTTGATTATTATAGCATTGTAGTAAATCTTGAAATCAGGTAGTTGAGTCCTCCAACTCTGTTCTTTAAAAAAATGTTTTGCTATTCCAGAATCTTTACATTTTAATATAAATTTTAGAGTCGGCTTTTCAGTTTTACAAAAAAGCTTTTTGGGATTTTTATTGAAATTTTGTTGAATACATAGTTCAATTTGGGGAGAACCGACATCACAATTTTAAGTCATTCGACCCAAGAACATGCTATAATCTCTCCATTTATTTAGATCTTCTTTATTTTCCCCAGCAATGTTTTATAGATTTTAGTGTACATATCTTGTTAAATTTATTCCTGTGTATTTCATGTTTTTGGATGCTATAGCAAATAATATGTTTTAAAATTTCATTTTCTAATAGTTTATTTTTATTATCTAGAAATAGTTTTGTATATTGGCCTTCAATTCTGATTTTGCTAAATTCAATTAGTTCCAGTAGCTTTTTTTTTTTTTTGCATCCCAAATCATGATCTCTGGGAATAAAGACAGTTTTATTTCTTCCTTTTCAATCTGTGTCTTGTTTTTCTTTTTTTGTGCCTGTTTGCTCTGGTAAGGACCTCGGGCACAATGCTGAATAGAAGCAGTTAAGAGTGGGCATCCTTTCTTTGTTCTTGATCTAAGGGGAAACATTCAGTCTTTCACCCTTAAATATGCTTTTGGTAGCCTTTTCTAGATGTGTTTTAATAGGTTAAGAATATTTCTTTCTATTCCTAGTTTGCTGAGAATTTTTATCATAAATGGGTATTGGATATTGTCATGTGCTATATCTTGAGAGGACTAGCTTTTTCTCTTTTATGTGTTGAATTGCATTTGTTGATTTTTCAAATGTTAAACCAAATTTGCATTCCTAGGATCAATCCCACTTAGTCATGATAGTCTGATTTGCCTGTATTTTGTTAAGGATTTTTGCATTTATGTTCACGAACAATATTAAGTTTTCTTTTCTTTCTTTTAACATATTTGCTTATCGGGGTTTTGGTATCAGGAAAATGCTTGTTTCATAAGATGACTGGGAGGTGTTCCCTCTTCTATTTTCTGAATTTTGGGTGAGATTTCAGGTGCTCTGCCTGCAAGAGCAGGGGCATTTCCTTGGAGTAGAGTGCTCTGCCCTCATCTCCATTCTGTTCTGTGATTCCTCTGCCTTGACTAGGTTGCTGCTCTAGTCTGGAACCTGGGAATCATTCCAGAATCCTCTTCCCTTTACTCTCCACATGCAATTAGTCACAAAGTCCTGTTGATTCCAACCCTATCCCCCGATATTTCCCAACTCTCCCCCTCCCTACAGGTACAAATGCTTATTACTCAGTAGCTGGAAGATTAACAAAGATTCGTCACTAGACTGCTTTGCAAAATGGCCTTTGGTGGAAACTTAACAGCTTTTAGGTTCAAATCCCAACCTCTTGTGTCCCACTCCTCAGCCAGACACGTGAAAAGCACTTCCTCCAGGCATGTTTTGTTTTGTTTTGTTTTGTTTTTGGTCTCCTAGAGAGATACAAGAGGTTTCATGCTTCAGTGTTTTTGCACTGCCAGTGTTCTCTCCTGCCTACTTTGGAATGGCTCCGTTCTGCTAGGACTCCGCTTGGGGGCTTCTCCGTCGTTCTCCCAGAGCACACTGAACCGCGCATCGATGATCCTTTTCAGCTTGTTCAATGGGTTCTTCGCAGCCAGGGACAGTGCCTCTATAACCACCTGTGAGGCCACGGTGCGTGTGAACTCGAACCTCTACTGGGCACACGGCTCGGTGGGGGTCCGACGGCCACGGGACCCCAACGCGGGCATTCCCCAAGAAGGGCGCTCCGGCAGCCACATAGCAGCCAAACCCTTTTCGCAGGTGCAATACCACCTACCGCTCGGCGCAGGGAGTCAGGACTGCGCCTGCGCAAGGCAGCGGAGGCGGGGCACGCGACGCGCCTGGGGCAGGGCCCGTGTCCACAGACGCCGTGGGGACCGCAGGAAGACGCGGAACTATTTCCGGGGCGCCACGGCTTGTCGGAAAGTCGTGCTGGGACGCGGTGGTCTCCTTCCCTCCTTCCTGCGTGGGGTCGAAGGGCCGGGGTCGGAGGCTTCCTTTCTTTTCCTTTAGGTAGAGGGCTATGGCCACGTTGTGAATTTAACTTGCCCAAACCAGGCCGCTGGGGCTCTCTCTGCAGGTGCTTCATCCAAATTAGGTCCAACCATTCTTCACCTTCCAGCAACCATCTTCGGCACACTCTACCCACGTCCCAGATGCACATCCTTTTCGTTCATTATCTTCTTCGTCAGGTCCCAGCTTGTACAGAGTACATTTTGGTTGCTGAAACGGGAGGAGAGTGGAGTAAGGACTGCCTCAAATAGAGTAGGCAGGAAGACCGAGGGACAGGTCAGTAGCAGGTAGACTTCAGAGGGAGTTGGGCTCCACCCTGGGTCTTGAAAAGGGTAAGTGGGCAAAAGGCATTGAAGTCTAGAACGAGAAGAGATGGTTTTGCAGATTGGGAAAAGGCATGAGGAAGGATGTGGAGGCAGAGATGGCAGTGGCACCTGTCTAGTTGAATGCATTTGTAGCTTGGTTGGTAGTTTGACTAGTGTCCCAGACTGCAAGCTGTTAAAGGCTGGGGAATTGGTTTTCTGATAAACAGAAATAATGTCCTGCTATATTTCTAAATAGAGGATGCTTTATCTTTATTGCACAGTATAATCATTCAGTCTTTAAGAGCAGAGGGGCATGGCTTGGGTTTTCTGACTTTGAGATTATACTGCTTTTAAATTTGCCTATGCTTTTACTATCAGACTCTACAGGGCCTCTCTGAGCTTTTACATAAGGCCAGATCTGTTGTCCAGTTAATCAGTTCTTATTCTGAGTTTAGGTGTCCTCCAGACTTGCTTGAATCCAGACGTTTTGTTGTCCATTAGCTAGCAGGGATTGAGATTTCTCACTTGTCACTATTTCATTGCAACTTAAAAATGGATGGTTTGGGCCATATAGGTGATATGCTTAAAGTCTACTGTTTGTTTTCATGGTTATCAAACAGAATTTAAAATATAATTGTATATGGTGCTTGTTAAGTACTGTTCACTCTGTTTTGGTGTAAGATAATACTGGCGAGGGATCTTAACACAGTAGCAGTGAATCTTTTGAATGATGTTGGTTTCTGCTTTTATTTTGTTACTTATTGTCAAAAAACATATGATCTGGAGTGAATGCCAGGTATTTGATGAATGAACAGACAGCAGCAGTCAACCTGTCCTGAAAACCATAAGGGTTTTCTGAGGAAGGGGGAGAATATTGCAAGCTTGATTTTGTCTTCCATTCTGATCGTCTGTCTGTCTGGCCGTTGATTTCTTTAGTTGACCCACTGGTTATGAAATACACCAAAGTGGCTGACCAGTGAATTCCAGGGTATCTAAGCAGCCCAAGCTGGATGTAAAAAGCTCAAAAATAAGCTACAGAGGCAAGAATCCCCTTAGATATTATTTAGCATCTAACTGGCAGTTGTATTATGGTTGGTGAATACATTTTTATCCTTTTAAACAGTGACAAAAATTTACATTTTTCAAGGCCATTATCAGATTTATGATTTTAGCTGGTTTGCTTATCTTTGCTTTAATTTTTTGCTTTGCCATTTGGGCACTCTTAGATGGCAACATAGGTTTAAAGATCTAACCAAAAATATTGGGGTGGGGGGAGGATTAGCTGGTGGCAAATTAGAGAGGTGTTTTGGAATTCTTGATTCAATCTATGTTCCCAGTAACCACAAATTATTTTGCAAGGTGGTCTGTTTCTGCACTTGGTTGACATTTCATACAGTTAGAACACTTTTCTACTTGGGGAGAAAAAACCCAAGTTCTTAAGAAGAAGCTCATGTTTGCAGAATATAAAACTATTATTTTTTAGGAAGTTGTCACTCGTCATATCTGACCATGGACTAACTCTCCTTTTCCTGTCTCATTTACTTTAGTGGGAGTAGATAAGCCTTATTCCAGGGGTTTCTAACTCCTGTTAGGAGCTGGGGCCACACAGCAGGTGAGCAGTGGGTGAGAGCGAAGCTTCATCTATATTTGCAGCCGCTCCCCAGCGCTAGAATCACCACCTTAGATCATCAGGCATTACATCTTCATAGGTGCACCAGTCCCTGGTGCCAAAAAGGTTGGGGACCACTGCCTATTTGTGTAGAGCCAACAAAACACATACATACATACTATAATAATCTGTAGTAAAGATTTTAGGTGTTTTGTCATTAAAAGGTACAATTTGTGCCAGGGAGCACTGTCTAAAGGACTTGACGAGGTGACCATGGTGCCCAGGATAGCCTAGAAACTAATAAATTCCTGTTTTAATAGAATAAAACCACATAATTTCTTGGATAAACTAGCTTAAAAATAACTGGCTTTCACATTAAGTTGAATCATGTGAACCTGATCTCTGACCAGAAAAAAAAGGCTACTTTGTGGGGTGCCCCCATTTGTCAAGGAAGAAATGGCTTCACTGTTTAAAAAATTTGTTGTGGGAGATTTTAACAAGGCACTTTGTCAAGACTGGGCTGCGCTTAGGAGACCACCACCTCCTGCTTCTAAAGTAGTTTTTGTGGAAAGGAAGGG
This sequence comes from Macroglossus sobrinus, assembly GCA_004027375.1. Taxonomy (NCBI): domain Eukaryota; kingdom Metazoa; phylum Chordata; class Mammalia; order Chiroptera; family Pteropodidae; genus Macroglossus; species Macroglossus sobrinus. The sequence goes on from PVKZ01000295.1 coordinate 814,819, forward strand.
CAGGCTCTAGTTTGCTGGTCAGTCAGCATGTCAGGATAGTTGGGGAAATGGGGTGGTCTTCACATACCTCTGAGTGTGATGGGTAGTGTGGCTGGAGTGTTTTGTATATTAATGAAGCCTGACCATTTTATATTTGTTAGGCTTAGAGAAAGACTTGGCTAAGCTGGAATCACTCCCATGTGCCCTCCAGCCATTAGGATACAATTTTTCCCCTTTGAAAGAATTTAGGACCCAGAAGACAGAGAGCAAAGGTACCAGGACATCTAGTCAAGGTGGACAAGATCTGCCCTCTACAACCTGTTATTCATTGTATCACGGTACAGTTCCTCTCTGTATCCTAATACTTTTCAGTGTTTCCAGCAATTATGTTCCCTCATACCTAGGTACTATGTAGTATGCGGATGAGAAGTCTGTTAACTGTAGCATTCTTCATTTGATAATTATGGCCCATGAAGTCTGCAAAGTATTTTAGGAGCTAGCATTTTACCCTTGAATGTGTCAGGGTCTAATCCACCTTAGAGGAGCAGATGTCAGAACATTAACAACACTGGGCTTTGTGACATTAATACTTCTCTGCTGGCTGCTGTGTTATCACCTGGAAGCTAGTAAAGAGGTAGAGTGGCTTCACTTTTGTAGCTGTGGACAGCAGCATATATGTATAAATATACACAGTTTCCTTACATATACAACCCCTCACATCAGTATTGATGCACCAGACTCTGTAAACATTTTTCAGTCACTTTTTGTTTTTAAAACTTAAGTCAATATAAAGTTTGTTTCGATTATAAAAAATGTACATAAAATCTTTACTGCAGATTATTAAAGACTGCGTGTATGTGTATTAACTAACCAATCATACTTTAAAAAAAAACTGAGTCAGACTGAGTCCAATGAGAAACAAGATAATTTTGCAAGGTTGAGGGGTCCCTGTCATCCACTGGCTTTTAAGAATGCATGTTTCAAATATCTTCATGTGTTCTGAATAAGACATGTCCTTGCAGACACACTAGACTTGATTGCTGAAACCGGGTCAGTAGAAACCATTGAAGTTTATTGGCGGTCACAATGCTTACACTGTATGCAGCAAACACCCTTACAAGTCTATCCGCAACCTGATCACGCAAGAAAGGATTCACCACCACACAGTCGCCAGAGAAGGAAGAAAAAATTAACAGGCTTGTTTCTGGGGGTAGAGGAGAGAAATAAAAATAAAACCTAATTGATGAGTGTCCCATGGGCAAGAGCTGAACTAGAGATGCGTACAACTAGCAGCAACAATTGTGGGAAAAGTACAAGGCAAATAGCTTTCTCCATTAATTTTCCTCTTTAGGTTATTTTTTTAAATATTCAAAACATTTATTATGGTTTTCATTTTATAAAAATGTATATTTTTAAGGGGATGGGAGAATGTTAAATACTTCATGCTAGGCAGACCTTGTTATTAAGAACTCCTCCGCTGTAGTAACTTCCTCCAGTTCATACATTCATGAGTGCAGGGTACATATATAAATATCCACACGCACACATCCACACGCACTGCCTCAAGGGCTGGGGAAGACTAAAAGTTATTGGCCACACGCAGCTGGGCCTCTGCTGGACTCATCCAAATCACTCCACAGGAGAGCAACTGGCTCAATTCCTTCTCTCGTCTCTACCATTACAGAGACCAAGAACCCTAAGTCATAGAGTTATATCCGACCTAAAAGCAAGAGGCATCTGTCTGAGGATGAGGGTGAGCAAAGTGGGAAAAAGGATGAAGCTAAGAACACCAAATAAACACTTTTAGCTGGAGTTGTCTGTCACCGTAAGAGGTCAAGGGACCTTGGGCAGCTTCTATGGTTGAAGGGGAAGGATGGTGCTCCGCATGGCTTAGAGTTCCTAATAACAAGGGTAATACAGTAACAGGAAGTGATAATTTTTGGGGCAAGGAAAGGGCAATAAGAAAAAATATACATTTGGAATTTTTACTTTTTTTTTGCCTCCCTACACTGTGTCACTAAATATATCTCTGCACGTTCACACATCCTCGTCCAGTAAAGCTTCAGGCCACCAGAATACACATTTTTTCTCACTTGCATACACAACCCCTCACATCAGCATTGGTGCACTAGACTCTGTAAAAATTTTTCAGTCACACTTTGTTTTTAAACTTGAGTCAATATAAACCTTGTTCAAAATGTTATGAAAAAATGTACATGTTTATACAAGGCAGGTTGTGGCAGGACACTGGGGGTTCTCCCACTTTGGGTGGCCCCAGGAGAGGGGGCTGGAGTCTCACATATTTGTGTGTCTATCTCCTCCCACCACCCTTCCCACCCCATCCCACAAGAACCAGCAGCGCCCTGCCCCCTAGTGAGTGCACTCACACCCCTATTCCCTGGGGAAACAGCTAGTTGACTTTTGCCATTTTCTCTACACCCCTGGAGAAGGGCGCCAGGATCAGTCAGGCCCTCTCCCTTGTAATTGTTCGCCCCTCTGGGCCAGACCAAAGGGACGCTGCTCTGTACAGGTAGATTCCAAGGAGGTGTCAGCTCATCATGTCATTGCTATTCACGCCATAAGTGGAGTTCTTCATCGAGTCGTTGACTTCTCGACGGAATGCTGACAGGTTCTGGGTGAACCTAAGAGAAGATGCATGTAGGTTGGGAGAGTTTGTTGGAGGGAAAGGTCTTTGTCTAAAACGTTTTTAGCAGACAAGTGGCTACTGAGAGACGGACTGTATGAACTGATGGGTTCCAGTTACAAGGTAAGACTTTAAGGGATAGTTTGGCTAATTTTGTGCCCCTCTCTACTTGATAACTCTGTGGTGGGCCTCAACACCCGGTCACATCTGGAGGTCTAAGGGCCACCCTGGGTTCATGGCAGCACAGAAAGAATCTCATGGATAGAGGCAGAAAGTAATCCGCACAAAGGATGAAACTATCTCATTTCTTGATGCCAGGAGGCTGGCAGTACAGAGCTGTGCCCTCCAGTGTGGTAGTTCCTAGCCGTATGTGTTATCGAGCACTTGAACTGTGCCCAGTGCAATCAAGGAACTAAATCAAACTAAATGAAATTTAAAATTCAGTTGCCCAACTGCACCTTAATTAATTATAAATTGCCTAATTTTAAATTAATTTAAATTAATTTAGAAAATGTGACATTCAGTTCAGTTATTGAACGTCTAAGTATGTTTGGAACAACTTCATTATGGGAGTCTACTTTGTCAGCTGTAAATTTTATGAAATTTAAATAGAAGTCAAGTATTTCTGATGAAAATTTAACATCTGAATTGATAAGTATAAAATACATAGGATCTTGAAGACTGAAACATAATAACAAGAATGTTAATTCTTAGTTTTAATTATTAACTACACATTGGCATGATATTTTGGATCTATTAAATAAAATATATTAAAATGAATTTTGTCTGTTTTTTTTTTACTTTTCTTAGTGTGGCTCCTCAAAAATTGAAAATTATTTCTGTGGCTTACTTTTCTATTGGACAGCACTGATTCAATGGCCTCTAAAAGACAAGGAATCTCCTGTTTCAATGATTTGAAGAACGACTGCCTAGGATTTCTTTGCAGGGCCATCTACACTCACCTGTCTCTGTTTTTTGTGAGAAGATTTCGCTCTATGCCTTCCATCAGGTTTTCAAAACACAGATGCATAGCCTGCTGCTTCTCTGGTGGCTGGCTGTTCACGATACTGTTCCTTAGGTCAGAAAAATACTGTAGGGCCGAGAGTGAGACAGGATAAGGAGAGAAGATGGGAAAGGCAGATTAACCCTCCAGATTAGCCTTCGATCATCTGTAGGGTTGAAGAAGCATTCTTCTCCAAGAAAAAAAAATGGACTACTACTAAAATTGGATGGCTTTTTTTTTTTAATTCAAGCAAGCACTTGTAGGATAATGTATCTTTATCTTACTTAAATGTCAAGTAAATTTTGTAAACGTCATTTAATTTAAATTTCATTTAAATTTTGTAAACACTATCATGACCACCTGATCTAGATTCTTTTATAGGAAATCTCTAGACTGACATGTTTTTTATGGCAGCGCTGGACTCGAACCTAGGTCACAGGTGCTCTGATCTCCAGGTACGTTCTCCCCTTGTAACACTTCCTCATCCTTTTCCTCTGAACTACCACACATGCTGACTTCTAACAGCTAAGTGATTATGTGTTACTTAAAGTGTGAATAGGATGTGCTTAGAAAAATGGTGCATGTTCCCTCTCTTTCACCATTGTGGGGTGTTTCTAGAAGTGCTTCTCATAGTGCCCTGAAAAATGCATAACTACCCCTGCTTCTGGTTCTGGCCACCAGGGAGCTGGCTCTCTCACCTTTTCATTAAGTAGTATCAAGCCCAGTAGCGGTCGGGACATGGACCACTGGTTCCTACAGTCTTCAAAGATGATGATGTTCAGCACCGTTGACAGCATCTGGAAATGGAGAATCTGAGGCAGTGACCTAGTGTGTGGCTACCCAAGATAGAATTCCAGAGTCCCAACAGAGGAGTTTACTGGGGTGAAGGGCCTTTTCTGTCTAGGGTAAACCAGACAAATATTTTATGCAGCTTTATTTTAATTTTTGATTACATGGTAAGTTTTTTCCTAAGACATTTCCTTTTCTTTAAAATAGTTTGATAATTCATACTTCCTCAGTTCACCCAGATTTGTGGGGAATGGGATAGGTCAAGCAAATGATTACAGTGCAAAAGCACCTTGCACTTTTCTCAGAGGACCTAGCTTTATAACATTTTGAGGACGTGATGGGAATGTAAATTATTTCACTCTTCCTGAAAGAACAATGTAGGCAAAGACGAGATTGGTTAAAATCTCAGTAATTCCATGGATTTCATTTCCTTATCTGTTTTTATCTAGTATATTTTTATACATCTTATTTTTGAAAAGGTACTGCATGCAAATGAAATGATGGCAAGCATGCAGTTTGATCTCTGTGTGGTTATTTCCTTTTGTCCTGCATTTTTGTTCCTATTTTGCAAGTGGGAATACAAGCTTCACGGCTGAATACTGCCAACTCATGCTCCATTTACAGCTGTGGGGGAGGAAAGTCATTGTCATGGAAGGAGGATAGCGCTCATGGGATAGGCCCAAAGCACAGGGATGGTGTGACACTCACAATCATTAGAACCTGATTTTTTCAGATTTCTTACATTTAATTATTACGCAGCACACTCAAATCTATTGCAATTTTAAGATACAAACTTCATGCGGGCAGCATTAATATGGTGAGGTACTAGTCAGACTTGTTATTTGCTTGGCTTCCCCTCTTTCTTGGAGTGGTTCCTCCGCTGTGGGACAGCCCACACTGCTTCCCAACCCTCACGCTCCTTACCTGCTGGATCATCTCTGGATGCTGCTGCATGATATGCAGAAAGCGGTCACTCTCCTGGTTCAGGGGTGTTGTCCTCTTCTTGGTGCTTCGTGACAGCTGCTTGAAGAGGTATGTCACGATGTGGTCCAGGCAGGAGCAGCAGCCTGTACATACCATGGTGTCTGGAAGCAAAGCAGGGATACTGAGCTGCTGCTGATGACCCGGGCAAACGCAGACTGCCCTAGCTGAGATCCCACACCCAGTTGGACTGGGAACTGTGGCCAGTTGAGCCACTGCTCAGGATGCTTCTTGTTAACCTCTCACCTTCATCATAAGTCAATGTTTGAAAGTCAGTGTATGGTGATAGCATAAATAAATATTGAAATTATTGTCAATGTGCTGTGGATGTCTGCTTCATAAAAAATAATAGTTCACATATAGCAAGTACTCCTTTTGTGCCAGGTATTGTGCTAAGGACAATATAGATATTATATCTAATTTATCCTCTTAAAAACTCCAGGAGACAGGTGTTCCATTTTACAAATGAGTAAAACAAACTTTGGACAGGTTATCTGACTTGCCTCAAGATCACACTGCTAGTAATTGGAAGGGCTGTGATTAGATGTTATTAAACCCAGCTTAGTATAGCCTGTCAACATCTACAGTTTGTTAGAGTGGGTTACTATATTCTTTGTCTCTGAAGCTTCTCGGAGTATGGCAGTGGGGCTGCAGACTCAATGCATTTCCAAAGGTGACATTACAATCCAGCCTGTGGACAGAGCTCTGACCAGGTGAGGCTCAGGCCAGAAGACTAATGGATATACCAACCTTTTAGAGAGTAAACCATTTTGTCTCTGTTTGTGCAGAAGTCATCCAATTTCAAGCTATAAAAGAGCGTTCCAAAGCAGGGTCTGCTACCCTGACTGGGTTGCCCCCGACATGGCTGTGCATCCAGCTGGAGGTAAACGCGGATGTGTGGGGAACTCGCCACAACAGACAACACGTCGTTCTATACGTTTGCAACGTATCATGAATACTTTGTAGTTTACGTAATCATCCTATTTTATGTTTTGCTTAGCCTAATGCATTGATGTATTTTATTCTCTGAACACATACACACCTACTAAGATTCTGGAAGGCAGCCTGGGGACAAAATGGTTGACAGAAACCAGCTGGGAAAGTATGAAAAAACTTATGGAGCTAGAAACCTCTTTCACAGCTTCTACCTTAGGATAGAACCCAAACAAGCAGGTATGGCTGAAGGGTCCCCCTGTGATCTCCAGGTCTGCCTGCCTCTCTGTCCAGCTTAATTTCTCTTCTGTGCGGGTGTGCAGCCATCTGGATTTCCAGTTCTTTCTTGCCTCTAGGTGTTATAACTTGCTGTTCCTGATGCTAGGGACCTTCCCCACTTACCTGGTAAAGCCTGTTCAGCTTTTATGTTTGTGCGTTGATACCAGTTCCCAGCCAGCCTTCCTTGACCCTACCTCTCCTCAAAACCAAGAGGTTGGGGTTACTTCCTAAGAGCTCTTCATAGCCCCCAACAGTATTGGGTAAGTAAACAGGTAGCTGTATGTACAGACATCTGTTTCATCTACCAGAGAGAAAGCCCCTAATGCACAGGACTGCGTGTTATTAATCACTGTATCCTCAGTGCCTAGCACGTGCCTGGTCCTTTGGAGGGGTTCAGTATTTACTGGATGAGAATGTACCCATGAATTATACACTCTGTTGGTAGGACGAACTCCTCTAAGTAGTAATCCTTTTGGATACTGGGGCAGGATTCTCTCTTTCTGTTTAGTTACGTGGTAAAAACCAACCAACCAACCCAGGTGCTTACCAAGTGCAGTGAGTCCTTCAGATATGGAAGAGAGAATATACATGATGACGTGAGGTTCCAGGCTTGCAATAAAGTTCATGTGGTCCTGGGTCAGGACTTCCAGCAGTGAGTAGTAAGACTGGCTGAGCTTGGGGTAGTCCTGTGGGAGAAGACAGCGAAAGTCAGCTTTGGCACTTGTCTACCCAGCACGAAATGAGCAATGTCTTAAATAAAATGGCTCAGTTACCAGCAGGTGGAAAAATGAAAGACTCATTTGGAGCTAGCTTATAGTTCTCAAGAGAAACATTCAATCATGGTCTCAGGCCAAGAAAAAAAGACATGATGAGGGGCTTGGAGCCCGTCAATGAAGCTTAAGGCTTACCAGGAGGTCGCTATGGGGAATGGAGAGGAGCAGCTTGATGAATGTCTGGAGAGCGTTGTCCAGGGCATCGTCTCCATAGAGACGGAAGACTCCAAAATTGACATAACTCCCACTGAGAGCAGCCTTCAGCATAGAGAAGCAGATGGAGATGCCCTTGAGCTTCAGTGCATAGACCTGCTCCTTTGGGACCTCTCCTAGTGTCAGGATGCGATTGCCTGAGTAGACATGTGATATATACATTCAACCACACTGTAAGTAGTAGTTTATATACCAATTCAACCCTCTACCTCCAGAGGTCCTTGGTGCCAGCACATCTTGGCAGTGCCGTCCTGGCTTCTACATGAAGCCCACACTGTGTGGAGTGTAGTGACAGAGCTAGAATTCACTTCAAGGGGCCCGTTCCCCTAAAGCACTTACCATACATTGTTATCATCTTGCTGGTTTCTCTGAAGAGTAAGATGCCATTGGGGGAAGAGACATCAAACTGGAGCCGCTGGGATCTGAGCAGAAAACACAGAAGGAGAGAAGTCAGAGGTACCTTGCTGAGTCCGTGGTATTTCAGGCTCTTGTCTGGGTACCTTGGGTGATTCTTTCTGCACTAACGTGCAGATTACCTGTCCTAATATGAAATAACCAGGTTATTCAAAAATATAGAAATAGTGATACAGCTTATATCTTGAAGACTCAACATGCTAGACTGAAGTTCTGCTGCTCAAATTGAATATAATTAAAGGAAACAAAAAATGAGGCAGCAGATAAAATTATTCTAAAATTCTCAATTTTATTTGATGAAAGCAGAACTTCTATCACCATCACTACTTAGTAGTACTAACGTGTAGCCTTTAGACATTAATGTACATTAACCTTTATAGCTTCAGTGGCAACTGAGGGAGGGATACCACTTTATCAGAAGAGACGATGAAAAAGGCCTGGGCGTGCTTCAATACACGTCAGGCAGGGAATTTTAAACAACCCGAGTTTTGAGTTCCTGACTTCCCTAGACCAGAGCAACTCTTCTTTGGTTGGCTGTACCTTTTAATGAGCTTTAGTGGCTCTAGTTGTGAGGCCTCACACCCAAGAGTCCTTGATTCTTCTTTCCTTCCTTCTCCATGCTGATTCCATCAAGATCTAGCTCTGCAATATGCCTTGAATCTATTTACTTCCTCTGTGATCTACTCTTGCCTCCTTATAGTCCCATTCTTTATGTAGTAGCCAAAACGATACTTTTAAAGAAATTATTTATTATTATTTAGGCCTACAGCACATGGTCTTCCTAGGTTGTCTCTCATCCAAGTACTAACCAGGCCCAACCCTGCTTAGCTTCCAAGATCAGACATTGGACTTATTCATTGTGGCATAGACCGTGGCTCCACTGGGATGTGAACCCAGGACTTCTGTGTGTAAGCAGAACTGCTAACTGCTACACTATGGAACCACGTCCTAAAACAATACCTTTAAATAATATAAATGAGATCATGCACCCATTCTCCACTATTGCAGTACCATGTCACTGGGCCATCAGGCCTCTGCTCACCTGCTTGACTCTGCCTGCCATGGCCTCCCCTCACCACCACGCTCCCACCGGTGGCATTATTCTGTTTCATGTCCCAGAAAGCTCATCCCATATTAGGACTTTTGCAACTGTTTTCTGTTTAAAATGTTCTTTCCCCTTCTCTCTGCAGGGCCACCAGACTCTTTCCTGTCTCTGAGAGGCCTTCTCTGACTCTCTTCTCTTTCAATTCCCCTCTTTTATTACCTTATTTTTTTCATAGCCGTTACTATTGTCTAAAGTGATTGTCCATACTTGTTGTACTGTCTGTCGTCCCCACAGAATGTAACAACTAAGAGGGCAGAGGTCTGTCTAGCACAATAGCTAAGAAATTGCCTGACAAAGAGTAGAGGCTCACACACATCTATTTCATAAACGAATTAACTATTGACTATAAGCCTCATGGGAGACAATAGGCTCTTTGAATGTTACCTACTCCCTCGCTGAGGTAGTTTTAAAAATTATTCTCTCAGGAGTGCCATGAGAGGCAGATACACAGACCTGAAATTCTAGTGAAGTCAAAGTGCTGGACTTTTCTTTTTCTCCATCCTAAATTAGTTTTTTCTCCATCCCTAAATTGTTGGGCAAATCTAAATTTGGTATTTTGGAAACTGTTCTCTTTCCTTTTAAGTAAATCTTTACTGATCTTGCTGTAATTTGCCTAACAAATACCCTGCTTAATAAATGGTATTCTAATGCATAATGTATTCTTTCAATGGTCTCTATGAAATCTGATGAACGTGGCATCATTACCAAACGTTGACTTTTATATGTGTGGGCAGGGAATTCAGAATCTTGGTTGCCAAATTCACTCCTGTTAAGAATGTATACCTTGAGACTCTTTTTAAAGTGACTTATTTCCTATTAGCAGCTATGGCTTTGTATTGCTATGGACACTTTTCTTTCAAATACATAAAAACAAACTTTTAGAGTTTTTCAAATTTTGATAGCAGTGAACCTTATTATCTATCTTCCACAAACTATCTAAAACAGGAGATAAAGCAAATTCTCTTAGGGCTGTCTCAGATAAAAGGGCAATTATGCCCTTTGAAAATCATCCTCCTGCTTACCTATTATGAACTAATTCAGCCATCAGCTTGAGCACAGGTGTGGTACAGGCTGGATCATGGTACCATAGCTCAATTGCCCGCTGGAGAATTGGCATGTAGGATGGGTATCTGTAAATGAAAAGCTAAGGACGAATTCTAAATCCACAGAGGTACAGAATTTAAAATAATTTCTCAGGACTGACCAGGCACAAACTGTCAAATTACAGTTTTCTAATTTTCTGTCTCTTGCTTGCTAATCGTGGAGTCTAACTAGAAGGTGCTAAAGTGATTGTGTGTCCTTTAACTTGTAATAGGTGTCTAATAATACATTGTAATTTACATAACACCTTCCTTCTGCAGAGCACAATGTATTTCATATTGTTATTTATCCTCTTATCACTTCTATGATATGATAGGAAATCAGCTATTTGTTACATAATGACTGGAGAAACAGAAGCACTCAGATTTGAAATGATTTGTTCAGGGTTATAAAGTCAGTAAGGACAGACTTTCTAATTCCTAGTAAAGCTCTCTCTTTTTTAGTGGATTGAAATGCCTAGATTTTCCAAATGTAGCAAAATTTATGTGCAATAGTTCCACAAGCATTTACATCTAGGACACAAAGAGAAGCTGGGAAAACACCTCATTCATTTTCTGATCTTAATGACCAGAGCATACAGTATTATGTCATCAGACCACCATGAAATGGCAGCTTATAAGACATGCGACAGGCATTCTGGGTAACCCTTCATCTCCTTTGAAGCCTCACTTCTCCGCCCCCTGCCCAACCCCTCCTTCCTGATGACTCCATCACCCATTCACACTTCAGTTAAGGCTTGCTGTGACTCATGTTAGGATACATCCATTCAAACAGCATCATGAAGCTGGTCTTGGCATTGAAGGCGAAAGCTATTCCTCTTAGGTCTCTTACTAGGCCAACTAGCGTCCGCTGTAGTAGAATGCAAAAGTATGTTAAAATAGAAAAAAAGGCAAACCTATAAGCACCCGATAAGGACTTCACATATCTGTAATAAAATTCTTCCTCCCATCGTTCAACAAATGCTCCTTCCCAAATATTTGGAATTGATCTCTTCCATACTAGAATAAATCTTTTCATTTGAAAAATTAGTTTTGGAATGTTGCTATACTAAGAAAAAGGGATGTTTCCTGGCTCCTCTCAGAAAAAATAGAGGCTGATAAAGTTTTAAGACATGAATGTGAGAAATATGTAAAAAGTGGAAAAGCAAAAAACCTTTTTAAGAGGTAGGGAAAAAAAAAAGAAAAAAAAAAGTCCATACAAGAGGAGGTAGAAGAGCCACATATCCTGAAGGTCTAGTAACACATCTAATGACAGGACGGTGCTAGCAGTACCACAGGAACTCAGATGCAGACTCTGCCAGGAGGAAGGCAAGGAGACCACATGGTGCATGTGTTCAATTTTGGAGTCATAAAGTCTATACTATACTTGTACAGAAAAGAGATTGAAGCCAAGAGAGGTCAAATAATGTGCCTACAGTCACGCTGCTGGGTGGCAGGGTTAGTACTAACTCTAGGGCCAGGGTTAGTACTAACAGCACCAAGACTTCAACCAAATCCAATGCTTTCTTTCTCAGCAGAACTTTTACTTGTGGGCCCTGAACAGTATAAACTGCTCTTAAAAGCTAATAATCACTAGTGGGCTCAAGGAGATATCACATTTGGGATCCTGACTTATTTGTCAAAAATGACCACACTTCTGCTAATAGCCTGCGTTAAGTAAACAGTTCTGACGTCCCTGCTGACTTGGAGACAGAAAACTAAGAGGCTTTCTAAAGAAGAAAAACATTTTAGAATGTCAGATAAAACCTGGCATTTTGGAGGGGTGATATCCCCAATTATTTGGTGGCTCTAAGAATTCAACCTGTGGCATTATTAACACTGCAAAATGTCCTATAAATATTAACAGCATAGTGTCTTCTGGTTTGGGGACAGAGAGCTAGAGGTAAGGAGAGCAGGTATGCATGAAGTAAAAAGACGAGGAAAGCAAAAATCTAAAAATGACAATTCTGAGAGCCATAAATCAGGAACTAAAGGTAACTTTAAAATTCCATATATATGGAAATTCATAAGCTCCTCTAAATGACTCATGTGTCAAAGAAATCTAAATGTAAATTAGAAAATACAAAGAATTAAATGATAATAAAAATGTTAAATATCAAAACTTATGGATTTTGGAGACCTGTTTCACAGCAATGTGAATATACTTAACGCTATTGAACTGAACGCTTAAATTTAGTTAAGATGGTACATTTTTTTTTCTTTTTATCACAATTTAAAAAACCCAACTTCTGGAATAATATACCTAAAGGGACATTTATAGTTTTAAATTATTACATTAAGAAAGAAGAAGGGCTGAAAAGTTAAGTAAGAACAACAGAATAACCCCAAGGAAAATATATTGAAAATAAAGTTTAAGAGCAGAGATTAACAAAATAGAAAATATAGATAAAATAGGGTTACAACAAAGTAAAAAAAATTCCCTTTTGTAAAGACTAATAAAACTAAGAAATCTTTGGTAAGACATCTAGAAACAGAGAGGAGACACTAATAAGGAGTATTAAAAATGAAAAGAGGACATAAGATACAACATAGATTAAAAGAGCAATGCAAAACTTAAAATAACTTTGTAAATACATTTGGAATCTCAGACAAAAAAAATTCTAGGGGCTGCTTAAGAACACACTTTATCATAAAAACAGTTTACAAGTCTATACTAAGTCTTCTATTTCAAAATTCCAGGAGTCTAGGAGATTACAGAAAGCTAAACCAGTGGAAAATTTCTGGGTAAGCACCACTTTCTGTACTGCTAGCTAAGCTGGTTTTTATCAGGAACTGCCCTCAACCAGAAGCTGATCAATTAGTGGGTGAAGGACTCACCTTCGCCTCTTGCTCATTGAAACTATTCGTGCTAAACATCTGGGCTACAGCCTCAAACGCTGCTGTGAGTGGCAGCATGAATTGTTCATACTGATCTTCATCCTCTCCTGTAAGGGAAACAACCAGGGTGTGACCCCAATATACCAAATTCAAAGTTGTGTGTGAATGGAAAACAAGACAGTCTGAAAGATGAGCAGATCCAAGAGTAACTCAAAGGGCTCTTTATCACCCAAACAGGTATTAGTAATTTCAGAATAAAATGTATATACAGAAACAATTTTTAAACTAGATAACATCTCCTCTGGAGATGTTCTAATTTTTTTGATACCGAGCTAAAATATTAGCGATTTATATGTGTATAAGGTACTACGTTATGTATTTATTTTTTCTTAGGTGATAACTACAGTCAGCTGAGAAAGGACTGAGTTTGCTATATGCGAACTAGATGAGACGTGAACTTGAATCAGGTGTGTGTGGAGACATTATTCATACTTTTTCAGTAATCTTTCAAAAACCCAGGTTTTATAAAGTCATTTTAGTAAGATTAAATTTAAATAGCTCAAAATTATGATGAAGCCATTTTGTTTCATTTATTAGTTCACTCCAAACTGCTAATATTGCAACTAGAGCTACACGGTGCTACGCCCTCCGGTTCACAGGGCTACTGAACTGGGAAATAAGAAGTTGTGTTCACTGTCTCAGGTGGGTTGCATCTCTGTAGAGTGGAGGGGTTCTCTGGCCAACAAAATGTATTTAGGAAACTCAATTCCCAATTCTCTTATTTTATAGATGAGAAATATGAATAGAATTTTAAAACCACATTAGCTGAAAACTTTAGGCACATATTTAATTCTCTTCCAGTTACAGGAAAGAAATAGTGTGACCTGTTCTTGGTGAAATTAGACTGTTATTTTAGATAGTTTTGTGACTTTGAAACAACAGAAAAGACCTCCCCCCATCTAAATTTGTCCTCAAGTAAAAATCTAGAACAGCACCAGGTTACTTCATGAGCCTCTAGGACTTGGATGCAATACCTAAATCCACCATGAGGAGACGTCCAAGTGCTGTGTAGAAGGTCGTCCGACACCGCATGTCTGTCAGGTTGGACTGATTGTTAATACCCAAAAATGAAAAGTGCTCGCTCTATAGAAAAAAACAAGTTAAAACGATAAAAATATGGGTTAGAGGCAGAATGCAAGCCAGTAATTTTAGAATTTCTGAGCTCTTTCAAGCTAATGGCTATGTCGTCATTCTTAAAGGGTATAAGGGGTATTAAAAAAAATTTTTTTGGATTATTGTTATTGTTACGTATAAATCATTGATCTTAGTATGAATGACAGTAGGCAACTTTGCCATAACTCAGGCCATCCGACCCTTAGGAGCAGTGTAATCTGGCAGTGTGATGGGAGTCAGGGAACAGTCTTTGGCTGTAGCAGCACCATGGACCTCAACTTAACCTTTGCATGTTGAGAAAGTGTGGGTGGCTAGAAAGGAGAAGCAGGAAGAGCTGCTAAAACCACTCACCGTGTGATTGTTCAGCATGAACTGTACCGCACTAAGCTTCACTAGTTTCCTTACACTACTGTATGTAAAGGCAAAGGAAGGTGGTCAAGGAAAGTGTGATGCAAACCAGGAATCTTTAATGCAGAATGAAACCTTCTAGAATAAAGTATAGTTTCTCAACTATGAATTCCATACCCAGATAATCTTTTTATTCTTAACCACCTGAGTATTAACACTGCCAAAAAAGAAAAAATGTGTTCTCTTCTAAGCAGTATTTAACTGATCAATGCAAGACTCTCCAGACCAAACTCCTATCTGTAAGAAAATAGATAAAAACCCAGCTGTTTCCTCCAAGAATGATGAATATCCTAGAGTAACTTTTATCAACAGGACTTCTAAGAGAAAACTAAGCCCTAAAGCCCTGCCTAAGGTATCCACTGGGTGTTGAATTAACTTTCTCGCTTATAGTACTAGTTATGCACAGTCTTTGGGAGAATTGAGAAAAGTCACTTAAATAATATTTTTAGGGTTTACTTCTCTTACAAATCACTAGTTCTGAAAGGCTGTCTTAGAGCAATCCAAACTTTAGAGCAGATCTAGTCCAAGCCAAGAGGCAGTATAGAGCCACTTGTATTGCAAAGTTTGTAATCAGGTTGCTTTTGCCAACAGGCCAATAGTCAATCAAGATGGATTTTACCAACACCGAGGATGCTAAAATATTGGCCGTAAAAAGTGTGTACATATCGGACAGATCTGGTGGGTATTTCTGGATCTCAGAGATAACTAGGGATAAATCTGTAGTAAACTATTAGCTTGTGGGTTGGCTCTTCTTTGGGGTCTGGCATTATTCCTGAATTCTGTGTGGGCATTGCCTTTGGCTCCTAGGAGATGGGAAGACACTTAAGTACATATAAACTAAAGTGGAAACAGCAGGCGGCCATGATTTCTAAGCTGGTGGGTGGTATATCACAGTCCCTCTCATGCACAGAAGCTGGCTTAGAAAAGGATATCCAATGGAGAGGTCATTGAGAAGCTGTAGTGTCTTGGAGGTGATTGGTTCGCAGCGGCCCCAGTACTTCAGGTTGGTAATGCTGGAGGACAAAAGAAAAAAAAAGGAGAAGACAATTTTGATTTGCCTGGTTTCCTTGAGGGTTGGAAGAAGAAAATCATCCATCAAGAATCACCACACATCTGCATCACCAATTCACAGACATCACAACCACAAAAAATGGGTATAAAATCTCCGTACTTACATTTGGTTGACTAGAAAAATTAGCCTTCAGATAATCTTCACTACTTGGTTCCAAAGCTACACTGGCCCATACCCAGGCCCTTGGAATTCTGGGGCACTCCAGGGCTGATTTCTGCAGCAAGGGTAAGAGATTTCTGCGGCAGTGATAACATGCAGACGTATGCAATTCTGCACCTGCACCATCCACTGTCAGCTGCAGAATTCTAGTAGCCCTTGCTTCTGGGTTCTTGGCTGGCAGAGTCCTTTAGACCCCCTTTGCTTTTTTTCATATTAAATTATTAACCAGCTCACAGATATGAGTGTTTAGGATTGAGATGGCTGGAAGGAGGCAAAATGTCACTTTGCACACAGCCCTGGGTAATTTGGCTCCTAGTGTGCGCTTTGATAAATTGAACTCCTAAAAAGGGAAAAATGTAAACAAAGGGGCACAACTTAAAAAAAAACAACAACGACAACAGAAAAAAGGGCCAATTAGGAGCTCCAACTTTGAAGACAGGTCAAACAATAGCACTACATTTTGGAGATTAAAGACTCTCAAAGAGCGTGATGCTACTTGAAAGGAGTAAGCCTGTTTTAAAGTGGGGCTTTCCTCCTGGGAGGCACACCCAGAGGAAATCAGCAGAAAGTGAATGCCCACTCTGGGCACCCTGGCAGCAGGGTGACTGATTGGGTGATAGGCTGAGCACCAATCACTGGGGTGGAAGGGCCATTTCACTAATGCCATGACAGGATTTCACCCATGATTCCAGAGGCTATGGATGAGATTTCATGTGAACGAAATTAAATCCTTGCCTGTAGAAGCCTGGAATGCTCTGGGGCCGGGCCATATCTCTAAGCACAGCTTGTCACACACTCAAATGCACAATTTTCTGACGCAAACGATCAATGCTGGAATACCAAGGCACTGGCAGCAAAATGCCAAGATCACATTTTACAGTTGCAACAGGATTGCAAGGGACTCTTGCTGATGGCAAGCCAAAACACTTACATTTTTCCAATGAAGACACTCAGGACCATGGTCTCATCATTTAAGCCCAGAACTTCTGAGAGTCGGCGGTACAGCTGGCGTTATGTTAAGGGAAGAGAAAATAACCAGAAAATATAGATTAGAAAAATCACATCCTGGTACTGTTTTTGTCCTCATTTTGGGGTAAGAGGTGGGAAGAAAATGGATAACAATGCTGGCGGAGCCATGAGCTCGTTTCTAAGTGTTGCTAAACAGTGGATAAATGCTGACCCATCTAACCAGTGCTTTCTAACCCAGAATTTACAAAAAGGCTGTCAAAACCTTCTGCTGTTCTGAACATCAATTCAGGTACAGAGACTGAAAAGTGCTAATTCTGAGTACACCAACAGATGTTCTGACTGGCCGTTTGTTAAATATATGGCATACTACAGACATGAACCTAATTCTTTGATGAGTCTCCCCAGGTTCTACAGACTAAGATCCTGACACATAAAACCTGGAGGCTGCTTGTGAACTGTTATGTTACCAGCCATTTCCCTCAATCAGCAATTCCACAAGCAGAAGGGGGAACCAATGGAGCCAACTGAGAGACTGTTACCTTAGAGGATTTTTGCACCTGGTCCCCAATGTAGATCTTACGAAACTGTTCAAAAAAGCTCAGCATGGCCAGTTCTAGCTTCTCGTTGCCTGCCTGAGCCAAGCGAGAATCTGTTAGGTTCATCAGCTGGAGCACCCTAGAGGGAGAAGAGCAATGATTCTCTCAACAGCAGGATATCCTGGTCACTCTAGAAATACTCATACATGTCTCTTCTCCCTCCCATCCTATCTGAAAGGCATCCTCTGCAGGTTCTAAGCTCTGTGGAGAAAACAAAATTCTCCCCTTCTGCCCCACAGGAACCACAGCTGAGGAATGAATATGAATGACTAGTTAGGTGTTTAAAAGTTCCATTCAATGAGACGGTACACTGAAGAACTTGTAATTTGCTTAAAAATAGTGGAAAAAATGCAAATACAACAATAATGGTCTTCTTTGATATTTCTGTGAAACCCTGAATAAAGCAATTTACTTTCTGAATCCCAGCTCCTCATCTGTAAAATGAAAGAGACTAAACTAAACTAGTGATTCTCAATCTTCTTTCCCACAGAGCCATGAAAGTAATGGAGACACATCAAGGATGATGTTCACAGGTGGTAACACTTCCCGGGATCAACAGCAGATATGCTACCTGTGACTTCATCCTTTTCCCTTGCACCCATCCCTCCAAAAGAAAACACTGGAATGCAAGTGAATGAATGCTGGATGAATAAGAATAATGTTATAAGGACTGAGTCATCCAACATTTTGATATTGTGACAATAGGTAACAAACTCTTTGTGACATGTCATGAGTGAATTAGACTCAGTGATTGTGTGGCAACACTCAAGTTGAGAGCTGGTATACAAGACACTGTTTAAACTCAATTTATATTGTGACACACACAGTATCACACCAGGCTGCAGAATTAAAGAGGTATGAGATGTCATCCTTAGTAAATCTTCGCTTGACTCTTCAAAAAATGCCAGTGTAACATGCTGAGGAAACTTTTGTCAGGATTAAGGCATGTAAGGGCAGACAGGCAGCTGATAAACAAAATGGGGGTAGAAAGAGACAAACAGGGACTTTCAGAATAAGGACTATGGACTGAAATGTCTGGGAACCCATAAATTCTAAGGCTTCATATTAAAATGTGTTCTTTTCTGAGGAGAGCATCGGAAAGTTTAGAACCCTTCAGAGTATTAGGTCTCTGAAAGGCCACAAAACCATTTTTTCATAAAAATACTAAAACATTATTTACCCTGTCACTTGTATTCTCACATGAGGGTGCAGTGGGGTTTTCTAGAGACTACAAGATATGTGATATCACGACAGACTGAATGAAGCAGCAGGTATGAGAATCCAGCTGACTTCTACCATCCCAGACATTAGAACAAACTCATTTTTCTCATTTTTTGGGAAATAGTTATTTAAAAAATATTTTTATGTTGACATGTAATAGGGCTTACTGTTATTTTAAGATGAATTAATAAATACGTTAAAAATTTCTCAGTTTTACTTTCTAATACAATAAGCACTGTATCTCACATTAAACAGAGGCTCTTTGAGATCCTCAATGCTTTTTAAGAGAGTAAATAGTCCTGATGAAAAGGTTTGAGAACTTCTGCTGTAGGTCATTAAAAAAGATCCCACCTTTTTATTTTTATGTTAGGTAAATATTTTTAGAAATCACTGAATGTGCAGTTTTAGGTTTTTAATAAAATGAGAATCACACAGCTACAAAAAACTTGAAATCCTGTAGGTGGAAAAGCGTGTGTGGTCAAGAGATTTGAAAGGCTGTTGAAACTATAATTTTGTCTTTGAGGGACATTTGAAGAACTACAGTTTCCTACTAGACTTACTCTGATCTGGCAAAAGCAGTCCACCTTTCATTAACTCTGAGGTATTGTTCTTAAACAGAACTAAAAGCTACTCCCCACTTTGGTTTTTCTAATTCTGTATCCATCAATTCCTTGTTAAATTACTGCAAATGTTTTTTGTTTTTTAGTAAGGACTGTAGGCAGAGTTCTCACTGTACTTATAAAAGGTCTGAAGTTGGACCTGTAATAGTCCTTCATTTTCATGGGCAATCAGCTTCATGAGATTACATTCCGTAAATGGGGAGGGAAGCATTAGCAGAAGCAGGTCAAGTTCCTGTGGTCCCAGAAATCAAAAGGCAGTGGAGATGGGGACAGGGTTGCAGCAGTGAAATGGGAAGCCTCTGTGGGAGCACTTACCGACAGACAAGCTCGCCATCCATAGCATCTTGCTCATCAGTGCTGGCAAAAGAGACCCGGCCACCTATCACTGCACCAATGATGTAAACTAGCCATGTCAGCCTTCCTGCAACAGGAAGAAGACCCATTAGTGTCATCTCCAGTGATAATTTTATGAAGAAATCCCTCATTGTGAGGTTCATTTCTTACTAGGACCTTCCTTAATCTTCACTATGGAGAAGCCATAAAGTCTTACTTTCCCTATGGAGTATAGCTACCTCTCTGTGATGCCAAGGGGTAAATTCATTAGCTAACCAAGGTTCCCCTATCAGACAAGGCCATTATTTTTATAGTATAGTACTTTCTAAAAGTTAAACACACCTATTACAGACAGGATTTCTGTTACTCTTCCCTAGTCCTCTGTGGCATTTAACAAATAATATTTTGTGTATATGGAGGTAACTGATGATGGAAGACTCCTTTTGGAGGGAAGGTAGGAAAGAAGTGGCAATGAGTGGAAGGGTACTGAGAGCACCTTTGTGTAGGCCTGGTCCACTGTCCACTTACCTTCCTGCACTGCAATATCCATTGGGCTTGCACTGGCGCTCTGCAGTAGCTCCTGATAGGACTGGGCCGACTGGTCAAACAACTGCACGAGGAGCGCACACGTCTTCTCGTATTCACAACGTCCAATTGTAGACAGCTGGTCCAACTGCTGTTGGACAAGACCTGTATCTTCCAGAGGATCTTCCAGTCCATCTCTACTCCCAAGGAAAGAAAGAGGGCACCTCTTTTAAAATATGCCTATTGATTTCACCATTGCAGCAGCTTGCTTTCTTCTTCGTTTAGCCACTATTTCTAAGAGTAGAGGCATACATCCCAACAGTATTTTTAACCAAGGAAAAAATGTCAAAAAAGTTATAAGGCAGATGTCTTCATCCTAGCATCAGTCTTCCTTAGGAATATTCTGCTTTTTGGTATTTAATCTTTCAATTTGAATTTCCAGTCTTTAACATTTGTCTGCCTTGATCCCTTTATCCCTATGCTTCTCACCCCCACTAGGAGCTGTGGGCTTAGCTTCTCGCTTATTCTTGACTATTCTAAACTTTGGAAAGACAGGTATCCCATTTCTTGAGTGAGGCCACTGTGATCAGATGTGTTTTGCAATTCAGAAATATTCAGATTTTAGGGAGGCAATACGATGCTTTTGTTATGTAATATGAAACCTCAATGGGCTCTGTGGTATGTCAAATATAATATTCCTATAGCAAAATGTATAAATATTATAAAGTCATACCAAGTATGACTATAAATGGTCTCATACCAGCACATGTTAAGTTTTGCCACCAAATAAGTTCTGGTGCCAAACTGGTAAGAAAATTTAGTTTTCATATCTTGAATTTCAGAACTGCCGATGAGGCTCTGTGCATCTATACCAGGTCTTGTCTTGCCTACTGGTTCCTAGATTTAACAATCTTGTCATATGATAAGCTCTCCATTGTTACATCACAGCATGACAATCCAGCAGCAGCCACAGCACCACCACCAAAACCAATGCAACCAGCAGTTCATAGATGTGTGTTTACCATGATCCATACGCTGGGCTGGGACACAGTAATTTAATCCCCATGACAACCTTGCTGAAGAGTACACAGCTATTAGCTGACTATCTGGGCCCGGAGCCCATGCACGTAACCACTCTCCATCCAACATAGTCTCACTGAAACCAGCTGACTCCTCAGAAACAGAAACTGTGCAGCTAACAAAACAATGCCTCCTAGTGGACTTCATGAGTACAGATTTTGAAATGATGCAAGTCATAAACAGTTGAAACTATAATTCTTATGACAATTAAATGCACTTGACTCTGAGCAAATTAAGAATCCAACTTAAAAAAAAAAACAAAAAACCCAACCTTCACAGTTCAAGTAAATTCCCTAGAAAAACAGCCAATAAAAAAATATATAAGCGTAGTCTTAAAAGTTCTCATACAAGAAAAAAAAAATCTGTAACCATGTATGGTAATGGATGTTAACCTAATTGTGGTGATTATCTTGCAATATATACAAATATTGAATCCTTAAATTGTACATCTGAAACTAACATAAGGTTACATGTCAATTATATCTCAATTAAAAAAAGATTCAATGAGGTCTCAAGAGAGGGCCCTAATCCAATAGGACAGGTGTCCTTATAAGGAGAAAAAACAATACAGATATATATCTCTGTGTGCACACACAGGAAAGGCCATGTGAGGACACAGCAAGAAAATAGCCATCTGCAAGGCAAGGAGAAAGACCTCACTAGAAACCAACCCTGTTTGCACTTTGATTTTAGCCTTAAAAACCTCCAAAACTGCAAGAAAATAAATGTCTGTTGTTTAAGTCAAGCCCCCCTCACTCTCCAAAAAACACAAATAAGAAAGGTCTCTAAAACAAACAAACAAACAAACTTTACTTTACATGTCATTTTTGAAAAGATCTGACATTTCTTTAGCTATAGGTTTCTGATCCAGTTAATAACCAGGGTAGACAGAAACCACATGTTAATGTGATTCAATCAGCGATCAGCTGCCTAGAATTCTCACAGCTTCTAGTAAGCTCTGGATTGTGTAATCTTATTCATCTACTTACTACTTAGGAGTTCACATTAAGCACCTATAACTTACGCAGTACAATTCTATAGCCTATAAATGTTTGTTGTTAAAGAAAGTCAGTGGTAAGGACAAGCATTATACTGGCATACTTTGAATTTAAAGATATTGTTACTGATGGTGGTATGGTAAGAGAGGGATGCGAACAGGATGTTAAAGAGAAAGACTATGTTTTCAGACTATGCTATTCTGCTGTCATGAAAAAATGATCATTCACAGGATTAGCTCCAGTAAGACTCCTATCAAGTACATTTTTGCCAACTGGGTGTCTGATCTCTGGCAAGTCTGACACCAGGCTACTGTGGGTGAATGATGAAGGCTGTCCCAGTGTCCTTACCTCAATATGATATGCACAGATTCCAAACGGGATGTGATGTAGGCTTTGGTGACTTCAGGAGTATAAGTTTCCAGCATGTGGGGCTCTGTGGCCTTCACGTATGGTACAGAGGCTGCCAGCCGCTGCCATAGGCTCAAGAGATAGTGCACACTATTTGGGGCAAATTCCCAGTGCTAAGGAAAACCAAAAGAGCAAGAGGCATATTTCTCATTTTTGTATACAATATACTAGTCCCATATCACTTGACACAAAGAATAAAGGATGCCCCGCTCCCCCAAAAGATGATAAATTTTTATGGGCTTTGTTCTGTGTATGGCTACTGGCCTAATGTGTTTATTAGTATTTCACAGTTTAAGCACCGAATGAAAAGAGCTGTTCTATGCTTGGTGAGTAAACCTTGCCACAAGGAAAACCTTGTGTAAGTGGTTCTCAAACAGCATGCATAAGCATCACCTAGAGAACTTTTTAGAGATAGAGACGCCAGAGCTCCACCCTGGACCCAGTGAACCAGAATTTATGGGGTAAGACCCAAGCACCTGTCTTTTTCATCAAGCTCCCAAGATGATTTTGATGCAAGCCATAAAATTTGAGAACCACAGCCCTAAATTATATGACTAAGAAAGAGAAGGTATTAATTCTTTACTCTTCTGTCTAGCATTCTGTTCCAATCGTGCTTTTTTGGGGGGTGGTTATGAGGAGATTCTCTCGGCCTTGAATGTAAATATTCTTGCACTTCCCACACGTTCCTCTCACAATACTCCTTGCATTTCTGTAATACACACAAGTGGGCTACAACAGAAACTACTCTGCAGGGTTACCCTGTAAGTACTTATATTCACCTTTGTCAAAAAAAAAATATTCTTATAAAGTTAAAACCAATGAGCAAGAGAAGAGGTCCCAGTGTTTAGGAGGAAGGAGCTAAGCAATCAAGGACAAACCTGTAGACTGGTCACTGTGAAGTTAGCTATCAATCGGATGACCTCAGGGTAGTTTTCCACCTTTACTAATTCGCCCAGTTGATAGTTACTCTTCAGTCGTGCCAGCAGTCTGCAAAACTCATGGTAATTGTTTGGGTCTGATAAACTCTGGTGATAACACGGGAAGAAAATAAAATGTAAAATGTGATTTACTATACCTCTGAGTGACATTTGGGATGGCATGGGGGGAGAGGGAAGTGTACTCTAACTTCTGAGATGCAGATCATCATTCAGAACGACACATCTGTATAATATTTAAAAATAGTTTTTTTAAAAAGATGGTCACACCTATTATTTTGTCTGTTCATAATAATGATTCCGTGAGATGGGATTATTAGCCTCAATTGAAAGAGTCTAAAATGGATGTGGCAAAGGATCACAATACATGACTCAGGTTCTAAAGCTGATGATCTTAAGATGTAACTCGTCTTGTGCTTCCCCCATCAATTAAAGATAATGAAATTTTCATTTTTACATCTATCAAATTTATTAGGCACAACTAAGTTGGCAAAGTTATGCAAATGTTTTACATATTTATATCATCATTACTATAAATTTATCTATTTCTATATTTATATATTATATACTTATCATGCTTTTGATTTGTCTGTATATTATACCAGCATATTTAACTGTTTCCTCATATATATGTTCCTCTATTAGCATAGGGGGGCAGACTTTGTTTTGTTCACTACCGTGTCCCTGGTACACGGTAGGTGTTTCATAAAATTTGTTGAATAAATGAATTTTTAAAAGAGGAACAGAGCTGAGTATATTTTAGGTTTTGCTGAATCTTTGAGACTGAAAAAGACAAAAAGGGCAATCAAGTTTATGGAATGAATAATGAGAAATCTCTCCTACCCACCTAAAAGTAGCCCTTTACACTTAGGTAAATAGTGTACATTCAAAAAAATGAAAACAAAAACAAAAACAAAACAAATTTAAATTCTTAGTTTCTTAGAGAAAAATGACTATGGCTCTATCCTTATTTTTCTGCACAAAGTGATCCTTACCACAACTATTGCGTTCCTGAGGATACAAACTCCTCTTTTGGGCAAACATTTTGAGAATTTTCTACAAATACAGATTCACTTAAATCTTATGAAGAATAACAGAATGAGCTGTTTTTCTGGGATTTCTGCTGTGTGATTTCTAGATGGAGTTCCTTCTGATTCATATCAGATAGGCATACACACACAATTATATATATATCTCATATAAATTATATTGCATTGATATATATATATATATATACACACACAAATAAAAACAAGTCCTCAAATCTTACCTGTGGATTTTCCAGTATTCGTTTAACACCATCAACAAGATGAGAGAGAAACTTGGCTCTCTCTGCATTGTTAAATAGGGATCTTCTAACTGAGGCAATCTGTACTAAGCAGGATAATACCTAAAGAAAGGCACGACCCAAACAGAACTGATGTAAAAAAAAGGTTGTACAGTGATTTCTTTTCATGATCCTTTTCCCTCCTATAATATCTTTCTTTACATATGCCACTAATTCTGTTCTTTGAGCTCCTGCTACCATGACAATGACAGAGAAAGATCAAGAAGGGCACAGCTTAGGGCATCTGAAACAGCTTTATTAAGAGAAAAAAGAGAGCATCATATCAAGTTGATCATAACAACTAGTTATTTACACACTTTGGAAATTCACTTAGTTATTATTCTTTGACCACCCAACAGCTTCTTTGATTCTTGTTAAGATACATATTTAAGGCTTAAAAATACCAAGCAATTCATAGTTTAAATAAAACTTCCCAGTTTTATTAATGTCTCTTGGCTAATCAAGATTTGCTAGGTAGTGCTATAATAAAAAAAAATTAAGTTAGATGTGAGTTGTGAAAAAGACAGTTTTTATGCTGAAAACATTTTACCCTATCCCCACTGTGCTAGATATTTATATTCTCTCCCTGATGAGATCTATTTTCTACCCTTCTCCACCCTGCTTTCCCTGGGAGGCTGACCTCTGCTGACTAACCACAGCCAAGCTTCCTTGCCCTCTTGCTTCTAGTTGGCTTCAACCACTGGAAAGTAGCAGCAAGAGATCAAGGCAGGAGGAAAAAGGTACCACCCCTGGCTGGGCCACGGCTGGCAGTCTCTCTACCTCAGTGCTATAGCCCTTCCCTATAGCTTCTGCTCTCTGCAGGGCTCCCTCCCTTGCCCCTTGAAGCTCTCCACAATAGCTAGCCCCATGGGGTACAGTCACCACCTTTTGTTGGATTCCCTTAATTTTGCCCATACTTTTATAAATAGTCTTTTCATTAATTACCCTTCTTGAGAGCACATTACCTTTTCCTACAGTAAACTTGCTAGAAAAACCCTGAATGCATGTTTCTGCTAAAGCCAAGGTCTGTATTGATATGAAAAAGTATTGCAATGACTAGGAAAGTAGTCCACTGCAGAAACTCTATGCAAAACATCCATTACTTTCCTGTGTTTTCTTTGTATGTTTTGTATAATAGCATTTTACAACAATCTGAAATACCAGACTAGTGTCTTTTAGGATCTGAGATTTGGGGTTAATTATTGCTTTAAAGGAGAAATGCATCATTCAAATGTTATTTGGAAATAACTATGCAAATATGCCTTCCCCTTACAGCTCCCAATTTATCACTAATGTAACATATCTCTGAAAGATTGTCAAAACTTTTTTCAGTCAGGACAATCATCAGCTCGACAATATGAGGTGAATCCCCATACTCTAGCTGTGACAATTTGAAGTATAGTATAAAGTCAAGATGACACCAAAAGTTTGATTTCTGCAGTAATTTGTCACTAGACAAGATTAAAAAGAATTAAGACTTTATTGTAAGAACTTTAAAGCTATATGCCTAATCTCAAAAGACTAGATAACTAACCTTCATATTTCTATGCTTTACTTCTATGATTTTGTATAACAAAATGAATGTAAGACACATTCACTATTGCCACTTTGCAGAAATAGGTTTGCTTTGGAAACTGACTTACCAGGGGTGAAAATGAAGGAGGGATGGAATGATACAGGTCAAAAAACAGCTGCAGAGTTGAAGAATCTAAGAATGCTGAAAGAAAGACAAAAGGAGCACTTTATTGAGTATGTTTGCACATTGTTACTGGCAGACTGCTGGCACTATGTTAGGGAGCATATCTTTCCCCTTATCTCACAGAATGCTTATTTCCTTTGAAAGTGATAAACTAATAGGGACTTTTTGTTCCCCCTGCTTTTTAAGCACTAGTGTTTAGCTCCTCTAAGAAACGAATTTGTTTTTGATTCTCAGAGAACTTAAGACAATCAGGGCTCTGTTCATGGCAAAATTTTTTATCCTTAGGAACACAAAAACATATGCACATGTTCTTTTGTTTGATTTTTTTTTTTTTTAGAGCTAGACATTACCTCAAATGAATAAGATAACAGATGTCTCTAGGTGGTGAATGCAAGAAAGTCAAAGTCACATCAGTCAGAAAAATTAAAAGTTCTCCCAGGATGGGGCATCTATAATATCCTTCAAGAACCTCTCCCTCACTTTATAAAGATAGATGCTGAAATTCTAAATATTCTCTAACAGCAAGCAAGGGATTGCCAGGAGTCCTTTAGATCATCCTATAGACACTATGTAGAGTTGAGTAGCAGCCTATTTCAGGTGGTATGACTCTGTTACCTGATCTCCAGCTGGTGGGGATCTGTACTGTGCACAGGTCATCTGAGGACTCATCAGTAGAAGTGCCGATGAAATCAAAGTTTAGGCAGTTATGAGTGAGTTTGAGCAGTTGCATGAGTAAACCATGCTGGCTTTCATCATTCAAGTTTAGATTCTTTCCTGAAGCCTGTAAAAATTACCACATAATGAGCCCCAAACAATCACTCTTTTCTTCCAAGCTTGCTATCAGTCTCAAGAGCAGGTTTTTGGGCCAGAAAAGGCAGGCTATATTTCAATACTGCAAAGTGATGTTTGCACTGCTACAAGATGCTGCACTTCTATTACCTTACTGTCATTATGAAAACCCTAGCTCCTTATTTACTATTACAACATATTTCCCATAGAACATAAAGCTAGTCTTTCAACCTCTTTTTTTGACACTTATTCTTTCCATGTAGACACAGTGGCCACAGGGAATCCTGAAGCAGTGTGAGTGGTTACTTCATCTGCATGTGAGATCCTAGCTGTTCCTAGACAGGGCTAAAATTAAACTCTGGGAGGGAGTTCTAGGAAGTTTTATGTGCTGACCTACTGTTCTTTCCTCTTTCAACATTACCGTCACCAGCATCAACAAAATCTTTCAAACCAAAGTAAAACAAAATCAGCACTGAATTTTATGTATTCACTGGCAGTTTCCCTGCCTGTAGCTCAGTACTGGTCCACAGCTACCAGGACTCTCAGACTGTAAGTTCATACCAGCTATGATCTTGGTGACTCACTGGCTAATTGTTTTTGATAGTACAGTGAGGAGAATTCAATTCTTATTTTCTCAAATGCTTTCCCCCTCCCCAGGGGGTAAAACAGCTTTTCCTAGGCAGGTGGCCGACCTGAGGACTACCTGGGAGTTCTGAGACAGGACTAGGTAACTGTGGAAAAAGATGGACATCATTAAGTGGAACGACAGAAAGAATCCAAACCTGTTTCTAAAACTAAAACTGGGACGTACTAGAAAATGAGAACAAGAACAAAAAACCCCCAATTCCCCGAATGAATGAGAAGCCAGAGGCCAATCCCATTTCGCTCTCCACAGGGACAAGGTGGCGCCACGCAGCCGTAAGTGTGCAGTGCCCCCTGGTTAACACTTCTTTCTAGTCCAACTCTACCAATAAATGAACTGAAACACCAACTTTTCTATTTTAAAATAGGTAATTTCCTTATGTGATATTGTCTACCCCTTCAGGTTATGAAATCCAAATGGATGTTAAAAATTCAAAATCTGCTCTTCCTTACAGATGCTGCTTGTTTATTTGCTGTTTTTAGCTCAGCAGGGGACATGGGGCCCAGCCTAGTTTTAGTGTGCTAACAGTGTTGTCAGAGCCGATGTTCAGAGCACTACGAATCCAAATGCCATAAAGCTAACATGCTTTTACTCTGTA
Source organism: Macroglossus sobrinus (assembly GCA_004027375.1). Taxonomy (NCBI): domain Eukaryota; kingdom Metazoa; phylum Chordata; class Mammalia; order Chiroptera; family Pteropodidae; genus Macroglossus; species Macroglossus sobrinus. The sequence goes on from PVKZ01000295.1 coordinate 843,402, forward strand.
TAGGAAGATTTTATGTGAGTATTAAAAGAGCAAACAACAAAATCTCAAACTGTGTGGTAAACTAGATTCTTTAAGATAGGAACATGGCATAAATATTCACTTACTGCTGTTACCTTGGGGAACAGATCTGAAATAGGGAAATCACAATCTTTTCTGTAATGTCAGTGGTCAGTCTGGCAAGTTTCTTCAACATGTTGGAGATAGGTATTATGTGAGAGAAGATGATGATGAAGAGATGCATAAGTGCTCATGGGTTCCGTTAAGAGCTGACACCTAGCAAGTGTCCACTTATTCTCATCCTTTCAAAAGGAACTGGGAAGAAGGACCCAACTTACAATCTCACCTGTTTTAGTAAATTGCAGGAAAGTGTGAAGATGTCAAATAATGATGAATCTCGGAAAGAAGAGGCTATTTTTCTGTGCTTAGTTAAAGGATGGGTGGTGTCTGCCTGTCCAGAAAAATAAACCAATGCAAGTTTTAGAATTAACCTTCAAAGAAAAAATTTTTCATGCAGATTTCAAATAAACTAGAAAGACTTCCAGTAAAAGCAACAGAAATACAAAATACATATTTAACATTTAAATTGTTAAATCATATAAAGTGAGTTAATGCAAAGGGCAATAAGGTGCTAACAGCTAGCCAGAATATCAGTTCTCTAGAACTTACAGAGGGAAAACAGAAAAAGGGATGAATAGCTCCACTGCAAAGTTTTAATTTCTTTTGCTTTGAGGTAAAATTTAATAAATTGTTCAAAATATTCCTCAATTCTAGCTTCAATGTCACTGTGTTATCATAAATGTCTTAGGTAAATTACCTATTGCTAGATTATATATCATGTACCACATATAATCTGTCATGCTGATCATAATACAGAGAAGAATTACATGTTAACTATGTTACTTTTTGATTGTTTTCTTAAGAAAGATGAGTAAAATTTTGGAGTTTTTTTTTTATATCGACACTGATGTATTTTGTGGGGCCAAACTTCAAAGGGGAGAACATAAACCCCACAATCTCTGTACTTAGTTAATGCATTCTCTCCTACTACAAAGGTGATTGTAGCTAAGTAAGAAGTTAGTTATTAAGAGCACAGGCTCTGGAGTAAGGCTACATGGGCTTCAATTCAGATACTGTTGTTTGCTAACTGTTGACACCTTAGACAAATTATTTAACCTTTATGTGCCTCAAAGTCCTTATCTAGAAAATGGCATAACCACAGTACCTATGTAGAACTATTGTGAGAATAAAATTAGTTAATTCAAATAAAGTGTTTAGAACAGTGCCTGTCACAAAGTAATAACTCAAAATATCTTGATAATTACCAACCACAATGGGGATTGCATTTGACAGAGAACACAATATGGACTCTAGATTTTAATAGGCTATAAGCAAGTGCATTTAAAATAGTACTAATTCAGTTAAAATTTCTAAGGGTTAATAAAAATGTCTGCATAAATATGAGCAATAGCAACAGTGATGCCAATGTAATTATTAGCTGACAACTGAAGGGTGAGATGTTATAACTAATATACTGTCCTGTTCAATAATTATAAAATTTGAGCTGAATACAAAAGTAAATGACTGAGAAAATAATAGCCAGAGCAAAAGAAAGCCACTGGTGTTTCCTCTGTAGTGATCTGTATCATCAATGACTATTTAAAGAATTATTTGGTATTTATCAGAATGTTTTATGCATTCTGAAAAGATTACCAGCAAAATTTTTAACAGGATACAGAAATTGATTTTTAAGTGGTTTTAAGTACATCTTAATGTATACAGCAGAAGTGGAACATTAATGATGCTGGTTTCACCCTTGTGATCCTTTTTTTGGAACTCATTCTTTTTCGTTAGCAAAGCAATTATTTTATTAAGGTTTTGACTTAGGACCACTGCTCTCATCTCTAATAATGAATCTTAATACCAATAAAGAAAGCTGAGATGGGAGGATAAAATATTCTGGAGACAGACAGTGACAAGGACAAAAAGAGTGAGGTAGGCTACACTTACAGAGGAAAGCTCAATGGAACTGTTTTGTTTCAAAAAGGCATTAATCACTTACCGCAAAAGCACACAACTGCCAAAAAAGATCATCCCACACAGAGCAGAAAACACCAATACTAAGAAAAAATATGGCACTTACTTCAATGAGGAAGGCTGTAGCACTTACTTGATTAATTTCATTGGTTAGCTGAGATAAAATTGTGACGCCAATGATGCAGTATTCAACACTATCCTGGTAAAAAAAAAAAAAAAGTAAGGAAGAAAGAGGTGGTGTGTGCAGCTTAATTTCAGCATTGGGAATGCAGTTATACTTTTGAAATGACAGAATCATGTGTTGCTATTAAAACTGCCTAGACAAGGTAGCAAGAAATTATAGTTTAAAACTGCTGCTTTCCAGGACATAAAATTTAACTGCCATAAAGGAAGACTGCTAAATCAAAATTGAAACATTTAGTATTTTAAAAATACCCATAAGCATCATACCATACACATTATAAAAAGAGAAAGTGACAAAACACATTTAAGATAAAGACGAATATATAACATAATTTACAAAAAAAAATATACAAGAAAAAGGCAAAGAATCCTACAAAAATGTACATAAGATTAAATAGGTAATTCATAGAAAAAGAATAATTAAGTAGAAAACATGAAAATGTGTTTTGTCTCATTCATAACTCAAACACTGAGATACCAATTCTTTTTATCTGTTAAATTGGAAAAACAAAAATGTTTCACTCCCAGGGGTGATAGCACAGGGAAGTAGGCACTCTTAATTGTTGCAGGAAGCAACTTTTTTTGAGGGTGATTTGGAAATCTCTTTGAAAACTAAAATACACATATCCCTTTGAATAATTCCAAAATCTCTACAAACGCACTTATTCAAAGTATGACAAGATATATATATATATATATATATATATATATATATATATACACACACACACACTAGGATATTCACTTAAGTATTTATTTAACTGTCAAAATACAGAAATAAACTAAATGCCCACCATAAGAAGTTAGTTAAATATGGTGTTTTAGATTAGGATAGTATGTAGGCATTAAAAAGAATGAAGTAGGGTTTGTTTGTACTGACATGTAAACATGCAAAGCCAAGACATATTAAGGGTGAAAAAGACACAGAAGAGAATGTGCCAAATAGTTCTATTTTGTGTAATTTTCAGAAAATAGAACAGTATATATAAGGAAGTATGAACATGCTGCTTCTCCCATTCCTATTGTATCAAATATAGATATATAGATATATAGATATATATATACCTGTAAAAACCTTGTGACATCTGTGATTGCATTTCTGAAGACATAGTCATCCTTCTGACAGTCAAACCAGCCCAGTTTTGTGATTCTGGCATATAACTGAATTAGTGCTTGTGTCACAAAAGTAGCCAACTTTGGCCGAGTGGCAAGGTAGTTGAGCACATAGTTTCCTATAAAACAAAAACAATCCACATAACGAAAGTTCTGCCAAAGAAGGGCGTATACCTTTAAATGTACCAAATGTCCAAGAAATGGTAAATTTACACTGTTAACCCGAAACTCCCTTAATTCTTCATGCTACTAAGAAATGGGACTTTGAACTTAAGATGAGTAGGCTTTCCATTGTGAATTTTACACTTGTCACAATGAAGAATCTGAAGTATGGCAGCCTTGAATCTACTTCTACCTAGATGGTTGAATAACATGGTCGCACAGAATTCAAATTCCTTTAAAAATGTTTTCTTAGTTATTAGTGGCAGTAAAGACTGAATGAAAGAAACCTGACAATAAAAGGGGTTACTTAGGCTTTATCTAGCAGTAATTATTTTGGGTCCTTTTCACTTGCATAATAAGCCCAAATTCTGGAAAAACTCTGAATTCCAGATATTCTGTATGCTTAGCCATTTCAGAACATTATTAAACATACAACATAAATTTAACTGTCATTAGCACATCATTAAACAAACTAATTTCTTTAAGAGAGAACAGATAATTCTTTACTTACGAATATCTATTCGTTGTTCCAATGGTAGAGGGTTGTTTGTGCGTGATACAAGCTTTGTAAGGCATGTAGCTGCCAGTAACTGGGAATACGATGACTGTGAAAAGAGGGGGAGGGGGAAAGAACTTAGAATTCAATTTTATTGAGTTAATCAGTCATAATGTTTTTTATTTGGAGATCTCTGCTCAGATTAAAAAATAATTAGTTTTGCTATATTCGTTCCTCTGGATTTTAGAGGGTCTATCATTCTAAGGAAAAGAGGCTCATATAGCGTATGTGTACATTTAGCTGACTTCAATCATGGACAAGGGGCAGGGTAAAGTGAATGGCCTATCAAACTGAATCTGATATGGATATCTTCCTCACTCAAGGGGGCACATGCTTGAAGGGATCTTTTCAGAAAAATATTAGGAACTTTAAAAGACAAATCTCTTCTTTCTTTTAAACCCAGAAATATTCTCCCATCAATAGCCTGGTTACAGTGATGTTTCAAAGTTTCATCTCAAAATATTCCCAAAGTCACTTCAAAATATTCTTATAGTATGGTATTAGAAAGAAAGAAAAAAGTATTAGAGGAAACTTCCACATTATGCTGTTAATTACCAAATTAGATCTTTGTATCAGCACAGCTATCGATCAGCTACAACTTTGGGAAATGTATACGCTTTAAAGAAATTTAATAACAATTATGAGAGAGAAAAATTATGCCCATAGCAATGGAAAAGCATTATATTCTTAAATGTGGATTTTAATAAATTTTAACCTTATGGAGAATTAGAATTATTTATCTGACCATAATATGTAAGAAGGAGTCATGTACAAATTCCTCCATGTGTATCTTTATAATGCCATATAACAAGGACAGACTCAGAACCATTAAAATAATTTAATCAAGGGTCAAGGGTAATTTGCTATGAAACTAAAAGTCCTTAAGACAACAGGGTATTCGCAGGTATTATAACAGTTATAAAAAAGTTTAAGGTTAAGAAAAAAAAATCTATAAAAGTGACTTTGACATGTGTTTTCCATTCAACATCCCTGAACATGGGTTAAACTGATTAGAGTGGGTATGTCAAAGCACTAATAATGCCAAGAGGCTACTGTAACTATAGAATACAGTGTGCAACTATAACTGTACACTGTATAACACATAAATGGTCTTTATAGATAATTCCAATAAATCTGCGAAGTCACTAAGAAGTCAATAGAGATTAAAAAAGAAGAATCCATTATAATTCTTTTTAGAATTGCAAAATCCTATCTTATGCCAGCCTGCTGACTGTCGACATGAGGATATGGAGTTAAAATAGTGTCAGAGATGATACTGTGGGGCTCTGGCAGGAGTTAGCTGGAAAGGTTAGCTGTGCATCTCTCCCATAGTGCACATCTAGGTACATCAATCGAAAAGAAAAATACAAAATACTACATGTGAAAACAGAACACAGCACTATTTAATCTCTGACTATGACTCTGTAACCTTCAGATACCTGGAAAGAGTTAGCTTCCCCAGCTACTAAAGGATAATTTTTAGACAATTGTAATTTGTTGTATTTACTATATAATACTATAACACTACTAATGAAAATTTAAAAATGCAGTCATCTAGAATTCTACCCTCTCAATAAATTAGGAAAGGTCATTTATGTACAGCCTTAACTTCTTGGTAGAGGATATGATGTAGTATTCAAAAGTAAACAACAGAAAAGGAGTCTCAGAAATTTGATTCAAGATGAAAAAGGACAGGACAAAATATATATTCAATGAGATTTTCCTGATGAGGCTGTATGGCCTGTTTTTTGCCAATCTGGCAGGTATGGTGCTTTTTCAAAGTACAATTAAGAAGGCAGAAGCACCTAGAAAAATCAAGGAATGGAAGCTATCCCAATTCACCCCTCAGAATATAGTTTCTTAAAACTGTGTTATCCTTTATCCTTTCAAATCTTACGTACACTTCCTCTTTCAAGGAGTAGCTGGCACTTGCTCAGGCAATCAGGGCTATTGGTGAATTCAACCAAGGCTTTTTCTGCCTGGAGTCGAGTGGTTGTATCTGTGGTTTCATACAGCTGTTTGCACAGATTCTCTAGCTGAGCCAGGCTCTGGAAAAGATCAGTCAAGAAAGAAATCAGTCCAGCCTAGTTTATGCACAAGATACTATGCTTGAAATTACTAGACAAAGATAAAAAATAATCAATGGAGACTTGCTTCTCAACTGAGGAGAAGCTGGGAGACCTTAGATAATAAATTGCATTTATAGCTCTCTTTATTTATGCTTTAGAAGACAAAATGATAGAATGCCTAAAATATCTATATACTTTTTCAGTCACCCCTTAAGGATCAATCATAAATGATACATTTTTCCCTTGAAAATACCCATCTTCCCAAGCTTTTCCAAAAGGTTTTCCAATAAAAATTCAGAACTTACTTATTCCTCAAAATTATACTAGATGCACTGCTGTAAAATTAAGCAGATAAACATGCACTATAAGTGTCACAGACATCTTTACAGTTTTAAATATTTTTCCTTTGCCTAGCAGTTATTAGTTTACAATTATGTGTATGCATGAAGATGGCAAACCTCTATGAGAAAGCTTCAAAACGCATGTACGCACCTTCCTCCCTGGGTCTCTCATGGCTAAAGTTCAGCAGACACTTCTGTTGTACTTTAAATTCTTGCTTCGGTCCCAAATTTAAAATGGAAGGGTCAAAAATAAATTCAACCCTAGCATATGCTCACACAGAGATAAGACAAGGGAAACACCCCCAAACAAACCCTTCTCTCCAAATCTTGAACCAGTTCCAGGCAGGCAGGAAGGGGATGGGCGTGTGCTTTGGTCAAAAACCCAAAGGACCGCAAATCTACTTCCACTTAATGTGGTGCTTAAAAGCAAAGAGGAAAGAACTAGTAAGGGTTGACTTAACTATCACCTTTCATTGACTGGAAAGGAGGGCAAATATTGGTTAGTCTTTAAAGGAATGGTTTGGACTTTAAGAAGGAATCTCCGCCTATTTTCTACAGTAGCAAGCAAGATTTGGTTTAAATCATTTGAGGGTTCCTACTTTTAGTAACGAGAATTCTGACAAGAACGAAATAAAATAATAAACAAACCAACCTAGGTAAATAGCCTAAAATATATTACATAGCCTGTCTGCCCAAAGCTTTTTTATCACGTTATTTCATTATACTGTAACTTTATAAATCACAGCTTTTCCACTAAGCAGGAAAGCCCTTAAGGCAGGATACCTATTTTACTCAACATGATTAATAAATTTCAAATATTAACTTAAAAGAAACAAAAAAGACAAATACGGACACTCTAAGATCATCAGTCTCACTTCAGAGAGCCCCCCAAGAACACAACAACCTCCTGCTCCAATACAAACAAGCCACCCTTCACAACATCTTAAGGTCTGATGAGGCTTATGTTTAATTGGTTCCTCTCTGACTTCCACTTAAGACCTTCAATTCAAAAGCATAGAGAAAACTGCACTTGCAAAACTGATCTCAAGTAATGAAGTTTTCTATATGCTGTACCTGGATTTTTTAATAGCGTATAAACATAAAGAATACAGAGTAAGGCTAATTACATATATTCCATAAAATGCATGTGAAAGTCAGTGATTTGCTTGCCAATATTGGCCCAAGACACTACTGACAAATGAATCAACTTAATTATAAATCCCCACATTCTTAAGCAAGAGATTAAATCTCCTTCACAAGGTTTTGTTCCAACCTAGCAGGCAAGTTTTCTTCCCCCTATTATAAAATGATTCACTTAAAGAAAGAATTTAAATTATTTAAGAAATAGGTAACACAGAAGACATCAACAGTAAGACACCCTAACTGAAGTGGAAAGACAGCTGTAAAACCTGGTGTAGGGTACTGAGGAGCAGCAGCAGCAGCCTCATAACCTCACAGCCACTACCCACTTTTTGAGCTTTCCAATATCCTGAACAGACACTCCCTAAACAGTCACTCTGCTTAAGTTATAATGACTCTTCTTAAAATCTGATCACTCAGTTCCCTGTAGCACCGCTAGTGCAACTCCTGTTTACGTTTATTACAACAAAGTTGTTCACATGACAATGGCTAAGCATCTGTCACCAGTAGCTTTTTACTACTAAAAACCAATAAGCAGGTTATGGTAAGCTTTTTGTCCATGTTGTTTTGTTTTGATTTGCTTTAATTTAGCAGACAAAAACATACTGCAGGGTAAGCACAGTAATGAGTTCTCAGCTCAGGAAACAAGACTGTTAAAAAAAAAAAAGTAATTTGACCATTTACACAAACGGTTTAAACAACTAGAACTCTATTTCTTTGTTTCTAGAAGAACAAATGGGAAACAATTTTGTTTTCCCTAACAGTTAGTAGAAACATCTGAAAACCATGGACTTAAAAGAGTCATTTCACTTGGGCTGCCCATGCCCTCCCATGGCGGGAAAGAGGCGGAGACATTTACATTATGTTCTTTTAGATTCTCATGTTCTCAAAGCAAATCTAATAGATTACTTCGAATCACTTTTGGGCCCAGAAGAAAATATTTATCCAACAATTATTTGATTACCTATTAAAACTAGTACTTCACACAGTTTTTAGTACTTCACACCCCAGCATCTCTCCTCTTGCACCTGTATGAAACCACCTTCTATTCACCAGTTCTCATTCAGGATATCTGTCACGCGATGCCAGGTCAGTCACACAGAAGCCTCCAGAGAAGAATGTCTATTTTCTATTCCTAAGATTGCCAAACCTACAAGCCACAGAGGAGCTTCCACCTGGTCCCACTGCAACAGAAAAGCACATATGGGTGAAATACTTCATAGAACTGGAGGGTGATCTTCAACTAATGAGTACTGCTTTAGCACAAGAAACTCAAGGCAATCAAACCCCCACACCTAGACCACACTGATTTCATCAACAGTTACAATGAAGGTATTAAAAGAATGTATCTTCTTTAATGTTTAGCAACAATATTATTTTATAGTTTTTAAAACCTAAATAGAGAAGAAAGCAGCTCAATTATTTTCTTTTCAATATAAGGTGCCACCAGTCCAGACTATGGACCTCAGGATATAACACTCCATCTGAAGAGCTGCCTCTGGTTTAGAGGGAAGTGAAGATTTTGTTTGTATATTAAATGTTATACTACTCCACAAAGCAGAATACCTTGAAAGTTATTTCCATTAATTTGTAAAATATGCTTTTTAAAAAATCTAACAGTACAGAGTTTTAAATTAGACTCACTGTTTTTTTAAAAACATCCACCTGGAGTTTCCCAACCACAGTCTAAGAGACCTGCTTTTAGGGATGGTTTGATGACATTCCCAATAATGCCAAGTACTGAACCAGAAAACAAGCAAACCCCTTGGATGACTAGTTAGATCTGCAGGTGCTCTGAAGAGCACATCCTTAATCAGACAGCCACTGAATCATGACATGATCAGAAGCCACCATTCTATTACAAGTGTAAATGTTGGCTCAACCCAGAGAAGTTCCCATGAAGAGTACAGAGTAGAAATATCAACTTAGTAGCAGAATTTTCATGATTAGGATGACTTAAATATAAAAAGAATTGCTGAAAAATCAAGCCACTTTCAACTTGTTCATATATTTCATTAATTTAGATCTTTCTTAGTTGGAATTTTTCTGTGTACTAGGGAAACATCTGTTAAATAAATTGAAAGAGGCATACTAAACTTGCTATATAATGAACAATTTTAAAGACCTGTAAGTTTAATAAAATTGATATACTAATTATATTTCTTATGTATTCAATAGGCATTCTTATTGTCAATGAATATCCAATTATTACAGATTTTTTTAAACTAAAAATTTAGTGACAATAATTACTGTGAGATTTAAAAAAACAAGTGGCAAAACAGTACGTAGAGTATATCATTTGAGCTATATGTTAGAAAATTCATATAAGAAAATATGGATGAATATAAACTAATTACCTCTGGAGGTGAGATTATGGGAGACTTTGAATTTCTATGTCATACATATTTCTATAACCTCAATCATATATTACTTGTAAACAAGAAAATAAACACCAACGACTGTATAGATAAGGCAAATTTAAGCCACATTTTTTTTCTAAATTAACTCTTCTAATTAGTAACATATTACTATTAATAGCTGATTCTGTTCCCAATCAGAACTCATAAACAAATTCTAAAATCAAAAAGGCAAAAGGCTATTTCAAAGGCTAAACTTTAATAAAGTATGTCTGTATTTATTATCACTTTTATTTTGTTCTTTCTTACCAGTAATGAATGTTAGTATTTTAAATGCCCTGAAAAGAACATTACATACAAGGTTTCTTGTTTATAAAGTTACATAGAAGGCATTCCTATAGGCCAAAGCCATTTTGGTTTCATATACATACATATATAAACACACACACACACACACACTATGGCACCTACTGCAGTAGAGTCAATAGGGGGAAGTAGCTGTGTCTCTGCTACATACGCAAACTTTATTTTTAAAAGTTCAAAAAAAAGTTTACGAAGTCAGGGCAAAAGATGAATCTGTACTTTATTAGTGGACATCCAAATGGTAAACAAGCAAATGAAAGATGCTTCATCTCAACAACAATCAGATATCCATTAGAATGACTAAAAAGAAAAGGCCAAGAACAGGCATTGGTACGGATGTGGAACACGTGCAGTCTGAGTTGGTTCAAACACACTGGAAAACTGGCAGTATCCATGAAAGCTAACCATATGATACCCTACGACCTAGCTATTCCACTCCTAGGGGCATACCCAGCAAAGATGTGTACTAAACTCACCAAAAACGCAAGTATAAGAATGTTCATGGTAGCAATAAATGCACAGTTCCCAAAACGAAAGCCAAATGTCCATCAAAAGTAGTATATAAATGTTTAATTTTTTAACCTTTGTCCTATTTATACAGGCACATTCATTTTGAGAAAATCCCTTAATTGTACATTTATAATTTATTTTTCTGTATGTTATGCTTCAACAAGCTTTTAAAAAAGATGGATGAATGCCAGTTCTCCTCAAATTCTTTAGGTATTTACTTTCAACTATTTCTGATAGTAATGGAAAACAAGTTCATCAATAACCAACAAACTGCACTTTAGATTTAGAATGTTTTAGTTTTACATCAATTCATGCTTTTAAAACCATAACTCACATTATTTTCTCAGTAAATAAATAAAGACTTTTGAATGCATTTAGGGACATATTATTTCTGAGAATTCTAAGAGGGTGAGTAAAACTTTCTGGTTGCAGATACTGTGTAATGTCTATTGCCATAAAACAAGATAAAATACGTATTTTTGGCAAGTGATAACTCTACACCAGAGCCTTGCATGCATTAGATAAGGATGGCAAGACTGCTAACATGTGATGTGAGACTGCAGAATTCTACACTTAGCTTCAAAATACTAATCAATTCTAACTCGTAATAAACATGTATGATTTTGCACTGTGGTTAATATGCAGCCAAAACACATGTAAACAAATTATTTCATGACATAAACAGCCAGACTAACTATGCCTGGTTACTAAATGGTTTACTGACTAAAAATTTAACTCAAGAGTTTTTATTTAACACGTCACTAGAAACTGGTTTTGGTTCCTTCTCATAGTCACTCATGGTGCAGAGGAAGGAAAACGGCAGTGTAAGCTGAATCTTCTGAAGTACGGGGTTTCTAACTGGTAGCCTTAAAGCAGCCCAAAGACATTTTTGTTTTTCGTCTGGTTTTTAAAACTTTGGTTTTAAAGTCTGACACAGCTGCCAATATTTCATAACAATACCTGCTTTTCTAGCTTCCCATTAAAAATTAGAAGATGTGATAACACTGGCCCTGCATTTTTAAGTGTCAGTAATCAGATGACACCAAGAGGGTATTCTGGGCCACCTCTCTTTAGGCCACCACAGTTCCTAGGCACCTGGCCCCTGTAGACATCTGAGTTTTCTCCCCCAGCTTTAATGCAATTTTGTCTCCTATAAGTGGATCACTCCAAGATGTCAAAGTTAAAAAGTAGAAAGCATATGGTTTAACTTTGGGTACTAACTTTTTGCCAAATTTGGTTAAAACAATCTTTTAAGTATAAGGGGCTAAAAAAAACTTAGGCGGAGAGTTAAAAGAGTTAGATTGAGAGGTAAGCAAAATTTGGATGCTTGTCTTAGTAATTAACTATGTGACTTTGGGTAAGTTAATTTCTTGGAGCTTTAATTTTCTAATACGTAAAATAAGTGATTTTACTATATTGTTTTAAAAATATTCTCATAGAATTCTAAAATTCTATGACTGTCACATGCTGCTTTTCCTATTTTAATTATATAACTAAATCAGCTTTAAAAGTAAGCAAATATTAAAATTAAAATGATCATGAAAACAATAAATAGTCAAGGCAAATTTTTTACGAGAGAATTCTTCTTAAAAAATAAATCAGGTAACACTCCCACACACCCTGCTCACTGTAGCACAGGAGCTTACTCACAACTCAGTGACCCAACAGCAGGAACAAGGATACTTTTGGAGTACAGGGTCAGTAATAGTTAAGACCTAGGATGTCACACAAATCCTTTCTCCTCTATTTACTAACTGTGGGAGTATGAATAAGTTACTCAAATCTTTCAAACTAGTTTTCATTTCTTTTAAATAGAAGTAACATCCCCTTCACAAGGTTGTAAAACTCAATGAGGTAATATAATCTATGTAAATTGTTAATTACTGATTTTATTACTAGCTATTATCGAATACATTGGCTACTAAAAACTCTGAAGAACTTTTATAAGCACATGCATAAATACATATAAAATCTGAAATGTTTCTTCTAGAGGGGTTATAAATGCCTTTCCCTATAGGGCTAGAGGGATTGGGGACGCAACACACAAGTGATCCTCATACTTTGCGAATTCCATATATGTAAATTTACCTACTTGCTAAAACTTATTTGTAACCCCCAAATCAGCACTTACAGCAACTTTGTGGTCATCTGTGGATATGCTTGGAATGGTGAAAAATGTGAGAAGCCTGACATACATATTCCCTGCTGAGGCAGAGCACAGTGACACTGTGCCTTCTTGTTTCAGCTCTCATACCATAAACTAGTGTATATGGCTTGTGTTTTATTTAGTGTCATGTTTCTTACAGTTTTGTGCTTTTGGTTGATGATTTTGCTGTTTAAAATGAACCCCAAGCATAGTGCTGAAGTGCTGTCCACTGTTCCTAAGTGCAAGAAGGCTGTGTGAAAATATGTGTTAGATAAGCTGCATTCAGGCCTTTTCAACAAGGTGTTCTCACACAGAAACACAAATAAAACAAGGTAGTAGGCTGACTGGCTGATGAAAATACTGTGACCAGAGGTTGGCAGGAACATAAGCCTGTATTTCCTCTAGGAGCGATGGTTTAGTATTTGCTAAATCAGTGTTCTTGGCAACTTAATAGAATATAACTACCAGGAATAATGAGGACTGATTGCATCTCTGGCATTACTGGGTGGTATTCAGCACTTATTTCCCCACAGAAATGATTATATTGTCAGTGTTACAGGCATTTGTTCAGAGGTATTTATTAATTTATGTAACTTCCATATTAATGTCTGTAATACTCAAATTCTTGCACACTGATGCAAATGTTTGCTTAAATTGCCATTTATAATAATTAGGTATTGTGATTCTAGTTAATGAGCCCTAATGCATACACTTCATGGAAAGGACAAGAGTGTGCCTCAGTGTTTGGTACACAGTAGAAGCTTCATAAAGATATCTTACAGAAATGAGTAAGAATTCTTCCAAAGCTTCTGAAAGGACTTTGTGTTAAAATGGCACATTGGTCATACATCTAATTTTGTTCCCTCCCCAAATCTAATTGAAACAACACTAAAGGGATTTTTAAAAAATAAAAAGTCATAATCCCACAAAAATTATGACGAGAGGTGACAATAGCAAGAAAATTTTGGAATCCAGAAAAATCAGTGATAGCTGATTTGATGTAGGAAAGTCAAATCCCTTGCCAGGGTTGAGAAAAGCTGCACACCAGCCTGATTTACGCTCCATGCTCAGATATTAGGGTGCAGTAGAATAGCCAAAAAAAGGAAGAACAAGGGCAAAATGTTTGTGAGAAGACAGATTCTCAGATGTCTTCCCTTGCTCTATGCCTCTGAATGACTGTCCCTCTTTCTCTGAACTGGGAGTCACCGTGCCGGTCAAAAGCACATTTGAGGATGTGGGTATCATACAGTTAACAGGTCGATTAAGTGGTCACATGCACATTAAATGCTTCTGCGTCTCCCTTTATCGGGTTCTTTCTACCCAGAAATGCCAGTGTCTGGACCATACTCTGTAGGCAGGAGTTGAAAGATTTTACCGGGAATCCCATTAGTCACAAAGGAAATACCTAAAGATGCACTGATACAGGGGTCACACAATAAAAGGCACAGTCAGATACCTTACTGTGATGTCTCAAGCAGACAAGCCTCACCTCCACACTAAGAGCTTCCAATTGGCTTTGTAGTCCCTTAACCTTGATTCTGAGCAAATCATGAAGGATTACCAGAAATGTGAAGAAAGCCTTTAACATGGAAGACAAAAGACCCAAAATGGGAGTCGCTTATGCTAAGCCCCATGTCATCAAACTGAGGTTTAATTAGTTTCAGCTCTTCCAAAAATGAAATCTTAACCCGGTCAATCAGGAATTGCCTGATCAGCACTAGTTAGGTAATCTACCTCACAGACTCCTGTCATTCTCTAAAGGATAGTAACTTTGCAACAATCAACCTGGTGTGCCTAGTGTAAATTTCTTGTTCCTGCTCCCTTCTGCCTTTAAAAGTCTTCATTTTGAACAGCTCCTTGGAGCTCCTTTCTGTCTGCTTGGTTGGATGCTGCCCAATTCAAATAGATTTTTGCTCAAATACTCTAAAAAAAAAAAAATTTAACTTGCCTCAGTTTACCTTTTAACAATATCAATCTAAACTAACACATAAAAAGCAACCTGGAACAAACAGAAACTTTGCAGAAAGAAGGAAATTAAAAAAAATTAATAATGAAATCAAGATGGGGAGGGGGAACATATTAAGCTTATCAAAGAAATAAGAAAATATATTGCAACTGTGGAATTAAAACAAGGTGATCCAAAAAAAAAAATTTCCAAAAACATAAAAAGAGATCTTAGAAATTAAAACTACATTAGCAGAGACAAAATATTCTATCAGAGGTTTGGAAAACAAGTCTCTCAGAAAGCAGAGAAAAAGGACAGAGATGGGAAATAAGAGAGCAAAGATAAAATCAGAGACCTAGTTCCAGAGGTCCAACATCTAATTAACAGGAGTTCCAGACAGAACAGAGAATAGTGAAGGAGAGGAAATTATCAACAAAATAATTCAAGAAAATTTCCTAGAACTGAAGATGATCGGTTACCAGAATGAAAGGATCTACCAAATGCCCAGCATTAGAGACAAAAATCAAGTCATACCCAAGGCTCCTTACTGTGAAATCTCAGAAACCTGAGGGACAACAAGAAGATTCTATAAGCTGCTCTGAGGTCAGGGACAAAGAACAAAATCAAAACCCAACCCAGGTAACGCATGAACGAGCATGTATCAGATGGCTCTGGACATCACAAAAGCAAAACTGGAAACAAGCCAACAGAAAAATGCCTGCAAGGTTCTGAAGGAAAATGATCAACATAGAATGCTATACACAGGCCAACAAGTAATGAAGTGTGAGGGTAGAAAAAAAGCTTCTGCAGGCATGGAAGGCTATAAGAATGCTTCTATTAGAGAATGTGCTTCATGCCAAAATAGGAGCAATCCCATGAAAAGGTAAACATGGAATGCAGGAAACGTGAACTATAACACAGAACAGGGACATCAAGGGATCCCTGGGATTACAGAGAGATAGATAATGAGCAATATTTGTGATAAACAAATACCTAATATAGTAGAACAGTAGGCAATAACTGCTATAAGGAAAAAAAAATAAATGAAGCAATGTAAGGAATATGTGGAGTGGGAAGGGCAGCTTTCATTGAGAAAGTGGCATTTGACACTCGAAGCAAATTAAATTTTAGCCATGTTATTATCTGGGGGAAGAGCATTCCATACAGAGGGTACAACCAGTGCGAAGACCAATGATGGGAGGGGGCTTGTGTGTGACTGAAGCTGAGTGAATGATGGAAAACTGTGATGGAGAAGGAGCCAGGTGTGGGTCACTGACAGCTCTTCAGCTTTCCCTTGGAGTGAAAGGAGACCCTAGCATGACAACTGTGTGCTACCCACCCCGAGCAACTAGGCCTTATCTAAGCAAAACAGCTCAAGGGAACAATCATGTTCAGGAATTCATCACTGAGATTCCTGCTGCCATCCAGGACAGAATACCTGAGTGAGAGTTCTTATGTTAAGATTTTATCTTAACCTGTGTTGAATTTTAGTTCACAGACAAGCCTTCAACTGACAAAATAACCACTCTCCGTCAAACTTTTAGAAAGTTTTACTATAGAGCTGTGTAATCATTTTAAATTAACATTCCAAGGACAAAGGCAATTGTACAACATTTAAGGATGGCTTTGAACTTAATACTGTATGGTATAGCTACTTACAGCATTTAAAAGCTATAATAGGCTTCAAGTATAAACATTTTGTACTGTATAATTTATAAATGGAGTGCCAATAAGAAGAAAAAAAAGAACAATACATTTGGTTTTTGCCACTTCCCTCTCTTTATAAGAAAGGTTGCCTCCCAATGCCTTTTATGAAACTTGATTCTGCCATGCTGACAGTATTAAAAGACCAAAACAAAATGGCTAAGTCAGGGAGTAGATTATGGAGGCCAAACACATCACCTTAGGAAAGGAAGCCAACACCCAGACATCTGAGAACTCAAATTTACAGGCTGAAACAATCACATGAACTTTTCTGCTATACTACCACTTCCCTAATAACCTCGTCTTTAAAAGCAGGTCTATACAGGGAGAACAATCCTATAAATTGTTCAATACTCCTGTTGAAAGTGTTAAACCACATCTCTAACAATTTAAATTGGAATATGCTGTCTACTGATATTAACCAGATTTTTTCCTTACAAATTTAATGATTTTTACCACATAGCAAGTGTGGTCAAACAAGTGATTTCTAAAGGTCAGAAAGTGCTTCCTTTCTAACCTGGGCCTGGCAGAATGGCTCCCTCAAAGAGTGGTGCGAAGAAGGGCCATTCTGCCATCAACAAGGCAGCAACCAGATAATACACCATTGACATTCACAAGCACATCCATGGAGTGGGCTTCAAGAAGCATGCCCCTCGGGCACTCAAAGAGATCTGGAAATCCACCATGAAGGAGACGGGCACTCCAGAAGGGCACTGACACCAGACCCAACAAAGCTGTCTGGCCCAAAGGAATAAGGACTATCTCATACTGTATTGGGTGCAGTTGTCCAGAAAACATAAGGAGGATGAAGATTCACCAAATGAGCTCTATACATTGGTTACCTATGTACCTGTTAACACTTTCAAAAATCTACAAATAGTTAATGTGGATGAGAACTGCTGACTGTCGAATAAAGTTATAAAACTGCAAATAAAATAAAGGTCAGAAAGTGATAGCCTATTGGTTAAGTATTAAAGGAGCCAAAATGTGTGAGTTATACAGATTTTCACTTAATTTAGTCCCAGTTTCCAAGAACTATTTGTTTTTGAGTTCTTTATTATTTAAATTATACTATACTGTTGGACTAGTGTGCATTTATCATCTTAATTTGACATTCTTAATACCGATTTGGGACAAGATTCAAACTTTAGAACACTGGAGGTATTCTGTGCAGAATCATATTAAAATATTAAAAGTGCCATTTAAATACTTATTTGTATATGAGAGAGTAAAGGAAGTTCTCAAACACACAGCATCAATTATATGAGGCCACCAATCATTACACAAGCTTCTTTATTATGTTTTAAAATGACTAAGTAAAGAAGATCTCAGATTCAAGTACTTACAGTTTTATTAATAGGCTCGCCAAATAAATGCAACTGGCCTGGTGAGTATTCAAGAAATTTCAGGAATCTTAGGGTCCCCCCCTTCTTTTTATGTTACTAGTTATTACAATTTCCACCGTTGATAGAAATTGCATTTACAAAGCAACTACTTTGCTTACGAGAATGAAAAGAACAGCCACAGACTGGGAGAGAAATCTTTATAAAACATATATCTGAGAAAAGACTGGTATCCAAAACATAAAAAGAACTCTTAAAACTCAACGATAACAACTCAATTAAAAAGTTGGCAAAAGATCTGGACAGATACCTCACCAAAGATGATGTACAGATGGCAGATAAGCTTATGAAAAGATGCTTAACATTGTATGTTATCAGGAAAATGCATATTAAAACAACAGTAAGATACTACTACATACCTATTAGAATGGCTAAAATCCAAAATACCGAAAACACCAAATGCTGGTAAGGATGTGGAGCAATAGGAACTCCCATTCATTGCTGGTGGAAATGAAAAACAGTAGGGCCAAATTGGAAGACAGTTTGGCAGTTTACAAAACTAAATGTGTTCTTACCATGTGTCCAGCATTTGCATCCCTTGGTATTTATCCAAATGAGTTGAAGTCTTATGTCTACAGAAAAACTGGCCTCACTTATTTGCCTTACTGGTCTTTTATATAACATCTCTGGTGTTCTGCCCTCCTTTCAAAATTATGATATAATTCTGGTACACTTTGACAACTGAAAATACATCTTAATGATGTATGTCTCCTTTGGAAAAAAAGCACGACACATCACCTAAAGAACAGAGTTTACAGTAAATTTTAGCAGATTTGTTGCCACATATGCAACAAAAAGTACAACTAAAAAAATGCATCCCACATACCAATAAAACTGATTTTTGAACAGCTTGAATGTTTTCATTTACAAACTTGTTGCAGGAAATGACTATAGGTGTTTCACCATTTCTCACATCCTAAACTGGTGTTTTTTGACCTAAGTTCTCACAAAAGATAAAGGGCAAACCCAACAGATATTTAAAAAAAAAGTGATACTGCTCAATATGTAGCTAATACTAGGGAGGAACTTTTCAACAACGTGGGACTGGTACTGGGTGATTTTTATTTAAATTTCCCGAGACTGGACTCTGCTATCACCATCATTCCTCTATCTTGATTCACTGCTGTGTCTTCATCACCTCAAGGGATTCTCATTGTTTAAAGTATCAGGATCTTCTCTTTCACGGTCAACATAGCCATAAGACTCAATTAACATACACTTTATATACTCATAATTCACATGGAACCTTAATTTAAGTTCTAGTGCCATAAATACCATATACACGCTTCAAAAGTAGTTTACTGAAAATACTGGGCTGACATGAGGCTCTGAAAAAATAGTAGCATTTGGAGACTCTCAATAACAAAATAGTTGATACATCTTTATGGCTATGGGCTTCTCCAAATATCACCGACTGTGACAAGCTGCATCAATGGGCAGACTAATGAAAAATAAAAAAAAACAATGAATTTGAAAGTTAGGAAGGAAAGAAACGTTTTAACTGGTGGTTTTTATGTGTAGATCTGCTTTAGACTATTTATGTGACACTGGAAGTTCCAACTCTTGAACGAGACATCTCTATCATATAGGAAACAGTAATCATTCATTTAACAACACATATCTGATTGCGTACTATGTGCCAAGCACCATTCTAAATGCTTGAGATATGTCAGTGATACATCTTGGAGCTGACATTATAGTGAGGGAAGACACATCATAAAAAACACGAATTATAAGGTATGTTAGAAGGTGATAAATGCTATGGAAATAATAAGAGAAAGGTAAGAATAATTAAGAGTATATGTGGCGATGAGGGTAGGAAGAGGTGCAGTATTCAATAGGGTAGTTAGGTGGGTTTCATAGAGAGCTGAAAAAAAATGAGCCAAAATGTTTAGAAAGTGAGGGAGTTAACCAAAGAGGTAAGCACAACTACTTATGACTCCTAACACAGACTCTCTATGGCTAGGATAACACACATGCAGTCCTCACAAGGGAAAGACCACCAGTTTGCTGGGAACCAACTGTGTTTTAGTCATGTGCTACACACTTATTTAAGACAGGATACTAAAATCCCATTGTTAGTTATTCTCATTTTTGAAATGTAAAAGGCAAATATAAATTTTACATGAGTTTATTTAAAGGCTACTGAAAAAGAAATAGGAATATATGTATATGTACTATACATGCAACATGTTTAATTCATTGAACTAATGCTGGTTTTTAAAAAATCAATGGTGGTTTACTGCAGAATACTTCAATTTGAATTCATCCAAAGAATCCAGTAACATTTGCAAGCTGATAAAGATAACTTGAAACCTTATCGACAATCTAGCAGCTGAAATGAAAACAGGAATAATTCCAGAAGCAGACATCATGTGTCTTATACCTCTGAACATAACAAATCTTATTTGATGGGGAGAAGAATTTAGTTTTCTCTTTAGGGGCACAAAAAACAGTTCCTGTTGCTTAGGAACACAAAATAGTCTTTCAATGAATGATACTAATGACAAATAAGTTTTTAGGCAAGTGTTCGTCTGAAAATGTCCTTAAAAGCCTGTGAAACAAATGAGATTAAAGAAACTACTTTTAAGGACATAAAATAACTTAAGATCCACTAAGCCCAACTGGATACTGATATATTATTTCAGGGTATGGCTGTCAGTAAAGTGAAAAACAAACTCACTAATATGTATACTATTTTGTTTTAAAATCTCAAACCAAACCTAGATCCCAGTAAGAATAACCTTAAAAAAACATTCTGGAAGTTAAATCTTTGTTCCTACTTTGGTGATTAGGTTTAAAGCAGAGTGCTCATAACTATCTATGCTTTATTCAGAAATGTACCTCTCAAACTGCAATAAACTACAGTTCTATCTGAATCTCCCTACCAAAAATAATCAACAGTGCTCAGTAAAGTTTAGAACTGAACAATCAAAGTGAGGCTTGAAGACTGAGGCAGAATGCATTTATAAACAATGCCCTTGGCATGACTAAGCTTTACCTGACTCCTGGCGGAGTTATGAGCAGCTGTAACACCTCAGTCGTTACAAGGGAGAAAGTCATGAAAGAAGCACTTAGTCTTTAAAGCTGGTTATCGCTACCTTTTCCAACACACTACTTTCTTGCCCCCTCTCACCTTATCATATTGCTTTTAATCAATTATGGCATAATCAGTGCATAAAAGTAACTTTTATTTGAGTGGTAATGATGGGAGTAGTTACTTGCCAGTTTCATATTATTTAACATGTATGTTCTGGAGAAAGGCAGCAACGCCAGTAGTTAGCTCTGGGCAGGTACCAAGCTAACCATGACGTCTGGGTCAGCCTTTGCTGGTTGCTGGAGAAACAACTAAATCCCAAAGAGCAAAAGTTGGTGAAGCCAGGAAGATCTGTGCTACACAGGAACAAGAGTCACTTAATTAAACTTCACAGGGTGAGAATTATAAACTAATTTTGCCTTTAATGTTAATTTCTGGAACTGTGTCAATTTATGAGATTTTCTGAAAAATGCAAATCAACAGTGAAATAGAAACCAGAAGCAGAGGACATCTAGAGCTTTGAACAGAGATTAGCAAAGCTTTAGGAAACTGAGTTGTGGGAAGTTGCATCTGTTCCCATCTCAGGACCCATATGCTGCTAGGATTCCCCAGGCCCAGTGAAGTATTTCCTAGTAATGACTTCAATGCCTATGGATAAAGCCACACATTCAACACTTATACTCTTTAGAGTACTAACTAGCTTCTTAAGAATCCTTGGAGGAGCCAAATGGTTTCTTTCAAATAATTCCATGTCTACTTCTAGTCTGAGAATGTGTCATTACCAAATCTTACAAAGTCTTCTGGTGTCTAAAATATTAAATGAATTCAGGAAGATTCTGGCACAGATGCTTTCGGTAGGATGTGAAAGTCTGGCCTACTAATACTTGTTCTTCTGGAGGAGGTAAATAAAAAACAAAAACCAAAAAACCTCCAATGAAACCAGAAAAGCTCAATACCTCACTCTGTATTAGGCTGAGCCATAGCAAAGTGCCAAATATCCAATCATTCTTGTCCTATAAAAATGGAAATTTGTTGTGGTTCAATCCAGCATAGAAAAATGAAATTTTAAAACTCCTTCAAAGTACTTTGAAATCTGTGTCCTGCTTCTAATTAAGATTTCATTTTTAGATCAATATATTACAGTGAGACCCATTACAAGTTAGGTAAACAATCTGAATTCAAATCTACTTATCCTACAGGTACTTTTCATTCCTACTCAGTACAAAACCTCTGGTTTCTGGCTTTCAGATCCATCAGACTCATTCTTCTGGGCTTGTTACAAGCTCTGCTTGCCACTCTAGTTTTTGGTTTCTTGTTCATTTCTGTAGATGGTCCATGTGTGCTTGACAAAATTGTATTTGTCTATCAAATTCAACCTATTGTGTCCAAATCTTCTGTAGTTTCATCTTTTTGGCTCCTTGCCCTGTCCATGACTGAGTTTTTACTATGACAGTGGAGTTGCAGTTTTGTCCTATACTTTTATCAGTCTTTACTTTATATATTCTCAAGCTATTTCATGAAATACACCCAAGATTGGAGTAAGTCTTCTGTTTTTTAGTGACTCTTGGCCTCTAAAAGCTTCTGCCAATTATGTGTTATAAATTTCTCCTCTCATTTTGTAGATATCCTTTCTGTTAATGGTGTCTTTTGATGAAGTTCCTGATTTTAATACACTGCAATATATCATTATTTTTCTTTATGATTAGTATTTTGCTTGTCCTGTTTAAGAAATCTTTTCCTAAGGTCATAGTTATTCTGTATTATATTTTAAAAGTTTTGTTTCTTTTACTTTCACCTTTAGATCTAAAAGCCAGTTAAAAGAGACAACTTTGTATGGTGTGTGAGTATATGTGGGAGTGGGAGTGGTCCAGCTTTACTATCTCTATATTTTTATCTTTAATCCACTCAAATTGGTTTTTTAACTTCGAGGTTACTTAGCATCTGTAATTACTACTATAACCTGGACTTATTCGTCCTTACACCTTTGTGCTATGTGTGTTCTACTTTTCATTATTCTTTTTCTCTCCTTATTTTGTTTGCTAGTTTTTGAATTCCATTTTTCTCCCCAATACTATTTACCACATAGTCTTAATAAGTCCAAAATTAGGCAATATTTTATTTCCCCTCCTGAATAACACAATGGCCTTAGAACATAGATGATCAGTTCTCTCCTGTGTTACAATGTTATTGTCCATTATTTTGGTTTTATCTTTTTAGCTCTAAAAATTATTCATCACTATTACTTAATAAATGTTTATTTAGGTTTACTTATGTGTACCAATTTCTTTGCTCACCTTTACTTCTCACATAACCAAATCCTTCTTCTAGAGTACATTTCTTCTTCTTTAAGTATATCCTTTACAAAAGTTTCTTAAGATTTGCAGAAGGTAAAATTAGTTTTTATCTAAAAATATCTAATAATGTGACTAACAGTGCCTTCCTTCTTGAAAGATTATTTTTGTTGGGTAAGCTACTCTAAGCTGACATTTTTTCTGTACTGTCTTTTGGCTTCCAGATTTCTTTTGTCTGTACTAGCCTGTGTTTCATTTGTAGGTAATACTTTTCTTTCTGATTTTAAGACCTTCTCTTTATATTTTGCTTTACTACAATGTGTCTAGATGTGATTTTTAAAAATTTATCTAATTCTGCACCTTTAATTTATATTCACATTTTTTCAGCCCTAAAAAATTCTCAGCCAATATTCTTCAAACATCTGTCTCTCCTCCATTCTTTCTAGGTATGTTATATACTCTATCCTCCATGTCTCTTAACCTTGCATACTTTTCCAGTTCTTTTCTCCCTGTGTGGTATTCTGAACAGTATCTTCAGTTCTTCTATACTTCTCCCTCTTCCTCGGTGTCTAATATGCTAACCTGTTTATTGGGTTTAAGATTTCAATATTTTAAATATATTCTATTTCACTTTTTTCAAATGTGACTTGTCATTTTTGACAACTGCTTTTTGCTTGCTCATTTTTTCTTTCAAAAATTTATTCCTTTGTTAAGCCTTTCATACATACTTTTTTATTCTGTACCTAATAATGTTCCTGGATCTGAATTATCTGGGGGGTGTGTGTGGCGGGGGGGCGGCATGGAGAACAAGGTAATCTACATCTGCTGCTTATAGTTTCTGCTCAATATCATTTATGGGCGTCTTTTTCTGCGTGGGCAATATAAACTCATAATTGGTTAATATAAATCTGTGGAAATCCACAATACCTG
Organism: Macroglossus sobrinus; assembly: GCA_004027375.1. NCBI lineage: Eukaryota > Metazoa > Chordata > Mammalia > Chiroptera > Pteropodidae > Macroglossus > Macroglossus sobrinus. The sequence goes on from PVKZ01000295.1 coordinate 867,686, forward strand.
TTTTTTTTTTTTTTCTGTTTCTGCTAGTGGCCAAAAAGTGCTAAGAACTCCAATGCTTTCTAGGATCCTGGATTAATGTAGAAATTGCAGCTTTAGTTTCCTCACTTTGCAGCAGGCACAAGTTCAATCTTGGCATTTGACCCTAGAGCAACTTTTGCTTCAGTACTCACTCCCCATACTCCAGTTTGAGTGAGTTCGTTTGTATTAATTAATGGGGGTGGAAGGCTTGGAGATTTCCCTTATTTCTTGCAGCTTGTCAATGCTTATTCAAATTTTAACAGGATCTACTTATTCTAGTGACAGGGTACTTCAGAAAAATAGTTTGCCATACAGCAGAAAACAGAACTATCTTCCTACTCATTTTTCTCTCAAGAGATTTTCCTTACTTTTTCTGGGTAAGGTTGATGATGTATTTAAAAGGAATTATTTTAACACTTTACTAAGCATTTCTGAGTGTTGTATAGAAGGATTTTCAAGTTATGCACTCTGCCATACTGCTTGAAATTTGAGATGTTCTCTTTTTATTAAACATGTTGTTCAATTAGATCTCTCCCATTTTATACCTATGTATTTTTTCTATACCTACAGGTAGGATCTTGCATTGATCTGTATAAACTTTTACTTGTCAGATTTAGAGAACCTTTCTAGTCTATTAAGATCTTTTTAGCTCCTATTATCAAACAATCCACCCCTACCCCGCATATGAGCTGCATTTTAAACTTACATTCTAGTAGTTACTTGTTTATATGATCGTGTTTCTTATTACCCTTTGAAATCAGAGGACATGATATATCTTACTTTTGATTTTCGAGGGCATTTAGGAATAATATTGAATAAATGTCCTTATCAAAGCTGCCGATAAAAATATTGACTAGGGTTAGTCCACAGTCAGGGCCCTGAGCCATAATAGAGACCTTGTTCCGAGCTGTCAATGATCCATTGATTAGTACTCTTGAGTATGGCCATTCTACTATTTAATGATTCAACACATATTTGAGACTGTAATAAATTTTACATTTCAGCCCAATACCTAAAGTCTATGAGGATATTGTGAGAGATGTTATCAAATAAATGCTTAGCTGAAATCTATCTACAGCACTTCTCTTTTTTATTGGCCTTGTTGGCTCATCTTAAATCCTTTAAGAAACCTTTCTGAACATTCAGATCGTAGTGATTTCTTCAACACAACTTAGAACTCAGAAATACACATTTTTACTGCCTTTCTGAATGAATTTGTAACTTATCTTCCCATGACATTTAACATAGTGTTGAACATACAGTAAATCATCAATAAATGCCTGCTTTATTATAGCAGAATACCTTTCAAACGTGGGATAATTAGAAAGAAAATAAGAACTCTTATTTCTAATCCCACTTTCACTGGAGGGAAAATGAGGAAAAGAAATAGGATTCTGTATTTAGTTAAACTTAAGAGAAGGAAATAAAGAATGTTGTGCTTAATAAAATTATTCACCCTTTAATATTACCCAAATCTGCTTTCATATACTTAAATATTATTTGTTCAAACAAAATAGCACAACAAATACTTGCGCGAGAAATGTATTCAGTTACAGCAATCCAAGGAGTGAAGAGGCCTATTCACTTCTCAGATGATGTGAAACAGTATTTTACTGTCAATCACTGTGGGCATACTAACAATACAGTCCTAAATATTTTAATTGATAACATCCAAGTAGAACGTCCATAAATTAACAGTAATCAAGATGAGTGCTGAATGTAAGAGCCAGTGAGATTCCAAAAAGCTCTAGTTCAGTGGTTCTCAAAGTATGGTCAACGGACCCTTAGGGGTTACTGAGACTCTTTCAAGGAGGTCTATAAAATCCAAGCTATTTTCATGATAATACTAGGACATTATTTACCTTTTTCAGTGTATTGATGTTAGCACAAATGGTGCATCAAATGGCACAAAAGCCATGGTGAAGAGAACTGCTGGTGCCTTAGCATAACCAAGGCAGTGGCATCTAAAATATCTAGCAGTCATTACAGTCTTCACTGCCACACACTTAGTTAAAAAAAATGTCTAACCATTGTGTGGTTAAAGACTTTCAAATATAAGAAAAGAAATAGAACTAGTTTCACTTAAGAATGTCTTTGCTAAAGGAAATGAAAAATTATTGTTAAATCTCAATCTTGAGGACACACCTTTTTAATATTCTATGTGACAAATGGGAAGTATGCACAAAACACTTCTGCTGCATGCCAATGAGTTTTCATTTAATACAGTAAGAAGAGTTCAGGTGTGGTTTCAGATTCCACGTCGCAACTAACCTTCAGGAAACTACTACAGAGGATCGAAAATATTCAGAGAACAAACGTTTCATTGTTGCTGACACGTATTATGTAGTTAAGCCTATGATAGTTGTTTATGTACTGAACACATACATTTTTCTTGTCATTATTTCCTAAAAAATATAGTATAATAATTATTATTTAGCATTTACATTGTATTAAGTAATCAAGAAATAATTTAAAACATTCTGCAGGATGTGCATAGGTTACATGCCAATACTATGCCATTTTATAAAAGAAACTTGAACTTCCACAAATTTAGGTATCGTGGGGGTGGGGGCATCCTGGATCCAATCCCTCACAAATACTAAAGAATCCAACTGTACTCTACTAAGCCAACATTAAAGAGATTACAAAAAAATATAAAACAATGCTACTTTACTAAATTTTGTGTTTTGTCTTGGAACACTTTTTCATCAAAATGTTTAAAATGGGTTACAACTGTTATTTTGAATGTACTGAATGTATTCTAAAAATTTTGCTTTAATTGGTAATAGTAAATATTGTAGATATAAGCCACATAAATAAAAGTTCTTTGGTATCCTCAATAATATTAAACAGTATAAAGAGCCCTGAGACCAAAAAGTTTGACAACTGCTGTTGTAGCTGATTAAAAGCATCACTTTGGGGAGCCCTGCTCCACTTTACACACAACAGGACTTACAAATGATGTAATTCATCTTATTTAGCAACAAATACTCAAGAATAGAATTTGCTACCAGTACATCTTCTCCAATATTGCAATGTAACACTAACAAATTATAAGGTGAACAGCAGTCAAGTCCAGAAACAGACGTTTGCCACTTCCCCCAGAAGCCCTTTCTAGGTGCCCCATCCTAATCATAACACCTTCCCTCTCATGTTGCAACCATCATACTAACTTTTACATTCATCACTTCCTCGCCATTTTCTTTTTATGGTGTGTCTCCCTAGACATTACACTTTAGTTTTGCCTATTTAAAAAAACTAGTGTCTTTTAGGTCTCTTTTAAAGGGATTCTCCAGAATCTCCTTCATTTCCCTATAATTTATCCACTGAGGAACCCAGGGTGTTTGACTTTAGAGCTCCCCAGGTTTAGGGTTTATGGACTGCATATTCTTATTACCAGTTCAGCATGTTCCTGCTTTTGGTATTTCCTTGACAGAATAAAGTGATTCCACCTCTCATGTGCTATCTGATTATCTATTTGTTCAATTCACACAGAAGGGGCAGGGAAATAATGGATTCTTTTCCTTTACTAGTTTTCAAGATAATTAACTGGCTTCCTACCATCCTCTGAAGGTGAACAATTCTTCTTCTTATTTTTTAAATATTATTAAAAATTAATTGATTTAAACATTTGATTAACCTCTCTATCAAATTTTCAAACAGCACATTTTTACCTCCAAGGGCTAGATTTAGATTTAGTTGTGTAAAGATCACCTATATACCTGAAAAGGAATATCTCTATAAGCAAAGATATTTTAGTTTTGGAAAAGATGGATAACTAACTAGTTCTTAAATATATGACAAAATTCAGGGTAGATTAAAAAATGTGATTTTCTTAACATCTATGTTAAAAAAAGCACCAATAAAAAAAATTTTTTTTCAAGTTGTCTATTTTGGTGATGCTGTTTTCCTGATACAATGTTAAAAAATTATCCATAAAAATCTAGTGATAGTTCATACAATTATTTTTTTATAAGAATTTGACTCAACTTTGGCATTAAATAAAAATGACATATTTGTTGGAAATAATTACACTAAAGTAACTGAAAAAAATCCCAAAATAAGTTAATGCTTGAAAATCATGGGCATGTTCTAAAGGCAAAGCCTATATCTACCTATTTTTAAGCTACAAAGAATATATAAAGAAAATAAAAATGAAAACAAAAAGGTTAAAAATGAAATTTCATTTTATTATCAATTTCAAGTTTCTAAAACAGAAGTATTTTTCATGTTCCCGCTGAAAAAAATTATGTAGATAAAAATCTTGTTTCTACCAAATTGAGATGGGAATAAGATTATCTCAAAAAGATATTTTCTATACTTCAGGGCAATTATCCTAAAATTTTTACAGTATAATAAGAGATTCAAATGCTCTTGCATTTGAATCTTGCATTCTAGTCCTCATTAAGTACACACAAGATCTCAACAATGATAAATAATGGTGCTTCTCAATCTGGGATCCTCAGATACAATCTCAGGGTTCTATGAGTTCTCTTCAAGAATTGTATAATGATGCATTTTCATTTAATGACTTTAAAAAAATCATACATCATACTTTGGTTGATCGTCTAATATCAAGTACTGCCTCATGATTTGGGTGCTCACATACTTGTTTAGGGATATACTAGTGCCAAGTATACTTTAATAATTGAGAGCTAATAAAAAAAGGAGCAGAGGTGGACTTCATATGTAAATGATGCATTCTATCAAGTGAAGGCCAAGTTACAGTGTGAATGAGTGTTTCCCAGTCCTTTAAATGCAGAATAATGATGAAAGAATTGGGTCATTACATGACACATAGTAGTACTGGCATGCTGAACTCAAAAAGAACTTACAGAAACTTTCTAATGGGTACAGGGGTTCTTTTTGGGGTGATGAAAGCATTCCAGAATTAGATAAGGCTAATGGTTGCACAACACTGTAAATATACTGAAAGCCACTGAATTATATACTTTAAAATAGTGAATTTCATGTTATGTGAATTACCCTTCAATAAAAAGAAAAAAAATTGGAGCACAGCAGTCAGTATTACAGATATCATCACCTAGGATAGTAAATGGATGTTGCCAATTTGAATGTAATTAGCTTTGCGGTTTGTTTTAAATTTATGAATTTGTTTATAGTTGCACGAGAGAGACAAACAACCCTGTGGAATTTATGCCAAGTTTTCTGTTTGTTAATATCTGTTCCATTAAAATCAAAATAATTTAAATCAATACTGGGGATCTCTGAGACAACATTTGCCCCTTTAAAAAGGGCTATACATTAAATTTGAGAAAAAATGATACAAAAGACTCATAAACACTACCCACATCTTATTTCTCTGAAGCTATAGAAATAAGAGTTTAATAAAAAATGAGAACTTAATAGAAATTTTATACCTTCTTTATACATTACTCCAAGACCTCTGAAGATTCTCATTTACCTGCTAAAACTGTATACCAATTTGAACATAGCTACTCAACAAATATACATTGCTTTAAAAAAGATGAACAAAGATACCAAGAATCGGGTACTAAGAAACAGAAATGAAGGTTTCCATTTTGGTTAAGGATACTTCAGTTTCTGCTTGATCCTCTACAATTAATCAGTCAATAACTTCTAGAGATTTCAGTGAGCCTTTTAGCAATTAATAACCTCAAAAAAGGAATACCTTCCTGATCTGACAATTGGTTACTGACAGGAACAGTGATGGGAACAGGCAGGAAACAGCTAAGAGCCACTTCAGAACTTTAAAGAACTAGACAAGTACAGTTTGGAAAGAATACCAAGCTCAGCTCCTGTGGAGTCCACCAGCAAAACACCAGCTACAAGTCTTTCCTTACATTTCAGTACTAAGAGGTTTAATCTTGATAGTGGAGACATCAAAAGTGCTCCTGTCTGAAACATCAAATATCAAGATGTTTTAAAAAGCAAATATATCTACAAAGTAAAAAAAAGCAAATAGTTAAATGATTGAACTCAAGTATGTTTTGAAAAGCTCAAATAAGATTCATTCATTCATTCACTCATTTGTTCTGTGTATACTTTATGGTGGTATTTTGTAATTTATCAATAATTATGTAAATTATAGATGCTACTCTAAAATTTTTCTAGCCACGTTGAAAATTCCAGAAGAAATGCTGATTTGAAATTTTTTGAACTTTTATTGTGATAGACATTTGAAAATATAGGACAATTTTGAACTCAGAGATTTGGTTAGTCAAAGTCTTGAGTCTGTCAACAGTGACTCAACGGTTAATGACAAAATAAGTTATTATTTTCTGGAGGCTGGCAAGGCATTTAAATAGGCAGTGATCAGCCTAGTTATATACTCAATATTGACCTCTCAACTCATTTCATCCTCAAAAACACCCAATATAAAGTAGATATTAATCTTTTTTTTCAAATGAAAAAAATGAAAATCCTATCTATAGAGCAGTGAGTGTTTCACATTGGCTACTAATAGAATTACATGAATAAAAGACATTCCAGATTGGGAACTGCCAATTTAAACAAAGCAAAAATCATTTTTATACTGAAGAACTTGTCAGAGTCCTTCAATATGCTAATACACACCATTAATTTCTAAGACAGAGATACAATAAGTAGTTTCCCAATTTCTAACAACAAATAATTCTTTTGTGTGTATGGAACAGCTGACAGACCAATGAGCCATGAAATACTTAGGAAATGCTGCCATTGTAGTCTCACAAAATTGGAAGATTCATGGAAGTTTAGGGATTAATCTTTGAGACTATCACAGAATAAATGTGATTTAGTCACAACAGGCCACTGGTTAGGGGCAGGCATCGCACATAATCATTCTCTACAGGGCAGAAATCTTGAGACCTGGATGTTATGAAGGACTACAGGGTCAGAGATTCAAATGGCCTCTGTGGACAAAATTATTCTGATTACACCTTCTGGACATAAAGAAAGGTTAGGTTAAAGAAATAATTACCAGTGATCCCTAAATGACTGCTCATCTGAATCACTTGAAGGTGCTCTTTAAAAATAATCAAGTTGCCTCAAACAAGATTCTGATTCAGTAAGTCAAGGTGTGGTCCCAGGTGATTCTAACAGAGGCAGGTGTTAAAAGAGGAAAGAGCCTGGGAATCTGGCTTTCAAGAGGCTAAACAGCAGGGCAGATCCCTCTACATGCCATCTCAGAAGGAAGTCAAGAAACAATAAGTCATGAACCATGACCATAAGAATTTGGTAACTTGTGGATTTTTGGTGTATAATGCAGGATTGTATGTCAGATTTGGGTTTAAATTCCTACTCCATAACTTACTATCTGTGTGAAATTGGGCAAATTATTTGACCTCTCTGTGCCTCAGTTTCTTCCTAATAACATATCAGGTATATAATAACATATACCTGATTATGTTGTTGTGAGATTTAAATTAGATAATGCATATAAAGTACTTAGCAAAGTGCCTGATATTCCTGGTCAGTCCTCTAGAAGGGGTCAGAAAACTGGCAAGGAGGAAAAAAGGCCTTATGACTTTGTTTCAGGGGGAAACAGTCCATAAAAATGTTTTGGAAAAGAAAACCTCAAGGGACAGGAGAGATGAGACAACTAACAAAAATAAAGAAAGCAGACTGAGCTCCTGGGATCTGCAGAAATTGGAGAGAAAGAAAGATCCTGCCCATACATAGTCTTCACAGGAACTCTGCATGGGCATGACAGAAGCCATGATTTAATTAGGAGGAAGTCCCAATACCCCAGACAACATTTGACATATAAGAAAACTAAAGCTGTGGCAGTTAAAGTTATTTGCCCAAGGTCACACCGCTACCAAATGGATTAAAATTCAGATTTTGCTTAAAATCCAATGCACCTTCCACTAAACCATGCTGTCTGAAAAAATAAAATGTTCTTAAAGTCCTAACTATTAGGAAAAGGCCAAGCTATTTAGTGAAAATAAAAGTACATACCAACAAATATGAGTTAACTCTATTTAGTGGAAAAGAGGAAATATTGGCAAGAGAACTGTTTAAGAGCTTAACACTAGAATTTTAATCCTGCCTCTTACTGATTGTGTGACGTTGGGCAAAAAGCTTAATTTCCAATTAGTCTGTTCACCTGGAAGAAGCTTGCACCTTTAAATAAAAATCAAAAGAAATACTGTATTTGAAAATAAGATGTTTGAACCTATATGTAAACTAGATTTAGACTTCTGGTTCCAGCAATATGGCAAACTAGTTAGCTTTAAACCTCCCTGACACAAACATCTAATTATTCAAGAAAAGAAAGGAAGAAAGGAAAGAAGAAAAATTAGGAAAGCTCCTTACCCAAGTCTGAGGCTAGTATAATCTCATACCAAAACAAGACAAGGGGAAAGCACATAATGACCAAGGAAAATTATAGGCCAATACTTATTTATGGACTGTTAAAAAAAATACTAAATAAAATATTAGCAACCCAAATCCATTACAATAAATTTGATAAGCTGATCTTAAAATTCATATAGAAGGGAAGAAGGGCCAAGAATAATGGAGACCATTTTGAAGAACAAGTTTGGGAGCATGTGCTTTACAAGAGACTTAAGCTTATAAAGCTCCATCAATTGAGACAGTATGAATAAGCACAGGGATAGAAAAATAGACCAACGGAACAGAGAGAGCACCCAAAAGGAAACTTTTATACCAAAGATATGGCAATACAGATGAGTGGAGAAAGGCTGAGTGGACTATACAATAAACAGGGTTAGGAAAATCCATGTGGGAAAGTAATATTAGATCTGTACCCAAAAATGAATTTCAGTAGATGAAAGTATGATAAAATCTAAGCATTTACTTTTCCACATAAATAGCAACATATTTAGAATAGAATGATTTAACCACGAGACAGTAAATATTCTTTCAGAAAATAGATTTTCTATAAATACTAGATTAATGTTCCAGCTAGGTGGAACTAAAGTTACAAGTTTATATATAATACGATAAGGTATATCTATCTATACAGATGTACATGATAGACCAAACACAAACTAAATGTATATAGAAGTATTCTGTCCTTACCGATAATAAATTACCTTGGGGAAAAGGTTATTTTATTCAAAAGACAGTCTCCACTTATTAATACAAATATCCTTATTTTAGTCATATCATTTTTCATGACATAACTCTACCAAATAGCCAAACTGAAAGCATAAAAAATTTTAAAAAAAAGCAAAAAACAAAAAACCACACAGATAATCACGATCTACTTTGTGGTACACTTCTATCTTTTTGGTATCACAACCTCTGCCCCCACAACTGATACTGTAGTTTCACTCCTAGATTTTTTTACATTTAATTTGAGGAATGAGAATTTAAATAAATCATGCAAATCTCTGAAAATCTGGTTTGAATGCCTGCAGAGCCACTCATCATCTCATCATATTCTAGTACTTGCAAATCTCTAGTCTCATCTCAGATTCCCTTGGCTCACTAAGCTTCAGCCAAGATGGTCTCTTCCAGTTCTGTGAGGAGAGGTCTTCCTCACTCCTGGGCCTTTCAACACGCCATTTCTTTCTGTATGGTACACTGTCTCCTTCCTTCTCTCCATATGCCCACACAATAACAAAAATAAAAAACTGGCACTCTCAAAATATTTCAATACACCCTTTTTAATCATATCACTTATCACAACTTGTAAATATATATTTATTGGTACAATTTCCTGTATACCTGTGAGGACCATGCATATTTTGTTCTCTGCCTTATCTCTAGTATTTAGCAGTGTCTGCCCTACAGAAGTGAAACATACAATTAAAAAAAAAACCATTTTCTTGTCTAAACCTATTCTTGTCTAACTTTCCGTAAGCATGTTTACTTTTATTTTTTCTTTGATTATGCTGACTGTGTAATAAAATTAAGACTTTAATGGCTGGAGAAGTTAAAATTCTTACATTATCTCTAAAAAACAATTATATACAGCTAGCTATCCTCTAAAAAGAGGGCATATTAATTTTTTAAATTGTATCATCACACTCTAAAATTCTTTCTAGTTTAAAAATTATGTGACTCTAATCTTATTTCATTAACCTGAAATCAGTATTATTTTGATTACCATGGACATGTAATACAATTATTGCATTCATAAATGAAACATTCTACATATTCAGTTGTGGGTAAACAAAAACAGTACATTTGGTGGAGAAACGTTAACCGGGTTTAAGTGTTTTCTTAATACACCCACATAAATAAAATGTAATATTGAATAGGAAGAAGCTACTGTTGTACATCATTAGAATAGTCGTCTGTTTACAAACAGGGGTCAGGGCAGTATTCCAATTTTAAACAAACATGTATATGTGATTAAGAACTATAATATGCCCTAAAGCCTTGAATTAGAGTTTTCAAAATGTGGTACATCATCTATTAAATAATAGTGATAATGATAACATCATAAAATCCAGCAAAGGGGGAAAGATATTGCAGTTGTTTCCTAAAATCTCAGAATGTGATGTGATGTGCACCTACAACATGACAGTAAAGTAGCAGAGTATACCTCAGGCCAATCAATGTTTTCTTGCCATACTGAAATGCATTCTTGATTCTTTAAAAGAAGTCAATGTGTTTATTAAATACATATTATAGCCAACTTTCTGAATATTCCCATTTTGTATGTTCTTTATAACTGTATACACCTGTGTATCACAGGTATCAAGAATGAGTCTAGCTTAGATTTAATATTCTGAGATATAATGCTAGCACATCCTCTGGCCTATTGACTTACAGTCTATTAATAATAAACGTTTAAAAGTTTGTTAGTAAGAATGAAAGAAAATTTAAGAAACAGAGGCAATAAGGAGGACAGTGAGTTTTTCACTGGCCTGAAAATTCGGAAGAAAGCTTCTCAGCTCTCCTTATCTCTTTTCCCACGAGAAAACCCCAAACACTGTATGTACTCCTTTAGAAGATTCAACAAAAAGCACATGAAATGCAAAAGAGAACATTAAAGGAAAAAAGAGAAAAGCAATCACAAATACTAAATCTTGGAACCTTGAACTTTGATTCAGAGAAGCAAAGAATTCAGAGTTCCATATTTACTCTCTGACAAAACAAGTAAAATAGAGTATTAAGTAAATGTTTAAGGAGTTTTGGCCTACATGCCCCATTCATGATAGTTTTCTGATTCTCTGGAATTCTAAATAATTTTTCCCTTAACAGTTTTGGAAAATAGCAATTTGCCTTTCAAGTTTATACTACTGTATGATTTATGGAAAATGCTTTCCAGGAACTTATCAAGTCAGCAATAAAGGAGGCCCAGGCAAGTGATGAAACAGAAGACTGAGAAGAATATTCTAATAAAGGAAATAGAAAGTTTTAAAAAAGAAATATTTTCTCGATATCCCCTCAAACACAAATTATGATGGGGATTAAAAAAAATTAATCTGGTTTTCCAAAAGTTAAAAGTAGAATGGGGAGACAGAAAAGACCAAAGGCAGGCACATCAAGTACAGATTTAGTTTTAAACGCCTTAAAAATAAAAAACAACCTTTAAGAGGTATTGGTGGTTACAGTAGTCAACATTGTAAGGTTTACTCAAACTCCTGAGAATACGTCTTCTTTTTTGCATCAAACGCATGACTATTTCATTGCTGATTCTCAAGAGCATTTTACTCCTGCTGCTGGTAAAAGAATCTGAGGCTGTTCCAGCAAACAAACTAGAATACAATATCAGATTTTCTCTCAAGTTTGCAGCTATTATAAGACTTAAGAAACAGCATAGGCATATATTGTTAGCAGCTTACATTTTACATATTTACAACATCTGAAGCCTACTGAACTAGGCGTTCACTATGAAGATGTGAGTTCTAACCCAGGCCAATAACAGGTAAATAATTGCCTACTGGCCACCTCCACTCAAATGTTTACAAGCACCTCAAAATCTGTATATTCAAGACCAACCTTACTATCATTTTTTTCAACATCCATTTAGCTGCCCAGAAACATGGGAGCCTACCTTCTCACTTTACACATTTAACTGTCAGCCAAATTCCACCAACTGTAACCTCAACAGCACTCTCCTATTTTCTATCCTCAGTTATTACTTTGGTTCGAGTGCCAATTAATTCTTGTCAAAACTACTGCTTCATCTCTTACATTTGTCCACATCTAATCAATTTTCTATACCATCACCACAGTGATGTGATTATTCTGTTACTTCTACTTAAAAACCTTCAACAACACATCTACAGTACAAATTCTTTATTAAGATTTAACAGGCTCTTCTTAGTGTTCTGGTCCCTTCCTACCACTACAATCTCATTTCTCATTTTGCTCTTATACAGTGATGTTTAATTACTTTTACTTTCCTGGAATGTTCCATAAACATAAACAGTTTTGCTTATGGTGCTCTCTTTGCCAGGCATGCTCTTATCAACCTGGAGATCACCACTACATCTCTGAAGGTTTGGCTTATGCATTTACTACTTTAAGATGACTTTGCTGATCTCCAAGGGAAAACTGGCATTTATATCTTATTATGTTTATGAATACATGTGTCATTATCAGGTATATCACTATATCCCTTATTAGTGTATATTTCTAGCTATTAAAGTCCTTCAGCACAGATGCTGTACCTATTCACCTTTATATTTCCACTGCATAGCAATCTGGCACACAGTACACAATGAAAAACTATCAGCTGGATGAAAGGATACTTACTAATATGTGTATTGAGTTGTCATTCTCCTATCTTACCAAATCATCAAGAGAATGATATTAAACAATACTATCCTGTCAAATAAGCAAATAGGTGACAAATTCAGGATGCATTTGAGATACATCAGGTTAAATCAAGAATGTGACAAGACTATGTTTGAAAACAGAAATACAGAATTTGTGAAAAGATGTCCTTTTCTGGAAGCCTCTAAAATACTCACTTATTATACATTTCTTTATATCCATGTACAAGACATCAATAGAACACTCATATTCCACTTTCTTAGTGTTAGCTGGTGCATTTAGATTCCTATTTCAGCAAAACATTTCTTTATGGCATGGATTATATTGGCTAATCAAACTTACAAACAGCTTTACATGAGAACAAGATAATTCATGACATATAATAATTGTGTTTATTTTTTTGGCCAAAGAGGACAACTATTTTATAACATATTTACTGACCTCCACTTCACTATAGTCTGAGAAATGGGTCGTGAGACAATTTTATTGTTGTGCAAACTTCAGAGTAGACTTACACAAACCTAGATGGTACAGCCTACTACACATCTTGATTATATGGTATAGCCTGTTATATGGCATAGCCTTGGTTATATGGTATAGCTCCTACGTGACAAACATGGTACTGCACTGAATACTGTGGGCGACTGCAGCACAATGGTATTTGTGTATCTAAAATTTAAAATAGCTACAGGAAGAATACTATAACAAAAGATAAAAAACTGTTCACCTGTATAAGACATTTACCATGAATGGAGCTTGCAGGACTGGAAGTTGCTCTGCACGAGTCAGAGAATGAGTGGAGAGTGAATACGAAGGCTTAGGACATTACTGTCACTACTGTAAACTTTATACATATTGTACACTTAGGCTACACTAGATTTATAAAAATATTTCTCTCCAATAATATATTAGCCTCAGTTTACTGTAACTTTGTAAACTTTCTAATTTTTAAAAAACTTTTGACTCTTCTGTAATAATACTTTGCTTAAAACACACACTGTACAGCTGTACAAAAACATTTTTCTTTATATCATTATATAATTCCGCACCCCCATACTTTTTAAGCTTTTTTTTTGTTAAAAACTAAAACACAAACACACACATTAGCCTACGCATAAACAGGGCCAAGGGCATCAGTAGCACTGTCTTCCACCTCCACATCTCATCCCATTGGAAGGTGTTCAGGGGCAACAACAGACACAGAGCGTCACTTCCTAGGGTAACAATGACTTCTTCTGGAACACCCCCTGAGGGTCTTCTGAAGAGGTTATCACTTTTTTTTAGAAGTATGCCCATGGTGGTTTGCTTGGTTTTTCTCATCTTAGATTTGCTTGTACGCAGATAATGCACCATGAGCATTCCTATTAATGAAAACCTTTCAATGTCAGAGAGCTTGCTGAGGTCTCCAAAAGTTTCTGCTAAACCTTTCACTGTAAATTTTCTTGGGAGGTCTTTTGTCTTCTCCTGCAGTTTCCTTTTCCCTTGCCTCTTCTTCAGCTATGTGTTCCTGTTTTAGTTCCAACAACTCCTCATTATTCAATTCCTCAAGAATCACCTCTCCTTAATGTCATCCTCACCCACACCCTGTTTAAAGTTGTTTGCCATCTCAACCACAGCCTTGTTAAGTATTGCAGCCTCCTCATCCTTGGAAAATCCTTTGAAGTCATGGATGAACCTCCTGGATGCCTTTTTTCAGATGCCATTCACACACTCATTCCTTGATGACATCACCCAGACAAGGTCCTTAATGCAGTCACAGATGTTGTAATCCTCAAAGAACTGCACCAGTGTCTTCTCAGTGTCTTCTTCAGTTGCAGCAATAGCCTGGGCAAAAGTCCTCTTCGGGCAGTAGGCCTTAAAAGCTGCTGTAACTCTCTGACCCAATAGTTGGAATAAAGAGTTGGTATTTGGAGGGAGAAACATCACTTTGATGCTGTGATGAAGAGGACCAATAAAAGAAAGATGTCCAGGAGCATTATCAATAAGCAAAATCTTGAAAGGGGTGTTATTCTTCAAACTGTACTTCTCTGTTTCACTGACAGCAATTCAGAAGGACCTTGGAAGAGGACCTGTGTCATCCATGACTTTTTATTGCTTTTGTAGTACACTGGCTGCATGTACTTATTGATATGCTTAAATGCTCTTGTGCTCTCACTGTGCCAGGTCACAAAGGGTTTCCATTTGCAGCCCTCAGTGAAGACTGCTATCTTGTCCTTAAAAGTCCTGAAAACCAGCACTAACTTGGCTTCCCTATGGATAAGAGTCCTTTGAGGCATCCATTTCCAAATAAAGAGGTTTCATCCATATTGGATATTCGCTCTGGCAAGTAATTTTCCTCCACAATCAGCTTATCTAGAGCTTCCAAAAATTCTTCAACTGCCTACACATCAGTACTCTTAAACTCACCACTTACTTTCACATTATATAATGAATAACAATCTTGAATCATTTACACCTCTTAGAGCTAGCAGTAAATCCAACATCATAGTCAGGTCCAGCCTTTTACTTTCAAAATTGCAAACAAACTTTTTGTCTTGGCTATGATCAACATGGTGCTGAGAGGGACATGCTTCTGTGTCTGGGTTTCAGTCCAGGTCATTAGATGTTTCTCCCCATCTGATACAGGCCCTTCTTGAATTTTTGTTAAGTCTTGTTGCCTTCAGTGGAACAGATCCTTTAACAGCTTCTGTCATATTGTTCTTGTTCTTCAAGATGGTATCTACAGTGGAAGGGGCCGTGCCAGACTGGCGAGCAATAACCATCACTGATTTTCCACTCCTGTAGTCCTTAATCACTTTCAATTTTGTTTCCAGGTCAATCGCTTAAGGTGGCCTTTTACTGGCAACATTAGCAATGAATTTTATACACTTAGGGGCCATGATGAACAAAACAACATGAGATTAAATCAAGTACAAGAGAAAATGATGTAGTTAAGAGATGCGGTAAACACGAGATGTATAAAGCTGCCAGTGTAACACAGCACATTGTTTTACAGCACCTTAAAAAAAAATAAGTAGAAAAAGTATGCTCTAAAATTATGGTAAATGGTAAATACATAAACTAACAACACAATCGTTTAATCTGTACTGTACATAATTGTATGTGCTATACTTTTATACGACTGGCAGCACAGTAGGCTTGTTTATGCAAGCATCACAAGTGAGCAATGCGCTGTGCTATGAAGGTATGACAGCTATGATGCCACTCGGCAATAGGAAGTTTTCAGCTCCCTTGTAACCTTATGGGACCACTGTCATATATGTGGTCACTGACTGAAGCGTCTGTATTTAGAAACAGCCATGCCTGTTCCCCGAAAGTAGAATAACACAAAATTATTTTCTGTGATGTGAAGGAAAGTTTTTAAATTCAATCTTAAAATAAGCCAGTTTAACAATTTTAACTTAGAATATTTCTAGGTTATTTTCAAAGCCAATGCTATCATTATGAAAAACTTTAAGAGAAATATTTTTAAATTAGTAGCTGAAGGGAACCAGGCTGCTCATATATCAAGACTTAGCACCTTAACCGATTTCATGGTTTTAATACCTTCCTCAAGTCCCCATCTTATCTATAAAATTGTTACCAATACTTGGGGATTTTAGAATGTTTTTGCAAAATGCTTTGGGGCAAAACACATTTAGGGTATTTTTAAAAAGGTTTTAAAACACTACTTCCTATCAGTTAAATTCTGAATTTCTTGTAGGAGTTAACTGCTTCTTCTTACCCACTTGGCTAAGAGGACAGAACATATCATAGGCTCACAGAGTAAACAGTAAGTAATCTTAAATATTTTAATATATTCATTGCATTCACACACCAGGGAGCGAGGATCTAGCTTATTTTTCTAGGCACACAGGAAAGCAATTCTATAAGCTAAGTTCTACTTCTACTTCTAATCCCTTTCATTTGATGGCAAGTTTTTCTTATTCTAGAGTGGCACCATCCAAAAGAAATTTCCATGTTAATGGAAATATTTTATAATTGCACTGTGCAATATGGTGGTCACTAGCAACATGTCACTACTAAACACTTTAAATGCTGTCAGTGTGACTGAAGAACTTAATTTTTAATTTAATTTATATTAAATTTAAATAGTGGCATGTGGCTAGTGGTAACCATTGTGAACAGGGCAGTAGAGATCCCAGAAAACCACAATCAACAAAATTTATCAAGTCTGACCTAGCTGCTGTTCAACTGGGCTTGCGTTAGAGACATACTGGGCACTAGCCCTTTCCCTACACAAAAACCAGGCAAGATCTGAAGGGACATACCCACAAGAGCCTGCAAACTCTTCTGTAAAGGGTCAGATAGTAAGTATTTTAGGCTTTGTGAGCCAGTAGGCCAAAAGGTTTCTGTTATAACTATTCAACAATGCCATTGTAGCATAAAAGTAGCCAGAGATGATCTGTAAAGGGAACTCGTGTGGCTGTGTTCCAATAAAACTTTTATTTACAAACAATGAAATTAGAATTTCATATAAGTATCATGTGTCATGGAATATTACTCCTTTAATTTTTTCAACCATTTAAAAATGTGAAAACTGTTCTTAGTTCTCAGGGCATACAAAAACAGATCAGCCTGGTTTACAAACCTCTGAAATACATAAAAGATCAGTGAACACATGCAGATACTTAACACCACTAGTCAAAAAGGAAATACAATCTAAAACCACAATAAGATCCCACAACAATGGCAATACCAAAGGCTGGTGAAGGTTGGACACCTGGAACTCTATACACTGCTAGTGAGAAAGTAAAATGGTAAAAATCACTTTGGAAAATCGACAGTTTCTTTAAAAAGTTAAACATAACACAGGTGGGACCCAACCATTTTATTTCTAGGCCCTTAACTCAAGAAAAATTAAAATTTATGTCCACACAAAGAGTTGCATATGAATATCTACAGACCCTTTATTTAAAATGACTAAAAACTAGAAATGACTCAGATACCCCCAAGGGGTGAATGGAGACATAAAAAATGTGGTACATTCATACAATGTAATTCTACTCAGCAGTAAAAAATAAACAACTATGGATACTATGAATGAATTTCATATGAATTAGAGACTTAGCACCTTAACAGATTTCATGGTTTTAATACCCTTCTCAAGTCCCCAAGTTATAGAGAATGAATCTCTATGAATAAATATTGAATGAATCTCAAAATCACTGTGTTGCGTGAAAGAAGTCAAAAACAAAAAGTACACAGTAAGTCCATTATATAAAATGCCAGGAAAAGCAAACTAATACAGGGTGACATAAAGCACGCTGGGGTTGCCTGGGGTGGAGGGAGGGAAAGACTGCAGAGTTAGGAGGAAATGTTCTGTATTCTAATAGTCATGAAGGAGTCACAGGTGTATATACTTGTCCAACTGTACACTTTAAATGGATGCAGTTTACTGTACACTCAAAGATGATTCCGCTGGCATCAGATTTACCCACAGCAATTCCTATGAATTTACTTTTACAAGTATTGTTTAAATCTGAGGAGCTGGGTAAGGAGGGATAGAAAAGAAGTTGGTTTGAAGTCTCACACTATTACTGCTGATGGAAAGTGTGCCTCTGGGACCTCAAGGACCAAATCACAGAGCTTGGAATAGACAGGTTATAGGAATTCTGTGAACTGAAATCATTCCTGTTCATAACATTGTGATCTCCCTGTTTGGAATGTAGATTTTAAGTAAGACTTCAATGCAGAATTACAAGAATTAGTAAATAATCCTTCACATTACAGTAAGTTTCCATTTGTAACACCTTTGGGATAATGTCGTTATTTTAAACACACCCTGTTTCTCAGGTTCAATTTATTTAAAATGTTTGATTATAGGTCTTATGAATGCTTGGAGAAAGTTGCTCAGTTCTGGAATAACATCATCAGTTCAAAATATTAACAGTAAGGAAAACAAGGTCCCATTTTCCAGACAGTTTTAATTGTTCTTCTAAATCTTGGGTATGTGCAAGATTTCTGACAAAAACCTTACAAGAATTTCTCAGATGGGTCAATGACACGAAACAAGTAATAGTCTAAATAATTTGTGGCTATACATTGGGAAAAAAGGTGACGAATTTTTTTCCACCAGGTACAGTTATGTGAAGCACGCATCTGGCTTCCCAGATTTCTTCCCAGAGCAAACTCTATGTTACAAATTCCTGGAGTCCAATTAAATATCATGCTTGACTTTAGGCAATGTCCTTTAGGAAGAGAGAAATAAAACACTAAAATTCAGGAATCAGTGGAGGTAAATGAGGTTAAAACACTGAGCTTTGAAATGATTTTTTGCCAAACCTATGACACATGCTTTCAAAACTCTGCAAGCAATTTTTAATAGAATTGGGTGGTAGTGGGAGGTTTCTTTCTTTCTTTCTTTTTAAAACCTTGCTTTTCCTTTTCTAACCTTAAATATATGCCTTTTAACCATGCAATTGACTAAAACTTTACGGCAAATGTATAGCGTAACTTCTTTCTCAGACAATACACATTTTAAATATCATAATTTCTTAAAATTCAAAATACAGACAAGATCAGCATTTGTGTCTAACATAAGTTCAAGTATTTACAAATTAAAAGGCCACCATAGCTATAAGATCACAACTTCCAGAGAAGCACAATGGTTATTTTATTAATTTAACTGTCTTCAGGGGGGTATTTAAAGAAAAGAATTTTTTTTTTGGTTTCCAGGGACTTTTAAGTGAGAATCATTTTTTCAGTCTACTAACATCAACATCTGTCTAATAACATCAATTTCTTGTCCCACAAGAAATGTCTTTCACTGCATATTGTCCAAATAAGAGACCTCTACTTATTTTGGGGGGTATACAGAGCTCAATTTGTGAAAAGTGCTACAGATTACTAGATCCTAAAAAAAAACACACACACACAAAATACCCCAATCGACCAACCCAACAAAACCCCCAAACTCTGGAAGCTTAAGAAATTGGGAGGTGGGGTAGAGGAAGGTGTATTTAGGAGAGATAAAATAGAAATATTAGTATGAGCATAAATATTTTAGGAAATTTTATAACATACATATGCATTGAGAACACAGAGGCTTATCTGGGAGTGGTAAGGATGCTGACTGGAAATGCCAACCAGAATCCTGGAAGTATAAGGGACTCAACAGATCACCTAATTCAGGTTCAGAGACTAAGTAAGTTGCCTAATTAAATGGCTTAGCATAGTGTCTGGTTAACAGTTGCTCAATAAATGTTGCTATCTCCCTTTCTCTTACTCCCAACTACTTCCCAACTATGCCTTGTACCAGTTAAGTTTTACAATAACCACCACAACAATCATCACTTAAATCTTCCAGTCTTCCAGAGACATGAAGGCCTTTTATCAGCCTATTTCACAAAAAATTTCATTACTATTATCTCAATAATACCAATCTTCTAGAGCTGCTGTGAGCATTAAATGAGATCATGTCAAGTGGCAAGCAGCCACAAGTTTCATAAATGCTAGCATGAAGTTTCCAATTCTGCATTCTCTCAAACACATTCTTTCCATTAACGGTAGTAGGAGTGTGTATGCACGCGTATGTGTACACACATGAATGTGTATGAAGAAGTAAAAAGCCAAGGATGCAAATATCAGACATACTTAAGACCCAGTTTTTGACAATTCTCCTCTTTCCCCAAGATTTTGATATGCCCCCTGGGTACCAATCTCAATCCACCGAGAATACCCTGCTGCCATCAGTCACTATAAATGTGAGGCAGAACTCAGATGTACGGGAATAGGGGGAAAAGGTAATAGGAGGAACATGCTGACAAAACTGTAATCTCATTACAACTCAATAACCCAGGCTTGTCATTATCTCCCCAATTAAAAGGCAAAGCCTCTGAAAATAATACATCACATCTTGTACTTCCATGTGTTGGCACAATATTAAGAAAAGGATTAGTAGATGCTCAATAGTCACTATTCATCCTTAAGAATTCAATATTCAAAAATTCAGTGTGCATATAACTCTCCAGGTGACCCTAAACTAGCCTTTCACGTGGGTTAAAAGACAAACACTCGTAAATCAGTGAGCATTTTCATCTAAAAAGGAACAAATCCTTAAACTCTAGTTCTAAAGTCTCTGAATGGCCTGAAATTCTTGGCAAATTTTTGTGTAGGTACACTTTTCCTTCTGGGAGAGTGTATGGCTTCCATCACATTCTAAACAAACAAGTAAACAAACACCAAACCAAATTCCCCCAAAAGCTGAAGAACCACTGCCCTATACTGCTTTTTCTCCGGGCTTTGAAGTTCAAGCTCTCATGTTCAAGTCTTACTCAGCTTGACTTCTAGCATACTGAAAATCAAATACAGGACAGTAGTTATCGTTAGAAGGAAGAGTATACTGCTAGTTCTTGAGAGGGGCATCAGAGGTACTTGTGAGGCACTGATAATATACTATGGTTTTGGATGTGGTTACAAAAGCGTGTTCACTTTGTGCAAATTCATTAAGCTGAACATTTAAGATATTTGCATTTAAAGGTATATTTCAGTAAGAGATTAAACAGTAACAATGATGGGTCACCTATACAAAGAGACAGCATTGTGAGATGTAAAAAGAAAATCCTTAAAAATATTTACTAGGAGAGGCCCACATGGTGAAGACCTGAAACATCTGGGCAACAGCCAGTGAGACACTGAGGCCCTCAGTCTAACAGCCTGCAAGTAAAGGCCTGCCAATGACCATGTAAACTAGAGATTTTCCTTCTTCAGATAAGCCTTGAGATAGACTGCAGCCCCAGCCAACAGCTTGACTGCAAAGGAAAGATCCTGAACTAGAACTCTCTAGATAAGCCACTCCCGGATTCCTGATTATCTGTGAGATAGTACATGTTTGGTGTCAAAAAAAAAAAAAAAGTTGTAATTTCTAAACACTATCTTCCTTAACATATATTGAAGTGAGCATAGTAATCTCAGTAGCTGTACCTGCAGTGACATTAGCTTATTGGTTCAAATTGGAAACTTTCCCTTCTTGAAAGGTTGTGGTGCAATGTTGCTTTCAAAACCCAACAGAGAAAAAAGAAAATACAGCCGGCGATTATGAATATTAATTTCTGGATCAAATGGAAGTTAATTTCTTTGTAAGATACAGACAGGGAGCTTCTCAATGCTTCATTCTACTTCCGTCTAAATTAGAGATTCCATTAGAGTAATATGCTTTGAGATTCAGTGCATAAGTGTTTGAATGATACCACATGCAATACACATTGCTTAACTTTTCTGAAGGCTTTGCTTACAAGAGGAAATATACTAAAGACAGAGAAAATATAACAAGCAAATATAAATATGCTCCAGACATATTTGTATAAATCTACAGAGAAAGTAGATAGGTTGAGTGAGGGGACATAGCTATTCCTATCATCCAATACAAATATAGCATGTTTCAAAATCAATGTATTAGTTCTTGTATCTATTCGTACTTCTGAAGCCTGCTCAAAGAGAGCATCAGAATTTGATACTTCGGCAGTCTGGCTCCAGTGTCTGTCTTAGCTCTGAATCCTTACATTTGCAGTTGAGCTGTCAGTTGGCACTGCAGTGCCCAGCACAGCAAAAGGCCTTGCACACATTAAACATTATGGTATTAGTTGAACTGGGAAAAAAAAAGTCAAAAAAATAAAAAAAGTTAGTTTTTTCCTGATTTAAAATTCTCAAAAGCTGTACAGAACCCTCTCCTCAGAATGGACTAACCATAGCTATCATTTCCTTACATATTTTTAAAAGCTGAAGAAGCTGAAAAGACAGCTATCAATTTTGCTATAATCAGGCTAAACTTTTGCACTCTGTTAAATTTTAACCTGCTAGTTTTAACGATTCTTCACAGCTCCCTAGAGTTACACTGGTAGTCAATATTTAATTACTGTACTTTAAATTTAAAACAAAGTGTGACCATTTGAAAATAGCATTTTCTATTACATAGTCATAATGCAGAGCCCAGTAAATACTTTAAGATTCTGTGTAAGGCCCAGCATAACAACATACTAAATCTAACAAAACCCCAGAATTATCCTTCATTTATAATATAATTAACATATATTGAATATATTTATAGACACATATGTGTTAAATAGTATATTAAATCTGTAATTATAATATGATATATTCTTATTTTTCCTCTTAAGGTCTTGATCACCAGCTAGCACTATGAAAGCTAACATCCAATCCTTCATCTTTTTTATTACCACTGTTGTCTTAACCTTTTTGTAAGTAGCCAGCAAAGATACTGAATCCTCACTATCTTCATCTAATTCTAGATATAAAATATGTTTTAAAAGGAGACATTTATTTTATGAAGATAAATACAATTTTTAAAAAAAATAGTCAATGCTCTGTAACCACTACCTCCTTAGTGGGTGTTAAATAAGACCTAAAATCAAGAATAAGAAATCCATCACAATAAGGACTTGTTTATAGCCACTCCTGTAAAGATGCTTGACTATGACAACACAGCCAAAAGACAAATCGAATAGTACAATCCATTACTAACGTTTTGTGATACTTAAATTTTCCATAAAACACATATCAAGAGATGCTCAGGACTTCAGCCTGAGAATCATATGACAGTTGTTTAGTGCCAATTAAAAAAAAATTGCTCACCCTGGTGGTTCAAGAAAGTACTAGATACATAATGACTCAACTATTTAATACTACATATGAAACTTACAAATAAACACTGTTTTGAATTTGGAACAGATTCCTTTTTAAACTGTGTTTTTGAACAGTGTTTTGAGAAAAGTATGCCCCCTCAATGCATTTCAGATTTTCTTTAATACTTTCATTTATTTACTCATTCCATACAGGAAAAGTGTATCTCTTTCTTGGGAAGGTTTTCTGCTACAATGTTAACGTGCCATGTTAAAGGCTGAGTATCCATTAACAGTAATTTAGTGGTCTAAAAAATGCAACACACCCCTATTTTATTTAAAGAGAAAAAAATTCTCTCAAACTTATCCTGTTGATATAAAGATCACTCATTTCAAGAGTAACATACTACAGCTTTTAAAAGTAAGATAAAATACTGACTAGCAAACTGCTCTTCGTTTTGAAAGTTAATAAATTCTTACTTACTTTAGTAGATTTTTATTTGGGGGTGGGTGAAAGAAAAACATCACCTTACTAAAAATAAGGTAGTTCCTCCTTTGAGATCAAAACGCTATGAAGATTGTTTTGATTGCATCTTGACTTTCCTTGGTGAGGAATGACCTTTTTAGTTCAAAACGTGGGAGAGATCACATTAGCAGATAACTTTACAAGAGACAGAAGAGATGTATATACATAAAAGTACATGGTCTTTTGCTTTCCAAAGCATCATTCAGAAAGGCTATCTATTCAAATCATGTTCTGGAAAGCTCATGGCCCGGCCCGCACCCCCACACCCAGTAGATAAGAGCACTGGTCCCTAAGTCGAAAGCCACTTTAAGTAATCTCCTATCAGTTCAGTAGTGCTTTGGTTTCTTTCTTTTAAAATGACAGAAGTAATTCTTGCCTACCTACTCTTGTAGGATGGAAGATTTTTTTTTAATCACATAAAATCTTTCATGCTTCTTAGAAATGGCTGCTATAAAATTCAAGGTGCTACACTATTATTATTATCACTTTGTTTTACTGCTACTTCTGAATAAGCCATAATACTGGCTTTAAAACACAAATCTTGTGGTCTTCCATCTGTACAATTTTTGATATAACTCTGTCCTAATAACTTGTCCCTCACACTCCAAGGATTTACTCTACTGATCCCTGGCCTGAATTCTTATTTAGTTCCTCTCTTCCAATCAAAGAAACTGGTAGAAGTCACACCACTCCCGCTTCTTGTGGACATCACATTAGGAATAAAATAATCCCTTTCACTTGAGGAATACTATATTATATGCAAAATAAAACAACATTTTGTTATGTTCTTTACTCTTTACTTCCCAGAACTCAACACCTTTACGGTTACCTAGAAAATCCGAAGGTTTCTGATACTAGATATGTCAATAACTGTCATAAAAATATAAAATCTAAGGCATAGAGAAGAAAAACTTTATCTAGATTGCAAGAAATAACCCTGCACTCCTCCGGCTACTATTAGCTTTGATACGCGCTGTCCCTTCCTAGGGCCTGTGCCCTGTCTTTGAAGAAAAGTGGCCTGGGCCCAGAGCTCGCCCCTGGCAGCTCTTGAGCTGGATCGAACCCCTCCAGAGCAACGTCTGCACCCAACATTGCATCTCTCATGTCAGACACACCCCCCTCCACCCCGCGTTTCATAGGAGGTGTGGGCACTCAACTCCTTCACTGTTGATAGGGGTACTGGAGGGAGGGCGGGCCCAGGCCTGAGCACCCATTTTGGAGGACTGAGAAGCTCGGCCTTATAGGTTGTGCAATTAGGAGTGTGGCAGAGAAGGGCACATCCACGGGAGGGGAGGTCGGGAGGGGGGGGGTCCTCTTGTATTCGGGGGCGTGAGGAGGAAGGCGGCGGGAAAGACTCGGGAGAGCGAGGTTTCACAGTGCGCGGTTCTCTTTTTGTTATTCGTTTACGGCCGGAGGGTGTAATGGGGAAGTCCCCTCAGGACAGAATCGGCGCGGGGGTCTCCCTTCGTCTCCCGTCGTGGGGGGCACTGAGGACTCGCGGGAGGCCTCCCTCAGGCGGGAAGACAGTGACCGCGGAGCGCTGTTGGTTGTGTGCGCCGGGGCGCTGATTCCCGCACCCCCAGCCCCGCGCCAGAGGCACGGGACCGGGTGGGAGGGGATGGAGGAGGCCCCCGGCCCGGGAGGCGGGAAAGGCCCCGCAGCTCCGGGACGGGCGGCGGCTCGGGCTCCGAGCGGCGGCGGCGTGGGCCCGGCGAGCCCCGAGCCGGCCGAGCCCCGGGGGCCGCGTACGCCCCACTCCCCACTCTGCGCGGCCGCCCCCTCCCCCGCCGCTCCTCTCACCTGCACATGATCCGCCATTTTGCTCCATTCATGCTCCTCTCCGGCCCCCTCCCCCCCAGCGCGCACCTCGGCCCGGCCGCCGCTGCCGCCGCCGCCGCCGTCGCCGCTGCGCCTGCGCGTTGGGGGCCCAGCGCTGCGCTGGCGGCGTAGCGCGGACCGGCTGCGCAGGCCCCAGCGGCCGGCCCGCGGTTGGAGAATGCGCAGCGCCGCCGGGACGCCGTAAAGGCGCGGGCAACGTCAGCGGCCGGAGCCGCCGGGGGTGGGGGCGGCGGCGGTGGCGCGGGCCGGGGAGCGCGGACTGAGGGGGCCGGGAACAAAGCTTTGTTTACATGGGTTTAAAGGGGCCGCGCGCTCCGGCCGGCGGGTGCTGGCGCTGCCCGAGCTGGTCGGCGCGGTCAGGGACCTGTCCCCGCCCGGAACCCCGCACCTGGCGGACTCCTCTCGACTTGCCCCTGGACGTCCCCCGCCGCTGGCCACGGCTGTGGCATCGCACCCCCGAGGGGTCGGCCGCTGCGCCCACCGCCCATAACACCACTTAGGATGCTTGCGTTATTCTCGACTTTCCAATCCGTTGGCCGGGTTTATGTTCGCGTGTTCCTAGCTTTCTGCAACAGTGGACAAGGGCCATTGCTTTCTGATCCTGGATTTTACCAGCAACAAATAATGATCTCCTTGTTTTCGTTCCTGTCCTCTTCTTCCTAAACATTCTTGGAAATAGCCGCCAAATAATGGTGATGATAGAAACATGCAGAAGGTACAGCTCCAATCTTCCCAAATAGATTGTCATCTTAATCAGTACACTAGGCTGCCTCCTGAGAGGGATCAGATGCTGGGAAGTGCGAGGCGGGAGAGGGGATAAAGGGATTTTTAGGACCCCTGGACTCAGTCTGAGTGGGAAAGCTATCCTGGGTCAGATCAGGTCAGTCCCTTCCTGCTGAGACCAATTCCAGTCTTTCCCACTAGGAATTATCTATGTTAGATAATGCGGGTCCCTGTTTTCCTTTGGATTCTACTCAGGCTTCCAGTCAAGGCCCCCAGGTTAGATTTTAGCTGCATTCTGAGACTACTGATTGTTTGAAGTTTGTATTGACTGGGGGCTACCACGTGCGATGGAAAGGATGCTGCTAATGAATAACATTCTGTGTGGACAGAGCAGGCTGGTGCTCAGCGTTCATTTCAGCCTTCCTTTTGGTGGTGTCTTCCTGGTTTGCAGAGGTAGGGCACCTAAAAACTACATTACCCAGATTTCCTTGTATGTAAGATTGGTTCTGCCAATTAGATTCACTAAGAAGATTTTTGGAGGCAGAGCTTTTGACTGCTGCTTCTGGAAAGCCCAGCCCCAGAGTAGTAGATTTTTTGTTTTGTTTTGTTTTGTTTTGTTTTCCAACGACCTTCCAGTGTTGGAAGCTCCCTGAGTACAGTGAGCAAGGGTGGTGGTCAGGTTCTACTTGACCTTGGCATCACAGTTATAATGGTATATTCTTGGTTTCATAATCACAATGGCAACCTTCCAATACCCTACCTGCCTAATTGGGTAGGAGTAACTGCTCTCTGTGGGTCAAGCCCAAATCCATCCCTCACCCTTCTCAGTAAATGATACTATCATTCACTTAGTTGCTCAAACTTGACAAGGTGTCATCTTGATCCCTAATGTCTTAATAGTCCCCTACATCCAATCCACTTGCAAGCCCTGTTGAGTTGATATCCAGTACATATTCAAATTTGACTACTTCTCTTCCTCTCCACTGCTAGCACCCTGGTCTAGACCACCATCAGATTTCTCCTGGGCTCTAGTATTAGATTCCGAACTAGTTTTCTTGCTTCCTGTCTTGTCCTTTGGTAAGTCATTTTCTGTAGAGCTGCAGAACATTCTTTTAAAATAATAAATAAGATTATTTATGCCCCTCCTTTAAAATCCTTAAGTGGCCCACAGTACATTTAGAATACATTCCAAATCTTTGTTGTAGCCCAAGAGACCATGTGATCTGATCTCATGTCTGCTGTGCCCCCTGTGGCTCCCAATGCTCTGGCCAGTTTGGTCTTCCTGCAGTTCCACACATCCAGGTGTTCTTGCCTCAGGGAACTTGAAGTAACTTCTGCCTGGAATATTTTTGTACTTGTCATTAACTTCTTAGTTCAACTGTTATCCCCTCAGAGAGGCTTTTCTCATCACTCTATTGAAAGTTGTCCTCCTGATCCCATCACTGTCATACTTACGGCAATGATCACTGTCCATCCAAAACTATTTATTTACATATTTATGCTGAGTCTTCAACTAGAAAGTAACAATGATGAAAGCAGAGATTCTGTCTTTCCCGTTTATGCTGTATCCCTAGTTCCTCTGTATAGAACACATGCTCAATAAATAATTTTTTAGTTGATTAACTTCTTTATAGCCCAGTCTCATTCCAGGGGCATGTGGGGCTCAGAGGAAAACATAAAGCATTTAAAATGTTACGTCTATTAAATGGCATAATTATTATGTTACATTATAAGCCCTTCCTCTCAGAGTTTCTCTCTTAGTTGTGAAAGGATATACTCAATGGAGAAAGGGTGAGGACTAGGAATGAAACGCAAGAGACTGGTATTAGCCTTCTTTTCCCACAGTCAGAAAACACTGGGGGTGAGGGAAGGCAAGGATGGCTCTTTCATGACCCTCGCTTACTTATTTCTTTGTTCAGCCCTCCATCCTTCTCAGGCCCACGCCAGCTTCCTGCCCATTCTATACCTTGTTTCCTGTTTCCCAGAGCTACCCCTTCAAGAGCTGCCCCCACTTGTCCATCATTTGTGGGCTCCCTAATCTCCAAGCCAGCCCAAGGAATCAGACACAGTCTCTTCTGCTCCTTGTTACCCCCAAAGACAAGCTCATCAGCCCTTTTGTGTTAAGGATTCCATTGCTAATTATTGGTGAGATTAATAACAAAAAGTTGCAAAATTCTCTGAGCTGAGGTCTCTTATTAGTATGGTTCCTAATTACTGCTGAGAGAAACCATTGTGAAGGAAAGGATCCTGGTGGCTTATATGGAGGCACAGGTGAGATGTGGGGTGTCCCAATAAAAGCAAAGAAGCCACCATATAAACTACTGGGACCCTTTCCTTTGTGACACTTTCTCTTCCCATCACTGGTGTCTAGGAACCTAAGGGCCTCTAATTTTCTGCCCTCGGCTGTATCTTGGAGCTATATGTCTTCTGGGTCCCTGATCACAGAACTTGCCTGTGGCCAGACAGAAGGTACTAGGGTTAGTACTTCTACTGCAGATACCCACAAGTTTTTCTAGGGAAAGTGGGAGGGGCCTTGAGGGGGTATAACTCTTAGTACACTCCTGATGCCCTCCCTTCTGCAGAAGACAGCCACTGGAGAACTTCTCCAGTTACCACAGTCAAGGAAGGGTGTGGAGGTGGCTAGAATGCCTGGGGCTTAGGCCTCCAGGTTTAAACAGCTTTCTAGTCATCTGGTAAGCTTGAGTGCCCCCCTGTGGTTCTGCGTGGAAAGTGCCCCTTTACCTTAGGGGAAGGAGATCAGAGTGGTGGTGGTAGGGAAACACCTTCTTGTCTTGCTACTCCAAGTAAGGTCTGGCCCACCCACGAGCAGCATCAGCAGCTCAGGTCTCACTCCAGACCTACTGTTTCAGAATCTGCACCTTACCAAGGTCTGTGCCTTCACGTTTGAAAGGCACTGCTCCATCAGGCCCTGGGCTGGCCCTAAAAGCCCTTCTCACTTTATAAGGAGATGCTGATGTGAGCTGAAGACCACCTGGATCCCAGGTAACATCTCTCCTTAGGGATTGGAGAGATGGAATAGGCCATATTCCATTTCCCTACTCCTAACCACCTCCCAAGGAGCTTCCCCCATATCAGCATCCTTGGTCCTTCCTTGGTCTCTGGATCAACCTGTTCAAGTGAAGCCCGCAGGGCTGAGCCCCCAGGTAGAGGAAATGGCAGTTATATAATCCTCCATTATGGGGTTACCTCAAGAGTACTGGCCTAATTCTCCAGTTCCCCCAACATTTCTGCACCATGCCTCCATCAGATTGCTTCTCTAAACCATCTGGCTCTAAGTTAAATAGTCTCAAGGGAGCTTATATTTCCCCCAATGCTATATATTCTTGCATTGAGTCTGGATGCCTGCCACCTAGGGGCCAATAATAAAAAGATATTTGAGTTAAAGATGAGGAGCTCTGGTACTTCCTCCTCTGCCCTCAGCAGCCCTGTGACCTCAAGAGAGTCGCAAACAGGTGCATTCAGACCTGCCCTTCCTTCTTACAGGGACAGGTAGTGTGGCTGGGAGCTTTTGGTAACTATGAAGCACTTTTGTTTCAGTGACTATGAAGCAATTTTTAAAAAATATATGAGATTGCTACTATGAGTTAAAAAGATAATCTCTAGATGAAACTCAAGTATCTACAGTGCTCACTAAGTCTGGAAAGATGGTGAACTCCAGCAGCTTGTGCTCTGGGAGGATAGATAGCACGTTTCAGTGTGGGGATGTTCATGTGCCTGGAATCTTAAGGAGGCGGTGTAAGTATGTGTTGTTTTCGGGGGCAGGGAGCACTCCCCGTGGAACGAAACAGAGCTGTGTGTGAAAGTGGTGAACTCTCATGTGTCTGGTGGGCTGGTGGTGTGTGTGGCGCAGCTCTTACTGAGTGTAGAGGCCTGGGTTCCGGTTTGGTGGCCTCGAGTACAGCCCTCAGACCTTCCTGAGCCTGACTCCTCATCTTTAAACGAGGGAGTGGAGCTGGTTGATTTCTAAGTTCTTTTCCAGCTCTGTCACGCCGAGCACCAGCTTGAGCGTCAGGGCCTTTTGATGTTGCCTTTACTGTCGAATTTGGTTTCTGGGTCTCTTTGTTCCCATGAGATGGCCACTCTTCATTGGCGACTCTCCACACCAGCTTCTGTACCTGAGTTGTTGCTCACCGAAGAGCTGGAATTGGGCTTTTTGGAAATTATCCCTCAGTGACTGAAAATGCAGGAAGCTGGAGTGTGAAACACTCATCAAAAAGAAACACACACATACACACACACACACACACACACACACTCACACACTCACACACACAGAGCAAGAAACCACAGAGCCTATCAGCCTGTCGTCATCAAGCAGACTAGAATAGTGCAGAAAACTCTAGGCAGAGAGGAAATGAACTTGTGAGAAGGGGGAACACACATAGGGCTGAGAGGAACACAGGGCACCGTGATGGTGGGAGGATGGAAGAAGTGGCAGTGAAGCAGGGCTTCCTGTACCTTCAGCAGCAGCAGACTTTTGGAAAGGTAGGAGGGGCAAGGCTGCCTGGGGCTGGGCAGAGGAACTTGGGCTGCTAGAAATTCCTGGGGAGGAGAGGGGTCCCCTAAAAGTCCCCAAATACTTATGGGTTGGCGGGGACCGTACCATGCACCACGTTAGACCCAGAGCTCAAGCTTGGGACGGTTCTTTCCTTAGCAGCTGCCTGCTGCCCCAACGAGGCCCCAGACTGTGCCCTTTATTGGTGCTGCTCCCTGTGGCGGCAGGGGCAGAGGAAAGTTCTAACACCTCTCTCAGCTCTCCTGATCTGTGGTGACTTGTTCTCATGGGGACACAATGGAAGAGGGTGGAAGGAACAGCAGAGGGGATAATTCAGAGTTCCAGTGGCGGTTTCTTCCCCTTTTCTTGCTCTAGTGGGGTGCATTTGGTTGGTATTAAGCTTGAGGTGGGGTCTCTGGGAGCCAGGCAGGGCCCAGCGTTTCCAACCTCCTTCTCTTTCCCTAGACTCCTTGAATGAGGAAGTCCTCTTTTCCTCCGCTGACCCATACCAGGGCATCTCTGTCTCTGTCTGTCTGTCTCTCTCCCTATCCTGTCGAGGTATGAGGTGGGAAGGTTCAGGAGGGTAGACTGAAGTTACTGGAGATAAGGTCTTCTATGGAATGAAAATGATGGTCCCCAGCCTGGGCCCTCACGCTGCCCACCTCATTCCTTCCCTGGGCTTCAGAGACTCATAGGCTTTTTACCTCTAGAGAAGTCTTGTGGGTTGGGCTTTCTCATAGTCCACCTTCTGTTGTGCCTTTTCTGCCTTTGGCATTACCTCTGCTGTCACTGTAGGCCTCTTTCCTCATTGCTAGTGGTAGATCTCCAATGCCTTCTCATTCCTCAGGGCCTACTTACTTTCTCTGCTTCCTTGGGTCTCCCGGGAGCTTTATTTCTCTCCCCATCCCTGCATCACTGCCCCAGTCCCTCACCCATGATTCCTCCACTCCCTTTTGGTCACCATCTCTCCATCTCTGGGTGCCTCCCTCTCGGCACCCGCCCCCTGCCACGCATCTGAGTTCAGAAATGGCGCCGGTTCGGGGCTGTGCTGTATAAACAGTCAGGCTGTGCCTTGGCTCGGCTGGAGCTCCATGAGGGCCTGGAGAAGTCGCGCCGAGGAGAGGCTGCCCGGAGGGTGATCCGCCTCAGTGACTGTCTGCGGGTAGCTGAGGCCAGCGGGGAGGCCAGCAGCCCCCGGGACACCAGCACCTTCTTCATGGAGACCAAGGAGCGCCTGTACCTGCTGGCAGCCCCTACTGTCGAGCGTGGCGACTGGCTGCAGGCCATCTGCCTCCTGGCCTTCCCTGTGAGTTGTCTAGGGAGGCAGAAAGGTCAAGGGGGTGTGCAGAAGTCGGGGCAGCCAATATTTGCTGTGGGCAGGTGTTACAAGGGCTAAGGTCAGGATGCTGGGGGTGATTCCTTTGTTGGCGGGTAACCCCAATCCAGATGCAGACAGGGGCAGCAGGCTGAGTGTGCCCTGAAGGAAAGCCTGGTTCAGAGGTGGTGCTTGGGCTTGGTGGCGGTGGTGAGAACCCAGCTTCCTCCCTAGGACCAGAGGAAGGAGCTGCCGGGGTCAGAGGGGAAGGGCAGCCAGCCCTGCATGGAAGAGAATGAGCTGTACAGCAGCGCAACCATAGGTGAGGGGGTTCAGGGGGGCTGCTTCTCTCCCTGCTGCTTTCCCCAGGGCATGGTAGGAAGGAGGTGATGGCTGCTTTCCCAGGGTGTGGTGGGGAGGAGGTGTCGGCTGGCCGGCCGCTGACTCTTCCTGCCTTGTGGTTGACCCCAGCCTTGGCCAGGCCTCTTATCAGCTTCTCTGCATCGCTTCCGGGTGTGGCCCAAGTTGAAGGAGCCTGGCCTGCCTTGATTGTCAGTCCTTTGCCCTTGGCCCACTCTCTCTTGCCCAGGCCGTGCTGGTGGGAAAGGGCAGGGCTGAGGGGTCCAGGGAAGGTACTGCTCTTGAACCCTCTGTCATTGAGATCTGAGCCACTTCTACAAAAAGAATGGTTTTCTTTCTATGGATTGAAGGTGTCCTGTGGCAAGGGAGGTTTTGCTAACAAGGCAAGCACTCTCTTGCAGTCTGTCTAGCCCTCTGGGTGGGTGTGTGTGGGGAGAAGGAGAATATGAGACATCCGAGCTCCACCCCACGGAGGGCGCTGGATGGCATCAGCAGTGGACGGGGAGGCTGTTAGCTGGGAGGGCAGTTGGCTGCACCTGCACCCAAGACAGTAGGGATTGAGGAGGCGGCTGGGGCAAGAGATGAGACGGAAAAGACTAGGCTGTGGCTCTGGCTACAGGGCAGGAAGGATGTGGGCACAAGGTTGGGGTGCATGTGGCTAGGGCATGATGCCTACTTAGGGTGAGGGGGAGGTACCTGGCATGTGGGGGAGTATGACCCAGCACAGAGCAGCTCAGCCTTCAAGACACTGAGGGTCATGGATACATGGAGATACTTTTTTCTGGAGACTTTTTCTGGCCCACTCATTTAGAGTGGGGCAGAGTTGGGGCAGGCCAGCTGTTTCCCATTAACTGCCTTCTCTCCCCTCTCCTCCCCAGTGGCCCCCTGCAAGGAGTTTGCTGTGACCATGAGACCCACTGAAGCCAGTGAGAGGTGCCGGCTCCGGGGATCCTATACCCTCCGGACTGGAAAGAGTGCCTTGGAGCTGTGGGGTGGCCTTGAGGCACGCACCCAGCTGTACAGCTGGCCCTACAGGTTCCTGCGACGCTTTGGGCGGGACAAGGTGAGCAGGGGCCACAGCAGGTGAGTGGAGGGAAAGGATGAGGGATGGGAGAAAAGAGATTTTTCAGAGAGGGCGAGGAGCTTTGAAAAGGAGAGTGGGAGGAGGAAGGAAAGAGAAGATAAGGACCTGAAAGGGGGGATGGGAAGAGAACCAGGGGATGGAGTAAAAGCAAAGAAGAGGCTCAGGCCTGAGAAGCGTGAGAGAGAAGGTAGTGTGTGTGTGGCGGGGAAGAAGTATAGGGGCCCAGGAGGAGGTGGAGAGATCACAGGGCAAGTAGTGGCAGGCATTATTGAGGATGAAATATGTGCCCAGCTCCACACTTGGATGGACGGGAGGAAGGATTAAGGGAGAGGAGAGGGAGGTGAGAGATGGCTTTTTGCTTGTGAGGAAAAACATGAAGGGAGGGAGAAAGAAACACTTTGGGGAGGATGCTCAGACAAGTCCTCATGGAGGCAAGTTGGCGGGGACGGGTTTGCATTTGGGAGCTAGGTCCAGGAGAAGCAGCCCCACTTTGTGGCCTGGCCAATCACCACCCTTTCCCCTTTGACCCAGGTAACCTTTTCCTTCGAGGCAGGCCGGCGCTGTGTCTCTGGAGAGGGCAGCTTTGAGTTCGAAACCCGTCAAGGCAACGAGATCTTTTTGGCCCTGGAAGAGGCTATCTCTGCCCAGAAGAATTCGATGCCTCCTGGGCCCCAAACCCAGCCAGCCACAGTCCCCACTGTGCTTCCCCGGCCAGAGAGCCCCTATTCCCGGCCCCATGACTCGCTGCCACCACCTTCACCCGCTGCCTTGGTGCCCGCCCCCAGGCCAGGGGGCCTGGAGGGGGAGTACGCAGTGCCCTTCGATGCGGTGGCCCGGGACCTGGGGAAGAGCTTGAGGAGCATGCTGGCAGTCCCTCCACCACCTCCGGCAGACCCTCTCTATGATAGCATTGAGGATAAGCTGCCCCCGAGGCCCGACCACATATACGATGAGCCTGAGGGAGTGGCTGCCTTGTCCTTGTATGATAGCCCCCAGGAGCCCCAGGGCGAGGCCTGGAGGAGGCAGGCTGCAGCTGACAGGGACCTCAGTGGCCTCCAGCACCTCTACTCGGGGCAGCACTTCCCTGCCTCTGGCTGGTCACAGGGAACTGAATATGACAATGTTGTACCTAAAAGAGGCCCAAAGTGATGGAGGGCAGAGGAGATGTAGACCCCAGCGAATGCCAGCCCTGGGGGGCCTGTGTAGAAGAGTCACAAAGAGGGAGGAGGAAGTCACGCCTCCCGTCCAGTTTCTACCAGTGATTCCTCCTGCCCACTGCATCCTAGGAACTGCCTTCTGCTCCTTCCAGAACCCTAGTCTTGGCCTGCCCTAGTGTGGTCTGAGCAACTGTCCCTCCCAGGGTCTGCTGCGTGAGTCACCATCCCAAAGCAGGAAAAGTTCCCTGAAGAGACCCACCCTCCACCTACTCCTTTCCCACTTCCTCTTCTTTCTTTCCCCGGGCCTAACAGAACCTTGGGCATTTAGGGGAAAGGACAAAACAATGTCAGCAACTTGCCCCACTTCTTTGGCTTGTTGGGGCCTCCTGCCTGCTGCTGTCCCCTTCTGGGGACAGCCCTGGCTCCACTCTAGAGGGTGGCTGCAGCTTTCTGCAGGTTTTGGACTTCTCTATGGCATTAAACATTTCTGAAGTATTTTTGTTTGGCATGAGTGTTGTGGGGCAGGGATGTGAGAGCTACAGCCCTGTGGGGGATGAATGCTCCATTGGCTACCACAGACACCTCCTTTCCCAGCAGCAAGGTCCTCTCTGGGCCTAGGCTGGGTCCCAAGCATCTGTCACAGTGTTGGGAATCTGTGGAAGTCAGGGCACCTTGGAAAGATGTTCGAGCATCTCTTATCCTTTGCTAGTGTGGGACCAACACCAGAAAAACAGCCAGGAAACAGGGAGTATGTGTGATGAACTGGATTGGAAAACAGGAAAGAGTTGGCATTTTAAGCACTAGAAATAGTAAAGATCCTGTTCCGTCCCTTGCCTTCCTTGAGACTCGCTCTCTTTGTAAACTGAGGGGATTCTATCATATGGGTTCCGAGGACCCTTCCTGCCCTTTGATTCTCCATAGGCTCTGTGTACCATTCCCCCTGTGCCCTCTCCTTATCCAAACCTGCTTTCCTAGAAAGGTGGGTCAGTACATTGCTGCTGCCAGCCAGTCGCCAGTATTATGGAGTACCATTTGTAGGTTCTAGACTTTCCTGGGCTCGAGACACTCACAGTCCAGATGGGGCTAAGGCAAAGGGCACAGATGTCTATCACAAGAGGGGGACATAAGTGCCACAAGAGGTGACTCAGGGTCCTGAGGTCAGAGGATATACCTGTTCATTGGAGGGTCAAGAAAGGCTTCATAGCAAAAGTGGCATTTAAGTTGAACTCTCAAGGGTGTGAAGGGATTTAATGAAGATGGAGGTGGGGGGAGTGTGAAGAGAGAATCCTGGGTATAAAAGCCAGCATGTAGTGGAGGTGGAGGAATCTGTACCTGTTCAGATAAGAAGGAAGAATGACAAAGCTTCTAAGCAGAAACCCTAAGGGCTGCATGTTAGGACAATAACCCTGACAGCCCTGTGGAAATAGGGTGGGCTGGGGCTGAATGTCTTGCAAGAGAAATTCAGAAAAGACTGGATTCAGTCTCTTGTAGAGACAGGGCCTGCAGATCTCAGAGTGGTATTGGATGTGGCATGCAGAGAAACAGGGTTTCTAGAGAGGTTCAGGAAGGAGAGCGTAGTTTCTGATGTGTTCAGGTTAAGTTGGCTTTACTCCATCCAGCCAGAGGAGTCCTAAAAGCAGCTGGAAATGGGCTCTCAAGCAAAAGGGAAAAGAGATGGAGACATACATGTACCTCCACCTCCACTTCATGCTGGCTTTTCTACCCAGGGTTCTCTCTTCACACTCCCCACCCCGCGCCCGCCCGCCTCCGTCTTCATCAAATCCCTTCACACTCTTGAGAGTTCAACTTAAATGCCACTTTCGGTACTGGTTGCCAGCAGCCTCCCAGGTGTGTTGTGACCTAAGTCGTATCTCCCAGCACTTTTGTCCTTATTAAAGGAATTTGAGTCAATGGATGAGCTGGCTGGAGACAGGGGAAGGCCTTCCAGGAGCCCTGCTTCTTTTGTTTGCTGCCACCATCCAATCCTAGCCCAGAATACATTAGAGGCAGGAGAGCCTAATGCCTGTAAGGGTTTCAGTTGTTCCCCTCTCCAGGTCAGAGATGAGACTTGGAGGGCTCTTAATCAAGGATGCCCAATTTCTAATTTCAGTCAATTGCACTTAAGGTGGACATCCCAGCTAAGCCCAGCAGGGGGCAGTGTTAGCCTGTGGAAAAGGCCACTGGGGGCTAACCTGTTGCCAGGAGCTCCAGCTTGGCCCAGGAGGGGACCTTGATATTTACGACCCAAAAGAATGGAAGACAATTTGAGGAATATGCATTTCAGAGCTTGTTCCTTCAGATCTTCAGATTCCTACTTGGATATCTGTGGACCCTGCCTCCCAGAGGTGTGGGACTCTGAGCTGAAAATTGTCCCCCTCCTTCCTTTTCTCCTTTACCTCAAGATCCTGGAACTTCTAAGTTCTTTGTTCCAATGCTGGCTTTGCTCAAAAGGGGAAGTGGTGATTGGGGCCCTAGGGAAAGCGGGGGTTGAGGGCTGCTGGGGCAGGGGAAGTGGAGCATTTGGGGAACTTTGGAGGGGTAATGAAAGTCCTTGAAACGGTTGCTGAGGATGCTGACCATACTATCAGGGTCTTTCTCAGAAGGCGTTGCCTGTTGGGTAGGTCATCTGCAGGGAACTGTTGCATGTGTCTGCGCTAGCATAGCCACCCTTAACAGCACCACCACCTGTGACACTGCATCATTCCCTAGTTCAAGCCCCGTATGAGCTCCACGTGGAGCTGGGGAGCCTGAAGGAAAGGACACAGACTAGTCCCCACCCGCATGGAGCCCACAGACAGAGTAGGTCTGCAGAAGTGTTTGCTGGATGGATTCATGAAGGCGTGAGCTTTAGGAGGTACATGTCCTCAAACAGAAAGGCAGAGGTAAAGCCCTCCTTGAAGTGTTTCTGTGTCACCCTGGCTGTCAAGGGGCAAATTCATAAGGAGACAGACTGGTCTCTAGGGAGATGGGCAACATGAGGCCAAGGGGTAGTTCTGCCTTGGCTCCAGGCTCTGCCGCCCAGCAGCTGCTGATACCCCAAGAAGCTTTGCTGTGACTAGGACACTTAGACTCTGCTTTCATTTGCTAATTATTTTGGAGAGGTGGTATCAGGTGACATCAGGGCAGGTAAGAATGTCATCATGACTGGTGCCCAGCATAGAGCTATGTACACAGAGTCACGTAACTATGTGCACACATTACCGTTTGATATCATTCTTCCTCCTTCTTTTCTTCTCTCTTGCCTCGCCTTGTATTTTCTTTTACCAGAGCATATGAGTGGTGTGTGTGTGTGTGTTTGACTGTGGTCCATCCCATAATACTGTTGCCAGGCTTCTGGTGGGGGTGGCCAGGGCCCCCATGTGAGTTCCCTCCTTGGGGCTTCAGAATATACCAAGGCCCAGATTTCCCGGGCCTCTGCGTGCTCGGCCTCCTCCCTGATGGCTGCACTCAAGCTGTTGCTGCCACCACCTTTCAGCCATGATGTTAACCAGCCTCCGCCTCCTGCCTCATGGGCGCTGATTCAATTAGCCAAGGTGCCCACCTCCTGCCAGGGCCATTTATAAAATCAGCTGGGGCAGCCGGAGACCTCAGGGAGGGTGGGGCTGGAAAGCGGGGTGTGTTGGGGGGAGGTTGGTGAGCTGGGTGGGGGAGGCAGAGAATTGGGGTGGCCTGGGAGGGACATCTGATCTGATTAACCATCGGGCTGGCTCCCCCTGGCAGGCGGCTGCACATCACTGCCCTGCTCCCATCCTCAGCTCCCAGGCCCACCCGATGCTAGCCAGCACAGAGCAGGGCCCATCCATCTCCAGGCCCTGGCCAGTCCTGCCTCTTTTCTCTTTGCTTTCTCCCAACTGTGGAGCCCTCTTCTTGACACCGGCTCTTACATTCCTGGGCCAGAGGTGGCCGGTGTATTTGGGAGCAGGAGTACAGAGGGAAGCACAGAGTTCTGAGGGGTTTGTGGGGACACTGGTGTCCCAGGGCTGGTTAAGTAATTCTGGGACCTGCACCCCAAGGCAGGGTTAGCCTTGTGCTTTCAGGAGTCTGATCAGAGGGTGGGGTGGGGGGATTGGGGTGAAGGGGGCCAATAGTGTTTGAGATAATAACGATGTTCTTGAGTTTGTACAGTGTATTCTCACCTATGGGCCATTCTAGGGCAGGTTTGTGCAGTCAGTTAGGCACAGACTGTAGCCTGACTACCTGCAATCAAATTCTGTCTCTGCTGCTCGTTGGCTGTGTGTCTTTGGGCATCTGCTTTGTGCATGTTTCCACATCTGTAAGACGGAGATAATATGTTTCTCAGAGGCCTGTTGTGAAGACTGAGCGAATAAACATGCAGACTCTAGAACCGTGCCTGGCACACACAGAGCTGCGGTGTTATCTTGAGGTCGGTAGTGCAAGGTGTCCGCATTTCAACAGCAAGGGAATGGAGGCATAGAAAAGTGGGGTCCCTTGGCTTCAGGTGAACTTAGGCTTTGTGGAAGGAGAAGGACCCGACTAGGAAAGGGAGGTAGGATCTTGCTAGGAAGAAAGAATAGGAGAAGAGTCTCCCAGGAGAGGGGAGAGAAGCAGTATCAAAGAGCTTTCAGCTGGTGGACGGGCGGCTCCTGGCTGGGGGACTCCGCATACCTGGGCAGAGCGGCTCACCTGCCCTATGACGACCAGAAATGGGAGAGCTTGACAGGAAAGCTGCTTCCTTAGACTAGAAGGCCTTTGGCTTGAGGCAAAGCTGCAAAACCAGAACCACAGGGGAGATTTATCTTTCATCTGAGCTGCTGCATGCCGCCCCCCACTCTCAGCCAGGTGCCTGGTGGTCCAGCTGGCATCACCTGTCAACTGGTATGATCAGTACACAGCCTGGGGGCCATTGCCCTGCAGCCAGGGAGGGGCTCTGGAGAAGGAGGCTGGAGGAGGGGGCAGAAAGGAGCGGAGAGTGTTCTGAAGATAGTTTGCCTTCTCTCCCACTAGACTGTAGATGTCCTAGGGACAGGGTTCATTCTTTACATAATTTATCTTTGTGCCCCCAGCAGTGAACGCAATGCCTGGCATGGTAGGCACAGATAACTCTTGGTGAAAAGAATAAACGAAGTCCCCTTTACTCGAGGTGGGGAGGGACACAGTTGCTCCTCAGTGTGTAATGATTTGTGGAGCCCGAGAGGACTCCCCCATCCAGAAATCCCTTCCTTAGCATTTGGGGCCTACCCTTCCTCTCCCAGCAGGTCTCTCTGAAAATTTGAATACCCCTGGCAGGGCCTCTGCAGAGCAACTAACAATCCTTGGGAAAGAACTAGTGTGAAACAAGCAGGCCAAGGAACTGCTGGAGGCAGGAGATCCCAGTGATAGCAGGAAGGAGCAGCTGAAGGTGAGATAGGCCCTGGCCTGGGGCAAGGGGAAGGAGATTGGTCGTACTGTGCCTCTAGTGCATCCTGAAACCTGGTGGCCAGGCCTGCAGGTGCAGGAGGGGCAGACAGGGCCTTTGGCTCAGGGCACACTTCTGAGTCTGCAGCCATGCCACCCTGAACGTGCCCAATCTCGTCTGTTCTCGGAAGCTAAGCAGGGTCGGGCCTGGTTAGTACTTGCATGGGAGACACTTCCTAGCAGGACAAACTGAACAAAACTATGAATTAGCAGGTTTCCCTATTGACGACTGCCTGTCTCCTGAGCCCAGCTCTGAACCTCAGCCCCACTCCTAGATGGGCCAGGGCCTCCGGGTGCTCCAGTGGCTGAGAAACCCTCTCCCCTGACCTTTCAAGGAGCAGTCTCTGAGCCAGTAGGGGCCTTGCCACGCTCTTGCCTGAGACCTTATCTTCCACTGAAGGAAACTGAGGCCGAGTTAATTTCTAATCCCTCTCAGATGTATTTGCATTTTATTAGTATTTGTTTACTGTTGTGCTTAATGCAAAGGAACAAATCACTAATGTTGAGACTTGTGATGTCCACAGGCAGGTAATTTTTGAGTTTTTATGTGGATGAGGGAGGGATAAAGGGAGGGTTCTACCATCTCTGAGCAAGGCTTTCTTCTTGTCCCCAGTGTCACCACACAAGCCCCTGAGTAAATGCCCGGGGGTGTGAGGCAGAGGCCCAGACAGCCTATGAGGAGCTGTTTGTCTTCTACTGGTCACCACCCTGATCCATGTGGGAAGGAACACCATGCAGTCCTAGTCCCTTTCTGTCGTCCCCCAGGAGCCCCTGCCCCGATCCCAGCCCCCTGCCCATGTTGTCCTTGACCCTAATGCTCAGGTAGCTGTCCTCAGCAGGCAACTCCAAGGCAGGATGCAGCAGCTGCTTCCACCTGCAGACAGGAAAGAATCAGTCCATGAGAGCGTGTGAGGTGGGGGCGGGCGGAGGGCCAGTGGAGAGGCAACCGGGATGGCTCTGGTTGAACTGGGAAGTATGGACACATGAAAGAACAACCGGAGATGGTGACTGGGCCGGTGGCCAGAGGTTCCAGACGCCTGTGGGGAGTTACGTCAGGAGCTTGGGGGAGCATCTGGGATGAGACCTCCTCCCTGGTCTCAGAGGAAGGAGAAGCCTCAGGGGGTTGTGGCTTGTGAGAAGCAGACTGGTCATGGAAGCCAGGCCCCAGTGCTACCAGGTGGCCTGGGAGTGAGTTTGTCCAAATCCTGGATTATGCCCAAGAGCCAGTGAGAAAAGTCCTGCTTTTCTCTAGGACTATTGTCTGAGAGGAGGTGGGAACATGGCTAGCTCTGGGGGACGGAGGTTGTGCTGAGGGAGGGGTTGAGGGATCAGGGAGTATGGCCACCTGGTGGGCTCAGCTGGGCTTGGCTGGGTGTGGAGCACAAGCGTGGAGCACAGGTGTGGAGCACTTAGCAGGCTTTTGTGGGCAAAGGCCTGGAAGACTGGAGATGAGCCCACAGGAAGTAGGAACTGGTGCTTAGAACCAGACATCCAGTGTCTGGGGCCTGCAGGGCTGATTGGGCCTCGTGGACCAGCCAAACGCAGCCTGAACCTAAGGCAGAGACCAGGTCACTTCCCTGAGGCGCATTCGGACCTTCAGGCTCCATTAGATCCAGACAGCCACCCTGTGCTCTCCTGGTTCTGCATCTGGCTCAGCTGGCCTAGCACAGGGTCCTGCTCCCCAGTGGACAACAGAGCTGCCCCCACTGCTGAGGCCTTTTAATTCCTTTGATGGCAGCAGTGCAGAAGGCTCGTGCTTGGGGCATATTTGCTCATTCAGCAGCTCTGTGCCCTTGACCTCCATGTGTCTCTAAGGAGGGACAATGTGGGATACCAAACAGAGCACTGGTCTAGGAGTTCTGAGTCCTGCTCGGCCACTACCTGACCATGGGATGTTGGGCAGGCTCTGCACCTCTCAGGGCCTCATTCTGCCACCTGCAAAATGGCGGAGCTGGATTAGAAGAGCTTCCCAGTGCCTCTTCACTCTACAGCTCCTTGTTTGGGGGAAATTACCAGGACAGCAAGGCTGCAGAAATGACTTCGATGAGGAGTGTAGAAAATATGGGGCCAACATGTTATTTTAAATGCATAGCAGGGCCCAGCACTGGGATTCGGACATGTCTGGAGAACTGGTAAGATGAGTTTCATGCCATGAAGGACAGAGGGGCTTCTTGCAAGAGAACACTTACCCTAGAGGATGGAGATGGCATTGGGCATTTCTGTGCATGGTCGTGCAGTCTGAGCAATGAACACCTCGAGAGGAGACCATCCATGCTGAGAGCTCAGGTGGTATGACAGTCTTGACCAAGGAACAAAGCACAAGATGTCAGAGGGATGGGGTGACGTGCGGACTGTGTAGTGTCCACAGTGCCATCGTGTGCAGTGGCACACGCTGCGCACTGCACAAGTCCAGGGGCACCGTTCACACAGACGCAGTGCGGCTGAGTGTCCATCTGTAGGACTCAGCCCTTTCTCTCAGATCACTGGCTGCACATTTGGTCATTCCCGTAGTGAGGGCCGAGACAGAAAAGAGAAAGGAGAGTTTTCTTGCTTTGCTACAGGTTGTCAAGCACTGTCAGCAGATCCAAGAGCCCAGTGTCTTAAGGGTTTGTGGTGCTCAGTGGATGCAGAAGTGCAGAAGTGGAAGACGCAGGATGACCGTCTCAGTGGAGATGGCATCAGGGCCTCAAGACAGAACACTGGCATCTGGAGACAGCCGTAACCTCCTGAGAGGCACTTTTCATGGACCGAGGTTCTTCATTAGCAGATGCCTGCGAGGGGGTGTGAAACTCTGCCTCACCTTCCTCGAAACTGGTCTCAGAGCTGTGCCTCGCTCAGCCCAGCTGCCTCTCCTCCTTGCCATGGTCCCAGCTGGGTACACCCTCTTTCAGCTACGAGGAATGCCCGTCTCCAGGTCAGGATCTTCCTCGATCTGACGCCCTCCTTGTTCCATGCAGCTTTCTTCCTTGCTTCTCCACAGCCAGTCTTGGTCCTCTCGTTCCTTTCACAAAGGAGGTCTTGAAAGGGAGACAACAGCTTTTGTTTATGGAAGTCACAGTCTGCTGTGGAGGCTGACTTGTCACAGTGCATCATACTGTCTTAAGCACTTGGGTGTGCTGACCCCTTGTGGTCCCTCTTCTGGGTGCAAGTTTTCTAGAATCCAGAGCATCCTGAATGTTCTCCCTGTTCCTTTCGGAACAGTGGGCGTTATTTGTGTTTTTCTGACAAGAAAACTGAAGTTCAGAGAGACTGGATGGCTTGCCCAAAGTCACCATTCTCCTAAATGGCCATGTTGGACTCAGCCAAGTCCTTGCCGGCACTCCAGAGCACCTGTGTAGTTAGGTAGCACCAGGCAGCTGCCTGCTAATGCTGCCCATTACGGTTCCTATAGGAGGGTCATCCTTTTGTGGCTTGAAGATGTCCAGGAGGTGGTGCGACAGAGCAGAAGAAGAACTGGCTCCAGGACTTGGGCCTGACAGCTGTGCTACCTGGGCAGGTCTGGGCCTCGGTCTTGTCATCTGTAAGGTAGGGTGAGTAACACTTCTCAACC
The DNA here is from genome assembly GCA_004027375.1 of Macroglossus sobrinus. Lineage (NCBI taxonomy): Eukaryota > Metazoa > Chordata > Mammalia > Chiroptera > Pteropodidae > Macroglossus > Macroglossus sobrinus. Next base: position 911,435 of record PVKZ01000295.1, read on the forward strand.
TCATGGGCTTGTCGTGTGGCTCAAATAAGGTAATGGGAAGGTGAATGGAAGTCGTGCGCCTCTTTTCTATCATAAGTCAGAATCACCTTCCAGAGTCCGCCGTGGCAAACAAATGTCTAAATTCTTATTGGCTCATGTCTCAGGGGTCAGCTGAGCTCCCACAAGGCATTGGGGCTGAGAGTGATGGGAAGAGGACACAGGATGGCCCCAGGGAAGGGGTGGGGATAGAGAGCTCATCAATTTACTTGTCCTTGACTTGGCTGGCTCCCCTGAAGTTCCCCAGAGGCAGTGCAAAGGGTCAGACCAGGGTAAAGAAGCAGAGGGAGGCTTTGGTACCTGTGGGCAGATGACAGGGCACGTGGGGATTGGGCCTGGTTCCTTATAGAGATTGCTCCTTTCTGCTGATCCAGGCAGGTAGCCAGATGATGGATGGCCTGAGGAGGGTGGGATTGGAGTCTCAAGAAGAACTGGGTTGGAGAACTGACAAAATCTTGAGCAGCTCATTGGAGACCTCTGGGGGGAAAGCTATAATTAGAGGCCTTGCAGTGAGCGTCTGTTACGTGCTGCTCCACCCCTGGAGAAGGGCACAGCCTGACTGGAGTCCCAGTGCCCTTTCCCGCCCACCCCACTCTAGGACAGCCCAGAGACCTCCCTGCTGACCCTGCCCCTCTGTCCAAGTCTTATGGCGGGGGGGCATTGTGTGGTCTCTATCTGAGTGAGTGTGCTGGTGGTTCAAGGCGTGCCCTGAGAACGCTGAGCAAGTGGGGTGACGGGTGTACTTCTATTGCAGCCTCTGGTCGCAGTCACATTCTAAATATCTCAGACTTGTCATTGTTGGTGTCTGTGGGAACCCTTAGGTCACTGCTGACTTAGACCTTCGAGGGGCCTCCTCTTGCCTCCAGAGGTGGGGCAGTCCTGTTATGCTATCTGTCTTCTAGGAGGTCTGTACCCAAGATGGGCCCCCATTCAGAGTGGCCCCAGGAAGGGCAATAAGTTGACTCATTGGCTGGGGTACCCTGCCGGGAAAGCTCAGACACCACCCACACAGGCGATCTCCCTAACTGGAAGGACACTCCACTTTCAGGGGTCCTCCAAGGCTCAGTGCTGGGTTGGCTCCTCTAAGGCAGCCCAAGGCCAGGTCAGATCAGGGCTGATGGGGGCCCTGGGATGGAGACAGTGACCTGCGACGTAGGACAGTCCTCTCCCTGGGCCCCAAGCACATGCTTTGCACACATGAGATGCAAAGAGAGGAGGCTCAATGATTGACCCACTGACCCTTCCACTTTGTGTGGTCTCCCCTTCCTTCGTATCACTCTGGCCTTTGCTGTGGGGTCTGCCAGCATGCCGGCTCTCTTGGCACCTGAGGTTCCTAAAATTCTAGGAAGCCTTCAGGAGCTGCGGACTGGACCACCCCAAATCCCTGTTTGGAAAATGCTGCCCTAGAGAGCCCATTCCCCTCTATTCCAACTCCAGGCCCCGGCAGGCTGAACACAGACAAAATGAGGCCTCACGTGGAGGGGCTGGTGTGGGAAGGGGAGAAATGGAAGGGTGATGCACCTTCCTCAGGAATCAGGGAGAAGTCTTCGGAGGAGGGCACAGCTGGTGGCTGTGTGACTTGGGGTCCCGACTCTCCTCTATTTGCTCATCTGCTTTGAGGCACTTTGAGTGGGGCAGGGAGGGGCCCCCCAGATATCTCCCCTATATAAATCACCCATTATAGCTTCACTCTACTTGCTCACAGAAGATTTTATCATTTCTAAAGGCTTCTCTTATAAAATGCAGATACCTCCAGAAAGTGGTCATGCCTTAAGTTCATTGCCAGCTAACACTTCACATATTATCATTTTAGCAGGACATAGAAAAGCCAGAGATTTGGTCTGGATAGAGGTGTGCACGAGTATATGATGTTTGTGTGTTCGGGTTGAGGGAGGGTACATTTTTCCATCCATTTGACAAACATTGACTAAGCATCTATGGAGTACCAGACAGAAGTACAAGGACTAGAAAAAGACACTCTAGGGGTGAGTAAGTTCCCTGGGACCTGCCCTCTGTCCTTTCCCACCTCTTCCTCCACCCAACACCCCTGAGCTGGGAACCCTTCTGTCCCTGTGGAGAAGATGTGGGGAGCCAGCCCCCTGGCTGACCGCCATCTGGAGATTTTCCTTGGGCAGCAGGAGGAGAGAGTAAGTGGAGCTGGCAAGCTCTGGACCAGCCAATATTAGTGAGGAGCATGGTGCTTGCTCACCTCGCATGGCTCATTACCCAGCCCTAATCTGGGCCATTTCTCTCTTTTTTCACACCAAGATTTGCAGGCAGCTGTGCAGCCATTTGGAGTGTCAGGGGTCACTCTGCAGCAAAAAGTCAAGGCTTGGGATGGTGTTGTGGAGAGAGGAGACGGTGTGAGGGGAGGGGAGGGTGAGAGCAGGAAGGAGAGGGTGTGAGGGGTGGGGAAGGCATAGGGTTGGTGAACAAGGGCTTGTTTCAGAAGGTGTCTGGTTTCCTTTCCTCCTTCCTTCCCTCCCTCTGTTCATTTCTCCATCCATTTTTCCCTCTCTGCATCCCTCCCTTCCTCATTCCATCATTCCACCATAGGGTCTTCTCTGGCCAGGCAAGGAAGTAAAGAAGAAAATGACAAATTCCCACTTCAAGGAGTCTACTGGGGAGATAGGAGATGCTCCAGGTGTGGTGTGCTCAGTGCTGGGGGTCTACAGACACAGTGTGGAGTGTGGGTGCCCAGCTCTAGGAAGGAGGCTCACTCCACCTAGGCTTTGGGGAAGGCTTCTCAGGGAAGGTGACACAGTGCAGCTCCCGAAACTGAGGGATGGAAAGCTTGGTCTCTCTAGATCAGTGATCCCCAACATTTTTGGTGCCAGGGACCAGTGCATTTATGAGAGTCTAATGCCTGATGATCTGAGGTGGAGCTGAGGCGGTGATGCCAGCGCTGGGGAGCGGCTGCAAATACAGATGAAGTTTCTCTCCCTTGCTTGGGGCTCACCTCCTGCTGTGCAGCCCGGTTCCTAACAGTGACGAGTTCTAGAGTGGGGACCCCTGCTCTAGATGGAAGGCACTGTGAGGGCAGTGAGGGAAGGAAGAAAGGGCTGGTCAGAACCTGACAGACTGCCCATCACAAGGGCACCTGGGGAAGGACATAGTGGGTGCAGTGGGCAGGGCAGGCAGGAGGCCTGGAGCGGGCAGTCTGAGAGCTCGGCAGACCCCAGCAGGATCAAGAGGCAGTGGCACCAACGCAGGGCGGGACTGAGGGGTCCTAGTAGTTGTGGGTCCAAGGTTCTCCTTTTCAGAAATGGAAAGAGGCTCCAGGGGCTGTGAGAGCTGTTCTGGGTCCCACAGCTACACCCGGGGATGTGTTCCTCCCCGGATGTTGCTCCGGCGTGCTTGCCTTGTACTATAGGGAAAGAGTGATGCCAGCCACCCTCACCGAGCCTTTCCTGGTGCCAGGCCCTGAGGGCTGTCTATGAACTAACTTGTCCATCTTCACAGAATCCCCTTGAGGCAGGTGCATGGTTATCACCTCCTTATTTCTCAGATGGGGAACCTGAGGCAACCTACATAGCTGGTATTTGGGGAGCAGAGATTCAACCCCCACAGCATGCTCCCAGGCCCTTGCCCTTCCTCCTGGAGGTGCTGTGGAGGGCGGGGTTCACTGATACCTGTGTGGGCAGTGTACTGGCACTGGTGAACTCGTCGCAGTCCTGGAACCCTCCATACTTTGGGAAAGTCTCGATGCCAGGCTCCCCATTGCTTATGGCTTTGGTGAACCCTCTAGCAGAAGCATAGTGGTAGATGTGGACCAGCTCTCTCTGGGGGTGGGAGACGGGGTGCTCTCATTTGTTTGTATCCCTGGCCACTTTCCATGGTATAAATATTTTCACTATGTCTGCTTTCAAATATCAGATGGAGATTGGCTTGCAAAGCTCCTGAAAATCTCACCATCAACTGTCACTGTGTGCGCCACCGCCACAGGCCCCCCTCTCTGATACTGCCCGAGGCCCCCCTTCTCCCTTCTCCCGCCGCCTCTTTCACCACCTCTCATGAAACTAGATTCACATAAAAGGGTGAGATTTGAAAGTTCTCAACTTGGGAGGTTTGAAAACTGTTTTATTTCCTATGTTCCAAAAGAAATAGTAATAAAAGATTCACGGAGTGCTTCCCACTCTAATCATTTTGTGGAAGGGACCTTGGTGATTTAGTTTGAATCTCGGTTTTTCAGATGTGGAAAGTCCATCCCAGGGGTGCAGGTTCTGGCCTGGCGGCACAGCCAGGTCTCCAGACTCCTGGTCCCTGGGTCTTCCAACTGCTCATCTCAGCCCTGTTCCCAATTCAGCAGGTGTTGATTCGAGCAGACAAGAGAAAAAGACAGGTTGGAGTTTGGCTTTGCCGCACACCAGCCTGTGGCTCTGAGCCAGTATCTTAGATGCCTTGAGTCTTAGTTTGATCATTTTAAAATGCAGACTTATTAATGCTCTCCTCCAGTATCTCATTGCAATGAAGACTAAAGGAGGTGGATGGGTAGCAAAGTGCATCCAAGGGAAGGAAATACAAATCACTCTTAAACGCATACAACAATGTTTAGTCTCATTCAAAATAAGAGAAATGTAAATGAAAATTACACCAATAAATAATTTTTTCACCTATCAGATTGGCAAGAGTCCAGAAATTTGATAACACACTATAATGGTAAAGTAGTGAGGGCACGGGCACTTTTGTGTTTCTCATGGGAAGATAAATGTGTGTAACCTTCGTGGAAGGCAATTTGGCATTAGTTATCAACATTATAAATACTCGTATCTTCTGACCCAGCCATTCCACTTCTGGGAATTTATCCTACGAATATGTTTGCATAAGTGCAAAGAGTCTATGTTTACAGCTATTTGTTGCAATGCGTTTGCAATGGGAAGAGATTTGAAGCAACGCAAACGTCCACCAAAATGTGTCTTTAAGAGCCCGTGGTTTGCTGTGTGATGAAGTATTATGCAACAAGAGAAATGAAAGAGAAAGGAAGCTTTGTCCTGATATATGAACCATTGTCAAGGGAAGAAGAGCAAGGTACAGAACGATATGTACAGTATGGTCCATTTTGTGTAGGGAGAGTCTTTACTGTTTGCCTCTTAATATATATTTATTGTTTGTTGAACCATGTGAGTGTATTGACAATTCAAAAACATAAATTAAAAATGACTGTGCACACTATAGAGCACTATTTGCAGATGCTCGTTACCTGGGCTCTTACTAATCTAAAAATGAGCTAAATTGCATGGCTAGGGCCAACGTCAAAGGGGGCAAAAAGAAAATTCTTGGGGTTCTGGAGAGGGCAAGAGCAGTTGAAGTGGGGGGTCTTGAAGAAAGAGTGTTCCTCCGTGTTTTATTGGAAAGTGGTTGGTCATCGTGACACGGGGGTGAGGTTATGTGGGTGATGGCACCGAGGGGCCCCAGTCTGCTCAGGAGTGCTGGCTCCAGAGCGCTGGCAGAGAGAGCCGTGCTGGGCTGGAGAAGGTTCTTGCTTGAGAGGTTTCACCCTGTGCCTGACGCAAGGGTGAGTGTTCTACCTGTAACAGCCCACTCAACCATTTTATGAGGCTTTGAGTAGGCATGTGATTGTCTCCATCTTATAAATGATGCCTCTGAGACCCAGAAAGATCAAGCGCTTTATGTGGGGTGCAGTGGTGGGTAGCTGGGCCTCCATCCCAGGCCATCTGCCTCCATCTCTCTGTGTCCCTGTCTCCCACTGTGCCTGGATTAGAGAACCATCACCAGTCAGCAAAGGAAGCCCCGGCTTTCTGTTAGATGGGGATAAGCATCACTCTCTGAGAGACCCCTTCGGTTCTCTTGGATCTCATCCAGGCCGGTGGGTTCGGTGGCTGCTCAGCACATGTCCCGCTGCTTCTATGAATCTTCTCAGAGTGGAATTAGGGTGGGACTGGAGGCCCTAGGGCACCCCCTCCCCTTACATCTCTGACATCCTAGAAACAAATCCTAGCAGACAGAGGCCTCTTGTCAATTAGAGCAAGGCAAGGGCCTCCCTATCTGTGGAAGGATCTGGGGGAGGCAGGCTGCCTGGCAAAGTGCGAGCATCATGTCTCCAATTAAAGTTGTGAGGATCCATCTTCTAACTCAGTCCCCCTCAGAAATTGACATTTATTAGGTTGTCAAAGCTGATTTTTCTTTCTGGCCCTTTCTTGCCCCCATCTCAGTGTGTGTGTTTGTGTGTGTGTGTGTGTGTGTGTGTGTGTGTGTGTGTGTGTGTGTGCGCGCGCGCGCAAGTGCGTGTGTGTGCATGCATGTAAATAAATATCTATGTTTTGTTTTTTTAAAATTAAAAATGTAGCATTCAGCCCTGTAGGAGATCTTGCTTCTGGATTTCTGACAGAGGAGAAGGCAAGCAACCTTGGGGTAGGGGTCTGAGGTGATAGTAGCCTGTCACCTGGGAGTGAAGTCAGCCTCACGCACAGATGGAGGTTGACTGCTGTGCGTTTTTAGAAGTGCCTTACCCCATCACCCTGAAAATCTCTCTCGCCTCCATGTGCCACTGAGTCTGGAATTCCTCTACTGGGGACTCAGTCCTATGAATTTATTCATCCTTTTTCTGGGGTCTCTTTTAAAGAGAAACATGAGTCCCTAAAAGGGAAATGCATGAAATCACTCACATCCTAGAAGCGTAGAATTCAGAGCTGGAAGAGATTCTAAAGATAGTCTTATTATTATTATTTTTTTTTGTAGAGAGGAAGCTGAAGTCTGGGAAGACGAGGGACTTGCCCAAGGTCATTCATCACTTTAGTGACAGTGATATGACTGTCACCCTGATCCTCTGACTCCAAGTTCAGTGAGATCTAGTTATCAGATCAGTTTTCTTTGGTGACAAGAAAGAGCCTGACTGTATATAGGTCCTGGCCCCCAAACATCGGAAAGCCAATAAGAAGGGTTGGGACGGGGTGTGATGGAGAAAAAGTGTAGAAAGGTGAGACTGATGTGAAGAGATTTTGCCTGTGTCGTATTTTTTCTAATTCTATGTGTTGTCATTTTCATTTGATCTATTTTGCATTTATAATTTAGGACATAGAAGGCAGCTTTATACTGGCTAGCTGGTCTTGGCTTTTCTTAAGACGATATATACAGTAACCATCTTTACCTTTGCTATTTTTGCCATATTTTTATGCCACTATTTTTAAGACAACACAAAATATTTCTTTAGCTCATATTTAACTTAATTTATTTACAAATGAAACTTGGTTTTACCATTGTGCAAGGAAAACCAGTTATCACTTGCCAGAAATAGATGGTAATCATAAAAATAAATATAATGAAATCAAAATAAGGTTATTAAAATATTGTAAGTTGCCTTTCTTGCCAAAAGCTCTTGGCCTGACGACTGTTTTTTTTTTTTCTTTGTAAAAATGAAAATTAGCAGGTGTTGGAAGGGCATTAAAATGCTGCTAGCCCCCAAATGAGACTTTTTTTGAGGTAATAAAAATTTATATTAGTTTTCTAATACAGTAAGCTGCCACAAACTGGGGGCTTAAAACAACAGAAGTTTGTCTCGTGGTTCTGGAGGCCAGAAATCAGAAGTCAAGGTGCCAGCAGTGCCATGCTCTCTCTGAAAACTATGGGGAGAGCCCTTCTTCGCCTCTTACAGCTTCTGGCAGTTGGGCGGTGACCCTCGCTGTTCCTCAGTTTGTGGCTGCATCACGCCAATCCTGGCTTTCATCGTCACACGGTCTTCCCCCAGCGTCACTGTCTCACTTGGCCATCTGCTGATAAGAACAAGAGTCTTGTTGGATCAGGGGCCCACCCTACTCCAGTAGGAGCTCATCTTCACTAATGACATTTGCAGCAACTCTCTTCCCAAGTAAGGCGCATTCAGAGGTCCTGGGGGTTAGGACTTTAACATATCTTTTTTTTGGGGGGGAGAGGGGGCACAATTCATCCCCAAAGAGGGTCTTTGAAAAAGAATTAAAAAGGGAAAACTTTTTCATAGTGTGGTCAATGCTACTGAATGCCTGTCCAAGGGTCAGCGGCAGGACTTAAGGGGACTCTGGGAAGGTGGGAATACTGTGAGGTACCCCCTGCCCAGCCTCTCCTTCTAGGCCAAGGAGCATGGAACTCCCCGTAACTCTCAGGAACAGGTGGCATTTCTTGAGGCCTGAATAAGCCTTTGGTAAGTCAGCTCTGGGGCCAGTAGGCAGCTCACTGAGGACACTCAGGCTCGCTTGGACCTGGAAATCAGCATCATAGAGACCCCTTCCCAAGCAGCAGTCATTTCCCGAGATCCTCTCGGGTGCAAAGCACTGTGTTTTCCAGGTGTAGCTCCAGAGAGTCTGGTTTCACAGGCACGCCATGGGCGGTGCCAGGCAGATGGACAAGGGGAAAGGGCCAGAAGTTAAATGAAGTGGGTGGGGGTGGGGAGAAGGGTAGATACTGTGGCTTCCAGGAAGCAGGGGGCGGGGTAGTGGCAGCTCTAGGAGGAGTTTCTGAGGCGTGGGTGGGAGCACGTTAATTGAGCACTGCCTCAAACGGAAGTGGAGAAAGCCCCTGCTCTCCTGAAGCCCTATGGGGTCGGGGAAGGGTGGCAGACAGTGGCTAGGCCAGGTAGTGCTAAGGAGAAAAGTAGAGCAGGCTAAGAGGACAGGGAAGCCTATTCCTAGCAGAGGCAGCAGCAAGCACAACGGTGGCAGTGGAACAGCATAGGCCAGTGGGGCTGGAGCAGAGCAAGTGGGAAGAAAGGCAGGAAAGGGAGGTAAAGAGGCAGTGGGGACCCAGTAATTCCATGTGGTTAAAGATGCAGTATTTTATCCCAAGTGCCAATGCAGGATTTCAGGCAGAGACATCGGTAATCTGACTTACTTTTAAACAGATCACCACCACTGTGCTGAGAATAGACTTTGAGAGGCAAGAGTGGAGGCGGAGAGAGGCTCTTGCAGTAATGCAGACAAGGTGATGGTGGCTGAGCCCAGGGTGACAGCAGTGGTGAGAAGTTACCAGATTCTGGATATTCTTCGAAAATAGGTCTGATGAGATTTACTGATTGGGTGAGCTGTGAGAGATAGGCGTTGAGGGTAAGGGCTTTTGGCTTGAGCAGCCAGAAGAATGGAGTTGCCATTTGCTGAGATGGGGAAGGCTGCAGGAGGGGCAGGTCTGGAGGGAAGACCGAAGGCCCCGAGTAGGGTAGGTTAAGGTTAGGATGTGACTTTCAAGTGAAGGTGGTAGTGGGCAGTTGCACCTACGAGCCTGGAATTTAGGGGAGACTCTGGGCTGGAGGTAAAACTTTATGAGTTCGTTATTCTACTTTAGATGGCATATGAAAGCCATGAGACAGAATAAGCCCGCTTTGAAAGCATACATTTTTTTTTTTAAAGTAAGAAGTCAAAAGATTGATCCTAGGGCACAGCGATCAGTAGGCCTCTGAAAACAGATCAGTACAGACAATAGAGAGGAGGCCGTTGGCAACGTGAGAGAAGAACCAGGAGACAGAGAGAGTGGTTGTTCTCGCATCCGCTGGAAGGAGGTTGAGGGTCAGGGGTGGCAATCCAACTTGTTAATTAAAGGTTATTGATAGGTCACTGTCATAGGAGGGAAGGCAGAGAAGCAGGACATCGGATCACATGGTGGGAGCCTGTGATCTCATCTGGTTGCTTCTTTCTCAGTGAAGTAAGAATCACAGGCTGAGGGTGAGGGGTGGGGAGGACGTGTTGGAAGCTTGAAGAGAGGAGAGAAAGTGGACAAGTGGACTCAGTAATTGTGAACACCACTTATGGCCCACTTGACCAGTGGCGACTCCAGAATTTCTGCATTTGAAGGACGTAGAGATGTAGATTTGATCAGATGGGAAGCTTGACAATGAACCTGCAAAACACCCACACAAGGCTGAGAAACTTCAGTCATCCATATCAAAGAGAAGAGGAGCTGAAAGGGGAGAAAAATAAGGACAACCTCTTAGGACAACCCCCTACTAAGGTTGGGTCTTACATAAGTAGGGGAGGAGGAGGTAGAGACTTCTAGGCAGGTTAAGCCATGCAGCTGAGAACCAAGCCACCCTTCCATCACTTGCTGTGTAGAGTCACAAGAAATGCAGCCACTGGGATGAGAAAGAAGGTGCAGAACAAGAGAGGAGGGTACCAGGTGACACAGTGGCCACACCCCCTCATCTATCAGGAAAGGACACTCACGACACCTTCCTGCTCTCTCCTCTCTCAAAATATCAGGCAGATATTTAGGCAGATGTTTCTAAGAGTATAGCCTGTATCTCCACAGTACCTTGGCTAATTCACACACACACACACACACACACACACACACACACACACACGTTCAAACCTCAAAGTCGTCATCTTGTGCCATGAACTTATTGCAAAGATGTTGCCATGGTATAAAATATTCCTGGAACTCCTTTTTGAGAAAAATCCAACTGAGCCTGTGACACACTCTCTGACTGTTCTCTGTGGGGGTCACTCTTTGCATTTCAAGGGCAGATTTGATATCTGAAAACAGCCCAAAGTCATTTAGAGCCAAGTATGATGACTAAAATTGGGGATTAGAGGTTTTTTTTGTGGCCACCAATGAGGTTTGATACAGATAGAATTAAACCTGCTTTGTCTTGTTTAAAAGACAATACTTCTTCTACAGGATTTAATAAGGTATGGTATGTAAAGTGCCTGGGTGTAGTTTTTGATCCACAGCAGGCATTTCATAATTGGTATGATTAATATTCCTAAAACAGAGATCCTGAAATGAATGAAAGCATCATTGAAATAAGTGATTCGTCCCCCAAGGTGACAGCTTTAAAGGGACAGATTTTATCTAGAATGAAACATTTTGCTAAGTCTGTGAAAAAAAGCAGATTCATAACTTTATAATTTTATCCGTTAATCTCTTTATCAACCTTGCAAATAGAGAGATGGAGGACTCCACATCAGAAAAAAGAGCAGCAGGAGGGGATGATGGGGAGACGAATACTAGCAATGCCTTGGTTACCTCTTAGGACCACCCATGCCTCTTGGTGCTACCTCGTTACCTGGCACTAGACATAGTGGGTCACCAGGGACCAAAGAGGCCAAACACTGCTCCCTTCCTCCACTGCTGCCCTCGGTGCTTCTCTGCAGGATTACTGACTCCAGGAGAAACTCTAGATGAGAAATTCTCATCTTCGGCTTAAATTTTCAATCCTGTCGTACCAGAGCAAATAACCAGGAAGAAGGCAGCATGGGAATAATTTACAGCTTTGTGTGAAAACAGTTACTAACTCATTTTTTTGAGATTGGGTTTGGGCAGTGAGAGAGTAGACATGGCAGAAGGGCCACAGGTGTTTCTGCAAAAGCGGTGTGGCAGGTAGAAGCATCAGTGGAAGTTAGAGGCATCGAAGGCAGACGACCTCATGCTCCCTTTAGTGCACAGCCAGACCTGCTCTGTGCTTCCCTCCCCCAGGGGCACACGAGGGAGCTGCTCAGCTCAGGGCTGTGCATGGAGAAGGCTCCTAGTGCCACTTTCTTGCCCTAAAGAGCAACAGAGAGACCTGGCTCTTTTCTGGGCTCTGCTCTAGCCAGCTGGCAACTTTGGGTGCTCTGTCTCTGGGTCTCAGCTTCCCAAGACAGCAAATGGTGGCTTGGGGCTATATCTCTGTTTCCTAATCTTGCTTTGTAGCAAGAAATATAGTCTCCATTGAGACCCAGTGTATGTATTTCTATTGCACGTGTATATGTGGATGGATATATATACTGTGTTGTCTTGACTGGCCATGGGTTGCCCAGATGAAACATCACTTCTGGGTGGGTCTGTGAGGGTGTTTCTGGATGAGGTTAGTGGACTCAGTACAGTAGATGGCACTCCCCAATGTGGGCACTACCCAAACTATCAAAGGCCTGAAGAGAACAGATGGCAGAGGAAAGAGAAATCTACCATTTTTCTTCTCACTGTTTGAGCCTGGACATTTCATCGCATCCCCTCCTGATCTCAGACTAGCATTCACACCTTTGGCTTCCCTGGTTCTCAAGCCTTTGGATCAGAAACGAACTACATCACCAGCTTTCCTGGGTCTTCAGCATGTGGACAGCACCTCTCAAGGCTTCTCAGCCTTCAGTATGGGGTGAGCCAATTTTTCATTCTCTGCCTCTCTGTCTCTCTGTGTATATGTAGATATATAGCTCATATTGTTCTGTTTCTCTGCAGAATCCTGACTAATACACACGCAGAAATTTTGTATATATATTTCTGTGCACATTTATTTGTCTATCATTTGTTTATCATCTGTCATCTATCTATCTGACTAGACAAATATTGCAGGACTTGCAATTCGGAAAACGTGGAGAACAAGTGGTTGATAATGCCCTTTCCAGTTCTGCTATCTGAAACATATGTCTAAGCCGGTTGTTGGCTAACTGGCTAAATGTACAGGTAAAGGTTACAGGGCTATGTCCATGGTGAGCCCTTAGCCCAGGACATGACTCAATATGAGTGGCCTGTGACTGTCAATTGTTACTTTCTCTTTTATGGCCTAGATTGGCTTCAGCACCTTAAAGCCTACTTTACAGATCCCCCTTTTCGTTTTTCCCTTCGGGTATTTCTTGTTTCATGCTATGTCCTGTAATTTTTTATTGTGAGATCATTTTTCTTTCCCCAGCTTTATTAAGGTATAATTTACAAATAGAATTGTAATGTATTTGAAGTGTATGACATGATGATCTGATATATGGGTACATGCTGAAATGATTCCCACAATTGGGCCAATTAACACACCCATCACCTCGCAATCAGTCACCTTTTCTTTTCTTTTTTCTTTTGGTGAGAATACTTACAATCTAATCTCTTAGCAAACTTCCATTATACAATGCAGGATTATCAGCTATAGTCAACATGCAATATATTAGATCCTCAGACTTTATTCGTTGTATAACTGAAAGTTTGTACCTTTTACCGACCTCTCCCCATTTCCTCATCCACCCTGCCAGTGGCAGCCACTATTCTGCTTCATTTCTGTGAATCTGACCTTTTTTAAAAAAAAATTCCACATATAGGTGATACTATGCAGTATTTGTCTTTCTCTGTCTTATTTCACTTACCATAATGCCCTCCAGGTTTATTCACACTGTTTCTTATTCTTAAAGGCTGAATAATATTCCCTTGTTTATATATAGCACATTTGTTTATCCATTTATTTGTTGACAAAGACTTAGGTTGTTTCCGTAGCTTGGCTACTGTGATGAGTATTATACTGCACATGGGAGGGTAGATATCTGGGATCATGTCTTTATTGCTTTATCTGTAGGAATTCTTTGATGTGTGAGTTTGAATTATATTTCTCCAGAGAGGTTCTGTGTGTTTCTATTTTTATAGCAAAACTACTTTAAAATAATTTTTGTTGTGGTGCCTCACAGCTGGTGCAAGTTTCAGTCCCAGGTCCACGGGAGGGCCATTATTCGATTAGAAATGATCAAGGGAGACTCTACCCAGAGCAGAGACAGACAGGTATCCCCACCATCTCCAGGTGTGGGGTGGGCTTATTTAGGGTGTAGAGGTGTCCTGGCTCTGTGGTGGGGTCTCCCACTCTTCTTCAGCCAGGATTTCACCTCCTGAGCACCTGTCCTTCAGATCTATCTGTTAGAACTCAAGCTCCAGTTCAACAGGCATCACCTGATCCTCCCTCAACCCACCCTGGGCTTCAACGGACAGAAGATCTCTTGGTCTTTCTGATGATTTTGGGCCTTTGAGGATTTTCCTATTCCCCCAGCTCAGCTAGCATTCATGAAATTAATTTATTTTTATTCATCATAATTTTGTTTTTTTACTGGAAGAATTTTCTGAACATCTAGACTGTCGATTACCTGAAACGATAGGTCTGACTGGTGCTTCTCAACAGGAAAATTCTATACCACGGAGGCCACCTCTCTTACAGCAGGGAAAGAAGGGTGCAGATCTGGGGTTCGTGAGGCACGACATCCACAAGATGGCTGGGTGGCAAAAGTCTTCCTCTGGGGGTACGGTGGGGCAGGAGGTAAATTGGGCAACTTGGAATAGCACCTCGATTAAGAGCCCGGCTACCTGAATTTTCTGTCACTTACTAACTGCAACAGTTAGCTTTGATACTCGTGTGACTTTGGGTTGACAGTTTAAGCCCTGAAGCTTTGTATCATCAATTGGGCTTTGGGGAGATTAAATGCACTTAAGTGCCCAGCATGGTGCCTGGCACAGACAGGTATTCAACGAATGCGGCTGCTATTGCAATATAAACAATATTGTTTTATTCCTTGGCTACCCGTGGGCATGGTTTTCTCATTGTCTGAAAAGGTTGCTGTCTCTGCAGTGGGTGCCTGGGGACCTGGGTCACTGTCTAGCTATGCGAATTGGGGCATGTCACTTCATCTCGCTACTCTCTCACATGTAAACATTTTCCTCACCTGTAAGATGAGAGGGTGGACTAAGTGATTTCTAAGGATCTTCTCACCCTCGCAGTCTGCGATTCTCAGAACGGTGTGAAAGCAAAATGTACTCAAAACACAGCATTTCTCTAGGCAGCTCTCGGCCTATGGACAAACTATTTCCCAGGCCGATCTGTAAAAGCCGGATCTTTGGAATTTGGCACATATTTTCCCATAGGAGTAGTTTTTACATGGTGCTTAGCTTCCAGGGCCAGCTCATAAAACACAGCTTAATCCACAATGAAGCAGAAACTCCGCACATTTGCATTGAAAAAGGGTAGAAAACAATACTGTCACAGTACTGGTAATTAAACAAAACAGGAAAACAATTTCATTGAATAAGAACTCATTTTTTATTTATCTAGGATACTGGTGCTTGAGGGAAGCAGGTAAATTTAGAAGACGAAGAGATCTATGGAAATGTGTTGGGGGGAGTCTGCACCAGTTCTGGGCTCTCTCAAGGGATTCGGACTGAGACTGGTGGCACAAGTTCTTTAAATGTCTGATTTTGGTTAAAAATTCAAAGATTTCTTCTATACCCCTTTATCTCTTCCTTGAGATAGCATTGATCTAAGTCCTTCTCTCATGTCCAGCAGCCATTGTAACTGTCCGGGCTTAGCAATGGAAAGTGGAGTGAGAGAGAAGAAAGGAAACCAGGAGACAAGAGGCAAGATTTATCCCAGCATCACAAACTGGTGCTCTGAGGCATCTTTTGTTGGGCCTGTGTCATGCTGGCCCACACAGCAATTATTTTTATACTTTTAAAAGATTTACTTTAATTTTCCATCTTTACTTAGGTATAATTGATAAATAAAAATTGTATATATTTCAGATTTAGGGCTTGATGTTTTGATATATTACACATGATACAATAATCACCACAATCAAGCGAATGCATAAACATATCTCTGACCTTCCATAATTATGTGTGTATGTATGTGTGTGGTGAGAACACATAATATCTACCCTCTTAGCAAACTTCAAGTATACAATACAGTATCCACATAGCATTTTAAAGCTTTAAAAAAATTATTTACTGGGATATTAAAATGCCATTAAAAATATCCAGATTTCTGTCTATGGGAAGTCCTGTAGTGACCTGAGTCAATGGCACTAAACTTCCACAGGGTAACTACAGGCTGGTGCTCACCTGATCAGATCCTCTTCCACTTAATGAAAATATTTCCTGGTCAGCCCCTGTAGGTATTCGAGTTTGGAAACCCCAAGTGATGCAATTTAATAAGGGGAAAGGGAATTAAAGAGAATAGGAGTATGATTGCATGAAAGAGAGGATCTGAGAGGAAGGCAACTGAAAGAAGTAATAAAAGAAAGAAAAGGGAAGTGAGTCATAATCATCTTTAAAAACCAGGTGAAAGGGGCTTGGGTCAGACAGTTCTTGCTGTGGCCAGCAGCTGGCCTCGCAGTCCCAGCACAGCTTGGCTGCTGTTTGAGAGAACTTCTAGACGGCTGGGAGAGGCAGTGTGCAAATGTTCAGTATACTTCTACGTACATGAGATCTCCAAGTTAAGAATCAGGATTTTCTGAGCCAAAGCTTGGGGTGTCCGAAGAAAAGGGTGTCTATAGTTGTAATATAAGGATAATTTGGCTTTGGTACTGGTGCTGTCCTGGTCACTTGGGTGGACTTGGCTTTGCTGGATGAATGAATGGGGTCTCCCTCCACCCTCACTGTTCCATGTGAGACTGTCTGTAAGCTCTGCGCTGGTACAGGTGAGAACGGCCTTTCCCGCCCATGTCGTCATTGCACGCTGCCTCTCCTATGTCGCTTAGTAGTTTCTGAGTTGCTACAGCAGATCAGACTTCTTTGGGGGCATCATTCTCAAGTTTTAGGGTGCATCCGTTCCATCTGGGAGCTTAGGAACACACTGGGTCCATCTTAGACATTATGAAACAGGCCCTCGGGCTATGGGGCTTGGGGATCTGCCTAAAACCAGCAGCCTGTAGGTGCTCTGACATGGGGGTCCTTAGCCTGCACTTTGGGAAATAACACTATGGAGACTGGCTGAAAGAAGTCTGGCATATGAGTTCATAAGAGAAAGCCAGTAACACACAGCATGGGACCAGTTACAGCTTGAGCAAGTCTCTCTGCTCGATTTCCCTCTCTGCAAAGTGAGGGCTTTGGATAGGCTGAGCTCTAGGTTCTCTTCCAGCTCTGCAGATTGAAATCCACAGCTCTGCCTCTGCTTGGAGGATTCTCCAGTTGTGGATATCCATTTCTCCTCTGCTCAGGCCCACTTCTCAGAAGATGGTACACCTGCATCTGGTTACCTGTGGGTTCAGAGGGTGCTTTCTGCTCTTTCGGGACTACATGTTGCCCCAGCCCTGTCTCTGGGTGCTTGGGAAGGGCCACAAGAGAAGGCTCCTGAGTACCAGGGAGGTCTATATCTTGACCTTCCTGCATTCTGACAGATTTCCTCCTCAAGGGGCACCTGCCTCTGTTGCGGCAGGAAGCTGTGTCTGACAAAGTCAGCAACCAAGACCCTGCAGAGCTGCTCCTAGGTGAATGTGACATGCTACTCTTCATCTGTTTTTATGGTCCTAAGCCCAGAGCTTGTCTCCAGCTCATGGCATGGAGGTGTTGTAGACTGACTGTGTCTCCCCCAAATTTCTATCAAATCTCTAACCCCTAATATGACTATATTTGGAGATAGCCCCTTTAAGAGGGTAATTTACATTAAATGAGGTGATAAGGGTGGGGCCCTAATCTTATAGGATTATAAGAAGATGAACAGACATGAGAGCATGTTCTCTCTCTCTCCTTTTCCTTACAGGAAAGGCCAGGTGAGGACACAAAGAGAATGTGGCTGTTTTCAAGCTGGGAAGAGAGCTCTCACCAGAAACCAACCTTACTGAAACTTTGATCTCAGACTACTAGCCTCCAGCCCTGTGAGAAAATAAATATCGTTTAATTTATTCCATCTATGATATTTTTCAATAGTAGCCTGAGCAGACTGATACATGAGGGAACACTCATTTATCCATCCATTCCAGCAGGTAGTACATTTATACATAATAGATTACGTACAAGGAACCTTCAAATTGATCTGGGCTTCAGGGGATCACAACAAGGTCACTTTGGGTTAAATTTTTCTCATCTTGGTCCAAACTTCCCCTCTAGTCTCACATCCAGCCCAACATTTCAGGGCACAAGATGCAGTACTGCAAACCCGTTTCAAACCCTTTAACTGCTCCTCCACAAATTACTACTCTTCGGCATCACAAGATATAAGCCCAAGAGATCAGATGCCATTCTGGGGCGCTGCTTGGGAGTGCACTTGTGCGGGCTTGTGTGCGAGGACACCAAGCATTTCTATCAGGGTGAGGTCAGGTGCAGACCTGCTATGTGAGGCTGACGGTGTGCTCTGGACTTTGAGTACCACACACATTTGTTTATATATAAAAATTGGATTTGGAGTCTGAAACCTTGGGTTGAAATAAGCTTACCAGCTATGTTATCTTAGGCAAGATACTTGACTTCTTCGGGCCTTAGTATCTCCTTCTGTGAAACCAAGGGAATGACATTTGCTCAGAGATGAGCAGGAGCGTGGGAACTCCTATTAGCTGCACAGCTGCCCACAGGTGCGAGGAGTCCAGATGCCCTTCTCCCCTGTGTGGCTTGCTCCTGTTCTCTGATGGTCTCCTCCCTGTGGCTTGTTGATTCTGGCACCCAAGAAGGAGATGGGACACAGACTGGGTGTCCTCCCCAGGCCTGGCCTCCAGAAATGCTGGTTTCCTTCATTTTTTCTTTTTCCATGTGCCTGACCCTGGTCCATGATGGGTGGTCAAGAATGATTTTTGAACACGTAAATGAATGAATGGCAGGTTGTGGACACTCAATAATCAGTTACGAATGGAACAAGGTGTCTTGTGGGGCCCATTCAAGCCTTCTACCTAGCTTGTTGTCAGCTAGTGTGGAGATAGGAAGATAAAGATAAAACTAACATTTCTCCAGTAGCGATTCGCTGAGAAGAATGCTAATCTGCCACCATCATTTGGGGAGCAGAGGAAGGGAGAGGAAGCTCTCTGAGGATGTATGAGAGCCTGCTAGTGTCCCCAGTGCCAGTAGGAAGAAAAGCAGAAGGCGGAAAACAATCATCTCTCTGCTACATGGTTCTCAATGGCTTCTGTTTATTGAACAACTGCTACGTGCCAGGCACTATGCTGGGTGCTGGGGGTAGAAACATGACCCAAACGGACCATTAGTTCTCACAAGAGAACATTATTATCTCACTTAATCTTAAGAAGAGCTGTGCTAGGACTGACGAAATATTGCACAGGACGAGAGTTTATAAACTGTAAAGTGCTATAAAATGTCAGAGATTGTTATAAGCATGATTCGTTACCCCTCCCCCACAACACCTCTTCAGCTTGCCCGGCAGCCTCCCTGTGCGGCACTGACACCTACCTTGCCTGTCTCCTTCCTGGCTAATTGGGGAGGCTCTCCAGGCCTGATTTATGCGGACATTCACACATTCTCCCACTGAACATTATTCTAATCAGACACCTCATTATTGGAAGCCTGCCTCCTCGGGCTGCCTGGCCAGGGTTATTACAGGATATTATACAGACCATTTGCATGGCCACCTTCAGGTCATTTCCATCACTTTAAGCTACTTACAGGCCCATTTTCTTCCCCATAATATTTGCCTAATTCGATTACTCCACGGCCTCAGCTGGCTCAAAGTGGAATCAGAATTTACACCTGGGAGCAAAGTCAACTGGATCCTCATATACCCTCAGTCCTTTGGAGTGGGGGGTGCCCTGCCTGGTCCCAGGGGACTACTGTCACAATCATGTTTCCAGATCTGAGGGGAAACTTCTGAGCCTGGTGATGAGGGAGCTGGGGTGGGAAGAGAGCGATTTATTAAATAGACCAATATTTAATAGTTTGAGACTATACAAAGGATCTTTTTCTGGCCCCCAAGTTCATTTTTTGTAAATTCAGGGAGAGCCCTCTGTACTTTTTCATCATAAACCTTAACATATTTTATTGTGGTTGACCGTATAATATCTGTTTTCCTACTAGAGAGCAAGCTATATGAGGGCAAGGACTCTGCTTATCTTCTTGTTCTGTGTGTCCCTAACATCTAGCACCCAGTATACAATAACTGATCAATAAAGAGATACATATTTGCTGAATGATTGAATGAATGGGGTCCCAATTCTGCTAGAATGTTTCTATCTGTGACTGCTCAGAGGGTTGTGCTGACTCGGGGTCAGAGCCCCTATCTGTGTTATATTATTTGTGTCTGGTTCTGAAGGGCTCAAGGTGGTACTCCTGCTCACAGACTGACATGATCTGGGGTAAAAAGTTGGGGAGCACAAATTTGAGAGCAGAGTCCCCAGCTGGTAGCAGCTTTGCCTTCCAGGAGGCTTTCAGCAATATCTGGAGACATTTTTGATTGTCACGACTGAGGGGGTACTACTAGTATCCAATGACAGGCCAGCAATCCTGCTGGACCCTACTACAACACACAGAACAGCCCCCTAAGACAAAGATTATCCCACCCAAAATAGTGATAGTGTAAGGCTGAGTTTGTCCCACACATTTAGTTGAAGGAGGGACAACAGATTCCTGGTGGTCAGCAGGATTCTTTGGCATTTGAGGGGATCTTCATGTGACATCTCTTTCCTGCCTAAGTTCTGAACTGATCAGGCAGAAGATCAGAAAGGTATTACTGAGAAAACTGTTGGAGAACAGGGCGTTAGTCCGTCATCCGAGGGATGCTGATTCTATGTGTCTGCATTGACTTTATTCATCTCCGAAAACACAGGGCTCTGTGCAGAGCCTGGCAGGGAAGAGAGAGGAAGAGAGTGCTTGCTGCTTTGAGCCACACATGCGAGTTTCTGTTCCCACTCTAATAAACTCTTCTTTGCCTAACGTGGCAGCTGGGTAGCCTGGACCCGAATGAGGTGAGAGTTGAAGGCCCGCTGGAAGATGAGGTTCAGAGGCTCTCCCTCTCCGGGTCAGACCTCAAGCAGCATCTGTGGTTATGCCATGAGGAACTGCATTCGGCTAGACTTGGCCTCTAGTCAATTTTTGAGCTTTACTTTCCTGACCTACAAAATAAAGAAGATGAGAGATATTGTTCAGTTTTGTTGTAAAAATCAAAAGAATTATGATTGAAAAAAATGCTTAATTTTAGTATGAGATAGGACCAAGCTCTGCAATGACCACCAAGGTGGGCGGTGCGCTACCTGAGGGCCACAGAGAGGTGATGACTAATGATCTAGCAAAATTACACACATAAATAACCGCAGCCCAGATGGAGGAAGCATGGGAGCAGTCTGACTCCCACGGGTCTTTGGCTGTGGGGGAGCAGCACGTGGAGAAGGTGGCTTTGGATTTGGGCCCAGAATAATGGTAGAGATTTAAGTTAATCACATATTCTTTTTATTATTGCAAAAGAATTACATGTTCATTTTAGAAAGTTGGGGAAACACAGATAAATCAAACAAAGAAAGTACCATCTTTTTATAATCCCCTTGCTGCCAGATAATCACTAGCGACATTTTCCAGCTTGGGGTAAAAATGTGGTCATGTCCACCTTCCTTTCATGTTAGTAACCTCAGAGTCTCCATCCTGGGCCTTACCCTCCGCCCCCACCTTTTGTCCCTGGGGGTTTACTAGACTAAAGAGGTCAATCTGACCCCAAGCCAGGCGGAGCAGGACTAGAGGGCCACCACACAGGCTGCCGGGATGTCCCTCGCCTGCACTCCAGGCTTGCAGCTCCCAGCTCACACACGCTTAGCTGTCATGTTAGTCTGCCCAGGCCACCATGACGAGCCACCGCAGATTGGGCGGCTTAAACAACTGACATTTGTCGTCTCATAGTTCTGGAGGCCAGCTGTCCAAGATCCAGGCAATGGCAGGGTCAGTTTCTTCTGAGGCCTCTCTCCTTGGTTTGCAGTCTGTGTCCTCACATGGTTTACTTCTCTGTGCACACACATCCCTGGTATCTCTTCCTCTGCTTGCAAGGACACCAGTCGTACTGGATTAGAGCCCCACCCATGTGATTTTCTTTAACCTTAATCACCTCTTTAACAGCCCACTCTCCAAATACAGTTCCACTGGGGGTTAGGGCTTCAGCATTTATATTTTGGGGGAATAGACTGAAGTCCATAATAGTTTTGTTCCCTCAAACTCAACAAAATGTCAGGGTAGGCATCCAAAGGCGCTCTTATTTTCATCTCATGATGTTTTCGAAGCTGACAAGGTGACAGGCATTGGGGACACTCAACCCTAGAGGCAGCTTCCTGCGGTGGGGTTGGGTGGTAGGTCGCTGTGGGTCGCAGAGACCTGCCCTGGAGTCACACAGGACCTTGGGAGGTTGCTGGAACTCTGATAGGGTGGCTTCCAGATCCCAGAAGACAGAGCTAAGCCATGTGACCTTGGGAGCTCATTCTAAATCTGGCACGGAGGGAGTGGAGCCTCAATTCTTCAAACCTGACCCCCCACTAGGCGTCCCCCAATCTGTTCCACTGCTCAGGTTGGGGGAGGGGTCCTTTTGCTTTAGGGGAGCAGGGTCTTTTTCCTCATTTCTCTCTGCAGCACATGGCGTTTAACTACATCCTCACCACATCCCATCTCTGCTTCCACTTCTGTGGTCTTCCTCCCATCTCCAGGCTGTCTTCAGGGGCAGTTTTCCAGAACCTGGAAGGAGGTGGTTCAGCACATCAGCATGTGGAAGTGGCTCTTCAGGCTGGGAGATAAGCATGTTGTCATAAATGCTGAGCAGAACCTCTGATTTCAGGGCTGCATACATTGTGGCATAATTAAGAGGGAAGGCTCGTCCTTGGAAAAGATTTGCAAAAAGGGTTTGTAATTGCAAGGACATAGAATTGGTTTTGAGGCTTCTTGACTTTTGTGATAATCTCTAGGGCTTCTCTATCAAGTTTTGCCCAGATGATGTTGCTTTCACATTATAAGCAATTGGCTTATCAGTTTTCTCTGACATCTCGTGGCTGAGCACGGCCCGGGTAGGGTTAGGTGAAGTGTCACGGGTCAGAAATGGTGGATTATGTTTATTATAATACTCTGGTGTGGACTTAGAGGTTCATGATTGCTTGGCATTCCTGGAAGTGTTCTCATGATGGTAAGTCCAATGCCATGGGGCATTTTCATAGCAGCAGCAAAATCGGTTTTGCAATGGTTGCTTTTCAAGGAAGAAAAAGATCATAAAAATAAAGTTGGCTCACGAAGGCTGGAAGTCATCGTTTTGTTTTGAGAACAAACACATCATAGATTGGGTGGACCCTGCCTTGTGGTGGGAGACGCAATGGGGTGGCCAACTGTGGGTGTGGTCTAAGAGGGTGGCAGTGAGGTCCCATTTCACTTTTCACTGAGGACACCTGACGTGTGCAAAGGGTGTGGGATTTCATGAAAACCTCTTAGGGGTTTATTTTCTGTTGATTTCAAGATCAGGCCACTAACAACATATGGTTCTCCACCTGCTTTCTTGATGCGTGGGAAAGTTCTGTGGGCAGCACTGTCCTACATTTTAGGGTGCTTCGCTTCGATGTTCCTCACTGAGTGACGATTATTTGGGGGTCCCTGGCAGTATTTCTATGGGTTTGGGTGAGGTGTAGCAAGAAGGAGGACTCGACTCACTGCTGGGCTGGTGTGTATATGTCCTACTAGAGTAAATGCTTTGATCACAGGACACTGTGACCTCCACAGTCTTATCAACTTAGCAGGAACTATATTCACTGAGTTCATGAAATGTTTCCAAATCACTTGATGTCATGATATCTTGTACTTTGTCTTTTCAGAGACACTGTAGCAGTCTGTACCCAAAAGATATTTATTCATTTATTCCTCAGACCCAGAGGTAGGTGCCAGGAGTACAGCAGAGAACAAGCCTGTCATGGTCCCTCCCCAGTGCAGCTTACAGTCAATAGTGGAGACAGACTGTCAACCATGAAGCATGAGGAGACTGTGGAAAGGAAAGGAAGGGAGGAAGCGGGTGCCTTTTGCAAAGTAGCCTTGGCTCTGACTTTTCTCGCACATTCCCACCTCTCTGAAGCTGTTTGATGAAATCTGTTGGCACTGGCTGAGTTGTTCTAAGGCAAACCTAGGCCTCCGATTCCTTTCCCAGAAGCTTGGCCTGTAGTCTCTGAGGTCGCTGTGGCAATGGATACACCTTCAGTGCTGTGATCTTGAATGAGCACCCTGGCACTCAACATCTGTGCCAAAGGGCAGTGGGGAGGGTTGAAGATGGAAGGTATGCTCGCTGATTCATGTGCCCCCAGCCAAGTTCATGGCCGCCTGGGAGCCACACTGCTGACAAGCATAACTGGAAACGCTGCACGAGCTTTGCACATGCGCAGCTCAGCGATGAAAACAAAAACCTCCGCACGCCAGGGGACGTGGATGGCGCCCGCAAGCCCGTACTTCTCCCATGCGGCCTGAGCAGTGGATGCTCTGGGCGTGGTCCTTCCCCTGGAAGAGTCTGCTCTCTGAGCCCCTGAAGGTACAAGGAGAGCTCTAGGGTGAGGATGTCTGGCGTGGTCACTCCCTGAGGCCTGCTCCACGCCCGCAGACGCTCCCTGGGCGCTGTGGGGATGTTTCCTACATTGGGGGCTGCAGCTGGGATGTCAGTGAGGTGAGTTTGTCTAAGAATAAAGCAGTTGTTGAGGACTTTCTGTGTGCTAGGTGCTGTGCAGCCAAAGCTTTACATGTGTCATCTCATCTAATCCTAAAATCCTTCGACATAGGTACCTCCTGTTTCTTCCATTTTTTGGAGAAGAACCTTGAAGCGCAGGGAGATTAAGTTACTTGCTGTAGGCAAAGCAGTCTGTACAAGGCTGAGCTGGGACTGTGTCAAAGCTCGTGAGGGCCAGAGGGCCAGAAGCTCTTCATGCCGCCACGTGTCATGCAGTCTCCTCGTCTGGAGGCTTTTATCCGACCCCATAAATGTCAAGCTTGATTTGGTTAAGAGGTGACAATGGAGGACTTCATCGTGAATTCCACATTCAAGGGGGATGGGCGACAGATCGACCAGGAGGCCTCCGAGACTGCAGTGCGAGACGGGCGGCCAGGCTCTGGGACGTGAGTGCTGCCGCTCTGAGTCAGGGCCCAGGCCCTTCCCTTTCAACAGGATCCAGCTACCCAGTCAGTGGCATCCAAGGACGTTAGCGGCTCCTCCACTGCCAGCGTGTGCATCCTGGCTGTGTCCCTGGTCTTCCCAGGTGTCTGTGAGCTCTGGCCTTCCTCCAAGCTCTGCTGGCCATGACTGGCCCTCAGTCCCGCCCTGGTGGCTCAGCACCCCAGTGGGATGGAGCCTGTCTGGATCCCAGTCTTGTTGGTGGGAGCTCTGTCTCCCTGGCTAATGTTTGCCAGTTTTTACAGAAGCCAAGATTATTTTCTGCTTAAACTTAGATAGTTTTCTCTGAACTCAATGAGGACTCCAGCTGGGAGCACACCCACTGGACTCATGGACATCAATATAGCTTGACTAGACTCAAATTGGATTCTGTGATTGGGGCATGGGAGAGAGGTAGGGCCAGCTCTACCTCCGAAACCCTCCTCTCAGATGCTAAGTTGACCTTTTCCCTTGCTGGCTCACTGGTAAGATGGTGACATGTCTTAGATCTGAGGCTCATGGATTCTTCCAGTTGATTTCATCATGAGGTCCAAAATTCTTTGCAGTGAGTGATGATACTCAGGATAAGCATGATTTTAATCATGCCTGTACAATTCATTAAATGCTCTGGTCTGAGATAAGGTGGGGTTGAGAGAGGAAACAGCAAATGGCCAGGTCTTTCCAGTGGTCAGAGAAGAGAACAGCCTCTTCTTTTCTGGACACTGTCGTGTCTGAACCTTCAAGGCAGTGGTTCTTCACCAGGTGAGAACTGGCCTCCCAGGGGAGATTTAGTAATGTCTGGAGACATTTTTGGCATCACAGTTGGGGACTTGCTATTGGCATCTAGTGGGTACAAGCCAGAGATGCCACTAAACATCCTACAGTGCATAGGACAGCACCCTGTGACTAAGAATTAGCCTACCCAAAATGTCAGTAGTGCCAAGGTGAAGAAATGCTTCTTAAAGTGATGGTGGAATGTCAGTGTTTGGAGGCAGGAGCCAACACGCATTTGAGACAGCTTGCATGTGGAGATGTCCCCTTTTGTTCTGGTTTGTGGCATCTGGTTTTGAACTCAGCCTTGTCTGTCATTGAGTCACTCCTCCCACTCAGTTCAGCAGCTGTTCCCACTCAGACTATGCATCCACCCATAAACATGGAATTGTGCTCCCAGCCTGGATATGCGGGAGCCATGTCTCATTCACCTTTATGCCTTAACCTGGAATAAATATGTTTGTTGGAAAGTCAAATAGAACTTAGTAGAGGTCTACTCTTTGGGACAGTGATACACTATTTTGTATGCATAAAAATAAAATGAAAGCTTACCAATTGTACCAGGTTAAATGATGACACCCTCCCCCAAATTCATGACTGCCCTGAACCTATGATTGTGACTTTAGTTGGAAATGGAATCTTTGCAGATGTAATCAAGTTAAGAAGAGGTCACAGTGGATTAGGGTGGGCCCTGACTCTAGCGATGGCTGTTTTTGTGCCACAAGGACATGGTGACACACACATGAGGGGAGAAGGCCATGTGAAGATGGCAGCAGAAATTGGGGTGACGAGTCTACAAGTCAAAGAATGCCAAGGAGGAGTGGAAATCACCAGAAGCTGGGAAGAGGCAAGGAAGGGTTCCTCCTTTGTTACAGCAGCTCTGAGAAATGAATGTGCCGACTGGTGGATCCAGAAGCTGGTGGACAGACATGAGATCCTTATGCCTCAGTGCCGCCATTTTAGGCAGAGGGTCTTCTCCGTTTCCTGGGTGAAAGTGGCTGGTTTCAGAGTGGATTTCCCCGCTCTGTTGTCATTTGTCCTTTTCTTTGAAAAGCGTGCATATTTGTGTGCAGATAATGCTGACCTGGATCGTGGTGACCAGGCAAAGTTCATCTCAAACCTTTGTCAAAATGAGATATAAATGAATGTGTGCAGTGAGTGAGGGGTTGTCCCTGTTTCCAGCTCAAGGAGATGTAATAGGATTTAGTCTGGCCCTAACTTCAGATTAGGGGACCTGCCCTTTGCTGGCCTCCTGGGCTTCCAGTGGCCCCAAAGCTTGTGTGTCCTTGAGCAGTAGAAGCCTCGTGGGTGAGGAGTGTGCCTACAGGCCAAACAGGCGCCTGCTCCCCACAGGGCCATGTGGGGCTGGGCTCTCTACTGCCACCATGCTGGGGTGTTTGCACACTGTCCTTCTAACAGATTCAGCATAGGCCACAGACCCATTCTGAAGCGCTTTCAGGCATGGGACCCACAGTCCAAACCCATGGTCACAGCCCCTTCTCCTGGTCCCTACCCCCATTTCCTCTGCACAGCCCTGCCCACATTTCTTTAGGCCCATCCCACAAGGGTCCACATCTTCCAGCTTTCTCTCATGATAGGATTTGAGAGCAGCAGAAAGGATTCTGCCTTCTAGTCACGGAGGAAGACCTGTTTGCACACTCTCCAGGCAAGGAGAGGCCCCGTTCTGAGAAGCAGAAAGGCCCATCCTCCCGCTTTGAGGGAGAAGCGAAAATGTTTTCCATTCCTCGTCGTGTTGCTCAGAAGAATTTCCAGCTAAAGAAGCAAAAATTAAAACCAAACACAAACTGAGTTCTCAAGGGTCACCCAATCAGCCAAGAGTTCCGCAGCGTTCTCTGCTTTGCACAAAAATCAGGCTTCGGTGCTATGTCCCAGAGGCCATCTGGTTTGGTCCTCATTCTGCGCATGGGGAAGCACAGGCTCAGAGAGAGGAAGCAACTCGCCCAAGGTTGCCCAGGTTGCTGGTGCCAGAGCCTGAACCAGACAGAAGCCAAGTCTCCCGATTCCTAGGTCACTTGGCGCCAACCCCAACCCATATCCTGAGTGTGGGAGCTCAAGAGGTAGGGAGCATTAGAATGCCTCCTAGCACCACCCAGGACACCTGATCACTTCCAGTGGCAGGGAGACACTCACCTTCTGACGCCAATTCTCTGGTTGGCTCCCCGGCCAGGAATAATGATGATAGTCCCTGTTTTCATAGCACTTCATAAAGCCCCTTCACATCTGTTATCTCTTGTGATCCTCAGTTACTCTGTGAAGGAGGTAGGGCTGGGAGCACTGGTTCTCACTTTATAAATCATGAAACCAAGGTTCAAGAGGTTGAGTGACTTACACAAGGTCACATGTCTATTGCAGAAAGAGAATCAGAACCCAGGTCTTCCTATTAAAAATTCTTGGGGATCCTGCCCTGAAAGTGAGTCAGTTGGCAGCTGCTTCGCTTCTGCTATGCTCCCCTGGGAATGCCAGACAAATGCTGCTCTAAGCCCCTTCTCCTCTTTAGGCCTTTCTTTCTCCTCCTCTGCCACATTATTCCCTCCCCCAACTTCTTCCTGGTCCCTCTTCCTCATTCTTTTATCCTTTAGAGTCTATACTCTTGCTGCCTGATAGGCCTGGCCCCTTAAGTGCTGGGTCGTTTGCACACATAAATCTGTACACTGGGGTTTAGGCTGTAAGCAGATTCCTGGGGGCTGATCGGGGAGAGGCTCTGGGATGGAGCTCTGGAGGCTCCCTAGCTTGGGCGCTAAGTTGCTTCTCCACTGTCCACTTGGACACTCTCCATGGCTCTGCTCTGTTTTTCTCTTTTGCAGAATGAAGAGGGCTCCCTGCTCCCCCTCACCCTTAGTTTGGGAACTAATTCTTCCAGAAAGGGGTTAAAGAAATATAGCTGAGCTTAATCTGGATAGATGCCTGGTCTGCTCATTTGCATATAAGCATCTCCTCCGCCCCCAGCTTGGCAATTTGCATCTCATTATCCAGGTGCCTTCCTTGGTGATTTCCCCTTAGACTGGTCCTGCTGGGTTCAGCTTTATCTTCTCTTTGGCCCTAAGCCTTTCTCCTGCTCTCCCGACCCCAGGAGGGCTCTTAGCCTGGACCTGCCTCTGCAATCCCAGCTGTAGGCTGTTTCCCAGAGGCTCAGCTTCCCCTCTGCAAAGCAGTCTCTAGAGCCCAGCCAGGGAAATGGTGATCCCGAGCTGGGGCCAATGTGTGTGTGTTTAGTGGGAGGGTGCTGGGCTGTGTGTTTCCCACATTCTCCTGGACCCCTCTGTTCTTTTGTTCTTATCCCAGGTTGTCCTTGTGCAACTTCTCTTTCACTGTAAAAGAGAGCTTGATATGCACTTTATGTGACGACACCAGGTACAAGGTTTCAGGGAGGGTAGGAGAGCAGAGCAGGTTTTGTGTTCTTCCCCTGGGCCCTGCTCCCCAGTGCTGCCCTGCTCTTTCTAGCACTGATCTCTTCCTGCGAAGCCAGCCCCGCAGCCTGACCTTCAGTCCTAGGCTTGACAGCCTGGGCCATTGTTCTGGATGCCGGCCACAAACAGAGATGGACAGAGGACCCTAGAGATTGAGTGGTCACCTGGAGTGGGGAGGAGAACTTCTGTGGAAGGTTGTCAGGGGCCACAGTGGTTGGGCTGGACTCCCTCTGCTTAATGGCATCACCTGACTGGCTGCATCAGAGCAGTTCTGCTAGTGGGCAGAGGTGGGAGGGAGTGGTGAGCAGCGGATGAGGAGCAGGTTATGCACACTGATCACTAAATGGCAGTATGTGTTGGGGCAATAGCACTCAGGGGCATTGGGCAGTGACATCTAGTTCCATTTATTCATCCTGTGACTGCTTGTTGAGCACTTACCTGGGTGAAGCCTCGTGCCATGTTCATCTATAGATACACCAATGAATAAGACAGACACGTGACTGTTGCAAGGAGCACACAGCCTATTGGTGAATCAGACAAGTAAACATGCAGACTCAGAAACTGAGGAGAGAAAGAAGTGCAGGGTCTGGGATGGTTAGTTCTACGTGTTTACCTGGCAAGGTCATGGTACCCAGGTATTGGTCAAACACCAGTCTAGATTTCACTGCGAATATAGTTTTTAGATGAGATTAACATTTAAATCAGTGAATTTTGAATAAAGCAGATTATGCTTCATAGTATGGTGGGCCTCATACAATCAGTTGAAGACCTTAGGAGAAAATGAACTGAGGGTAGAGTGAATTATGCCAGATTCAAGGTGAAATATCAGCTCTTCTCTGGGTCACCAACCTGCTGGCCTACCCTGCAGATTTTGAACTTGCCAGCCACCACAGTTGCCAGCCCCCATAGAGCCAATTCCTCTGTTTTTCTGGAGAACACTGACAAATACAGGATCCTATGGGAGTGCCTGGATTGGGACTGGGGTCAGAGAAGTCTTCCTGGAGGAGGCAGGCCTGCTTATGACACAACTGTAGTTAAGAAGGACGAGGGAAAAATGTCTGAGGCAAGCACACTAAGAGGGAAAGGGCAGTGTGGATTGAATTAGGACAGTGGGCCAGGCTGACTGAGTCTAGTGTATGCGCAGTTACTAACTAGTTCAGTGGCCTTGGACAAGGCCTTGGTTTTTCTGAACTTCAATGTCCTCTATTGTGCAGTGGTAATGATAGCCCAACAACCTCCTTTAAAGAGCTTTGGGAGGTTGCAAAAGAGATGCTGGAGGTGACCAGCAGGGTGGATGGGGAGGAGCTGAGGGACATGAGGGGTGTGTGGCCCTTTGGGGCTTTGGAAGGGCAGCGTAGCAGTCGTTGTGCACGTGGAGGGCCCGGAACACGTGGTACAGCATAGCCAGGCTGAGGGGGCAAGAGGAGGCTCTTCCCTGACTTCCTGCAGGGATCCTCCAGGCCTCGGGGTTCCCATCTATCAAATGGAATGAACAACCCCTTAGGGTTTGTATCGAGAATCAAATGAGATAGTGTGCTGACTGTGAATAGGTTGAAAATGAATAAAGTGATAGAATACAGTGTGTTATTACTGTCGGTGGTCAGGAGCAGGAAGGAGGGGAGTAGGCTGGGCCAGTGAGGCCCTAGGGTGCAGCATTAGAGGAGCCATCGACCCTGCAGGTCTAGTCCTGAGAGAGAAGGACTCCTTAGCTGCTGCAACCTACGGACTTTGCTCATCTCCTCTTAGTGCAGGCCCTGGAGGTGAGAGCTGGCATTAATTCGTGCAGGAGAGTTGGGTACTTTGGTGGCCAGATGGATTTTAATGTCCTTTGAAAGGCTCGATTGATGTTTCTGTAGGTGGAACTCTGCCTGAAGTGACAATGCCACATGGGCTGTGGAGGCGAGTTTTCTCATGCAGTGGTTCTCAGAACTGGGTTCGGACCTGCAGCATCACCACCCCTGGAACTTGCCAGAAATGCAAGTTCTTGGCCCTACCTGGACCCAATAGACTGGAATCTGGAAATGGGCCCAGAAATCTTCATTTAGAGTTCTGAGACCACTAGTTTATGAGGACCATCGTGCGGTTGCCTGGAAATTTAGTGAGGATAGGAAGAACCTTTGTGGACTGACTAAAACAATTCACCTGCACAGAAAACAGCTTTTTCTTCTCAACTTTCTCTTCTGACACTTCTTCCCCACTTCACGTCTCTTCCTGCCCCGCCCCCCGCTGCTTCCTCGCCCCCAACGCATGAGATCAACCTCCACTAGAGGTTGTCCCAAAGAGTCTCAGGTTCTCTGGCTTGTCTTGGGGATGCAAGCATGTTTCTAACACTGCTTTCACCTTAAAAGAGAAAAGAAAATCAAATGACTAACCAGTGTCTGAAGAAGGGTTCAAATACTATGAATGAAAGAACTGCACATTTAAGTGATTGAGATATGACTGCACTCAGCAGAATGGCAAAGTCAGAGAGGTGGACAACAGCATTGGTGAGGACGTGTGAAAACAGAGACCTCTTCTGCGTTGCAGGTAGGCATGTGAACTGTATGCTTGTTTTGGAAAGCAATCTGGCAAATCCAGTGCTATTTATTTTCTTTTGTTATATTTATTGAACACACCTCACATAGTACTAACTGTGTTTTAGACACTCTTCTGGGCCATCCACAAAAAGCAACTCAAATCATGACTAATTTAATCGAGTGTGTGTTTGCCTTGTGACCCAGTGATCCCACAGCTAAGATGGGTCCCAGAGAAGGTCTTCCACAGTTGATCAAGAGACATGTGCAAAGTGTGTTTGTTTGCATGCCGCTGGTGTCTGTCGGTGGGGGAAGGACAAGTGCGTGGTAATGGGTGTGTCCCGTGGGGTCCCACTTACCCTTGGAATCATCCAACCAGGTACTTACAGCAGCAGAATAGATCTCAAAAAAGCAATGTTGACTGAAAAAGGAAAAGGTGGAGTAACATTCATAACACAATGCCACTAATGAAAATTCGAAGCATGTACTCACAACAATGCCCCGTAATTTACAGGGACATACGCATCTTTAAAGATGCTCAGCGAATGTTGGGGAGCAGGTGCCTATGTGGAGCCAGAGGATTTGGAGTGGGGCCCGTGATGGAAGGGAGGGGAGAATAGGATGCAGTCTTCATAGCGAACTACGTGATGAGGAACCCGGCTGTGTGAACCTGTGCTCAAAGTAAAGAAGAAAGAAGCCACCTTTCCTTGTCGGCAGGTTAAAGATGAAGGAAAGCAGGTGGGCTGAGCACGCAGGGCAGGGCGTGAAGTTTGGCCAGAATTTCATCCTAAAGCCAGTCACTCAATCTCTGTAAAATGGAAATAACAATAATAATTAATAATATGATGATAATAATAATAATGATAATAATAAAGGCAGTTATGACAGCTGTGCCATGTGTTCTAAGGCACCCAACGGTGAGCTACTTTCACTTATACATGCATGTGCAGAAGGTGAGAGAATGGTATAATGAACCACACCCCACTCTCAGCTTCAGCAATTGTCGACATGTGACCAGTTTGGGGATTTACTGGTAGACGAGATCTTAGATGAGAATAACAACAATGCCTTACATTTGTATAGAATGTTGGAACTTACATCTAAATATCTTTTACAAACAGTATCTCATTCAGTTTTCACAACAACCTGTGAAATGGATATTATTCCCCTTTTAGAGATGAAAAGACTGAGGCCCAGTGCAGGAGCAAAGCCCAGTACCAGCCCCGGGGGTTCTGGCTTCCCGTCCAGCCCTCTTCTTCTCTCCCACATAGGAGAGAAGCAGTTGCCAGTCAGTGGAGGGTCTTGGGACCCCCCTCCCAGTTTCTGGGACTCACCTCTAGCCTCCTTCTGAGAGTACCCTCCTCGGCCTGGGAAATTTATCCGCGTCTGCCTGGCCCCTCTTGGAGCTCAGTGCTATCACTCCCTGGTGTGTCCTACTTAACAGAGAGTGGAACAGTTTGTAGACAACCCAGAAAGCAGAGATGGGCAGCCCACGCGGCCCGCAGTCCTCACTGCAGGGTCCAGCGCTGGTGCAGGGCCACTGGTTGGAGAGAGGAGCTCCCAGGAGGTGGCGGTGGTGGTGGGTGGGCCAGGAGACAGGCCCCCAGGCCTCCCTGGGTTGTCCTTAGAGCTCCCTGTGGCTGTTGAGCTGGGGACTGGAGAGAGAAGAGAAGAAATAGGGAGGTTTCTGCAGCTCCCTCAGGGTACACTCAGCTCCCAGTCAGCACGGAGACTAGGTTCCAGAAACAGATGCCGTCTTTTTTTAACCACTTTTTTCCCTATGGTGACCCACTTTTGTAGCTGAGGCCCCAAGGCACTCCAGCCACCTCTCTGAGTTGTTCTTCTGAAGGATGACCCCCTAGCCAATCCTTGCTCCTGCACTGTGGTTGGGAGGCCTGAGGCAGGGACACCCAGTCTTCCAGGGTGGGGAGGGCCCCTAGAGGCTCAGGGCCATGGAACAAGTGCCCCAGGTTCCTGGAGCCACCATGCATTTCCTTTGTCTGGAGGCCTGGCTCAGTTTCTGAGACACAAATGGGAACTTCTGTTCTTGCGTTCTCAGTCACTCAGCATGGGGCCTTCAGGAGGTGACCATGGGCAGGAGAGGGAGGTGATGGTGGCAGCCAGATATACAGGGTAGAAAGGTCATTCAGCGTTATGCATTGACCACACCCAGCCCCGAGGATGCAGGGGGCTCCCAGGGCTGCGGGGTGGCAGGGGTCTCTCGTCGGGGTGGAGATGTGGGTGTGCCCATACAGGCAGATGTAGAGAATTTCTGTTTTGGGACAGGTATGGACTGGGGAATACTGGACACTCTGCAGGAACAGGGCCACGGTACTGTACTCAGGGACTTATGACTTAGTTGTATGTGTGCATGCACATTCACGTGCACTCACAGACACACCCCTGCTCTTACACAGATAAACACACACACATGCAGGGATGCATGAAGAAGAGTAAGCACGCAGCTCTGTAGGTGTAACTGAGGGGCTCTGAGCAGAGAGTAGTTTGGAACAAACAAGAAAGTTTTTACAGTAGGAATAGTGTTCGCATCTTGCACTCTGTGTGTAGGGCTGGAATGAAAAAAGGGCAGAGACTCACGTGAGCCTCATTTGTTCAGAGAACCCCAAAGGAGGCTCCTTTGCCTGAGATGGCAGTGTCTGCATGGCCCTGCAGCCACGGGAGGTGTAGGCAGGCATAACCGGCTATTTGCAGACCCAGGGAGCCTGGCAGCCCTGGGCCGTGAATGTCATTGCACTGTTGTTAGTCCCAGCATGGGGGACAATTCTTGATTCTCTAGTTAGGCCCAGAGTTGGGAGCAGGTGTGGGAGGAAGACCAGGACACTGTGGAGGCCTTGGTGGGACCAGCAGGACCTCTGTCCCCTGGGTGCTGTAAACCTGAGTCACTTCTCCCAGCTTCCCCACCGCCCCCCTTTTCCCGTGCTTGCCAGCTCCTTCTCCTTTTCCTCAGAACAGGGATCATGATGGCTGCTCCTGAGGGTCATTGTGGCGATTAAACAAAGAGGGCATCTCACTTCCTAGCACGTAGCCGGGTGCTCAGTGGGCATCGCTGATGAGTGCTCTTCTGTTTATGGGGTACCCTCTTTTCTTCATCCGGCAAATACTTTCACTTCCCTTAAGCTCAGCATTAGCTTTGGCTGGGGCCTCTGTGCTCCAGCCTACCCTGGGCACACCTGTGACATAGCCCCAAAGGTGATGTGCCCACCTGGTGTCAAGCTCTCCCTACAGGAGCTTATTTATTCTCTGTATCTCCAGCACCTGGCTCCTGCCTTGAGGGAGAAGCTCAGGAACGTTTCTGAATGAATGAGTGAAAATGTATAAGTGCTCTGTAAATTGGTCAGAACTTGCAAGTTAGTTAATATGCTTCTCCAGAGAGTGAGCCTTGGGCAAACACATAATGAAGTAACAGAGCCTGATTTCAAGGCCAATGCTAGACTGAAACCGGAACTGCAGGATGGTTTGGGGCGAGGAGGGGTGCGGGCCACACCGGCAGATACCCTCTCCTCTTGCAGCCCCTCTGCCAGACACAGGTACAGCAGAGGGCAGCCTGTAGCAGCAACACCACCATCTTCCTTTCCTGGGAAGCTAGCATTCCCCGCATTTCATTTTCTGGTCCTATTTATAAACTAAATCATTGTGAAACACTCAAACTTCAAACAGGAAGGCAAAACTTAATGTATTTAACCTGAAAAGTAAAAAAAATCCTTTCTTATTCAGCCCTGTGCCCTATGAGATAATTGGGGTACATCCATACAGATTTTTTTTCTGGTGTATCTATTTATTAACTTTGTTTGTTTACGTTACAAAAACAGGATCCTGTTAAGCATAGTTCTGCAATTTTTTTATATCACCTAACAACATATTGTAGACATTGTGGGTTGTTCTTTAATTTATAGTGCATTCTTTTTAATGGCCATATAATATTCTGTGCTATGTAGGAGGCCCCACTTACTCAATCAGTCCTCCACCGATAGATAGGCCTCTGATTGTTCTGAACGAAAATTGCATTTTGAAGGATGCCTAAATGGTGAGGCCAAAGGTCGACCAGTTGGAGACACGCTTTCAGGATTACAGGTATGGCATTTCCTTCCTGTTGTCCATCCCTTTCTCCTGGCGCCACCTTTGTGAGAAGGCAAAATCACCTGTTCTCCCGCCCCTCTCCCATCCCCTGCTCCTCTTCCGGAAAGGGGTATCACTGCAGGTCCCCAGCACGCCCCACCTTCCTCTCCTTCTTTCACAGCGTTGCCAACCTAAACCTGTCCCCTGGGGCTGTTCTTTTCTCAGCTGGGTCTGGCAGCCCACTTGTTGGCTCAGCTTAGGATTTGGCAGTGGAGGGTCTTCATACTCACCTGGGTCCTTGGCAGGGCTCCGGGTGTCAGAGCAGTAAGGCTCCGGGTGAGATGAGGTGAAGGAGGTGGGCAGGCCATCCCCTTCCAGGAGAGGGGCAGCCAGGGAGGACAGAGGCTGCTGTTGGTCGTGGCCTTTCAGTACTTTGGAAGATGCAAATGAGGCCTCTGGTGACTATGAATATTCATCAGGAGCTATCCCTTCTGAGTAGGAATCCTCCAGGCTTGCTAATGAACCTGGCAGGCAAAAGGAGGGATATGGTCCTACCTCATCCCACCTCTTGTCCCTCCTGACCTTCCGGGGCTGGCACAAACAGAACCAGGGAGTGAGGCCTTGGCTCTAAGGTTCATTCCCAATTTGAGGGTTTTGGTCTGACTTGTCTAGGCCTTGAATTCCTCCCTGTCCTCCTCTTCTCCTGTGAAAACAGTGACCAAGTCCACCACTGGGAGAGAGCCTGGGGCAGAAGTCAGGAAGATCCACAGGGACCTGGATAGAATCCGAGGCCCTGTTTAATCAGATGGAGAAACCTGGGCTAAGAATTTAAATGGTTTGCCCAAGTCATAATGGCACTTAGATCACAGAATGGGAGTTAAGCTCAGGTAATCTAACTCCGGGTCGTGACATCTTACCTCTCCATTTACCCCTGAAGCCACTTTGGTCCATTTGCTGAGCCCCCACACACAATGAACCCCATCTTGGAATCCTCATCTACCTTGGTCTATTTCACTTCTCCCAGGAAAGCTGCTCGGTGTGCCCAGCCCACACAGCATCTGTTTCCTGGACCCCCTGTGCCTTTCTTGGCTGAAACCCTCGCTTTGTACTTGGCACAGATGTCCTGTCTGGGCTGCATATCTTTTCACGGCGCGTGATCCCTGAACTTTGGGTGGGGCTCATGTCTTGCACACCCAGAGGTGTGAGGAAACCTGCTTCCTAAATCTAATCAGAGCACGAGTCCTGGTTACTATGATCGTCTTAGAGGGAACACAGGAAATAATGTGTGAAATCAGGGCTGTCCAGGTTGGACTAGCCAGCCAAAGATATGTGTGCATGGAACGAGTCACAGAATGAGACAGAGAGAAGAGAGGAATCTCTGAGCTCATCTCTAGGCCAATGGATTTGAGATTTTTCACAAGCACCAAACTTTTTTTCCTCCCAAGCGGAATCTTATCTAAAGCCTTGCAAGTAAGAGCTGAATGCAGGGCTGTTCAGATGCAGGATGAGATGACAGGCTCAAGCCCCCTTGCTAACTCCTCCCCCTGTCTCCTCAGCAACAACCCTTGAGCACATTCATTACACAGATAAGGAAACGGGCCCAGAGAGGGACAGGATTTTCTGGATGTCACACAGCTCAGTAGTAGCAGAAGCAGAATTAGAGACCATGTATCAGGTGTCCCTGGGCGGCCTTGCCTACCAGACCCTGAATTTTCAAGGTGCCCCTGGGGTGAAGTCTGGCTTAGCCAGGCCAGTGGGTATCCATTCCCCTCCACTGGCCCTTGACAGCCAGGGCCTTTTGGATATAGGAGGCTGCAACTTTTGTGACATTTTTTAGAGTGGAGTGGGAGGGGTTGGGGGAGGTGTACGGGTGGAGCAGAGGGGAGAATTTGATCTGGGTGACAGAGCAGGCCTCTGGATCTCATTTATTTTAGGATGAGAGATGAGGAGAGAAGAGGGGCAGAGTTTCTGCTTCATCCCATTGAAAGAGGGT
Source organism: Macroglossus sobrinus (assembly GCA_004027375.1). Taxonomy (NCBI): domain Eukaryota; kingdom Metazoa; phylum Chordata; class Mammalia; order Chiroptera; family Pteropodidae; genus Macroglossus; species Macroglossus sobrinus. The sequence continues at coordinate 948,740 of PVKZ01000295.1, forward strand.
AAGGGATAATGATTTTCATGGAGCTGAAACCCAGGGCTGTGCCTCCGCAGACTTGATTTGTGACCACTGGTACAGCTGGAGGATGGCTGCCCTGTCTGGTCCCTGTCATCACACTCCTAACTCCACACTCTAGGATCCTATGGACGTTGACAGGCCTGAAGTGCCTGCCCTGCCATGCCGAGCCCCTCTGCTTCCCACCCTGGGCCTTGCTCTGTTCTTAACTGGTTTAGGCCCCTTCACTCCTTTCTTCCAGGGTTTTGGGGGGCTTCATTTGAAGCTCCTTCAAGGGGCCCTTGAGCACTCGAAGATGAAAATAATTAAGGAGGATGGAGCTGGCGTAAAAAGAGGGACAGCTGTCTTTTAGGGAAGACTTTTAGCTCTGCTGTGCCTCTGGGGTCTGCTGAGTCCCAGAGGGCAGGCAGTTTTGGGTCAGCCGGAACTGACGGTTCCAGGAGTTCTGGTTATGCCCCTGTTTCCTGGGTTTTCATGGGAAAACTGCCCAGTGCCGCTCAGGACCTCAGTTTCCTTGCCTGGAACAAGGGTGGTTTTCTCACCTGTCTTTCCTGCCTTGTAAAGTTGTTGGAGGATGACCTGTCATTTGTAACCAGGTCATGGGGACCTAGACAGAGCATAAGAAATGTGTTTGGACCTACTGCCTACACCCACTGGAGTAAAGTGCAGAAGATACAATAGACCAAGATGTTTGGGGGGCTCACCCCCTGAGGGAGACCTGAGGTGGCTTGAAGGAGCTGACTCAGCCTAGGGGTGCAGTAGCCTCTGAAAAGGGAGACAAGTGGTGTGGATCAAGAGTCTTTCTCAAGCAGACCATGACACAAGACCACATGTGGTCACCTGAGTGGGCAGCACCGCCAAGGCCCCCTCAGGCTGGGCAAGGATGCCAGCAGGGAGGGCGTGCAGCCTCTTTCAGTGACCTGAGGTTCAATGGCCAATCTTTACTGTTCTGGGACTTTCTTGTGGCACACCTTTCCGTGGTCCCCTCATAGATGATTTCCAAGCAGAGGCTCCTGTACATCAGGACTGATAGACAGCATTGAATAGCGTTTAAAGCATCCAACTGACTGCACTTCTATATGAAGTCGCTTTGTTTCTATAGAAACCCAGTATCTCAAATCGCCTGTCACGTCCTCTCCCTGAGCCTCAGTTTATTCATCTGCAAAATGGAAAGGTAGGGGTGATGAGAGGTTAGATCTCATTATCTCTAAGGAGAGTCCAGTTCAGTGCTGCTGTTTCAAGTCTAAGAATCCTTGCCACTTGCTCGAGTGCCCTCTCTTGCCTGGTGGTATAGAAACCTTTCACCACTGGATTCCAAGGCAGCTCCTGCCCCCACCATCACCCTTTTCTTAGGGCTCTGCTGAGATGTTTCTACTGGTTGATCATATTCCCTAAAGTGGTGCCCCAACCCCACTCTGCAGTTCTGCATGGCCTTTACAAGTCACTTCGCCTTCTCAGGTGGAGATGTCATATTCTTCCATCATCCATTCGTCCATCTACCCACCCACCCATTCATCCACCTACTCACTCATCCATCCATCCATCCATCCATCCATCCATCCATCCATCCATCCATCCATCCATTCATCCATCCTAAAAATGATGATTTGGAGTGTCCATTATGAACCAAGTGCCCTGCTAGTTACAAGACATACAGAGATAAGAAGGTGTTGCCCCTACATCCAGGAACTTATTGCCCAAGAGATCTCAGGCATGCAATACAGGGCAGGGAGGGCTTCCTGAGGCCTGGGAGCCTCAAGGAAGGCCTCCCAGAATAACTGACATCTGAGAGAGGCACTGAAACAAAGGGGATTCCCGTGTGACCCAAGATGGGAGAGTACAGGGTGTCACCACATGGCAAGGAGTAAGCTTGACCAGGGATATGTGGGGAGCACTATCCCTGGCCCAGGAGGAAGCCTCAGTTCTGGAGGCTGTGGAGGGTTTTGAGCAGGAGGGGAGACGTGACTCCCAGCTCCTTGGTGGCTAAGCCACGAGCTTCCTCTTGGAGCCACAAGTCAGGATCTGATGATGAGGTTGCCAGAGAGGACCCTACCCAGTGTTGGGACCAGCTGAGTGGCCTCGTGTGAGTCCCTACATCTAACTAGGTTCTTACAAGTAAAAGCAGGGGCTTGGATAAAGTTGATCCTCTGGCTTTGAATTCCTTGGTTAGTGTCTCATCCCCAGTCTCTTCCTTGTCCACCTCTTCCTGCTTTACCCACTTCCCTTTGCACCTTTCTCTTTGCCCTCTCTGCCAGCTGACTTGCTCTCTACCCTGCTGCACCAGAGCAGAGAGGGCAAAGGAGTGACACCTCCTTCCTGGAAATGAGCATCCCAGTGTCGCTGTTAAGAAACTACTGGCTGTGATGGTGAACTGGCTCTCACCTCCCTTCAGGGCTCCCTGGCAGTACTGTCTATGAGTGGAACGTGGCGCCTCCTCTCTCCCACTCCGGGGCTGGGAGGTGCTGGGCAGGGCAGGGGGCCCACACCAGACCCCCATAGCCATCTAGTCCAGTCAGAGAGTGTCCACCAATGAGGAGCTGGGGATTATGCCAGCCCGAAGCCCCTCTGGACCCTGACAGAGGGCAACCAGGGAGGACAACAAAGCTCGTTTTATGAGTGGGAGCAGTTGGTCAGTGGCTCCCATCAAAAGTGAGGCCCCTGCTCCTGGGGGAGGTTGGGTTGGTCTGGCTGGCAGAGCCTTTCGAGCTCATGCCTGTGGCTAGAAATCCTCCATGGCTGCCGGGGTGGGGAGTGTGAGGCATAAAGGCAACAGGTGTCGCATCCAGATATCTTTTCTCTCCACCTGGACAGAGCAGGTCGCACAGCCAGAACTAACTTGATAAGTAAGTTTGGCAGGAATCTGCCCATGATGGGTTACTGAAGGTTACAGGGAACCCTTCCTGCCCCCTCAGTATCTTTCCTATTACACCCCAAGCCAGCTATTAAAACTAGCCACTCCTGGCAGAGGCCGTACCTTAAAATGACATCAGCCCACACTTTTGTGGAGAATAACTGTTGGCCGGCTAAGAGTTGGAGTGGTCTCAGGAGAAGGGGACAGAGACCAGGGAAAGAGAAAAAGACAGTCTTCTGACCGCACTTGATGCCCGCAGCCACCCAGAAGGCCTCTGGATTGCCGGCCTGGGGAGGCTACTGGCCAGAAGGGACTCACCTAGGGCTGAACCCCAGCAGCACCCTGCTAGTGCCGCCATGAAGGGGGCGTGAAACCAAGCTTGACCTGGGGTCGCTACTGGCTTTCTAGCCGAATCCCATCCATCCAACCTCAGTTTCTTCATCTGTAAGATGGTGTGTTGTGAGAAATAAATGAGAAAACACGGAGCATTCAGAACAGCGCCTGCCACACAGTGAGAGCACAGAGGGACAAGGAACCTCTGTTCCGGCAGGAGCGGCTTCGGCCCCAACTCCCGCCTTTCTGTCTGCGAATTCCTCGGCTGCTCATCAGTCTATCTTCCTTACTAAACCGCTTTTTATGCCCCCTCCCTACTCCCCCCGAACCGTTGTTCCTTCCTATCGCTCAGCTCATCTCTCTATCCCTGGCCACTGTCATGTTATCGTGGCATATCTTGCTTTCATCTCCCTCTCTCTGCCTGTCTCCATTCCTCCTGGTCCCTCCATCCCCATCTCCCCTCCGCGCTCTGGCTATCTCTCTGCCATCTGTTTGGCAGTCTGATAAACATTCAGTGTCTCCTCACCCCTGCCCATCACTATCACCCCCTCCCCACAGCCCTTCCCCGGGAACTCCCTGGCCAAGCCCCGCCCCACTCACCTCCCTCGACCCCCTCTTTCCCTCCCAGAGCCCTGGCCAGAGCCTCTTCCTGGCACTCCAGCACCCCCCACTCAGGGTAGGCGGCCAGAGTGATGCAATGCAGGCAGAGGAGGGAGAACGCAGTCTCCCAGGCGAGGGCCGGCCAGCTAATTCCTCAGCTCTGGGTGGAGGATGCGGAGCCCTCATTCAATTATGTCACATCTACTCAGCCATTCTACCCAGATGATACAGAGCAGGCTGCTTGCCCTTCCCTGCCAGGACCTAATGGAGAGAGATCTCCTTCAGCCTCGCTGACCACAGGGTCCTCCTGGAGTGGCGGGGATGGGCCTGGCCTGTCTGGCCTCGGGGTTCTTGGCCTGCTGTGATTCGCTAATTACACCTAACAGCTGGCTCTGGAGTTTGTCCCTCTCACCTTAATGGTTGTGGGATTGGATCTCAGTGGCTCTCATTCCATTACTGTCCGCGCCCCCTCCCAACAACATCCCCAACTTGGCCACTGCCTGCAGGAGCCAGGCCAGCCATGCCTGTCCTGTGAGGTGTGAGGCTGGAGAAGAGGAGACCAGGGAGGTGACAGAGGGACACAGGATCTGGGATCCAGGCCAGGCTGCTTCTCCAGTCTGAAGTATGAAGAGACGGGCATTGCCGTGCTGTAAGAGATCCCAGAGAAGCTTCAAATTCTGTCTCCATCCTCCGAAAACTTCACCCGCGGGGGCGAGGCCAACAGAATGAAACAATTAAGGGCAGTGCCAACCGTAAATAGAACTGGATTCAGAGAAGGGAAGATCAAATAACTGGAGAGCAAACATTTATTGGAAATTTACTGGGTGGCAGATCCTTTCACATGTGTTGTGCCATTTAATACTCATTGGTCTGTAAGAAAGCGATGGTCTCTATTTTCAGGTGGGGAAACCAAGGCCCAGAGACACCGGGAGGCTTGTCTGACCTCAAGCATTTGGTAAGTGACAGAGCCAGCGCTTAGGACCTCGGGGCCAAGTCCTTCCTTTCCCAATGGCTCTTAGGGGCTGGTTGGGCATGGGAGGCTCTGAGGCAGGACCCCAAAGGCAGAAGAAAGGAGGGAGGACACTTCAGTTGGGGGCGGGCAGCTTGAGCAGAGTTTCGTAACAAGACTGAGGACACTGACAGGCAGAAAGTGAGAGGCTGAGAGCGAGGCCTGGGGTACGTCTGGGAGTTAAGGGAATATACCTTAAAATTATATTTTTATATCAGAATACAGTTATTCCGTGAGGTAGGAAGACAGAGCTGAAGGGCTCAAGCTGCCCTCGAAGGCGCCTCCTCTCAAGGCTGGCAGACGGAAACATTCACCGAGGAGGGCGAGGAGAGGGGGCTGCGGGACCAGTTATCCGACCGCAGGCTGCAGTACCAGAATGTTCCTCTCTTTTCTCCCTGCTGATGGCAGCTCTGTTTGGTTGTGGCTTTTTCTTCTATAAAGAGTGAGATGTTTTCCAGCTCGCCCTCCATCTGAGCCATTCTCATATACCACAGTCTTTTCCCTGCCCCCTCCCACGCTCTCTGCTAGTCAAAGTGAGACTCTGTCAGTGTTGGAGGCCTCTGCACTGCTTTTAGTTTATTTTTTAAGAGAACACTCTTCCTGAGGGCAGCCTCAGTCTCTCTGTCTATAAATGGGGAAAGGTACATAGCTTTGTGCAGGACTGAAGCAAAAAGGATGTCCCTATCTCTTTCTGTTATTTCTCTCTCTCAGGCTTCATCTCTTTGCCAAGCCGTTTCTTTTCTCCTTAGCCAGGAAGGTCGGTACATGCCAGCTGTGTGTGTGTGTGTGTGTGTGTGTGTGTGTGTGTGTGTGTGTGTGTGTGTTTGTGTGTACACACGTGTACACATGCATCATGCAAAGCACACCCTCTGTCTGCCAGAGGACCTCCTTTGCAAGGTCATTGCTCTTCCCCTTTGCAGCACCTCCTTCTCAAGCTTTCAGAGCAAACAAGCCACAGAAAGGGGTTCTGGGCTGCTCCCGCAGCCCTCCCCTGCATCCATTAGGTCCCCACAAGGCTCACATTATGTTCTGTCTCTTACAGCCACCCCTCCCAGAACATTACTGCTGGAAGGGCCCAGAGCAGCCCTGGTGTTTCAGATGAGGATGTTGAAACAGAAAGGGACAAAGTTGTCCAAGGTCACACAACCAGCGCTTGGCAGCGCTGGAGCCAGTGCGTGGACCTGTACGTACCCACTCAGGTCCTATTTTGATGCCATTCAGATGGACTTGTGAAATATCTGTCCCACACTATTTTAGTGCAGGAGTTGGAGTTGGTGCTGGAGAGCTGTGGGGTTCCTACCCAAGCCCTGTTCATATCACTGGGAAGGGGCATCGAGTCACCAAAGATGCCGTGTGTGGAGACCCGAGTTACTGGGCAGCATTGTACTTCTTTATCCCATTGATGTTTTTGTGTCCTTTACAGATTCCTGTCCAGCTGGCCTGTCCCTTAATGCAGCACAACAACCCTAAACCCCTGAGCCACCTCTCCAGTGCTCTTCCCTTAAACCCTAGCATGTCACTTAGGGCGCTGGGACACCTTGTGCACCAGGGACTACTGTCTCCAGGAGACGCCAAGAGGCCTGTGCTCCCTCCAACCCCCTTTTCGAGTCCCTAGTACCCACTTTCCTCCTTTTCTGGCTGCTCCTCTCCCTTCATTATATTCTCCTCTGATACCCACCCCAAAGCTCTCTGCCACTTTTTCTTCCCACTTGCGTCTCTAAGGTTTACTCCTCAGACTTACCGTTCCCTGAATGAAGGTGACCACATCCACATCGAGGTTCCTGCTGTATTTCCCGCTCCTCTGCGCTGGCTTGCTGGTGCTGGCACTTCCATCCCTCCACACCCGCCCTTGTGTGGAATGTGTGGAACGGGCCCGTGGTACCATTCGGCATTGGTCAGGTCCTGAGAACTGGGTTGAGGGAAACAAGGATGAGGGTGACCTCCCCACATAATAGAGGGAAGAATCTGGCTCAGAGAGGAGGCGGCTGGCCCAAGGCTATGTAGCCAGCCCCAGTAAAATCGGGAATGCAATCCTAGTTCATTGTAGGTTCCACATTTGGCCCTGGGCCTAGAAGCCTGCAGGGCCCACAGGAGTCCAGATCCCAGAGGAAGTCCAGACTCCTCTCACCAGCAGGCTTCTCTGAACCTGTCTTTTCTTCTCTGCTCCACTGAACCTCCTCTCCAAGAAGAAAGGCTTTCTCACTATTTTCTGTTCTCATCCTGTTTCTAGACCTTCGCATATGGTTGGAATGCCTCTCCTCTTCCTCCCTTCTTTCTAGGCTGAATCAGGATTTGAGGTCCAGCACCAGTCCTGGCTCCTCCTTGAAGCCCTGCCTATCCCGCGCCCACCCCCCGCCGCCCAGCTCCCATCTCCTCTTCCTATGACTCCGATGCTCCTGTTGGCGGGGTCCCTCATGGGCACTAACTACATGTTGTCTCATTACGTCTAGTGCAGATACTTAGCATTTCGTGAGTTCTCTTGTTTCCACCAAAAGATCACAAGGGCAGGAGGTGATCTTTCAGGTCTTTGTGTTCCCATCACATTTAGCACAGACCTAGAATGTGGAGGCTGCTCAGTGAGCTTCCTGCAGGCAGCCAGGAAAGAAGGAAGGAGAAAGGGAGAGCCGGAGAGAGGAAAGGAAGGAGGGAAAGAGCAAATGAGGGAGAGAGGAAGGGAGTATGGGAAGGGGAGAAGGAAAAATGCTCAACGCTAAAATCCTCCATGTCTTTAGACCGGCAAAAGTCCTGTCTCTAGGAAAGGAGATGAAGGGGGAATTGGAGGCGGGGCATGGGTGGCAGCCTGGAGGACACTGGCTCTAGAGCACATTGAACTTGGGAAGTATCAGCTCTATTCTGGCAGCAACAGAATTGGAGGGAGTGTGGGGCGAAGGGAGGGAGGAGAGGGAGGGTGTCTTCCTCTAATCACTGCCTCTATTGTATTTCTCCCAGTGGTGAGTGGAGCTGGGCTAAGGTGCAGGGGAGGGTGGTGGAGGGGGTAGAGTCGATGCCTTTGGTGACAGGAGATAAATGAATCCATCCTAAAGAGCCTCTCCTTTTCTAGAAATGTAACAGTTCAGTTCTTGACTTCACTGCCTTGGGGTTTTAATTAAATGTCAAATATAATTTAGGACTGTAGCATTGATGGGTATATGAACACGAGGTCCAAAGCCTCATCTTTGTGGGTCTCTTTGGTACATACCTAATTTGGGGGGTTAATTGGTCACTTTTTATTTGCATGGCACAGGAGAAAACATATGATTTTCCCTCTCCTCTCCTCTTTGGTTTGGAAATAATAGTTGGAAGAGTAAAACAAAACAAAACAGAAAAAGCCTCGCACATATATTATATATAAAGAACCAGATTGGGACCTGGTTAATTTGAGACCTACAGAAATAGATATATTTGATCAACAGCTTTTCCTTTCCTAAATCAGGCTTGAGGGCATAGCTATTGACCATTTTCTCTGCTCAGCACTTGGTGGCCCGAGAACCCTGATAAAGCCGTCCCACCAACTTCCCTGCCCGTTTTGTGGAAGGAAAGAGGAGAGAGCTTGGACATCTCTCCCAGTTGCCAGCTGTAGTCAGTCATTCCCCAGGATTACTGCAGAATGTGACACTAAGTTCTACACTTTCCTTGTGCAGATGAGGATGCTGAGGCCCCAAGCAGGAAGTAACACTGTCATAAATCTCGGTGGCAGAGCCAGAAGCACCCCCACGACCTTCCTGAATTGCTTTCGCAGTTGATGAAAGCAATGTGTGTCACACAATAATAGTTGGGGTAATTTCAATTCAATTCAATTCAACAAGTATTAAACAGTGACTGTATTAGTTAGTGGCTGTGGATGATACAAAATAGTACTGGACATGACTCATAGATCATCTATGCCTTTAAGGGGTGACAGGACTTCCTTTATCTGATTCATGCAGTTATTGTCCGAAACACACATATGATCATCTTCTTCCCTCATTTGAAGCTCTGTAAAGCTTTCCCTTGACCTCCTTTGAATGGCAAGGTAGGCCTTTTATATTCCATTTCTAACCTTTACCCAGCAGCCTCTTCCCCTCCAGTCTCAAATGCACACTCCATCTTGCAATCACAGCGAACTCCTCACATCCCCAGGCATGACTTAATGCACAAATGCCCTCTGCCTGGAATCTCTCACTAAGGCTGGTGAGGATGGTGTTGAGCTGCAAGTGGACAGCTCTGGAGTGAATGAGGCTGAAGACCTTATATTTCGGACAAGAGAATAAGACAGTTGTGAGACATCGTTCAGTGATGCTGTCAGAATCCCAAGTTCCTCTTCTCTGTCATCCTTAGTTTACTGGTGTTTGGTCTTCTGGTCAACGCTGCTGGTCACAGGATGGCTATAGTGGCTTTAGGCGTCACATTTGCATTCCGGGCAAGCGGAAAGGAAGGAACAGCATCTGTTCTCTTGGTCAAGAAAACAAATCCTACCCCAGAGTCTCCCCACAGATCTCCTCTCCTTTCTCACTGGCCAGAATCAGGCTTTGTGATCGCTGCTCCCTTCAAGAAAGGCTAGAAAACCAAGAGGGGGATACAGACTTCATGACTGCCTTATGGAATGGGCTGATAATTACCTCGGTTCCCTCAGCCCTTCAGTGGGGTTGATTTTGGGGTATACTGTGCCCTATTACCCAGAACTACTTCATGGACTGAGCATCAGACACCCACTGGGGTCGCTATTTTTTTAAAAAAAAATGCACCTCCTGGATCACCTCCCTCTATCCTGCTGGTGTTCTCTGCACCTCCCCAGTTGGCCACGTGTGCTCTGGTCCTTGACATAGAGTCTACTTCCAGGGTGACCTAACTTAGGACACTGTCTTAGTCAACTCTGTATTTCCAGAGGTTGGCACAGGGCTTACTTTAGGGCAGACCCCAGAAGTTCTATGGAATGAGTAACTGGGTATCTGGGGAGGAAAGGTATATACAGAAAATTATGTGTAGATAAGGAATGAGGCAAAATGGCTCATGCAATGTGGTGGTAGAGACTTTCACTGATGCCTAAATTTCTACACACTTCTCTGTCTTACCCATCTTCCTGGCAGTTAGGTGGGGACCATGTGACAAGTCTTGGCCAATGGCTGGGAGGGGAAGTGACATATGTTATCACATGCAGCCCTCCAACTCTCTTTCCTGTCACAATTACCTGGAGTCCATGTGTTGGTTCAGCAGGCAGTGTGATATGATGCACGCAGCCTAGATTTCTGAGCTCCTGCACTGAGGACAGCTGACCTGGAGTGGACTTCGTGTGAGTGGGAAATAAACCACCTTAAACCATGGAGACTTCCTTTTTTGTCATTACAGAGTAATCTAAACTAACCTGTGCTGTCCACTCACCAACACTTACTTGTGAACTCCTGCTATTGGGGTATAGGGGCTGGAGAGAGAGAGGTAAGTGAAGAGGCTGAATCCTTGCCACTGTGAGCTTCTCATCTTGTTGCTCATGCCAGGCACTGGGCAGGTCTTACGGTGTTTTGCCCGCCCATGCTTTCTCTTCCAGGTGGGAGTGGCTGCATCTTGGCCCCCCCATTCCTCTTCTCCACAACCTTACCCATGGCATCTTTGGTGAAGTTAGGCAGATTACACATTCATGGTACTATTGAGGATGGAAGGCACTAACATCCAATGCTTTTCAAAAAGTTTTGACTGCAACTCACAATGAGAAATATATTTTACATACCTCAGTATGCACCACACACACACACACACACACACACACACACACACACACAGACACACACAAAAATATGTATGTGTGTGGAGATGCCGGGATCAATGCTTACCACTGGCTATATATTCTGATACTTTGGATTCTATTCAATTTTGCTAAAGAATACTCATTGTGACCTTCCAGGATCCTGGAGGACCAGGAAAAGAAAGTCATTCTGAGAGAGAAGATTGAGCAAGGCCTTGGAGGATAAGCCTAGATAGTTAGTGAATGGTGGTTGCCTACCTATCGTGGAGCAGGCACAGGGGGTGATGAGGAATGTGGAAACAGTCAGGGGTGATATTTAAAATGGCTAATACCTGGACTAGCCTGACACCTGAAAGAATGTGGATTTCAACTGATCAGAACAGGCACTTGACCATATTTCTGGAAGTAGGATAGGCAAGGGAAGGGTTAATTGTGAACAGGGGTGGAATGAGGATGGTGTTGGGAAGGCAGGGTTGGGTACCAGAAGCCACAGTGGGATGGATAAACATCTCTGCACCATGCTCCTTTTAAAAGAGGAGTCTTATCAGCTTAGCATGAGATTCCAAACTTCTTGAGATCCTGAACATCTCATTTCCAAGTGATGATCCTGGGAGAGGTACAAGACTCAATGGAGGTCGGGAGCAGGTCACAAGTAGGAATCCCTGAGTGTGCTGGGGTGTGCAGGCAGGCAGCCTGATGAGCTGTCTGGACTGTGGGCTGAGAGAGGCACTGGGGACCTGGCCGTAGATCTAGCCAACAAACTTCCTTTACCCAGAGTTTCAGGATTAATATAGAAAGTAAGGAAATGTAACTACATGTGCCCCACTGACCTCAGAATTATACTGTGAGCATATGATGAGGAGCAGTTAGAAATCACCTTGAAATGAAAAAGTGTTTTATGATCATAAGCACCACTTTGGGGTGTAGAGAAAGCACTTTTCTTCCAACTTGCCTGGGAAGGAGAATTTTTGTTTAAATAATACAAATGTAATAGAACTGTCCAAAGTACATGATTTCGGCAATGAAATTTGTGAGACCTACCTTGTGGTTCTCTTAGTTTTATAACACTGTAAAAATATTACATTTTTCATCAAGACAGAAATAAAAAACAATAATAAAAATCTAACATTTATCGTGTGCTGATTATGTGCCAGCAACTATACCGGGTACTTTGCATCTCATTTAATTCTCACAACCAACCTGTGCAGTGCATACTATTATCACCCTCATCTCGCAAAGAAAAACAATGAGAAAGTTGGTATAACTCAGCTGATGATGTCATAATTGTTCTACTTCATGAAGAAAACTAAGAAAGCAGTGCCCTCCACCTGCAAACATTTCAGCTGTGCTGTCCCCAAGTCGACAGAGGCCAGGCATTAAGGGACTGGTCAGCTTCTCTGCTCATTCCCAACTTGTGTTGAGCTGTGTCTCCCCGACAAACAGCCACTTTCTGTTCCCTGCACACCCCCACTCCTTTGATTTCTCTCTGCAAAACCTTTTAACTTCCCAAGAGCTTGGGCAGGAGGGTGGTGTTTGAAGCTACTGCCCAGGCAAACTATTCCTGTCATTTTCTCTGAGGGCTAGTCAAGCCTCCTACCAATCCATGGGTGGGAGATGGAGAATGGGGTAGACGACATGTGGAACCTAGTGTGAGAATTTGCATTGCCTCTCTCTGCCATACAAATATCTGTCACTACCCAACAGAGCCTCCTTGAGATTTTATCAATTCCAGGTTCCTCCCTGATTTCATCTGCTTTTTTAGATACTTGCTCTTGAAGATCAATCCCCAGACACACCTTCTCCATGGACCCTATCTCTGTCTCTTACTCTCAGATGTGTCTTTCTTTCTTGCCACTATGTTCCTGACATTTGGCCACGTGGGACCCTTACTGTGAAGAACATGCTGAGTTGTAGTGATTAGTGGAGACTCATAGCTGGGACATTCTAGGAGGTGGCTTCCGAGACTTCTCCCGCTGGGACATTCTCCTGTGTTCACAAACCCACACAGACTTGCTTCTGTCTGTCCTCGATGAACATTGATGAGCAGGAGCGGTGTAATAAACTTGACCTTCCTCATCTAGTACTTTCTCTCTGTGTGCCCCTGAGCAAATCACTCTATTTTCTCAACCCTCAAGTGGGGAATAACAATACCTTAAAAAGTTGCTGTGAAAATTAGCTGTAATTGATGTAAAGCTCTTGCACAGTTCCTGGCTTCCCCAAATGGCTTTGGGGTAGTGGAATAAACCAGAGTCAGGAGAACCGAGTCCTCATCCTGGCTCTGTGACATTTCGCCTGAACTTAAACAAGTTCTTTGTCTCTTCGGAGCCTCAGTTTCGTCATTTGTGGAATTAGCTAGTCTGGGTGGCATTTAAGGTCTCTCCCAGTTCTGATATTGTCTCTGACCCAGTCCCCAGAGCTCACAATGCCCGGATGACCCACCCAGCCCAGTAGGACTCAGCTGGTTCCAAAGAGCTGCTTTTTGGAGGTGCCTGCTTTTCCAGGGGACTTGACTGGCATCTCATTTGTGATTGGGAATAGGGTAGTCATTGGCTGTCTGAGACTTGGCTTTGAGAGGGGAAGGGGCAGGAAGAAAAGAGGGAAGGCACCTGGGAGGAGGACAGAGTGAACTTGGAGTTGGTGCCCTGTTGTCAGCCCAGAAGTGACAGGTTGGAATGGGGGGAGCTTTTGCATGCTGCTCTTCTCAACTTTAATTACTATAATTCTGAGAAGATTCAAGTCTAAGCCTTAGAATTCCTCTGAAGAAAACTGTGTCTTTGTATCGTCCACAGACAAAGATGTTAGCAAATTGGCAGTCAATGTTCCATCAACTCCCCACACACGGAAGGCCACGCTGGCAGATGGAGGTGTGTTTGTAGCATGGGTCAGAGCCCACCAAGCACCTTCCAATGTGGCTGGCTCCTCTTTCCCTGCAATCACATGGGGACTCAGCCACAGTCACAATTACAGAGATAGGAAGATGTCTGTTACCCCCAGGGGAGGTGTGGGGGCATGGAGAGAGAGGACAGAGCCATTCTTAACGAGGTGAAAGAAGAAAAGACAAAGGAAGAATCAGGGTTGTTGACATAGGGTGTCTGTGCTAGATGGCATGTCCACGTTAGAGGGTTGAGGGGTCCCTCTGAGTAGTCGGGGATGCCTTATTTGCTTGTGTGCATGTGTGAATGTGTGTGCATGTATGTATGCACGTTTGTGCATGCATGCATGCATGTGTGTATGTGCATGAGTATGTGTGTGTGTGTGTGTGTGTGTGTGTGTGTGTACATGTAAATGTGTATGATCGTGATGGTGAGCGAGATAGGAAGGAACAGCTAGCAGGGCTTGGAAGAGCCTGGCTTCCACTTAAGGATCTTACACATTCATTAGCCCCAGACAGCCCGGAACTTTTCCTGATTCTGGAAATGATTATTTAGTTATTTCAATTTTGATTTTTGGCAAAATTCTAAAACAGATGATTGAAACTGATGATCTATGAGTTCTTAGAAAAGAAAGGTGATCGTTAGAAGCCAGCATGAGTCCACCTAGAACGAAGCTGATCAACCCACCTTGTGCTCCCCTTTTGACAGCTGTTAGACTTATACTCAGGGTGGCTAGGAGCTTCTGCTCAGTGGCAGGAATGGATGGGTGGGTGAGAAGTTGTCCTCTCAAGGCTTCCCATGTATGTGCATATGGGATTCAGGTGTTGCAGGGTGGCCTCATGGCCTGTCCCTTCCTTATGTCTGTATTTTTATCCTGGACGTACACAGGAGCAGAAGGGTCCCCACAGAGACTGGGAATGGACCCTCATGCCCACGCTGTTGTATTGGTGGCTGCAGCTGAGGTTAGCAGACAGGGAAGAACGACATGGCCTTCCGGGTGGGAATGTAGCAGTAGAGAAGGGGCACTAGCCCTCTAGGACCCAGTGCAAGACGGAGGGTGGTGGGAAGCTCTGGAGCCCACAGTGGCCCAGGGATAACAAAGATCTCTGGTGGGCCTGGGGAGAAGCTGTGTACTTCCAATTACAGGTGCACGAGGCGGGTCCTGGGTAAGCGTTGTGTGCTTCCTCCCACCCCAGAGAGCCATCACGGCCCCGGAAATCAGGCAGATGTCTACAGCCAGGCCAGTGAGCAGAGCTGGCCTCTGAGTTCCACTTTCTCTATAGGTCACAGCAAGGTAACCTCCAGGAGGGCAGACTTTTAGACAAGTATATCTAGTCCTGGGTATTCTTGGGAATATCTGAGAAAAAAATCCTTGGGACTCAAAGCCATTGTAACATGGGTATGAAAGGAAATGGGAATTAGAGGGTGGTGAGGCCTAGTCTCTTGGGTTGGTCAGTCCTTAAGCTGGCAGTGTAAATGCTCACGGCAGCCTTGTGAATAAGTGAAAACAGAAAACAAAAACCTGAAACCCAGAGGACAGTGCACACGATGGACTTACAGCGGCAGAACAATTGTCTTGAAAAGGGTATTGCTTAAATCTCAAATTTCAATCTAGAAAGGGTGGTCCTAGTATCATGCCATAGAATTCGGTTCTAAATCTTGTTCAGCGATTTCATCTATGACGTGGGTGAAGACACAGAGAGCAGGATTATTAAATTTTTAGATGACAGTTAGAAGAGATAATTGAGGTCCAGAGAGATAGCTGAGGGTTTGAAAGCATCCTGATAAGCTGAAATGATGTCTGAAACAAACAAGATGAAATTTAACAGGAGCAAATATTGAGCCCTATATTTAGGTAATAAAAATGAATTATGTAGGTACAACACGGGAAACATGACTTGGAAGAATTTCAAATTAAAATCTGGAAGCATGACTTGGGAGAATTTCCAATTAAAATCTGGCGGCCGGGATATTTTGAACAGCAGACTGACTGATGGGGGCAGCAGAGAGCAGCCTCTTTACAGTCCTCAACCAGGGAAATGGACCATGCAGGTGAGGGACCCTGTGCAGGCCAACAAGAAGAATGGAAGCAGAATGAGACAGGAGGGATCTGGCAGGCAGGCCCCACACAGGCAAGTGAGGACTGGTTTGTGGCACACACGCTCCAGGTATGTGGGTTGTCTGAATCTAGGTGAGGCTGGGATCCTTATGCCTTGGGCCACTTCTGTCCCAGACCTGCCTGATCTGTCAGTCCTCTTCTCTGGGATCCACCTATCTCTGAGGTGCTTTTCAATGGCCACTAGCTCAGTGGGGGCAAAGACTGGAAATGCCACACTTATGGAGATGGAGAACAGATTAGTGACTGGCTGGGGTTGAGGAGAAGGAGATGTTTGAGGGGGAGGAGTAGATGAGGGGAACTTTGTGGCGATGGGACAGTTCTATATCTTGATTACAGTGGCAGTTGCACCTAGGAGAAAATGGCACAGAACTATATGTGCCCATTGTACCTTGCCAATTCCCTGGTTTTGTTACTGTAAATTGTAACCATTTGTGTTAGCTGCGTGAAGGGTCTATGAAACCAATCCCTAGTATTTTTTAAACTTCCTGTGAATCTATAATTACTATTTTTTAAGTGCAAGAAAAGAAAACAAAGCTAAGCCAGACTTTGCAATGAGTGCCCTAGGAGTAAGGGTGGAGGGTGGATCTCCATTCATTTCTGCAGAAGACTAGCTGTTAGGATGGTCTGTGGGACCTGCCATGCTCTTGTTCTGAAGACCTTTTTTTTTTTTTTTTTTTTTTTTTTTTTTTTGTATCCTCAGTTTGCCAAGGCACTGGCACCACGGTCAGATTTTGATCTGCGTTGGCAGCAAACACTGAAGAAAGACTGCCTGGGGGAGGGGAAGGACTTGAAAAGGTATGTGACAAAGGAGCAGGATAAGGCTCCAGACCTATTAGGGAAGTGGTGAAGGCTGGGAGGCTGACCACACCCTGGCTAGAGACAGACGTACTGGGGAGGAGGGTTGGAGAAGGACTGTGTGTTGCTGGTTGGGTAGAATCCACTCCCAGGGTCCAGGGTTATGGATGGGAGGCAGCAGGGGCCTGTTTAGGTTTGCAGCACCTATGTTTATCGGAGGTGAAAGGCAGCTGGGTGGTGGCAGAGGTACTGGTTGGATAGAGTTGTGTTGTCTGCTATGTGCTTTTTATATTTGGCCTTTATGGAGCCTGTGGGGCTCACAGGTTCTCCTTGATGAGCTGAGCTGGGAAGAGACCCTGCTTTGTTAATCTTGTGCCTATCTCATGCCATGTGTTGGAGGATAATCAGGGATGATAAAAACAGGCTGAGGACTGTAAGAGAAGCAGAAACTGGGGATCAAGGCCCCAGATCTCATCACCGGCTGCAGGGCCTGTCTGCCTTGGCAGAATTGCGTTGCTGGATGAGGAGTGTATATAGTTTGCACTTGGTGTCCCCCCACTATCTCCGGTCCCCAACATCCATTAGGCTGCAGTTCACAGACCAAAAGGGGGTTGCAAACTCAAAAGCCTTCAGTGTCCAGACAGCAGCATAATGTGGACAGCAGAGGGTTGACGCAGGAGGGTGTGGTAGGGCCTGTGGGGGACTGCGGAGTCTGCACCTCAACTGAAATCATTCAGATACAAATTGTTCAAAAACCCTGTATCTTCCAGAGAAGACCCATCTGGCAACTGCTGGTGAGACCTTTCTCTTTTCCTCCTGCCCTCAGAAGGGACCTCTCCTGGTACAGTTCCTCGGGGTTCCTCTCAGGTCAACCCAGGGACTCTGAGAAAAGACCAAATTATCAACCCACTCCTTGGATGACTTTGAGCAAATACTTGACATCTCTCTGCTGTGCTTTACTCATCTTCCAAATGGGTATAATATCCTTATCCACCTTAGCCAGTGAAGCATTATTATGAGGGTGAAATGGGATAACGTAATTTTAAAATTCATACTCTGCTTCAATCCACAATGGATTTGAGGTAGCTGCTAAAAATACCTGCAATATAAAGGGATAAAAATAAATAATATGTGAAATCATTTTGCAACTGTACTGTAAACACATTTTCCTTATCGTCACCAAGAGCAGTGCAAAAGTGTTAATAGATATATTACTTCCCAGACTCATTTTCAGTTTAACCTTGGCCTTCAGGGCTTTAACTGAAAAGCAAGCTGGCGTGGGAATCTCAGACACTGAAGCTGGCTGTCTACTTGGCTCTTGGGCTGGTTTGGCCCGGGAGTGCTTTGGGGTGGATGTGGGATGGTGGTGGTGGTCAGTTCTGACTCTTCAGCCTCTTGCTACTCGGCATCAAGGCCCTACCTCTGGCTCCATTGTCATTAATGCCAAACCTCCTGAGTCTTTGCTCCGTGCCCAGCCTGGGCTGAGTGCTCAGGCACAAAGAAAATGACTGGCTCCCATCCCATAGAGGCTCATGAGAAAGGGACCTGGGAGTGAAAGCCACACACTGGGCTTTGCTTGATTTGGGAAATTTGATTAATTCATTCCTGTATCAATTCTTTGTCCGTAAGATGGACATTATAACCTTCCTCTTCCTCACAGTAATGCTGAAAGAATAAACTGAGAATGTGTTCTGATAAGAAAAATTACTATGCAAATGTGGCACACCATCATCTCTATTCAGTGCTGCTCTAAAGTGGTTTAGAAAATAACAGAGCTATTAGGGTTTGGGAGCCGACATGACCAGGCAGGGTTGCCTTGAACACTCTACCCTGAAATTTTTCAGGGACCTGTGCAGGACTGGGAGCCCAGGCCACATAGATGAGCCCTTCTCCTAAAGAAAACAGAATGCCTGTCAACTCTGGGGCATGCATTGAAGATTCAATATGCGCTCAGCACTGAGGTGGGCATTGTGGGGTGAGAAGTTGTTATGAGCTAAATTGCGTCCTCCTCCAAATTCCTATGTTGAAGTCCTAACTCCCAGTGTCTCAGAATGTGACTGCTTTTAGAGATAAGGCATTGAAATAGGTAATTAAGTTAAAATGAGGCTGTAAGATCCAGTCTTACAAGGATGTCCTTGGAAAAAGAGGAAATTTGGACACCAAAGAGACCTTGGACATACACATGTCAAGGAAAGACCACGTTAGTACGCAGTGACAGAGCAGTTAACTGCAAGCCAAGGCCAGAGGCCTCAGGAGACACCAAATCTGCTGACACCTTGATCTTGAACTTCAGCCTCTAAAACTGTGCAAATGTAAGTTTTGGTTGTTGAGGTCACCTGAGTCTGGCATTTTGTTCTGGCAGCCTGAGCAGATTAATACAGATTCATACAGGAAAGTGTGAATTATTCACTCTTTTAATAAATACTTATTGAGTTGGACAGTGTGTGGTACAGGAGATAATACAAAGATCAAGAAAGATGTGGTTTCTGCTCTCAGGAAGCTTACAGTCCAATAGAGATACTGTAGCTGCCTTCGAGATGGGGAGATAAGACCATCATTCAGAGCAAATATATCAGCATATAATTATGTGTATGTGTGAAGTTAAAATTGAGTCAGGTTGACTTTGGGTTGTGGAAGCTCAGTGAAAATTTAAAAAAAAAGTCAATAGGGGAGGTTTTGTGCAGAGGGGTCTTGAAAGATTAGGGGGCCATGCAGATCTAGGGTGCTGAGGACATTTCTGGGGAACTTAGAGGTCTGTGCTGGTTTACCTGGAATGTACCGCTCTCTGAGGACCTCTCAGTGCTCTGGTGACTGGCCAAGACAGGCTTCTTCCTGGGAGCCAGGGCCACTACCTCCTCAGGCCAAAAGCTCCTGCTCCCCAGTGGCTGGGGCTTGGCTGGCCCTTCTGTGGTTATTTGTTGCCATTTCTCTAGGCAGATGGGAACTGCTGGCTGTTCATCAAGTTAGCAATTAACAAGTAATTCATTAGGCACCTAATGAACAAATTATTAACCTGGCAAGCCATGTCCAGCTGCTCATTGTGGGGGGGGTGGTGGGCAGGAGAAATGGCTATAAATAAGGTCTTGGAGTGGCAGCTGTGGTTTAATGGGTAAGGCATGGGCCAGGCAATAGAACACATAGGTTCTGGATTCTTGGGCCAAATCGCTTTACCTTAGTTTGTCTGTTCATGGGGTGGTAGTAATAAAATCCTATTCACGGGCGAATTAAATCCCAGAAACATTGCATATAAATGGAGGTCATTGGGTTGTATAAACTCCCAGGCCCCTCTAATCTAACTTCCTATAATTCCACCTACCAGGCTAATGTAAGGTATTCAAGGGCTGTCCCTGGAACCCTGTAATTGGTCAGCTCACTCACAACTTAGTATGTGCCTAGAGCCTTAATATATGCAAAGAGCTGGGTGTTGGTAGGGAGACATGTATAATGTGTGCATACTCTCCTGGTGCTTACAATTTGGGTGTGAATATCAGACATTCACATACAGTAAACTAACTAGAGCACAAAGTGATGTGTGACAGAGCCAAGAGCTACAGAACTGCAGAGGAGAAGGATAGCTGTAAGCTGGAGTGAGGGAAGCCTTGCAGGAGGGCTGGGACTTGAAGCACGACTTCATTGTGTTTTTCTGATTATAAATATAACATGTGCTTATCCACCCAAATCTCCAAATAGAGAAAATTGGAAAGAAGGAGATAATCTGTAATCTCATCAGCCAGAGATAACTGTGGTTGACATTTTTGTGTGTATCTGGGAGAATTTTGACAGGCAGAGATGGTGGGAGGATAATCTAGGTGGAAGAAATGACTTGAGTGAAACTCGGTTGGGGAAGGGTAAGACCTGTGGTGGGTGCCTTGTGTGGAATGCAGGCTGGAGCATGGGTCCTGAAGCAGAATGAAGTCAAAGGTCAGGGAAGGGGAAAAGGGTTGAGAGGGCAGAAAGGGCTAGACTGTAGTGGTGGAGGGGAGTGTGTGTGAGTGTGTGAGTGTGTGTGTGTGTGTGTGTGTGTGTGTGTGTGTGTGTGTGTGAGAGAGAGAGAGAGAGAGAGAGAGAGAGAGAGAGAGAAGCGCCTTGTGTATTGGACCAGAAGCCCCTGCCAGTAAGCCAGACACTTTGCTCTTCAATCACACTCGTGATGCAATGGAACTTATTGATGTAGCTGTCCCACTTAAGAGAAATACTACAAAAACCTCTGCAGGGAAAATAAACAAATATAAGACTGTGGCAGAGTTGCCAAAGGGAGTACAAACCAGAGGAAGGCTTATGTCTAATTGTAGTTGGCTGAGGCTGTTTCAGGTGTGTCAGCAAGACTCCTTAGGTATGATCTCTTTCACACTCATGCCTTGTCCTTAGGGGATGTCTGATCTACAGCTATATTCTTTTTTTTTTTTTTTGGTCATGTAACAGCAGAGATGTTGATAGCTGACAAAACTCTTTTCTATAAGATAATTAAGAGATAATCTTTTGATTCTTTCAACAATCCCATGAGATAGATGAGATAGGTATTTTTATTCATCCTGTTTTACAGTTTAAGGAAACCCTGAGAAACCTGATCTTGGTATTGCAAATTGTGTGTGTGTGTGTGTGTGTGTGTGTGTGTGTGTGTGTGTGTGTGTGTGTGTTTGCGTGCGCGCATGTGCACGCAATTTGTTCTGCTATGGGAGGTGGTATAGGTTGGCGGTAAACTGAATGGTGTTTGGAAACAAGGTAGCTCTGCATTCAATTTCCTGCTCTGTTATTTTCCTCATTGAAGAGTATGAATAACCTTGGACTTCTTTATTATCTTCACAGATCAACTATGTCTAACAATACCATTTACCTCCTTGGGTTATTGTTAGACTTAAATGAAGCAATACAGACAATGTAGACTTAGCACATAGTAAGTGCTCAACTAATGTTAGCTATGATTATTGTTGTTTTAACTCTGGACACATCTGAGTCACAGAAATAAGCTGAATCTTGTGGTTGTTCCTTAGTTCTTAGTCACTTTGGAGTTAGGAAGAGTGTCGATCCATTCCTGTCCCTCACAGTTTGCCTGGACCTGAGGGGCCAGACACAAAGTTCACTAAAGAACTCTCTAATTGGCCAATATCTAAGTTTTGCAGGATGCAGAGAGTTTTTCTTTGGCTTCTGTGATAAAGACGTTGATGCTCACCAGACATCCCATCTCTTTCCCCAAATCCAGCAGTCCCAATGCTGTGAGACAGGACCACATAGTTGGTTCCAGCCAATAGATTGTGGGTGAAAGTGACACATCTCACTCAGGCCAGCTCCCTCTCCTCCTGCCTCAGTGACTGAGGAGACCTTGTGTTCCAGGAGATGGAAGGCGATAGTGCATTAGTCAGCCTGGATCCTGAAATGCTTTGTGGAACAGAGCCCCCTGTGAACCTACACTGAACTTATTATCTGAAGAAGAAATAAAACATCTGTGGTGTAACCCTAGAGACTTTGAAGTTGTTTTTTGCTGTAGCATAGCCTGGCCTAACAAATACAACCCATTTTAGTTGACCGAGAATTGACATGTTACATTAATAATAAAACTAATACCTTGTTCTATACAGCTTTCCACAGTTTTTATAGAGCAGGTTCACACCTATCATCCTTTCTGATTCTCAGAACAATTACCTACATGGGAATGCCTGCTGCTAAGAGCTCATTGTTACTTCTTTATGTGATGACTTTTCTAAAATTCTCATTTCTACCCATATCCATTTTTCAATCAGTCCCTCTGCCCACTATACCCCAATTCTTCCGCTGTAGCTTCTGAACTTGGTTGCATTTATTTGTTTAGACATCTGCCTCCCCCAACCAGGCCAGAAACTCTTCAGTACCATCTTATTTAAGACAGAGACAGTGTTTGTTGATTTTGTGTGTCTATGTCTATAGCAGCAGGTGCTTTAATGATGGCTGAATGAGCCACCAATTGTGCCAGGTAGGCAGGCCAGCCTTCTTATCCTTATGTTGAGGCACATTGAGGTTAAAGGACTTACCCATGGTCACACAGCCAATATGTGGCAGGGCCAGGAGTGAGCCCTACCATCCTGGCCAACAGTTCTGGCCTGCTGTGGCGCAGGCAGTTTTGGGGATCGAATGAGATTGTATTGCCAAGGTGCTGTGTCAGAGCTTCCTATTACATTTGCACTTTTTGCTTCCAAAGCTAAAACGGAGCCACATGTGGTGGTGTCACAGTGGAGAAGGGCCTGGTTGGACAGAGGCAGTATATTGAGGAGAGGAATGGGAGGGATGCTCCCTGGGGGGAGGGCCTTGTCTGCCACACCCTCAGCATCAGGAAAGAGCCTGGAGTGTAGTTAAGTCTCAGTACAGTGCCCTCTTGAACAAATGGGAAGGAGGAAGTCAGTGAAGGAGATAAGAAAGAACACTATAAACTGAATTCTGAAGGCTGAGACCAGGTGTGTGGTGTGCAGACGATGTGCAGACACTCTCCCTGCCTGTCCTTCAGCTGTACCCCCTGGGGTCCACATGGCTTCTGTCTCCTGCCTCTGTGGAGATGCAGGGGTTGGCTTGGCTGCCATTGTGATATTGTGTGTGACTGGCTCATTGTCTTACCTGGCTTGCCATTGGCTGGGAGGTGGGAGGTGGACAGGTGGGGGAGTAGCGGGGGTTGAGGGGAGAGCCTTTCTCACACTCTGGTGGCCTAAGTCTTATCCAGGAGCAGATGGATGGAGCATCTGGAATAGTGGTCCAGCGAGGGCTGTGAGCAGCACCCTGGGAAGAAATGCCCTGCCCTGAGGACTGACTAGAGCAGACATTTGTTCTAATTAGTCATCAGATGCCAACGGAAGCTGATCCTTTTTCTTGGCCCAATAGGTATCCTCCAACAGATCCCTTCACTGTCCTACTTTGGACAGTGGGAAGGTCTCTCTCTCTCTTGAAAAGTCTATTGGACGCCATCACTGGACACTCCGAACATGGCTGGGTAGCTCAGGTCAGCCTATAGTGTGATCTGAAGGGTAGAGGAAGCCTCCCAGTCATCTCCCAGAACCCCAGATCTCAGAACTCAGGGCCATTTGGAAATCATCCAGCCAGCACCTGCAAATAGATTAGACAGACCCGTGTGCCCACTGCAAGTAACTGGTTGTGGCTGCCTGGAGCTTGGCACTGAGAAGGCTTAGCTGCTATCAATTAACAGCCTCTGCCAGAACTGGGGGAGGGGAGTGACATGTGAATGCTACAGATTCTCCATCTGGGATCTCATCTGAACCCCTTTCTCCTGTGCTTGATTTCTATGAGTAGAGAGCCACTACCTCACACTGAAGTCAAGGCTCTCGGTTCATAGGTCTTTAAAATGCATATATGTCAGAGAGGAGTACCAACAAGATATTGAAGAATCCAATGATTGATTTATTGGGAATTATTGCAAAAAGGAAAGAAAAAAAAAGAAAAGAAACCATTACTAGTTGCTAATTCTGGAAAACGTAATGCACTGGCAACTTTTAAAATACATAGATTATCACTCGATTTATCAGACTGCCTTCCAAGGTGACAGCTGGCTGAGAGAGAGGAAATGGGAGAGCAGGTCAGTTTGGTGAAAGGTGAGGTTGGAAAATAGAGGCTCCCCTACCCCCTGCAACCAAGCACCCTGCAGTGAGGACACAGGGGGCCAGAGGTAGGAGGCGCTGACCACTTGTGGGAAGCATGAGACTAGCTCTGCCACTTTATTCAGAAACCCTTTTTTGGGGAACTTGTGCTCTAGACTCTAGCACTGGTTCTCTGGGGTCTGAGCCCTCAAACACCCATTTCAGGGGTGTCCGGTTCAGGGACAATAGAGGTTGCAGCTGTTCTGTTTCTGCAGACTAAAACCTTTTTGGTGTCATTGAGCCAGAGAGTCTGGCATGGGTATCATACACTAACAGGTCGGAGAGAAGCATTTCATTGTGTCGATGAAGAATTATAATGTGCCCGACTCCTATTAGTGTACTAAGTCTTTATAGAAATAGACTTTAAAGTGAAGAGCATAAGCCAAAGTAGTTTGATTAAAAGAACTTAGATGGCAAAAAAAATCCTCTGGTCAGGTTAATCAGTTTTCCTAAGGAGAGGAGAATGAGAGGAAAGAGAAGCATTTACATGTAAGTCAGTGACATCCTAGTGAGTCAGTAGCAGGGGTATGTGCTTTGAACCAGGGCAGTGATTCTGGCTTGATTCCTTGTGCTCAGGTTGTGTCCTGTAGGAGGCATCATTTGTTCATTCATCCATTTAACAAGCACTTACTGAGCACTTAATGATGCAGGAATGGAGAGACAAGGAACCTGTCTGCATAGAGCTTTAAGTTGGGCGAGGTACACAGATGAGGAAATGGGTATTTTCAGCAGAACATGATGCATGCTGAGCTCTGGAGGCTTCGGTTTTCCCATCCATGGAAAAGGAATGATCCTCGTTACTGTGGAGCTTGAGTCACTGGAACAGCAAGAGCTGTCCCAAGCCATGCACTGGGCAGGGACTGCCTTTTCCTGAAGCAGGTAGGAAGGTGGCCCAGAATCACTGTGGTGTGTGGGCTGCCCCCAAACACCATGACCGCTTCTTGCATTGCAGAGTGTCTCGGACATTTCCAAGCACTGTCACCTTCAGTGTCTCATTGATCTTCCTTCTGTGTGAGGCAGGCAGGGTGGGATTATTAACTCAGAGGAGCTAAGATGACATGCATGGCTGGGGACAGAACTGGTGCTAGATCCCAAGTTCACATTGCTGGCTCATTCCATGGGGTGAATTGGGTGGAAGATGAACTGAGGAGTTAGGATGGAGCACAGAGATGGAGACCGAGATTCCAATACTATGTAAGTCCTTTCTTCCTTTTTCCCTTTCCTCCTTCCCTCCCTCTCCGCCTCCTTCCTTCCTTCCTTTCTCTTTCTTTTAAGGAGGAAATACATACTGAGGGTTGACTACCTGCACTGTGCTATATCCTCCAATGATCCTGACCTTTTTGCTGACCTGCCAGCAAGCCCAGGTGACAGCTGAAACTTGAGCCCTGTCCAGGCCTCTTTCCACAATGCCACACTTGCAGCTGTGGTGTTGCCCTGGAGCCAGACAGCAAAAATGTGGAAAGATGGACTGCCCTAAGGCTGGGAAGATTGCAGAATCCTGAAGCTCCTTTTACTCTCAGTAGTTCAGAGCCCCTAGAACAGCTCCTTCCTGCCAGGGAGCAGGGACTCACCCATTTTGTAGTGGGAGGCAGCAGGTGCCTGCACCCCTGGGAACAGCCCTCCCTGAAATGGACTTTGCAGATGTGATGAATTCTTCCCAGAGGTGACTTGTCTGGGGGCTAGGAGGTGGGCAGTGAACCTGATGGCTTTGTTGGTTGCAACCTCTGCCTGCTCTGCTGAAAGCAAACAACAACTAGAACAACCCTGTAACCAGGGAGGTTGATGACACGTGGTTGCCCATGGGCATGTGCAGTCTGAGGGACTCCTGGGAGACTCCCCACACTTCCCATCCTTATGGATGTGGGAGTCATGGGGAGACACATTTAAGCTGGCATAAGGAAGAACTCAATTATCCCAACTGTCTGGGACTGTGGAATGCAGGCCCCAGAAGAATCAAGCACCTGGTCACGGATAGTGTTTCTGTGAAATTGTCTTAGTTTTTACAATTAAAAGTATTTTGTTTCTCTGGAGTGTTTGAGCAAAAGCCACCTCACAAATAGAGAATTTGGAATCAGTTAAGATACCTGGGTTCAAGCCCTAGATCAGCAACTCACTGGTTCTGTGATCATGGGCAAGTCACTTGATGTCTTTAAGTTTTCTCACCTGAAAAATGCCCATGTCAGAGGCTTTGTGGGAGGCCTAGAGGAGATGGATTTATAGAAAAAAGCTTTGTAAGCTGTGGTGTGCTTTGTCCTCCTCAGTTATTTGTTATCGTTGTCCTGGAAAGATTCCCTCCAACCCGAAGAGCCCGAGGGCTGATATGATTGAAATTCCACCGTTAGCAAGTCATTTCTTTGGATTAAACGTTGCCCTGCTCACTGGAAACAGCATCATTTCCTACTCAGGCAAGAGATAGAATAGTGGGAAGGCACTAGTGCATCTGGTTGATGGGAAAAGAAGTTCCCAGGATGCGAGGTCAGGGTGAGAGGTGGGCATGCAAGGTAAATGTGCTCATTTGGCCAGGGAAAGCATGTCTGTTCAGAGAGGGGCACTCTGGTCCCCATTTTCTGTCCAGAGTCCCCTGGGAGCTGCTTTTTAGCCCCTGGAGACTGAGCTGGGCCCTTCAAGCGACAGTCCATCTCAGACCCAGCTTTGATGCTCCACCCACCTTGCCAAGCTTGGCTAAATAAAGACATGGCCCCTGTGGGAAGCCACTGGGGCTGAGAGCTCTCCTGGGGAACTCCAGGCAGCAGGAGCTGGCTCCCCACAGCTTGGCAGAAGTAATCACCACCCCTCTCTCTGGATTCTACCTCTGACCTTGGGTAACCTGGCAGATTGCCCATGCCTGAGAGCTGGGGTGGGTGTGGGTGCTCAGGAGAGAGGCTGAGGGGTTGTTCCAGGCAGCTGGGGTCTGCCAAGTGCAGTGCTGGCACCAGGACAACGTGGGGGCGTGGCCTGGCTGGTGCCAACACAGGCGAGTGCAGTGTAGTCAGGGCCAATGGGGAGGAGGCTTGACAGTGAGCTGGGATATTTTAAGCTGACAGTAGCTCACCAGAAGGGCCGTTAGCAGCCCAGCTCCTGCTGCCACTGGGGAGTTGTGAAGGGGACCGGGGAGGAGTGAGGCTTCACAGTTTTCTGAGGAAGTCTGTGACTTCTGATGAAAGAAGCGTTTTGAGAACTGCCATTCCCAGGCTCATCCTGGATGAAACAAAGACGGTGTCAAAGATTATTGGGTACCTTCTCTCTCTCCTCCATGAACTCCTAGGAGGGAGAAAGCAGTAGTGGCAGATGGATGCTAGGTTTCTGTGTTTGAAGGGTAAGCATATTAGACCAAAGTGTGGGAGGACCCGCTTTCCTGTCCTGGTTCTGCCACTTGCTGGCTGAGCTGTGACCTTGGGCATGTCTGAGGCCATAGGCTGGCTTCATGCCTGAATCTGTTCACTTGAGAGGGAAGGTACTTGTGCTCTGCCTTCCTCCCAGAGATGTGATGAAAGTTCCAGACCATGAGGGAGCTGTGAAACTGCAAGGTGCTAGATCTAGTAGGGTGGTGCCGATGGCATCCTGTGAGTCACTTCTTCTAACGGGCTTCCCTGGGGCTGGGGGATCCCAGGCCTGGGTGGGGCTGCAGAGGGGTCTCTGAGGCCCTGGGGAGAGGCCAAGTCAAGCCAGATTCCCACCTTCTTCGGTGTCTACTTCTAAAGAGAATGATGAAGCAGGAGAACACTGACTGAAATCAATTAGAGAAATCGATGCCCCTGAATGCCACGGTGTGCATTTCTTTCCTCCTCACCCTGCCTGGTAGCCCTGCTCACGTTTTGGGAATACGATGGTTCAGTTAAATCCTTGCTGGTCTCCGTTCCAGCAGGGATGGGCCTCAGGGATCTGGAGTGGCTGTGTGGGGAGAAAATGTTGGGCAGGGGGTCAGCCTGACATTGGGAGGGAGACAGGGGCTGGTATGGAGCTGGGAAGGCCCATGGATGATGAGCTGGGCACTGCGCAGCTGTGTCATGCTGGACAGTATCCTATCTGGGTTCTAGAATTTGAACTCCAAGGATTAGGCCAGACGAGGCCCAGGGGACGGAGAAAAAGAAATTTCAATTCTCTTGATTTCTTCTCATAGCCACTTTATAGGGCAGGGGGAAAGGGAGTATTTAAGGCTCTGAATCGGGACATGAAATTTATGGCCTGGGGAGCCATCGCTTTGCTTATTTATTCAGCATGTAGAGGTTACCAGGGTGGGAGCCTGGATCCCAACTGCTAGAGTCCAAATCATGGTTCTGCCACTTAAAATATAACCTCAGGCAACTTAAATCACTTTTCTTGCTTGTTTTCTCATTTGTACCTGGGCCTATTAATAGTACCTACCCCAAGGAATTATTATAAGAATTAAAGGAATAGCAACATGTATCTTGCCATAAAGTTGGCTACTTTATCCAGTGACAAAGCCTGAGAGGTCCAGGCTGCTCACTTTATCCTGGCCTGGCCACTGTCTGACTGGAAGGCAATTTCCCTCCTCGCAATCCCCTGTGTTGTTGCATCTGTTGTCAACGTTTTGCTGATTCATCTTTACAGTGTCTCTGACAGCCACCTCCTCTATCCATGCCCACCATCTCAAGCTTGGACCCTCATTGCCTCGGGGCAAGACTGTTACAATTGCCTCCTGACTGGTCCCTTGTCTCCATCCTTCACAGAGCTGTCAGATCAATCTTCTTAGAACACCATTCTCATCATGTCACTCGCCAGCTCAAAAACTTTCAGTGGCTCCTAAGGGAGCAAGCTCAAAGCCTTCAATGCTTGTCATCCACCCTGCATCTTTGTTGGGACTTCCAGATATTCTCACCCCAGGCCCACCCACCTATGCGCCCAGTTCCTCCCAACTCTTGGCCTGTCCAGTTCCCCAACTGCTTTCCTCTGTGCTCAGCCACATTCTACCATCCTTTGGGGTCCAGCTCAGATCCTGCCTCCCCCGCAAGTCCTCCTGACAACCAGTGGTGCTAAGTCCTCTTTCTTCTCACTTGGTCCCAGTGTGCCCTGGGATTGCTCACTCTTTTCGTGGGTACCTGACCTAAGTCTATCTGTACATGCTTCTCAGGACATGCTCCTTGCAGCCTGGCACTGTGCTGGCGACAGAAGAAGATCCAGTAAGTTTGTGTTGGCTGGTTGTGAAAGGCCCTGGGTCAGCTGTTGTCTTGTGGCACCTCTACTTGCCAGCTCTGTGGTTCCTGTCACATCTTAGTGGGCACCTTCTTCTTTTTATTCCTTTATCTCTGGGGCAAGGGAACCCTTGGCCTTCTTTTTTCCACCAAAGGAAGGGAAGCGATGAGATGTAGCTGGGAGCAGCACAAGTCTGGTCAGTTGAGCTGTGCAGCTAGTGTGTGTGTGTGTGTGTGTGTGTGTGTGTGTGTACTGAGGTGAGGCTGCAACCCTCTTTCCTTCCACTAGTCCTTCTTCCTTGTTTCTCTACTGTTCTTGCCCTCCAGGGAATCCACCCCACAAGATGAGTAGGCCTAGAAAGATGAGGGAGAGGGAAGAAACCAAAGGCCTAAACTAAGCATCCTCTTTCTGCCCCTGCACATGGCAACTCCTGGATCTGTGATAGGGAGGGGCTGTCTTGGGCCGGCAGGAGGCTCATTGTCTGGTGACCTATGAAGCAGCTAGGATGGGCCTCTGGAGGTGGTCTGAAGGATGCAGTACCTGAGGGCCTGTGAAAATATATCAGAAAACAGAGGGTTTTTGTTCCCACCTGCTGACTCGCCTTTCTCCAGTGACTCCCTCTTGCAAGATCTCCTAGCTTTGATCCTTTACCAAGCAGTCTCTATTCCCTGCAACCCCTTTTCTCTGATAGGCTTTTCTCCCTGCTTGTTTGTCACTTAGGTTTTATGCTGTGTCATGGGTTCCCAATTTTTCTTTTGGATTGCAGAGGAAAGGGGTGACATTTTATGAACAACTGTCTATGAACCAGGCATTTGACTAGCTGCTCTATGTACATTATCTCATCTAATCTTTACAAAGTTGGTTTTTAAAAAAATCCTCATTTTATAGATACCTGAGGTTCAGTGAGACTAAATTGCCTATGACTCGTTGGTGTTCATTGTGTTTCCTCTGCAGATCCTGGCACAGGATGGAGGGGAGGCTCACACACAGCAGATGCTCGAGAAATAATGGTGTGACACTTGGACTCTACCATCTCTAAGGGCAGCTCAGGTTGAGGGTTAGGGTTGGCAGAGAGAGGGAGGTAGTGGGAGAGGCTTGTACAGACCGGAGGAAAGAGAAGACCCAAGGTCAGAGTGTCCCACAGCCACAACAGTTTGCATGCTGGTCTGGCTGGTGTTGTGCACTGTCCTTATGAAGTCCAGGTGAGCCCGAGTCCCTGAAGGGCCTCGGATGCACATGTCTTGCTAGGAGATTCCTGCCCATCCACCACAGGAAACCAATGCGAGCCAGCCCTGGGTGTCCCTTGCTGCTTTCTCAGCTCCTTCACTCCAGGGCATAGGGCAAAGCTCCCTATATGTTTTGGAGTTTTCCTCTTTATACCTGGTGAGGGTTAAAAAACATTTAAAAACACTTTTAGAGGAGGGAGAGGGATGTACTGAGCAGTAATTTTGGAGCCTGGAATAGGGCCCTTTGATGAGGGAAGAACTGCTTGGGATACAAAACTGTAGAGGTGAAGGAGAGCATCTGGGCCACCAGAAGGCCCTGGGTGTAGGGAAGGGGAGGAAGTTTGTAGATGCCAGGCTTCCAGCTTCCGGTCAAAGATTACCCAGCTCTGTAATTCCAGCCGGGTTTTCATCTTTTAACCTACACTTTTCTGAAATTTCTGAAGCTGGTTCTTAAGTTACCCATGTTTTTGGGAAAAAGCCAGGGGGCCTTGTCAAATGTGAACTCACCTAAAACCGGAGAGGATTAACAGGAGAGCAGCCAGAGGGGGTTCCACCCAGCTCCAATCCCCAGGCCCTCTTGGCCCAGGTCCTCCACTAACCCGCTAGGGCTGCGCCTCCCGCGGACACCATTCAATGGTCGGGGACATACTGGAGCGAGGGACATCGCCCCAGGATGCGCCAAATGATGGGCTTTTGGAGGAGACCCGCGCTTTGAGCTTCCAAGACTGGAGAAGCCGTGTTCCCGCCTAAATCCGCAAAATGGAAGTTGCTCCCTCTAGCTTTCCTGCTAGCGAAGGCTTCTGGTTTTGTGTGACCCCTCCCTTCGCGCCCAGGTCGATTTCTAGCATTTACTCTCTTGCAGAGTCTTGTTCATTTAAAGATCCCTCTTGAAAGGCACCACCAACTACACCTTAGATCGAGCTCAGATCCAGTTTTGGGTAGGGTTGAAAGTTTACGAAGCACTGCGTGGACCCCACCCCAGCACACGGGGTGAGCACGGAGCTGCATGCACAGATGTGTGCACCGAGGCGCGCAGGCAGCGCTAACGTAGCTGGGGATGTGTCAGGAGGGGCGCCCGGCGTGCGTGGGCGTGTGCCTCTGCGTGTGCTCAGCTCCGCCGCCTCGCCCTTCTTGACCGCCCGTATCAGCAACCTCACCTTTCCTTCATCCCTTTCCCAGCCAGACGCTTCCTTTTCGGTGTTTCTGGGCGTTTATTGTAAATTCCGTGACTAAAACACGCCGGTAAGCCCGGCCCATCGACAGATGGATCAATTGCCGCTTTCCCGTCTGGGGGAGGGGATCCCCCAGGATCCTCGGAAGCGGGGAGCTGCCGCCTGCCTCCGAGAGCTCTCCCGGGCCCAGCCCGCCGCCGAGCGCGGGCGGCGAGCCTGGCGCCCAGCCGTGGCCCCGGCGGTCTCAGGCGCTCCCGCCGGAGTACGGTGTGAACCCCCGCCCGACCCCTCCGGCGCGGTTTCGGCAGGGTGGCCGGCCCCAGAAGCGGCGGTCACTCGGCAGTCTTCTTCCTGCACCAGGGAAGAGGCAGTGGGGAAGGAGAGTCTCTAAAGGCTGTGACGCGGGGCGTGAGAGGGGCGCGAGCGCCGCGGGCGTGCGGGGAAAGTTCTCGAGCTCCGCGTGGGGAGCACACGTGTGTGCGTGCGAGGGGCGAGAACCGGGTCGGCAGGCGGCGCGGGGCCGCTGAAGGCTGGCGCCCGAGGGGGTCCTTTTTTTCCCGGGGGCCTTGGGGGAGACTCCTGGCTTCGGATCCCTCGCGAGGACGCATCTGCCCGCGGAGGGTGCAGCCCCTCCCTAGACCCCCGCCAACAAACAAGGGTTTTTCTAGCGCCCCTCCCCCAGTCCCCGGGATGGCTCGGGCATCCTAGACCCCATGCCCTCTGGTCTCCGCAGAGCTCCCCCGGGCCTCCGCGACCCGGTAGCCGAGGGGGCGGGGCAGGGGCAGCAGCAAGGGGGTGGCGGGGGAGGAGGCGGTTGAGAAGGCTTTGGGGGGTTAGCGCCGCAGCTGGGGGAGCTGGTCAGTTTCCGGCTCAGGCAGCAGGTCAGTCCGGGGAAAGGCGGGCGTCCGAGCTCTCCTTTCAGCCAGCGTTCCCCGGCGCCACCGCCGCGCCGCCGCCGCTGCAGAGTGTCGCTGCTCCGCCGCGCGCCCGCGCCCCCAGCCGCCTGGGAGCCGGAGCGCCGAGCCCGGGGCGGAGGAGAGGGGCGCGGGCGCGAGAGCCGCGGCGAGGGATCCGCGAAGGGGGAAGGGGGCGGGCGGAGGGAGGAGCGGGAGAGAGGGTGAGGGGAGGGAGAGGCGAGCGAGGGAGAGCTGGGGAGAGCGAGCGAAGAGCGAGAGCCAGGAGAGGAGCGGGAGGGAGAGGGTGGAAGACACTCGCACGCCGAGACTCGGGC
Organism: Macroglossus sobrinus; assembly: GCA_004027375.1. Lineage (NCBI taxonomy): Eukaryota > Metazoa > Chordata > Mammalia > Chiroptera > Pteropodidae > Macroglossus > Macroglossus sobrinus. The sequence goes on from PVKZ01000295.1 coordinate 981,444, forward strand.
ACCGGAATTCCATTAGAAAAAAGTGAGCCGGCCAAGGGGTAGCGGGAGGTGTTTTGAATCTTTCCTTCGTCTTGGAACGAAAGAAGCGACTCCGGTCTCTCGTTCTCCAAGCTTCCGCTGGATTGTTCGCTGGTGCTTCCCCCCGTCGGCGGATTGCTTTCCGATTTGCGTTTTTTTCCCCTGACTCCCACCCTCACCGCTTCCTTCCAGCCCCCCGCACTCCCGTCGCCTCTCCCCCACCTCCTCTGGCCCCTCCAAAGGAGCGCAGGGGATCGGACCCGCAGGGACCCGCGCCTCCTGGACCAGCGGAGGGACGGCAGACCTCAGGACCGCTGTCGGCTGGGAAGCAGACATCCACAGATTGATCCTCGTCTTTGATTTTGGTGGGCAAGGGGGCGTCGAGAGGCGCCCACTGCCTTGCTTCCTTTACCCCCTCCAACCAGAGGCGAAAATCGCAGGACTCAGGATCTTCATCCAGTGGACTAGCTGGGATCTCTCCGCATTGGATTTGGGGCTGATTATCACTGCTTGGCTATTATTACTGTTGTTGTTATTTTTTTTTTTTTTACCCGAAGGAGAAAGACAGAAAGAGAAAAAAAAAAACAACAAAAAACCCCCTGGATTTATTTAACATGATCTTGGCAAACGCCTTCTGCCTCTTCTTCTTTCTAGGTGAGTACCTGCGGGCGACGAGGGCAGCGGGTCCGCCGGAGCCTGGAGGGCAGCGCGGGGCGGCGCGTTCCGGCGCCTGCTAGCAGCCGGGGACGCGGGGGGCGAGCGGGGCGCGGGGGAGACCGGCGGGAGAGCGCGCCGCGGAGCGAGCCGGCCCGGGCGCTGCCAGCCTAGCGGGGCCCGGCGCGAGGCTGCGGGCGGAGGGCGGGAGCCGCGGCTGGCTGGTTACGCGGCGGGATCGAGAAGGAGACTCAGAACACCCAAGCCATCCTGCACACACGCACACACACGCGCGCGCGCGCACACACACACAAACACACACACACACTCTCTCTCTCTCTCTCTCTCTCTCTCTCTCTCTCTCGTTATTCGCATACACTGATAGCACTCATTTTCCTCAAAATAATGGGTTCAAATTGAGGCAACTTAAGGAAAAAAAATCCAACTCTCGATCTGGAACAGAGAAGGGAGGGGAGAGGATTGGTGTCGAGAGAGAAAAATCCTGTCAATTCCACCTTTACTGGCTCCTCAGTCGATCGTGGCGGAGGGCACGGGTTTCTCCAGGAGCTCCTGGTTGGACATCTGTGTAGGGAGTACTGGTAGCCATTCCCCACCTGCCAATCATCCTCTAGGAAATGCACCCCTTTTCCAACTCCCTGTACCCCTTTCAGCAGCTTCACTCCCTGAAACACTTTTCAAGTTTCTCCCCAGCCTTTGCCCTCCCTGTCACCCAGGCCCAGACAGATGGGTGGGCGGGGATGAAGGGCTGTGAGCAATGCTCACAGCTTCCTTTTCCTCACCTCTAGGGACCAGGGACCCTGTAGCTGGTGGGAAGAGGAGGGAGGCCAAAGTTTGCTTCCTTGGGTGATGAAACAGAGGAGTGGTGAAAAAACAGGATGGGAACAAAGACCACTGCTAATTCCATAAACCCCCAAGGGCAAGGAGGAGGGGTTACCTGTGCCCCTGACCCCATGCAGTTTCTTTCCCACCCAGAATTCCCAGCCCTTGTCCTCTTTTTCACTATATGAGCTGCTTGGGAAGTGGGTCTAGAGAAAGCATTCTGGGAGTGGAGGTGAGGAATAGACAAGTGTTTGCAAGGCTGTGTGCTGACAGGGAGTCCCAGGCAAGGCTGCTGTCCGGGAGTGGGTGTTCCAGAAGGAGCCAGTTGACTGTGTATGTGTGTGTGATAAACGTGCACCTGCTTCGTGCAGGTGCTATTCCTGCCACTCTGGCTTGCTGCGTAGCTAGTGGTGAACCAGGCTGCCCAGCTGGGTCCTGAGTGCACCCTGTTTCTCCTGAAGGAGGGGAGAGAGGAAGGCTTAGGGAGGGAGGTGCTGGTCTCAGAAAGATGTGGGTGGTCTAATAAGTGCGCTCCTGACTAGGATAGGGGATTCCAGTCAGTGTTGGCCCAGACCCTGGGCCCTTTGTCCAGCTGCTCTTCTTCCTCTTCCCCCAGGCAAGAGATTCCCCAGGGGGCTTGGCCCTGCTCTAAGGTGTGGCCTTCACCATCCTGCTGCCCTAAGCCAGAAGCAGCTTCTCTCTGGCATGGTAGGGGCTGAGGGAGGAAGCTTGGGTAGGTGCTCTGGGCCCACTGACATCCTGCAGCCCTTTCTGGTAGCTCTCTGCAAGTAGATTCTCATTCTGAAGGGGCTGTTATAAAACCTGACCTTTTCTCCCATTGGTTTGAAACCCCAGCTTTCTGGGCTCAAGAAGAAAAGGAAATTATATTTAGTGGACTAGCAGTGGGCTCTTGTGCTGTTGAGCTGCATACACACACCCCAGGCCTGCAGAACCCCCAGGCCTGGATACCTTCTGAGGCCTGGGAGTGGAGGATAGTATATGGGCCCCTCAGTTATCCTCAGCCCAGACCCCCATGTTTCTGGCAGGCTTTTCCCAGCCGGCTCAGGAGTCCACTTCCTCTGTTCTCATGGTGCACGGACAAGGGTGTGTGTGAGAGTGTGTGCTGGTCAGAGACGCTCGCCCCAGTGTCTGCAACCCTGGTGGCTGAGTGGTGAGGAGTGGGGTCGGCAGCCGTTTTGGTCAGAGCCCTTCAGTTCCCTTCCCTTGAAAAACCCATTTCTAAGACTGTGTGAGGGGTTAAGTGAGTGACCACAGGACAATGAAAAGCTCTGCATTAGCCCAGCCCTGAAGGAAAGGGTAGGTTGGTGTTGAGGAAAGTTTAGCCCCAGCCCCTTTCCTGGCAAGGAGCCCACATTTGGGAGTTGGTTAGAAATTCCACTTGGGGGAGAGGTTTTCCTGGAACTTTGGTTGAGGGCATGGTGGAGCAGGGCCTTTCGTGTGCCCCTCTCAAGGCTTTGAGTGAGGTCTGGGGGTAGAGAGGCCTTTCCAGCCAGCCATCCTGACCTCCAGTGTTGACATGCTCCAGGGAGACAATGAGATGGGGAAAGCTACTTGGGTGGATCGAGGGCCTACTTCCCACTGGCATCCCATCTCTTGCGGGACACTCAGTGCAGGAGGGTGGCTGTAGTTCTGTTTAGCCGCTCAGTCCTCCACGTCTCTAGAAGCTTTTCCGTGTGTCTTTTCTTGCCGGATCTGAGTTTTCTCCCGATCTAGAACTTGGAAATGTCACCAGGATACCTTCTGACCTTTTCTCTCCTCGAATTCTTGGCCCTGAGTTGCCATAATTTCTTACTCTAGCTGGGCTTGATTGCTTCTGGAGGTCATGATGGCAACAAGAGGGGTCATGGACAGGTAGCACTAAGGCAGTTTGTTGAGAGGATCCACCAGCATCTCCTGCTGAGCAACTTCTACCAAGCACCTCCTGCCCCAGTCACATGTGCCAGCTGGCAGGAAGGGGGAAGCCCTTGCTTTTGGCACAGGAGCCAGGATTCTGTAAATATCAACCTTAGGCTCTATACCCCGCCTGTAGGGCAGGCAGGGTCCTGTTGCCCCAATCTTCTGGGCTAATGTTCTGATACTCAAGCCTGCCAAGGGTGCGCCTTTCTCAGTCCACCTCAGGCACAGTCAAGGTGGGAGAGGAGAAGGCTTCTGAGACTTTGGGATGAGTGAAGTCAGTGGAAGGCCAAGGGCTGGGTTGGGCTTAAGGCTTTAACTGGCTGGCTGGCTAAGTGGGGGCAGCAGGTGCAAGTGAAGTGGGGTCAGCTCTGCTGCTCCTGAGTCCTGGCCCAGAGTCCTGCTCAGGGACTTAGGAATTTACCGAATCCTGGTAATAATGCTACTGCCTCCGCTTGGGCGGTGGACGGCTCCCCACTGTCCACACTGGCACTCCATTCTGTCTTCTCTGGTCTCATCTCAGTTTTCCTTTCTTCTGTCCAGAAGTTGATGTATGGTCAGTGGTTGAAGGAAACTTTTATGGCTCTGGCTCCCGAGGCTTTTCCCACTCCAAGTGCCCCCCTACCCCGCCCCCCCACCCCCCTTATTCTCCTTATGGGTAGGCCTAAGTCCCTCAAGGAGCGGATAGATCCCTTTCTCCTCCGTGGCTCTTCCGCGAGGGACAGGCTCGCAGTGCAGCGCTCTGCCTCTAGGTGTCGCTGTCTCCCTGCGGTAGTTCCCCCCTAAGCAAGGCCTCCTGGGGGGAAGGCGTGAGAAGTGGCAGTTCTTGGTAGAGATGGAAGGATTTTGCGGGATTCTGACCCGGGGACTTACGGCCTAGGATCGTATTATGTTTTGGGGCAGGATAGAATGGCGGAAGCCTCTCAGATCACTCCTGGGGTCTTGGAAAAGGCATTCTTGGCTGTAGGCCATGGTATGGGCTTTTTGTGGGGCATCATCTGGAGTGAGGGGCTTGGAGAAGACAGGGAGACCATGAAGATGTCTATGATAGAGGGAATCATTTTGGTAACTTGATTTTGAAAGGATCAAGCAGGTCTCTCTCTGCCCTTCACCTCTGAATCTTCTTCCCTGACACTCCACCCCCCCTCCTGAGGACTTGGGGTTTGGGACTCTGGAGGAATGCCCAGAAGGGGCAGGACCGATTTCTGCCTGATCACTTTTGGAGGACCTGGGGTCCACCTGCGAGGTCCAAGGAAGAGCACTCTTCCCTTCTGTGCTATTCCCTTCCATAGCCCATTGATTATTTGGCTTTTAGAAAAGTAAACAAAAAAAAAAAAAAAGAAAAGACAGGTGAGAGGGTTTCAGGGAAAACAGGAAGAGCGGAAAGAGAGAAAAAGAAACATGAAGTAACAGAAAGAAGTAGGTGTGGGGGAGGAAATGGAGTTCTCAGTTTTGCTCACAGCTGTTGCTTTGGCTGTAGGGGCTGGGGTGGAGATTGTGGAGGATACAGTTCCAGGTGGTGGCTGGGCACCTCCTACTACCAGGTTAGGCTTGTCTCTGGGTCTTCTCTGAAATTCTAGGAACTCAAAATGGATAAGCCAGCAGTCCTAGGGGTCTTTCCAGCCTGTGCGTGACCTTGAGTTGTCTTCTCCCTTCTATGGGCCTCATTTTCCCCAGGGCAAAATCGAGGGGCTAGACTCTGTGGCATCTAGGGTCCTGACAGGCTGTGAAAGTTAATTAGTTGCTTCTTTCACTTTAATGAGTGCCTCCTTGATCTCTGGCTGGAACTGAAGTTGATAGGAGGACTGGGGGGTATGAACGTGATCCTCCCTTTGCACACCAGTAGGCCCTGCAGGCCCCAGTTCTCTGCTGAGGCTGTCACTTTCTTCTCTGGCCTCCTGGTGTCTTAGACAGTACGTAGTCTTGACGTGTATAGGGTGGATGCCAAGGGGTGTCTGGGTGGAGCCAGAAGATAATCTGATAGAGCCTGGGTAGAATGGTAGCTTGAGTTCTCCTTGGGGTTGAGGGCAGATATTAGTGTCTTGGGACCAGCAGCCCTCCCTCTGACCTGCTGTGTGGGGGAAGGTGGCATTGAGTAGGCCTTGATGTGCTTTGGAGTACATGGGTGTGAGGTTCCAGAGGGCCTGACCCCCAGCCCTGATCTTGGGTGGGAGACTGTGGCGGCCCTCACTCATGCTTGTCTTCCCTCCCCACCACCCAGACGAGACCCTCCGCTCTTTGGCCAGCCCTTCCTCCCTGCAGGGCCCCGAGCTGCACGGCTGGCGCCCCCCAGTGGACTGTGTCCGGGCCAATGAGCTGTGTGCAGCCGAATCCAATTGCAGCTCCCGCTACCGCACGCTGAGGCAGTGCCTGGCGGGCAGGGACCGCAACACCATGCTGGCCAACAAGGAGTGCCAGGCGGCACTGGAGGTCCTGCAGGAGAGCCCGCTGTACGACTGCCGCTGCAAGCGGGGTATGAAGAAGGAGCTGCAGTGCTTGCAGATCTACTGGAGCATCCACCTGGGGCTGACCGAGGGTAAGCCCTGTGGGCGGGGCGGGGCGGGTAGGGGGAGGGGAGGAGTGTTTGAGGGCTGCGGTTCACAGAGAGGACTAAGTAATGGAGTGAACTAGCCAGCTCTCTATTTCTCTCTGCTGGCGAAAACTAGAACCCAGAGGAAGTAGCTGCCCTATCAGGAGGGTTGCTGAGGAAGAGAGGGTGAGGTGGTGGGAGGAGAACAAGGCTGGACAAAGAAGCGTGGAGCAGGGCTGGGGGGAGAGGAAGTAAACCAGGGACAGAAGGACCAATGACCATGTGAAGTAGTCACAGGAGAAGGTGAAGCAATAGTCTCGGGCACATGGAGGAGTGAGAACAGAGGAGAGAAGGGCGGATGTGTGTGTGCAGAGCTGAGCTGCCAGCACGCAGGCCCCTGCCACTCCCACTGCCTGGGCACCCACCTGTGGGCTGGCCCTTCCCCCTCTGCCTGCTCCCACGAGAACTGCCCTTCAGATGGCTTTGGCCCCTTGACTGGCTTAGGCATTTTCAGTAGGCCTTGGAGCAGGGTGAGGCAGCAGGACTGTTTCAAGTCTCAAGGCAGAATCTATAACTTCCTCCCCCATCACTCCAACAAGACCACCTCCCCCCATTTCCTCCCCCTGCAGATTAGAGTTTGGAGAAGTATGAGTGGCTTAAATTCTAAGGTTTAGCAGCAGTGATGAGGTGCCGAGGTGAAGGAGAGAGAGGCGTGCTCTGTGGACAGTGCCTGGGACAGAGAGGAGGTGGGTTAGGGCCCACTGAGGGGTTAGGCTTGGATCAGAAGAGCAGCCCTGTCTCAGGTGCTGGAAGGAAGGACGAAATGGATCAGGTGTGGAGGCTGGCTAGTGAGGGGTTCTCGATCAAAGGCCAAGATGGTTCAACTGTGCCCTGAATATAGAAATAAGTCATGCATGTAATTATTAATAGTTATTCCGCCATTAATGACAAAGTGATTCCTCATGAATCAGGTCATCGCTCCTCCCGTTTCTAACAACCACAAGTCCTAGAGCTAGAGGTGAGCAGAGAAAGGGACCCAAGCACTTTGTTCTCTGTGACATAGGAGCTGTCTGTGCCCCAGGCTGACTCTGTAGTGCACAGAAAATTAAGGTCCCTGATTCAATGAGCTGGGTTGTTTAGTTTCTTGTTTTCTTTCCCGCAGCCTTCCTTTTTAATCCAGGGGTCATCGGGAAGTAGATTGGGGTGGGCATGCTGTGTGCTGCAGAATGCACAGGGGAGGGGACAGAAGAATTGCCAGCCAGAAGGGCCCCCTGAGCACCCTCGCATCTGGTGGGGTCCCTCTGACATCACGGCATCAGAGCATGTAGGACTTTCTGATTGTAGCCAAGGCAGTGAGGCGTTTGCATGATAATAATAAGCATAATGTGCATTTATGCTGCTTACTGCCCTGTGGCACTCTTTCAAGTCTTGAGATGGTTGGTTGGTTCATTTACCCAATGAACATCTGTTCAGCACCTACTGTGTGCTTCAGAGGGTGACAGCTTGAAGGAGCCACTGTCGATCCCTATGCTAGCCAATACTCAGGCTGGGAGGCCTTACCCCTGGGCCCATCTAGAAAAGCAGATCCCAAGCTTTCCTCATTCCTCAGAACCCTCCCCCACTCCAGGATCTCACAATCCCCTCCCCCTGGGTCTTGTGGGGCAGAGGTAGTTTCTGCCCAGGGCTGACGAGGGGAAGCTGAGAGGCCTTTTAATAGCAGGTAATGTTCCTGTGAGTGAGAGGATCTACCTGAGAGTTAATTATTCATAGTGTGGCGGAAGTGGTTCCTATAGCACTTTCTCCCTATTCCTCAACAACGCCTAATAACCCGTTGTGGGCCTGGGTGGGGTTGGGGACTGGGAGAGGCGAGGCCTGTGTGGGTGTGCACTTTGATTCTGGGCTTCTCCTTGGCCTTCTCCTTGGCTGATGGGTGAAAGCTTCCTGGAGACTTGGCCCCGCACCTTTCCCTCTTCCTGAGGCTGAGGCCCTCAGCAAGTAGAAAGAGCTTGTGGTGGCAAAAATGTAGCCTTTACTGAGCTAGGCAGTTCCAACTGATAGAGATATTTGGCCTCACCCCCAGTTTGATGGGGAAGCTGATGTGCAGGGAGGTGGGGTGGTACCCCAGGGCACACAGCAGGCTAATGGTGGAACAGGCCCCTGACTCCTCATCTGGCCCCTTTCCACTGACCTGGGGGAGGGCCCAAGGCCTGTGGCCTTGGGCCCGTCTTCCCCTTCCATCATCACCACCACCATCACCGCTGGTGTTTACAGGTGAGGCTGTTACTGCTGGCTGCATGGGAGACTTGAGACAAGGCTTCTTGCCTTCTCCAAAGGTGACACTGAAGTTTAGGATCACCCTGGTCCTTCAGATGTGAAAGGCCAAGGTCTCTTCCATGTGGGCCAGGAACCTGGTGTCCTGATTTGGCTTCAGCCTGGCTGCTGGGGGTGCCCGAGTGGCCAGGCCTCGGCTTTTCTGCTGGTGAATTCTGTTGACCTAAATAGGGTGGGCCCGTCCCAGTCAGCCCCAGGAGGGGCTGTTTTCCCCTAGAGACCCCGTAGCCAGTCATACTTGCTGATCTGCACCCAGGAGTGGAATCGCACCAGATGCAGTAGGGAAGTACAAGGCTCATTCTGAGTGAGCGGTCCAAATGCCAGAATACTGAACCTATGAAGAATTAAACCACAGCAGTACCTGTGTAAGAACAGTTTGGTTTCAATAACACTTTATTTTTGGGGACAGCATTCGTAATGGTTAAGTACCTCGACTCTGTCGCCAGCTACCTGGGTTTGAAGCCTAGCTCTGCCACTTACCAGCTTTGTTACCTTGGGCAAGTTATTTAGCATTTCTGTGCCCCAGTTCCTCATCAATTTCAGAGAGAAATTAAGAGGATTAAATGAGTTAGTACATCTCAAGCAATTTCAGTAGGGCTGGTTAGTAGAAAGCACAATATAGCACTGTTTTTATTATAAAAGTGCTTGCTACAGTCTTATGGTATTTGGCCTCAATAGCTAGCATTGGCTGGTGATCCCACCACAGGGAGTTTCTCCAGGGCTGGTGGGTAGAGTGGAGGACAGGGATCACTCAGCCCCAGGGGGAAGGGTGGGGACTGGAGACAGGTCTGAAGGAATGAGTAACATTTGGATCAAGTCAATTGCAAATGCCCCTTGGACACCCAGTGTGCACAGGCTGAATGAGCATGAGGGGGTACTGCTAAGGTAAAGTACAGAGTAGGCCGTTTCTCCAGGGGCAGTGCTCTTCCTTGTTATCTGGGGATCTGTACCCTTTTCTGGGGGTCTGCTACTATAGCAGACAGATGCCTTGCTCTGTGCACCAGCAGAGGGCTGGGTACACCTCCAGTCCTAGTCTCTGGGTGACCTCAGGCCTTGCTGACCAGGTCCCCCACAGGTGGATTCTCAGGCCTGCTTCTGGATGGCTGGCACCTTCCTGCAGGTGGCCCCCATGGAGGCCGCCCCCATCGGCTTCCCTTAGCTGGGCTCTGGGTGGGTGGGAGATGGCTGTGTGGGGCAGGTCATCGCTGTCTCCCCTATTCCCCCCCATCCCTTTAGCACACAGACAGCCTGAGTGATCATTCATTGATCTCTCCTCACGGTAATGTCTCAGGAGGATATTTCCTTTCTTGCGAGGCATTGGCAGAGGGGGCGGGAGTCCAATGAGGTGGAAGGGGTCTGTAGGGCAGCCCTGTGCCATTTATCTTCTGTCACTCCCTTCCTTTTCCTTTTTTGGGCCTCTGTGTACCCAAAGCCTCAGGAGAGGTCTGAGAAGCAGCAGGGGGTTGGTGAGACAGGGAGTACAGGAGCTGGTCAGGCTGACAGGAGCCAGGCTTCAGGCCTCTGCTCAACTGACCTTTAGCCCTCCAGCCAGATTCTTCTGGTGTCATGATGGGAAGCAAAGAGGACGTTCTGTCCCCTTAAGTGGCCAGGGCAGAGCCAGCCTGGTGTGATGGGAGAGAGTGCTGGAATGAAGGCAGAGTCTAGCTCTAGCACTGCAGAGTAGTGCTGTAAGTAGTGAATAGCTGTGTAATCTCAGGCAGGTTGCTTCACGTCTCTGGGCCCCCTCTGGGGCCTGTCCTGTGAAATGAGGATGTTTTAGTGAGTGATTGGACCTGGGCTTCCTCAGGCTGTCATGGTTCCACCTCCCCTGTGCTTTCTTCCCAGAAGCATTTGGTGGTCTTTAGAAGAAGGCTGGTCCTGCTAGGAGGTGGAGAGAGAGAGAGGGAGGGTGAGAGGGAAGGGAGGGAGGGAGGGAGGGAGGGGAGGAGAGGGGAGAGGAGAGAAGAGAAGAGGAGAGAGACAGAGACAGAGACAGGGAAGGGGAGAAAGACAGACACAGGGGAGAGGAGAGAGAGAGATTGATAGAGGGAGTGGTATTAGTCTAGCCTGCTCTGGGGGACCTTAACTGGAGGAAATAACTCCCCCATGTGACATGCTCCACATTTCACTCACCACCTGCCCCTTCACTTTGGGCAGGGGCACCTGATGCTGTTCTCTCTTGCAGGCGAGGAGTTTTACGAGGCCTCGCCCTACGAGCCAGCGACCTCCCGCCTCTCGGACATCTTCAGGCTTGCTTCAATCTTCTCAGGTAAGTGAGCTGGCACTGGGGCCTCGCTGGTTCTGTTCTCGTCTGGGCATGGTGGATAGAGCCCTGGGCTTGGTGCAGGAGTCCTGCAGGCCCCCTCTCATTTCTGAGCCTCAGGTCCTTATCTATAAACAAGGAGACATAGCACCCACCCCCAGAGCTGTATGTGGAGTACGGCCTTTATGAGAATGAGCCTGCTGGGTAGCAGGTCTTCAGTCTGAATCCTGGCATCACTCACCTGTTCTGTCACCTGTCTTGCCCTGCTGTGTTCTTCTTTCCATTTCCCCAGCTCTTCCGCTTTGGGGCTCTTTTACTTTGGTTGAGTTGCCCAGGATCTTTGTGCCTCAGTTTCCTCAGTTGTATAATGGAGAGAGAATCTACATTATGGTTCCTGAGGTCTGAATGAACCAGTGGTGGTAAAGAGCTTGGTGTGCTGCTGGGTGAGCATCCAGGAAGCATTAGCTGTGGTTGTTGCCCTTAGGGTTGCAGCTGTTCTTTCTGGGTTCCCCCTCCCCTGTGGGATCCACTCTTTGCACCCCACCGAGGGGGCTCTGAGGGAGGGCTCTGATCCCCAGCCACTCCCACTTCACCTGCCCTGGGGAGTGAGGAGGCCCAGGTTGAGCTCCAGTGTTGCTTTCTGTGTTCCACATGTAGTAGCCCAATGAGTTTTTTGGTTCTTTCCTCTTGGCCTTGTTCCCTCTGTTGCTGGGGGGACCAGCGGGCAGCCTGCCCCTGCTTTGGCATTGGGGAGGGGCTCTGGTCTTTGGAAGTGCTCTTTTTGGGCTGGGAATGAGCTCATCCTGGAGTCATCACTGGTGCTCAAAGGTGGCAGGGTGGTGGTTCCAGGGGATCCTGGTGAGTGGGGATCCAGGTGTCTGGATGGTTTTATGGCAGTATTTGAAGCCTTCTGAAATTCCTCTTGCCCTAAACCATGATTGACATTTTGACCTGGGTAATTCTCGTGGAAAGAACAGTCTGTCCTGTGCATTATAGGATATATAGCAGCATCCCTGGCCTCTGCTCACTGGATGCCAGTAGCACCCTCTCCCCAAGTGGTGATAACCCAAAATGTCTCCAGCCACTGCCTGACAGTACAAGTGCTGCCAGCTGAGAAGTGGTACTCTAAATGGTGAGACAAAAGACTCCAGTAAAACCCTAAGCCCTTTCAGATGAAGAATTCTCTAGGACAATGTCGCTCAAACTTTTTTTTCTTATTATTGCTATCCCTGCACCCCCAAAGAGAAAATTTAATTCTCTCCAACTAAAGAAATAATGTCTTAGTTTGCTTGGGCTGTCATAATAAAAGACCATAGACTGAGTGGCTTAAACAATAAAAATTTATTATCTCACAGTTCTGGAGGCTGCAAGTTCAAGATCAAGGTCCAGCAGGTTTTGTTTCTGGTGAGAGCTCTCTCTCTGACTTGCAGATGGCCCCCTTCTGACTCCACATAGGCTGAGGTGGGATGGGACAGGGCAGGGGGGTGGAGATCTCTTTCTGTTCTTATAAGGCCACACTCCTATTGGATCAGGGCCCCAACCTTATAACCTCATTTAACCTGTATTACCTCCTAAAAGCCCTCTCTCCAAATCCAGTTGAATTGGTGGTTATGGCTCTTCCAGGTGCATGATTCAGTTCATAGTAAATGCCAGGGGGTAAAATTTTGTCAGAAGAGATCGAGTTTTGCAGGGCCATAAACCATTGTAATAGCTACATTTTTTTTTTTTTTTTTTTTTTTTTTTTTTTTTTTTTTTTTTTTTTTTTTTTTTTTTTTTTTTTTTTTTTTTTTTTTTTTTTTTTTTTTTTTTTTTTTTTTTTTTTTTTGCCGAACCAAGAACTAGGTTTTGTTTCACTGGGGGAGATCCCCTTCTCTCCTGCTGAGAATGCATGTCAAAGGCACTGAGATGGGATGATGTGCATATGGTGGAAACCTTAGCCCCTCATGAGGAAGGATGTGAGGCCTAAAGGTTGCCCACTGTGGGCATGGCCCTGTTCCCCGGGGCCCTGGCAGCAGTGGGGAATGGAGTGGAGGGTTCGTGTTAAGCTCCCTGTCCCAGGCTCTCAGTCATCGCCCGCCAGCGGGGTGATGCAGAGCTGCTGGGCTCCAGCTCTGCCTGTCTACATTGATAACACGTGGTAAGCCTCGCCCATCTGACAAGGCTACGCTGGATAAGGGGCTGAGCCTGGTCTCTTTGATTTGTTTTGGATGGAAATCCACCTTGGACCACTCCTTTGAGACAGTGCTCGGGGGCACAGATACAGGTGGCAGATATCGTTGGCATGTGGGTACAATGGTGAGGGTGCCCTTGTGGCCCTGATGTACCCATTGCCCACCTTAACAGTAGCTCAGTACTGCTGCATGGGCGGGTGCCACTAAGCTGACCTCCAGTAAAGAAATGGCTTTGGCTTGCTCCCTAAAGGTTGAAGGTCAGAGGTCCTTGCCTTAGCCAGGGAAGCCCCTGCTGCTTCGTAGACTCACATTAAGTATCTTCTCAGCAAAAAATCTTTATGGAGTGAACTTGACACTCTATGGGACAAGGATGTTGACAAGACAAATGAGGAAATGACTGGGACTGCAGTTCACTGAATCAGCTTTTTTTACCTGCTGCCCAGGTGTAACTGGGCACAGACAACCCTGGATCCCTAGGCTCTGGGGAATGCCCCCGACAGTGAGGGCCAGGCTTCGGGGTCTGTGGCAAGTCCCTTTTCATTGCCCCTGTTGGCCCTTCTCCACCCAGACCAGTCCTAGAGCTGACACGTAAGTGGCTCTGTGTGGGTAAACTTGGGCGCATGGCTGGCTGGGGAGTCCTTGGCTCCACCTCATGGCAGGGTGGGGAAGCCTGGCCCGTCCACATGGCGGGCTCGGCAGGGAGAAGGCCTGGATTCCAGTGCATTCTCTTATATTTTTTTCCTGAAGGAGGAAGACATGGGCTTGGAACAGTGCTTGCCAGCCTTCACTCATTAGGGTTCCCAGACAGCAGCAGTATTGTTCTGTCACACTAGCATGAGCAGAGCAGGTGGGAGCTCGGGCGACCGCAGGCCCTTGCCTGGCTGCCCTGTGGGTCAAGGGGTCAGAATCTGGGCACATGGTCACCTGCCTATAGCTTGCTGGCTGGGAAGGTCTTGCCTGAGTGACCCAAATCCCGCACTGACGCTTTGGGATGATAAAGCCACCTCCTTGTAGGGCTGTGTGGAGACCCTCCCACTTCCACACACCCATATTTGGCTGTATGCTACCTCTCTATTACCTCTGTACCGAAAAGCTGGGGGTGGGACATGAAGTGTTGGTGGCTCTCCCCTAGGCCACATTGCCCTCGATTGGAACCCCCAGACTCCAAGAAGTTGCTGTTATATCTGTGGAGCTCAGTTGCTACTTCCTCTTTACCATCTACTGCCTGAGAATTCAGGGCCCTGGTGTAGGGCCTCCTGGAACGTGTGTCCTTCTTCCTCTCTGGCCTCCTCTGCTGGAGTTCTTGGAAAGTCCTCCTGGGATTCTGTTGGTAAAGAAGGCTGCCAGGAGTCCCTCAATGCTCTCTGACTCCAGAGTCCCTGGGGAAAGGGCTGTCCACCCCTTTTCTCTGCCCAGTTAGGACACAGGCCCTAGACTCAGTGACTGGGCTTGAGATTCCTGGTGTCCAGTTAGTCCCAAGTTCAAGGCCAGGAGGAGAATAGCTTGGGTCTGCCCTGAAGCACTATGACAGTAATGTGGGAAGCATCTGATGTCCTTTCCTAGCTTTACAGATGAGAAGGGAGATTTTGTGGAGAAGTGTGGTTTATCCCATTTCTAGCAACTCAGACTATCCTTGGAAACATGATGAAATGAGGGGTTAGTACACCAGACCCGCCTGGTCCCACCTGGTCCCCCTGGTCATGGGAGGTCTGTGGGCCTTGAGCCATGCAGTCCTGGGTTTGAATCCTGACTTGTCCTTTTATAGCCTTGGAGCGGTAATGCCTACATTTGTCAAGTGTGACTGTGATACTTGCTAATAGGGTTGATGAGGAGAATTCAAAGACAGTGGGAATAGGAAGAGTGACAACAAGTCATCCTCTCTGCCAAGGATGTTTAGTCGAGGCACGGCAGCTTCTAGAGGGGATGCAGGGGTGGCAGAGCTAAAGTTGTCCCCAGGTGTTTGTGACCATGTGACTGCTGAGTCCTAGCTGGTCCCATCTGGGGAGGCAGGGGAGGATGGAACAAGGTGGAGAGAAGAGAGAAAGGCTTCTTCGAGCAGGAAGAGAGCATCCAGGCAGAGACAGGGTGTGGAGGAGTGACGTGAAGAATGAGGGAAGTCAAAGTGCTCCGTGCACCTGGAGGGAGGGATGCCAGCCATCGAGGTGAGGACAAAGGGCCTTGGTGGGCCAGGCAGCGGTTTTCCTCACAGCCGGGGTGACAGAAGCAGTGGACAGGTGGCCCCTGCTTGGCCATCGCAGGTGCTGCCTCAGCATCCTTGGGGATGGGCTGGGCCTCAGGGCCTCCGGTGTCCAGTGCAAGTGTTGCCAGGTGCATGGGTATAGAACATGTTTGTGCAAACATGTCTTTTCTACAGCTGGAAGGGAACTTAGAGATCATCTGGGCCCATCCCTTCTGACAGAAAAGGAAACCGAGGCCCAGGGAGATGGTACAAATGTAGGTGGAGGCTCACGTCCTAGTTCTGCTCCTGCCCAGTGTGTACCTCAGCAGGTGCCTCCCCTGCAAGCCCGTTCCTCTCGAATAACATGGGGCTGACAGAAACCCCTGCTTCCCAGGGTTTTGTAGGGACTGGATGAGATCCCATAGGGGTGTGCTTGGCCCGGGCCTGGAACTTCGCACTAACACGTGGAGCTATTAACATTTCTTAGGGAGTAATTTCTCCAGGCCGAATGGTAGGCTGCAGCAGGACATGCCTTTGGTGACGTGAGGCCACCTCCTGCCAGGGAGTGTGTTGGGTGGGGGCTGGAGTGCGAGGTGACCAGGTAATTTACAGGGCACAGTAGGATCCCAGGGCTCCTGCTGAGCTGCGATGGCCTTTGTTGGTGCACTGTGACTGGGTGGGGACACACGGAGCTGGTGAGAGACTGTGCTCGCAGCCTTTTGTGGGTTGGAGGAAGAAGAGATGGGTGGTGCCCACCTCGGTTGGCAAGCAAGCCTCTGGGGCAGGCCATCGTGTTTCGATGAAGCCAGGAGTGGTCCAGAGATGTTCTCGTTGGAGGCTCTGATTGTCCCCGTTTGGGGGGCTCAGGAGAGGGGGGAGCCCTACTCTTGTCAAGGAGCCCTGCAGACGGCCCCTGAGAGGTGGGCACCACCCTGCGCCTAGGTGCCCTCATCGTGCACTCACCGCTGCGTATTGGGATTGTGGGTGTTGGTCTCCGTGTCAGTGCTGTGCCCTAATACAGCTCCACAGAAGGTCCTGGAATGGTGGGTGGAGCGTGGACTCTGAGGCCTGTTGGTCCTAGCTTCGAATCCTAGCCTCGCCCTACCAGCTGGGTGACCACAGAGTGGGCCACTTGACCCCGCTGAGCCTCATTTTTACCATCTGTAAAATGGAGCAGTTCAGCTTGCACGGATCGGCGATGACACATGCACAGCATCTTGGGTGATGCTGGAGCATGTGAGCCCCGAGTTGTGGCTGCGGGCGGCACTGTCAGGAACTGGGGGGGCCTGGCGTTTAGTGTGTTGGACCTGCATGAGGAAAGGTGACAAGGAGGTCCTAGCAAGTCTGAGGCGTCCTGTGCATGCTACATCTTAGGAGTGCCTGAGGCTTAGCGGTGGGTGGTCCTGGCTAGGTG
Source organism: Macroglossus sobrinus (assembly GCA_004027375.1). NCBI lineage: Eukaryota > Metazoa > Chordata > Mammalia > Chiroptera > Pteropodidae > Macroglossus > Macroglossus sobrinus. The sequence continues at coordinate 997,758 of PVKZ01000295.1, forward strand.
CTCATAGCACCTGTGGAGGAGGCGGGGCTGGGGCTGTATCTGTAGGGACACGGTTCCTTCAGCAAACTATGGGTGGTCAGTGTGTTCCACATAAGACACAGCTTTAAAATGAACCAGACCCATGTCCTCACTGTCCAGTGGGGTGGCAGGCACTCATTAAGACACCCACTAGGCGATATATTGTTGTTGGTGGTGTAGACATAGTGTGCCCCAAGAATCCAGGGGAGGCTGCATTTGGCAGTGTTGGGAGATCAATGAAGTTTTGGAAGAGGAGATAGTGGGATCTGGGAATGGTGTTCTTGGCAGCATCATAGCTCTTGAGTCCTGGCCTAGCTTGGGGCATGGAAACGCAGCTACTGAGCCTGCTGGGATCAGAATACACTGAATGGCAGATGGGAGATCGGCTTCTCGGAGTCACCCCTGTGGAGGCCCCTGCCCAGAGCTCAGGGTGACTGCTTGGCTGGGGGACCCAGGTCCCTGAGGGGAACTGAGCTGTCCTTGGGTGGGGGAGGCTTCAGGCCTCCCTGAGGATGCCTCAGAGGCCCCAGGGGAAGTGGGGTAGAACTGTGTCTGGCTCAGCTCTGCTGGATGCTGGGGGGCCTCTCCCTTCCCTGGCTCCATTGAGGGGGTTCCTGAGTCTTTGTGCCCTCAGCCCCTTCTCCGGTAAGTGAGGGCTTCGTCAGGTTGGTGGCTGCTTCTGGGGACCCCCTTCCGAGGCAGCCCCTGTGAGGAGGTGGGGGTGGGTGTGAGGGCGGAGGGCAGGGGAGGGACTGAAGGAGCAGGCAGCCGCTCTCCCTGCCCCCCTGCACGGTGGCTCAGGCGATAAACTGCTTATCCTCAGGTTGTCTCCCTGAGCCGCATGCAGAAGCGTGTTATTTAAATTTCAAAATCACATTCTTCTTCTAACAGCTGTCAGAGACTCTGAGTGTCAACGAAAATTGGGCTTTAGCTGTAGCTCTGTCAACTCTTACACCTCTTTTTTTAGGGAGAATTCATCAGATGGCCAAAGAGAGAGTGTGGGGTGGAGAAGAGAGGACCGGGCGGGGTACAGGGAGAAGCGAGGTGTCTGGGTGGATGAGGCCAGGGGACCAGTGATTCTCGCCCTGCTGATCAGCAATTGGGAAGGACCTGGAGGAGGCCAGCTTCCTCATCACGGGGTGCAAGGCGTCTGGGGGAAACTGGCAAAATCTGCATTCCCCTTTTAGTGTTGTTTCTCCCCTCTCCATCAGTGACAGGGACCTCAGGCTCCTGTCCATGGTAGAAGGTTTACTCTCGCTAACGTGTGAGCAGGGTGTTGAGTTCATGTCCGGTTTCCTTTGTGTCCAAGGAAGAAATTACCAAGAACAAAAAAGAACAGGGAAAGAACAAAATTTAACCCCAAACAAGGCCTTTTAATGGTAGAATTTCAGGTGCCAGAGTTGGGGCGAAGTTTTTTTGGGTGAGGGTATCTTCTGGTACCCTTCAGATAACACCTTCTGGGCACCTGCTTGTCTCTCAGTGGGTGTGTGAGGCAGGCTGTGTGCCACTCTGGCCTAGGTCTCTGCTCTTGGGGGCCCTGACATGGCTCTGCAGGGGCTGTCCCCCAGAACACTCTACTAACTGGGCCATGAACGGTGCCCACCTTGTCTGGTAGGTGGCAGGGTTTGGTAACTGCCCTGGGAAGCCCCTCCCTTCCATACCTATCAGCACAGCCCCAGGGATGGGTGTGGGAAGGAACGCTTCTGAGAGGGGTCCTGGTGTGGATCTGTGTGTAACATGTAGGTGGGGAGGGTACATGTGTGAGGTACAAGTGTAGGGTGGTATTTGTGTGTGTGGAGGGTGGTGTATGTGTGTGGGTGGTGTATGGGTGTGTGTGGTGTGTGTGTGGGG